>CM062816.1:1459081289-1459739825 GCA_031772625.1 Pinus tabuliformis | reverse complement strand
TGCTCTTGATTAGCCAAATGCAATGATTGTCAGGGATTTGAGTTTCCATGAAGTTGGGAAAAGAGTATTTTTGTAACCCTATCTTCATAATGGACCTTGGAGATTGGGTTAATTTTAAAGTAACAACTTAGATAGCCCAAGAACAACCCAAGGGGGTCAAAGGATTGTTACATTATTAATACATTAGTTATTTTTTTTTTTACATTAGTAATACTTGAATTCAGAAAATGTGAAAGGATGAGAACCATACTTGATTACTTACACAACTATGAGAATAGAAGTACACTCCCCTAAGGAGTTCACGTCAAATGAAGTCAAATTGGAAGAAATAATTATAGCCCTTAAAATAATATCCATTTAATATTGAAGGGATAGTGAGAAACATGATTGGTAATGGTCACAGTGATGGTCTATATAGTTCAAAATGTGAGGAACTTTTGTTCCCAAAGCGTTAAAAGAGGATTGTTTCCTCATAACACCAAGCATTTAAATTTTTCATGGACAATGATAGTAGCAGTATTTCCAACTGTTTCAAAATCTAAAATAAATATACTATTTAATGAGCAAGAATCTCTTGTCCAACTTGATGAAGAGTGAATTTACGATAAAGCAATCAAGTGGTATTGAGTTAGGAACTTGACGAGATAAGGAAATATTTTTAGATGAAAATGATAATTATTAAATGATGTAGGTATAAGTCAACATGGATCAACAAACCCTCATGCAAGTAAAATATGCATGATATAAAATTAAATCGTGATGACCTAGTAATTATTGCATATAGTGGTATTGGAATCAGTAAGCCAAAGGGTAAATAGATGTAAAATCAAGGGATTTGATGGTATCACTAGTAATATCTTAAATGAAATTCACCAGAATTTCCTTAGGGAAGAGATTAAGACTCAAGATGATGAGGGTCATGTGAAATTTAACAATGTACTTAGATGATTATACCTATGGTGTAAATGGTCAACTTCCTAGTGGAAAGAAGTGGAAATGAATATTGAAAAACCAATTGGTATCTTGATGAAAACATAACACTAATAGCACTGATGAGATAACATAGAGCCTAGATGGATGTTGAATAATCTTAGTTCATAGTTGAATGTTTGTAAAGTAAATGAAATTGATTTTTCTGATGAATCATGATAAGAATTTTTATAGAGTATTATTCTATATTGGATAAGTATTGAGATATTTCTCATATTGATGATGATTCATGATATAATGGTAGGAGGATAATGATGTACATGTGGTTCTTATAGTGATGATGTATCCTTATGATGATAGTGATATGCATAGGTATTATGATGTTATATTCATTTACTACGTGATTATAGATATTTAATGTTAAATACTATGATGGATATGATATGCATAACGTGGCACAAGAATTATGATGCTATAATATGAGGTTATTGACATGTGGTTCAGTTATTATGTGAAGTCATGATATGTCTTGATCCAAATATGTTGATGTTCTGACTTATTGTGGAATTCATGTGATAGTTGCATACAAATTTATGACATGCATGAGCATGCAGTTCGTTATCATTCATAATGTTGCGATTAAAATGATGAATGTTCTCATGATGACATGAAAAACTTGGCATGTGGATTATTTTCTATGATACTATGATGGTATAGCTAATGCATTGGTTGCATGCTGAGGTGTAGGGATTGACAGGACTCCACAAATGGGCCGAGAGGGCTCGTTATTTGATGATCTCGTGCGAGCCCATATGCACAAGGGAGAATAAGTAACGTCATATGGGCTGGGGACAAACTCAATCAACACTACATATGCCAGTGGTTCCTTTGTCTTGTGTATAGCTCTTGATTGATAGCTCTTGAAGAGCTATGGGATCATCTTGAGGAGGCCAAGTGCCTGATGTTCTAGGCTAGGTGCCTGTTATTGGATTGGGATGCCGATGTCTGGAAGGGATGTAAAGGACATTGATGCCTGGGGCTGTGCGCCTTAGTAGTTGTGGAGGGAGTGGGCCAGCCTTGCGAGATGCCTGGGGTCATTGAGTACTAGATCGGATGCCTGCCTTGGGGCAGATGAGGTCTGAGTCAGGCGTGAGCCTTGGGGCCATCCTTGGACTAGGATACAGACTGGGTCAGGCTTAGCCTGGTGCCGAAAGTGGGAAAAAGGATAGAGATTCCTTGAGATTTCCCGTGGTGTTGGGGACTTTCGATGCCTGTTGGTTATAGCAACATGAAGTAAATTAAATAATAAATAATAAATAATAAATAATTCAACTTAACTTCGGGACGAAGTTCCTTAAAGTGGGAGAGTATGTAATATCCCTCCCTTAATAATAATAAAAATAATAAAAATAATAAATAATACAAAAATAATAATTAATAATATCAATAATAAATAATAATAAATAAATCACTTAATAATAATAAAAAATAATAAAATATAAATGATTAAATAATAAATAAGATTAAAAATATATACAAAGAAAATAGTAATAACTATACTAAAGCTCTAGATAAGAATAAGGAAACTATCAAAAGATGGAAATAAAACAAGAAAAGGAAACTATAAAAAAGAAAGAAATCAAAAGAAAGTTGCATGAGACACATGGAGCTCTAGATAAGAATAAGGAAACTATCAAAAAGATGGAAATAAAACAAGAAAAGGAAACTATAAAAAAGAAAGAAATCAAAAGAAAGTTGCATGAGACACATGGAGTGTGTGCATGTAGTTCCTTCTTCCAATGTTTGTTCTATTTGATAGATGGCGAGGAAGATGAGAGGCATTCCTGCATTCCATCTTTCCAAGATTCTGTCTTTCATTCTCTTGGGAGAATGGTATACTAAGACCTAGGAGTCGCTGGCAGTAGTATGTTGATTGAGGGCTCGGGGGTGGCTAGTTGTAGCAAGACGTTGCACAATTGAGCCTACAGTTGGGTGGAGAGTTGTCCCCAAAACCTTGTTGCGGTAAACCTACTTCAACCATTTAGTTAATTAATTACATGTTTATTGGACTAGGTAAGTGCCACACTCATTTAAATTAATGTTAAATTAGATATTTATTTTTGGACTGTTAATGCATCAAGGATTCTGTCATATTCCCTAAGGTAATGTCATGGTTTCGATTAAGGCGATAATGTTGAATTCACTATTGATGTTGAGGTTGCAACAATGGGCTCACGGGCTACATCTCTTTCAGGTTGTAATAATAACCTCTACGCCACGTGAATTTTTCTTTCATTGGTAACATCAAACTGCTCGCATGCATTGACAATCCACTGCTCGTCAAAATGGAAAGCGATTGTACACTGTATTAGATCAGAGATATTGTCAAACCCTGCATGCCTTCCACTCTACGTTTTTGTTTCAGATATGCCATAATCTCAATTAATTTGGCGCTTTATTTCCTGATCTCCTTTAGCTATTAGTGCAAGACTGAATCCAAGCTATAGCCAAATAGGCACACGACCCTTAAATTCAAAACTTGTCCACAACAATTCACAATTCCAATTTTCTACGACCATCGGTTTTTTTTTTCGGAGGCCTGACTGTTACATATGCCCCATTAAAATAACAACGATGATTTAATGAAAAACTGAAAACGGAAATTTCTGCTGTTTGATAGGAAAATTTTGTTGTTTGCATTTATAGGGGTGGTTATGATTCGGAATATTGCTTTTCAAGGACATTTTGTTGATGTCGAACGACAAATTTAATGCGTGCATTTAGTGAGTAGTTAATGTTTGGACAATTAGATTTTACAGGCCAATTGTAAGATTTTACATGCAGTGCCTTCCAAGGGACCCAATAACAAAATATGAGGAGTATATATATCTAAGCTCTCGGAATTTTAATGGATCATAACTCTTCGCTCATTCGTGTTGCATTCTCTCACAGAGTGCAACATATATTCAACAAGAATTAAGATTGAAATGGGTGGAGGGCTATCACAATGTTTACTCATAATGTAGGCTGCATTATTGAAGCCTTGTCTATAGTTTGTACAGAGTACATAGTTAATTTTTGTTATCAAATTCGCGGTGCCAAAATTGTGAACTGCGCTTTACATACACAATCTATAGGAAATATGCTTGTGACAGAAGGCATCAGTCAAGTCAAGATACAAGGCAGTCTGCAATTATTGGCGTGACTGTTTTTGGGTTCTTTATTAGACCATTTATTATTGTTGAATATTGTATTATTATGTTCTTTTACATTCCTTATTACTATTATGATTGGATTTTGTTTTTACATCATGGACCTCATATTTTTTTTATTTTTTTATTATTATTATGTTATGATACACATCTCATCCATACTTGGGCTGTAGAGTGCACCTGAATTCTTGTGCAATTATTGACTTACTTGCAAATTACGAAGTTGAGTATTATTTGTTTTTATCATGCTTTCGTCAGTGTAGGGATACTAGAACCTGACTTGAAGTTTCAATGTCTAATATAATATACCTTCGTGGTCATCACTTATCTCTCATGTATGAGCAACCCACGCTACCTTCCTTTACATTCAATATATGTGATTGAATAGCAGAGTATCTAATGATGAACAATAGTTGGCAATGGTATATCCCAACATAGGCTAGACCAATTATATAATGGGATTTGTAATGAACCTGGTAGTTTGGGTGACATCAAATATTGAGAAGACCTCAAATCGAAATTTCATTTGCAAAAAAAGATTAAAAATACAACCTGTCACATATGCATATTCTCGTAGAAGCATCAGTTTTACGGACAGACTTATCAATGCAAAGCAGAAAAGTTCTGCCAAGAGTTGCAAGTAGGCACAAGGCGCACATTAACTTCATGTCAAAAGAGTGAATTATTTGAAACGGGATGCCTTGCATAATCATTGATTCAATCTTCTGCAAAGTAGGTATATATCTCTTGAACATGAACTGTTTTTTGATACACATTTTTCCTGCCATACAAATGCAGAACCAGGCTAAGGATTCTTGTTTTTGTATCTCTTCATTTAAACAACTCAAGCCCACGACTCATTTGATAACAACCTTTTTCAGTGTTAACAGTTTATGGATTCAGGCATACAATGGTTCAGTCAACATATATTCCAAATGGAAAAAGATGATAATATTCGTTTCCCAATCAACATCAAAATTAATCCAATTTATATCTTATATCACAGTCCATCTTATCGGGACAGACATCTCAAAATTCCTGGGATATATTTGTGATTCTGAATTCCAGTCTGTTTGCTTTCCTTATAAACACAACTTACAAAAACTACAACTACTTTCAGCATGCATCCAGTGATTCATGTTTTTCTCTTACTCAACTGTTTGAATTCTCCGTTATAATTACTTATTATTATTTTCGTTTTCCTTCATTTCTATACAACGTACAATTAATAAGATTTACACAGAGGTATGTTTTGGAGACATTTTCATGGTCCGTTTCCCCTGTTTTAACTTTTTCCTTTAAGTTTCTGGCAGTTTTTTTTCAAAGTAGTTAATGCATCTGGAATTAGGTGCCAGTAGCATCAAGTTCAAAAATTTCTATGCTCAGCACTGGCATATTTTGTCTTGACTCTTGGCTGGATGGTTTAAAAAATGGGGAGGAGGGCACACTTCCCAAAGCAACAATTCAGTGTGGGGAGGCTTTGTGCCCCCTGTGTACCTATTTGTTGTTTCATTTCTTCTGTTTATTTTTTTCAATTTTTATTTTTATTTTTTTGGGCTACATGATTACATCCCAAATGGGAAATGCTTCCCCATATGCTGAGGGCATGTCGCTTTGCTGGAAAATGCACCCAGCAGACAATCACATGATTGGGCAACCAAAAAAAAGTACCCAGTCTAGACTCTAAAACAATCCACTTTAGTGCGTTTCAAATTTCAAGGGCTGATCCTTGCATCCACACACCCAGAGTGAGTGTGGGAGGGTTGATGAATACAATATCATGGTGTAAAACAGATTTGTTGCTGATCAGAATTGTTAAGCAATAGGTGGTGACTGCTAAGGAATGTATTATGTATCTCTAAATGGGGGGGTGTGAGACTGGATGCTAAGATGGTATATCGAAAACTATGCAGACAAAGAATTAGGCAATAAAACCAAGGATCTCATCTTGGAACTTATTCACAAAACCTATTTGTGCAAGAAATCATGACAACTGAGAATTGTGTATAAGTTTGAGATAATGGAATTTAATAGCTGGTCATTATAGATTGATGAACTTTTGCTACATTGAAACATATGAGGGAATGCCTGAAAATTTTGTGATGTTAAGGAATGCTATTGTGGAGGTGGAAGCAAAATGAGATGATATTACGTGTAGTGAATAAATATTACTAGTTAACATAGTGATAAATGCTGCAGACAGATGATGTGGCTGAATCATATTAGTATATTACTGGTGGGTAAAAAGGTGATGAAATTTTGATTTGGTTGCATTGATGATATAATGCAATGATGCAATTTTTGGGAGATGAATAGGAATATAATGCTGAAAACCGTCAAGGCAAGATGGGTGATTTTTCTTCCCAATATACAAATGAGATATTACATGATGATTCTTAGACTTTGAAAATAGTTGAGAGTCGTCCCCAAAACCTTGTTGCGGTAAGCCTACTTCGACCACAAGTAAACAAGTAAGCACTATTCATTCAAATTGAATTTAGTTAATTAATTAAATGTTTATTGGGCTAGGTAAGTGCCACTCTCATTTAAATTAATGTTAAATTAGATATTTATTTTTGGACTATTACATGATAGTAGACGTAGGTTATAGTATTATTCTTTGATTTATATTGCATTATCAGGTTAACCTATCACAGACTTTCTACAGAAATTTGATTCTATTTAATATATAATAAATTATAGTTAGAGCCATGTGGAACAATTTTATTTGGAGTCTTTACGGAATTTGAAGTTTTAGGTTCAAATTTCCTTGATTAACCATGTGGATTGTGTGAAAGTGTGTCTAAATTCATTTAGATGTTATAATAGTTGTGTCAAGAAAATATGAACCTAACTAATTAGTGTTATTTCTAGGTAAAACTAAAAATAAAAATAAAATTTGGTACAATAATAAATAAAAATTTAAAATAAATTTTAATTAATAGTATAATTTCTATATATTTTTAAGTTATATTTATAATATTGCATCTTGTTAGTTTTTTCTAGAGGTAAGGATTATAGTAATTGATTTTTTTACTTTTCATAAATTATATTTTGATTATAAATATTTACCTATTTTCCAATGCAAAACATTACGAAAATAATTTATCTATTGTTGTGGTACATATAAAAAGAAAAATGTATAATTTTGTTGGTGAAAAGAATGTAAGTTTTATTGTAAAACTAAACAGAAAACAGAAAAAAAACCATTCAAAGATCAAAATTAAAAAGGTGTGAAAATCGAATGGCAATAAATTGAATAGAAAAAGTCAAGGAAAATGCTTGTAAATAATAAATTAATTAAAATTTATTCCAATTCTCTTTTCTCTTTGAAACTCATTTTGTAAAAACAATTAAACAATACACACTCTTTATATATAACTAACATGGTATATGATATATATATATCTATTTTACCCTTTATTACTTATACAATATTAACAACTGATCTATGCTGCCCCCAATGCTATTTTAATTGGCAACAGCCACCAAATATTATGTAAAACATGACCTATCAAGTGTAAGTCTCTTACCAATTGAAAAGAAAAGGAAAAATTAAAAAAATATCATAATATAATGATAGTGTCAATGCTTAGTTATAATTAATAATTGTTAAAATAACAGTTGAATTTTATTTACAATTTTTTTAGTAAATAATATTTTGTTTTTTTTTTTTCTTTTTATAGTAAAAAACAGAAAAGGATGGAAATTGATTTAAAAAATACTTTTTTAATTATATTGATTAATTTAAAATAATATATGATAGAAATATGAACCCATAATATTGTCAAATCTATATTTATAAATATGAATACATAATATTGTCAAATTTATATTTCAGCTTTTGAATTTCCCCAGAGAGTCGACCCCGAAAGTGGATCGATTTTCAGAATCCCCGTCTTTTGGACAGCAAATGTGTTTCCCTTTGAAATTAACTCCCCTAATTGCCACCTTGCACAAGCCTGCACCATCCGATCAAATGTTAGACAATTCAAGAATAATGTGCCGTCAGATTAATACAGTTTCAATATCATTTCAACTAACTGACAAGATATGGCATATAACCCTCCATAATCGTGAAGTTAAACTTTGCATTTGTGTTTTCAATTTGCAGAAGAAAACTCCTCTTAGGTTTCTTCGCCTCTGTTCTTGAACATTCTACCCATTTCCTGGTATTTGTATAAATGCTCCCCTATCCATCCAAAAACTTCAGCAAAATCATCTCATCTCTCCAGGTCTGTGAAGGTCTCACATTCAAGATCGACATTCTTTCAGTCGTTTCATCAACAGATGATCCAGTGTTTTTGATCCCTTCCCAATGGATTTTGGGGATCCTTTCGAATCTGAGAATTTTCCATTTCAGGGGACATGCGGCATCGTGCAAGGAAGGAGTAACATTAATAACCAACATTCAATGCGACTAGAAACTTCTGACATGTACACCTTCAAGGTTGATCCTCCCGGTATTGATCATACATATGACAGGGTTTTTGTTCCTTTAATTGCAGATTTTCTAGATTTGTTAATATTTAGGGCCTGGTGTTTATCTGTTGGTCTTGGAAGGTAAGGAAACTTCTGTCACATACACCTTAGAAGCAAAGAAAGAGTTTCCCTGGCCACAGGTCTCACTTCAAAAGGATCCCCATTTTTTTTATCGTTTGCCTGTCGTTTCGTCGTTTCTTATGTTAGTTTCCAATTCGCAGCCTGAAGGAGATGGTGCAGTTGTTAGACGAAGCATTGGAAGGTAATATTTCTGGAATTTTTTTAGGTTTTTTCTTTTTCTTTTCAAATGTCTAGTGTTTCGATTTCATTAGATTTTTGGATATCGATATGTGTTTCGATTTCATCAAATTTTTCGATATCGATATGCATGCAGGCCTGAATTGAAGAATTGAAGAATTTGGATCGTTTCCTCCTGCTGGACGAATTTTCAGGTTAGTTTTCTTATTTGACGAATTTGCAATTAAATTGAACCCAATTCGTTTAACAAGCAGATGATGAGAATCCAACTCTTTCCCACACCATTAACAACTTAGGCTTAGACATTAGTTAAATGATACCTTTGTAGTATTAAATATGCAGGATTCAGGGCTGGAAGAGATTTGGTCAACTTTCCTTCCATTGAATTTTTCACTGTGCCCTTAAAACACGCATGCCCAAAAACATATCGAGACACCACCAGGAATATGCAGGATTCAGGGCTGGAAGAGATTTGGTCAACTTTCCTTCCATTGAATTTTTCCCTGTGCCCTTAAAACATGCATTTTTTGGAAGTTGTCTCAAATTGTGAGATTTTTGTAGCCATTTATTGATCAATTGCAGCAGAAATGGGTTACAGGTCTACTGTTGAAAGGTTTGTGTGTATAATTCTTGCTACTGTGTTGTCTGCTGATCACCCCGGGACTCAGTTGAAGCAGCTACAGAAGATTCTGACGGTAATTCCTAGGATACGCTGGAGTTTATTGAGCTTGAGAGTAACCGCCATTATTTCAGAACGCATTTCGACAACGATCCCCCTCAAACTCCTTTGATGGCACTTACTTGGGGCCGAAGACGATGCGGTTGATTTAGTGGAGAGAATGCTTAGATTCAACACCTGGTGTGGTTCTACTGGAGCTTATTACGCTTATTACTGGCAGGCGGCCCATTGAACCAAAAACCCTTATCATGTTTCATTCACAGACGTTGATTGGTCAAAGGCATTTATCGCGGGAAGGTCATATGTTCAAATTCCGGGTTCTATCTAGATCGCCAAAAGACAAGGTATGTTCTGAAAGATTTCCGCATTTATGCTCAGTATTAGTGAATGCCATTTGCATTTTTCTTAAGGTCAATATGGGTGTTTGCAGATTTAAAGGTTGAAGAGTTCTCAGTGAATACTGTAAATTAATTGGGTGTTGTGTGTTTCGAATTTTTTTCGCAAATTCGTATTTTGTGCTGTATGACAAGAATTACTAAAATTGGGGTTTTAAGGGTTAGGATTTGGGTTCTATGGTTCAAGGTTTAATGATTGGTCTTGTGTGTGTTCTGTGACTATAAATGCAGGTATTCTATGTTTACGTTTTTGAAATTTTAGTGTGGGTTGGTTTCTGTAATGTATAGTGAAATTTGGGCTGCTAAGGTTCAGGGCTTGGGTTGAAGGGTTTAAAGGTTGTTTAAGTGGGTTTTGTAATGGTAACGGGTTTTTGTAGTTGTAGGTTTTGTGACGTTTCCTTCAGATTTGTCTGTCACATGCATTTCTATGTGTAAGAGGTTTCGAGGTTCCAAGTTGGGTATGTTGAAATTTGGGGGTTTTAGGGGTCAGGCTTTGGGTTCTAGGGCTCAAGATTTTAATGAGTGTTTTTGTAGGTTTTCTGGTTGATAACGTGGGTATTGGAATTACTGTTGTAGCTATTGTAACTTTATTCCAAATTTGTAATTTTGTCCTGTCTGAAAAAATGGATTTTAGGCTTTTATGGTCTTAATAGTGTATCGAGTGATTTTGATTAAAATTTCTTGTTCCAGGGTTTTCTGGTTTCTTTATAGGATACTGGATATTATGGTGGAATGTGTTGAAGGCTCATGTAATGCAAAGGAAGCTAGAAATCAACATGCATAATCAAAGCACTGAAGAAATGGAAGAAACATGTATTTGAGTGCTTAAAAATAAACAAAATATGCCCCTAGGATTAAATCAGGAAGATCCTCCCACTTGCCATTGACCTTACTATGAAATTTATTCAATCTGACCAATAAGCATATTAGAACTTAAACTCTGAAAAATAACCAATCAATGCTCATGTAACTAAATAGATCAACTCGCTGAATTTTTATTCAATTTGACCATTAAGCATATTGGAACTTGCACTCTAAAACATAATCAATCAATGCTCATGTAACTGAATAGATCAATTCACTAGATACATTAACAAAAAAAACCAACCAAAATTACATCTAAAATCTTCACAAAAATCGTTTTGTTTTTAAACGAGACCAAAGATAAGCTACAAAATCTCAAACAAAAAGTTGATCATTTCTAGTGAGAAAGGACCCGGCAACTTCAAACCATGAATCTTATAATGCTTCTTTGAATTATAGTTAATGCTTATTTTCACTCGAGTTCCTCTTAACCCAAGAACTTTAGTCACCTTTCAAACGCATTACTAGGCATTTAACTTGGGCCAAAAATACCAGCCACCTCTCATTCTTAAACTATAGGTAAGTGTTGATAAATGTCTGGTTCCAAAATCATTTTAAAATTTTCAATCAATTATGTATCTTTCCTGTGAAGTTGTGAGTAATGACTAATTTCTAATTTTCTATAATTAGTAATAAAACACTCTGGGAAAGACAACAACATTTCAAGATAAATTTGGTGAGCTCTACAACTTTGCTTCATCAAAGAAAAAAATTATCCCCACACAATACAACAGTTTGACTAACATTCAAAATATAATGATTCACAAGTACACATGCAAATTGATAGTTTTTTTATCCAACTATTGACATCATCAATGTTCAAGGATGCGGGAAAATAATATTTCTAGATGGGATATTTAACTTCAATGTGCTTTGTCCTCGTTATAGAGAACACAAAAATATTAATGCAGGGTATAACAACTATACCACTAGTAATACAAATCATTTCTGCTCAAAAAGGGTGATTTAAATCATGCAGTAGCTTAAGAGAGGCAGGGTCCAGTTCGCAAATAGCCTTACAATTGGACTAATCAAATTAAAATCTGATTCACTTCATAAGCATAGTGTAAACGGGTACCAAAGAGGTAGAGTGCAAGTGGACGATAATTCATATTTAGCACAAGACCAGCCCTCAGTATACAAATGCAATTGAACGTCTTGTGTTATGAGCTCCAAACAAGATCACAAATGATATATTATTCACCAAATTTTAATCTTCCACAAAGAGACAGATCGATCCTCTAGGATTTGTCAAACAAATAAAAAGATACCAAAATTATGCATAGAATCATCTTTGAACTGTAAAGACTATGGTATATAGTAACCTGGGAAAGTGATGAAGCACTCGATACCATACACAAATAAAATTCCTTAATAGAAGAAAACACCACTGAAAGTGGTGAAAAGCTTCCAAATGAACTTTTCCAATCTTTTAGATTTACAAAAACAAAGTCAAAATACCTCTTCAAAGCTAAGTGTTTACTCCCAACCACTTCCAATAGAAAAGGTTTTATAGGGCCTAATAAGATCAGAACTTTCTTGACCATAGTAAAATAAGCACCGTACCTACCTATTGTATTAAAGAAGAATGATAAGCTGGAGGAGTGGCAGGCATTCCACTACCAAAGTGATGGTTGTTGTAATTAGTAGAGGAATTGTAAGAACCGAAACCCAACAGCAAAGGCCCCATGTTATCTGATGGACACATATATGGCCTTGAGAGCGAGATTGGACTCCTATTTCCAATACCATAGGCAGCTCCATACAATCCTTGGTTTGATCTGTCATATGCATATTGGCCCTGTAGGATGTAGGATGTAACACCTGGAGCTACACTAGAATATTGTACTCTATTCAAAGACCTATAGAAGCTTCTGTCTGCACCATTGGAAGAAGCATAAAGAGCCAAAGTTCTTTCAGCTACACTTAACGGAGGCATATATACACCAGCATTTCTTCCATTAGCATGAGGACACTTAGGTTGAGACTTAACAGCACCTGTAGACCTTTTTCTATCAGCCTTAGCTTTCTCTAGCTAAGCTACATGCTTTTAAAGAGGATCTGTTGAGAAATGTGATTCAAGTTTGTTCTCCTCAATGCACTTTATAACAACTCTGTAAGAAAAAATCTCTTTTGTATTTTCTTCATTCTGTAGCAGCAAATAAAAATATCAATCAAAAAAGGAACTTCTGATATAACCAACAATACTAAGCCAAAATGATCATCACATAACAAGACATTTTGTATAACAGTAATATAATTGTACCTGTGCAACAGTAGATTTATTCCCACTTTTTAAACTTGCTTGAGAAGCTTTCTTAGCATCTTTCAAATATTCCTGCAACAAAGGAATAGGTGCAAACTTCTCTATTAGCCCAAATGCATGAGAAAATTTGACTGCCTCAATTTGTTTTCCACTATTGACCAAGGTTTCTACAACATCTGCATGAAATTGTCACAAAATTTTCAGTTAATCTGAATATGTCACAAACATTTGAAATACCAAAAGACAATTTACTGTGAAAGAAAAAAAAATACAGACAACTTCAACAGATTTTTCAATAAAGATAATAGCTATGTCATCTTGAGACCATTTTCATAAGTAAACAATTCCCCACTCATGAAAGGCCTTATGACACTTTACCATAGCTGATCAACTTCAGGTGCCTTTATTAATATCAACAAAATAACTTACGTACAAATTTCTACCTCATAAAAACATGTCTACCTAGTAGAGACCACTCAATATCTGCCTTGCATATGAAATGTTCAGATCTAAAGAAAAGACTACCAACCCCATCAACTTAGAAACCCATTCACTGGACTAAACAAAAAATGTTGGGAAGGTTTACTATAGGTGGGATTACCAAAATTTATCTTCAACTCAATCAGCCACAACCAAGTATACTCATAAAATCCACCAGTCCCTCAAAAAAACCAAGCGATACATGAATGCCAGAAAAACAACAAAAAGCCTATCCACCAAAATGGATGGGAAATTTTGCCATCCTAGCCACTGAGGCTAACATTATAGAACACCAGCCAACCAACCTGGCATTTTTTATTCAATTCCAAGGGAACGGTAGAGTTCAGGTGTCTTCCTGCGCTGTGCAACTACAAGAATAAGCTTGCGTAAGTCATCTTTATCAAACTCTAACGCAATTCAAAAAGTAGCTAGAAGAAGGCCTGGGCCTCCAACGAATTTCCATTGGCAGCATCTCCTTCAAGGTTTATCTTCGACTTCCATTCATGTGCAATACTTTTAGCTTGCTCCTTTATATTTAAGGGCAAAACTAGATGTTCAACACCCAAAATAGCATCTGCCAAAACAGGTACAAGAGATTCTAGCAATAATGTACAGGCCCGTCGTACAGTCGGGAGCCCAAACTCTTTCTTGTCACTTGACTTTTTTTCAAGAGAATAAAACCCCTCCAAGTACTCTAACACTAACCGTGATGGGTCAATTGTAGAGTTTCATGCAGAGGGAACCTCATTGCAAAGCCCTATTTCCAATTGCAAAAGTCATTAAGAATGGGAAAAAAGGATTTAGGGATTATAATATCTGAAAATTGCTATCTTTAAAGTATTATAAAATGAGTTTAGATATTTATATAACAATAATAATATTTAAGTGACTTTGAATAATAGTAGTAGTCTCAAATTTTGAGATTTTTGTAGCCATTTATTGATCAATTGTAGAAAAAATGGGTTACAGCTCTACTGTTGAAAGGTTTGTGTGTATAATTCTTGCTAGTTGATCATCAGTTTGTGTCGGGTGAGTTTGACTACAAAGATGCTCTACATAAATCTATTATGTTTTTGTAGGTTCAGCGTACTTTCCAACAATAGCTAGAGGATAAGGTGGAGAGGAGATTCTGCTCTCATAGATGGACAAATCCAAAATGTAATAAAAATATTTTCTCATTTTGGTATTGCCATTTATTCATGAATGTTTTAGAAATGTTGTTTCCTGACTAGATCCTGCAAATCCCCCAAATCCTTCTGCTTCACACATATTGCAAGGAGGGCCATCAAATAGCAGAGAGCAGCCCAGTCAAAAGTTCCTTGTATTTCTACAATGGCACACATTTCTTACAAGCTCAGGCTGCAAGCCCTCTTTCTGTTATGGCTTTCACATCCTTCCCCTTGTTTGCTGCAGGTAAGTGGGCTTGTATTCTTCTGTTCTTAATTGCTTGCTTTTGATGTATCCCTCAAGAATCAGGGTGCTCTGCCCTTGGGGTGTAAGCAGATTGGTAAAGTGTTGTTTAGTCCTGGGCTATGTCACTAGGTAGAAACCCAGAGGATAAGGTGGGTATGATTGTAGAGCATTGTGTCTCTTTCCACAATCATTCTACATGCATACTTTCATAATTCTTGGTAGCTACAACATAGGATATTCTATCAATACTGGCGAGTTTCTTTGTTCAGTAGGGTAACTGATTGAGAGTGTGTTTTTTGGTGTGTAGGTTATGGAAACTGTGAATATATATCACAGTGAGTGATGAGTGTGAGATTGTTACAGAATCTTTGAGATTGGTTATATCCACATCTCCAATAAATAAATTTCAGCAAATTGAGATTCCAAATAAAGAAATTCAACAATAGTGATTTTAATGTGTTTACAAAGATAAACCAGAGATTTTTCCGAAATATCTTGAAGTGCGTTATCAACATTTAGCATGTCCAATAAGGAAATCCAACGATAATGATATTGATATGTTTACAAAGAAATACAGTATTTCTATATGGGTCGTTTAGTGAGTACTATGGTAGGCGACTCCGTAAATTATGTACGATCTTGCGATGTATATCAATGCTCCTCTGGGGGGAGTCCTAGCTAAGCTCCATAGCAACAACATGGAATCACAGTTTGAATTCAAAAAGTTATGATAGTTTTCATGATGAAAATAACGAACTTAGTGATGCTCATTTTTTGGAAGTTGTCTCAAATTTTGAGATTTTTGTAGCCATTTATTGATCAATTGTAGCAAAAATGGGTTACAGGTCTACTGTTGAAAGGTTTGTGTGTATAATTCTTGCTACTGCACTATCTGCTGATCACCCCAAGACTCAGTTGAAGTAGCTACAGAAGATTATGACAGTAATTCCTAGGATACGCTGGAGTTTATTAAGCTTTAGAGTAACCACCATTATTTCAAAACGCATTTTGACAATGATCCCCCTCAAATTCCTTTGGTGGCACTTACTTGGGGCCAAAGATGATGCAGTTGATTTAGTGGAGAGAATGCTTAGATTCAACACCTGGTGTGATTCTACTGGAGCTTATTATGCTTATTATTGGCAGGCAACCCATTGAACTAGAAACCCTCATCATGTTTCATTCACAGACGTTGATTGGTCAAAGGCATATATCGCGGGAAGGTCATATGTTCAATCCCACAAATAAATAAAGAATGGCTCCTCTTAACATGATGTAAATTGAGTACCATGTTCAGTTCGGTGACCACCTTGCAATTAGAGAAGAGAAATGGAGGAAAAGGGCAAACAAAAGTTGTAGAGAAGCCTTTTATTTGGGCACAAGCAGTTGCAGTTTTGTTGAGTTTTTTTGGTTTCTAGATTGATCCATAAACTCCTTTTCTGCTGCATCACAGAGACAAGAACACCCACTTGGGAAGTTATAGCTTTCTTCATCTTTCACAGTTTGTGCACGTCCATTGAAGTTGGTATTAGAGAAGCGTCGACTTGTCTCTTGATTCCAAATTCAAAATAAATAGATTGAGCTTTCATGTAACACAAAAAGTAATCATGAATTTATACAAATTATACTGATTTATGAAGAAACCATGACCATGAAAACTTCGTATTTTCATTCAAAACAACATAAAAAACAATATAAGTCTGAATGCAATTATTGAATTTCGATTAATATCATGTGTTACTACTTTAAATGGGATTGAAATAACCTTTTCTTTGCATAAATTCAAAAATTTGTTTTAAAAATTCAATTCAAATACTCCTTATAATCTAGCGTTTATAGATGCCTCTTGAGGAATAAAAAAAATCAAATCCTCATATATCTAGTATAGAAATTGCAATGATATTTTTCTTCAAGGTGACTTAATTGTATCACATTGATTTTGACATGACAACATCAGTAAAATGATATAAGTCATTGCATCTGGTACACCTATGTTTGGTGCATTAATCACTGTATGAGATTGAAGGAATCTCGTGGAATTCTCAATTAGAACTATTGCTTGATTGACAACAGCATGAACCTTGTGTTGTACAACAAGCTAATCCAAGAATTTAAGGTTGAACAATGATGCCCTAACGAGACACCCACTAGGGCACAAATGATGGGTTTATTTTGAATCCTCTTAAGGACATTTGGAAGGTAGATTTGTGAGAATTCTTGCCACATTTTTAAGGTTAAAACCTTGGCACAATTCTGAGGGTAAGTCCAAAGATTTGTTGCAAACAAATACAAAGATCTGAACTTACAAATATGAGGCAGCTTCTGTGACTTGGCAATGTCCAAGCTTTCAACTATCCCTTGGTATGAGTGAATTTTGTATGCCCAGTTTAAGCTTATCCAAGAAAAATAGTCCAACACCAATCTGCGTCCTTTCTTGAGGCTATTGTGGAAGATTTGTTCTACAAAACTACATCATACTTACATATTGTGGTCCAAGTGTTAACAATGAGCACTAAAGTTATTTTAGTTAGAATGAGTAATGATAGGACAGACATCCTTGTATAGAAATTGCAATGAGGTTCTTCTTAAAGGTGACTTAATTGTATCACATTGATTTTGACATGACAACATCAGTAAAATGATATATAAGTCATTGCAACTAGTACACCTATGTTTGGTGCATTAATCACTGTATGAGATTGAAGGAATCTGGCACATTCTCGATCAGAATTATTGCTTGATTGACAACAGCATGAGCCTTGTGTTGTACAACAATTGTATAATTGGTGCATTAATCATTGTATGAGATTGAAGGAATCTGGTCGCATTCTCGATCAGAACTATTTCTTGATTGACAACAACATGGGCCTTGTGTTGTACAACAATTGTATAATTTGACTGTGAAGGATTTAAGGAGAAGTAATGTTGTTTTTTCTAATCCTAGCAAGGATTATCAAATATACTATTTATTGGTCCCTGTGGTAGACATTGTTTGGACCTTGTTTTCTCCCTTAATTGTAAGTGCATAAAAATATTATATTCATAGGACAGGGTACCATTAATCATGTGATCCAATGATCTTGGATGTTTTCTTATTGAATTCTTCAAAACTTATTTCCATTTGATCTTCCAAAATGTGAAGATAGTTTTGTTGGTTGGAACAATGCTACAACTTACAAGTTATAATAACAGAGATTCTTTTCTGCATAATGCTTTCCACCTTGCAATAGTTTTGTGGATATGGTTAAGCAATATTCTCTTCGAGTAATGAATAAGTTCTTGTGTGTAGAGTCATTGGGTTTACTATAGTAATGATCGTAACATTTTGCAGTCTTTTGTTTGTTGTTGTGTGGTTTAGTGGTTGAGACAGGGCATTACCATGTTAATGACCCAAAGTCAAACTTAGAGATGAGAGCCCTCAATTATAATTTGATTGAATTTTATGAGATTTATATGCAATATTAGTTCAATAATTAAAAAAGAAAAAGACTTAGGCACCCTAAATCAACTTCAATTTATACATCTTTATAATTTCATTTATGATACATATTTGCATCTTATATAGATTTTCCCATTACCATGTCAGGATTGTTCCTCAATTTATGCCTTATGGTGTTTCCTTTGCAACATCTGGGGCAAATTCTAATTATAAATATGAAAAAATAATATCGTCAAATCTATATTTAAGTTAAGTGGACATGACTCTTTGCTTAATATTCTTTCATGTATTCTTTGATGTATATATATTTCACTTGTGTTTTTAGGATTATTAACAATAATATTAATAATTTAAAATAAAATTACACGGGGCTGAAAAAAAAACCAAATGGAAATTTTGAGTCTTTACATCTGCTAATGCCCTGGGTAGAAAAAGCTAAATAGTAAATGGAACTTGTTACATGTCCAACAGCGAGTCTTTACATCTGTGAACGCTCTGGGTCTTCGAGACTTAGGTTGTGGAATGACAGGTGAATGCCCTTAGACAGTTCCTTCATCATTGCCCCTGCTGATATTTCCACCATGTTGTTGAGGATGATCGTCAATTACTTTTTACGGGGGCAATTATACACTTCTTCCACCATTCAACGGTCTCTTATATTGGTCCTAGTGTTTAACTCCGATGATTGCTTTCTTGTATCTAATCTCGTCATAGCATGTTTCTGTGTTTTTAATTGCGAGCATTTCTAATCACATGCAGTGGAAACTCCTTATCATTGGAAAAATATTTACAGCAACAACCACTTTCTTTTAGTAAGGAGAATCTAATCGTTTCTATATATACACAACGGCCCTACCAAATGGAAGCGACGACCAAGTACTATATGTGTCTCTTTCATGCAGTGGAGTTTTTTTTAAGAAGAGAAAAGCACTTTATTTTCATTAGTTAAAAAGTGAGTACAATAAACAAAGTTCAGTGGAGATTATAGTCTGTGGAATTACAGAGGAAGAATTTCAATAATGGGCAGGTCTCCTTGCTGCTCAAAAGAAGGGCTCAACCATGGGGTCTAGACTAGAAAAGAGGATATGATTCTTCCCAACTACATTTGAATTCATAGTGATGGTGGATGGATGAATCTCCCTAAAAAACCAGGTGAGGCTTAGAAAATATTTATCAATGCATGGGGAAGTAAATTTGTATTTAATTGCTAAATAATGGACATATTTGGTTTTCTATGTCTTAATCGAAGTGGCGAGACTTGTATATTGCAATGGTTGAACTATCTTCACCCTAGCATCAAACGTGAAAACATTTCCCCCGATGAGGAGGAGCTTATTACGTGGTTGCATCATCCTTGGAAATCGGTATACGGACAATCACTAATCATCATTTATTTATTCACTAGATTTACCATGTCGAGGTGTCTGAAATTTTGAACTTTTTGCATTAGAAAAATTTCTTATTTATTTTCGAATTGTTTACATTAAGAATTTTATTGGGGAGGGGAGGAGAGGTCAGAGGAGAGGAGAGGAGTCTCTCAACAAATTAGTTGTTGCAGTCAAATTTCTAGTTGCAGCAAGAAAATCCCAACTCAAAATAACACATAAATTGTCTGACTACATAGTAAAACATATTAAAATGTTTGGACTAACATAATAAAATTTTACCTTATAATGTTAATGCATGAAATACATTCATATGGGAATGTTGCTCATTCACCATATAAATAAAAATTCTTAAGGTGATTTACATTAACCAAGGGTTGTGGAGTAACACACAACAACTTCATGCGCCACCAAAATTTGCTCCACGATTTTCTCTTCACCTACACCACCAAAATTTGCTCCAAGATTTTCTCTTCACCTCTGATAGTTACACCCTCACTGAGTGATTATACACAATTAGTGATTTTCTAAACTTGTAGAGGTTTTCGACTGCAAGTCCCTCGACTCGGTGATTATACACAATGAGTGATTTTCTGAACTTACAGAGGTTGTGGATTGCAAGTCTCTCTACTAGGTGATTATACACAATGAGTGATTCTCTGAACTTCAATGAGTGATTTTCTAAACTTTCAGAGGTTGCATACTCCAAGTAAGAGTTTCACAGTAAATGTTTTCCCATACATATTTACCAACTCTTCATTAAGTGCTTTAACTATCTTAAGTGTCACAAACACACAGTAATTGTTGTTTTTAGGCGCCCACCAAAATTTGCTCCACGATTTTCTCTTCACCCCTCATAGTTACACCCTCGACTCTCTACTAGCTTATGAAAATGACTTCTACATTCGTATTTATCAAAACATGCAACTTGACTCATTAATACATGGCAAAGCAAAACTTTAAGACACGGATGGGCGATTATACAAAATGAGTAATTTTTTGAACTTGGAGAGATTGCGAATTGCAAGTAAGAGTTGCACAGTAAATGTTTTCCCATACATATTTACTAACTCTTTATTAAGTGCATTAACTATCTTATGTGTTGTGGAATGGTCAGCTTGTACTTCTGCTCAGAACTCCAGTCCTTCAGCCTGCAAACAAATGGCAACCTGCAATTGAGGTGTACCACACATATGGTTGTTGTGAGTGTAATTAACTGCAGTAGTTGAGATTAATTTTTCCAACACTCCTCCTTAATCACAACTACCTTCCATTAACAATTCCAAAACAATCTTTGAGATAAACAAATTTTTCACGTGTCAATGGCTTTGTGAAAATATCAACAAACTATTCATGTGTTTTGCAGTGCTGCAACACAATTTAACCACTTTTAATTAACTCTCTAATAGAATGATATTTAGCATCAATGTGCTTGTACCTCTTGTGAAAACATAATTCTTTGATAGTGCAACTGCGAAAGTGTTGTTGTAGAAAATAGTTGTTGTTCCCTCTTGGTCATGGCATAGATCCCACAACATCCTTCTCATCCCAATTTTCTAACACGTTGCTGCTGTTGTGGTGACATATTCAGCTTATGCTATTGACAATGACACTATTGGATGCTTCTTGGAGGCCCATGAAATCACTCTAGAACCCAAATGATAAACATATCCTGATGTACTCTTTTTGTCATCGACACTTCCTACCCAATCACTTTTGGTGTAACCAACCAGCCTAAAATCATTTGTTGCTGTGTACAAAATACCATATTGTTTTGTCCCATTGACATACTTTAGAATCCTTTTAGCTACGTTCCAATCTGTCTCCTTGGGTGTCTCCATGAACCTCGAAACCAAACTCACTACATACATTATATCTATTCTAGTGGCAGTCAAATACATGAATTCCACCGCCATACTTTTATATAATGTCAGATTGACATTACTACTGCAATTTTCTTTGTTCAATTTCAACCCCATGACAGTTGAATTTGGTGCGGGCTTGTTGTTCTACATATTAAACCTCTCCAAAATGTTGGCTACATACTTTGGTTGAGAAATAAAAATTTCATTTTCTCTTTGCTTCACTTCTATGCCCAAAAAATATATTAACAACCCTAAGTCATTCATTTCAAAGTCACCCTTCATTATTTTTTTGAAATCAACAATGAGGAAATCATAATTGTCTATAAAAATCAAATCATCTACATACAAGACAATAATAAGAAGCTTACCATCACTCTCATTGATGTAGAGAGTAGGTTCACTGTCACATTTTTTGAAGCCATTGTCAAAAAAGTAAGCATTTACCCTGTGATACCATGCATGCGATGCTTGCTTCAGCCCATAAAGAGCTTTCCTTATCCTGTACACCTTGTCTTCTTGGCATTATACCTCATAACTAGGTGGTTCCACAACTTATACTTTCTCTTTCAAAACTCCATTCAAGAACGCTTATTTTACATCCATTTGATACACTTTCCATCTATGTTGCGATGCAATCGACACAAGTGTATGCATTGTCTTCATCCTCACAACTAGCGCAAATGTCTCTGCATAATATCTTCCTTGATACTTCTTGTATCTTTTGACCACTAGCCTCACTTTATGCCTTTCAATCTTCCACTCAACGTTTCTCTTGGTCTTATATACCCGCTCCCCTCCAATGAATTATTTTCCTTTCGGAACGTTAACTAACTCCCATGTGTCATTCTTTTTCTATTACTTCTATTTCTTCCTCCATTGCTGCAACCCATTTTTCTTCTTTCACTGCATCGTCAAAATGGATTGGGTCATCTACATGACAAAACAATGCAAATAAGGAATTCATATCGATGCTACTATCAACTTCATCTTACTGATAAATTTCACTTAAATTTCTAAATTTTAGCCTTCTTATTCTTGTGGAAGATGGGCTTGACATATCACTTGGTGTTGTGCTTTGCGACATGCTTGCAGAGGAACTTTCTTGACTATGCAACACTATCCTATTATTTGTTGACAGTGTTACTTGTTGCCTGCTTTATTGAGCTTGAATAGGAGTAGAGGGAGTTGTTGTTGAGGAATTGTTTTCTTTTTCCAATTCCTCTTTGTCCTCATGTGGTATAAATGCTTTGCCATTGATTGTCTTCTCTCAAATTCCATCCCATGCTTCTTCTTCTATGAACTTTACATCTCTATTGATTATGACCTTCTTGGTTGATGGATTGTAGAGCTTGAATGCCTTGGATTCATCACTATATCCAACAAATATTCATTTCTCCACCTTTTTGTCCAACTTCTTCCTCAACTCATTTGGGACATGTGCATACACCACAAATCCAAACTCTCTCATGTGAGTGACACCATGCCTTTTTCAACTCCATGCCTCTTTAGAACTACATTCCTGACACTTTTGGTTGGACACATATTTAGGATATATGTTGCACCAACGACAACTTCAACCCAATAATCATTTGACAAATGTTTCGTCTTCAATATACTCCTTTCCATTTCCATAATGGTCCTATTCTTCCTTTATGCGACACCATTTTGCTGAGGTGTATACCTTGTTGTTGTAAATTGCCTATAAATTCCATGCTCCCTACAAAATTGAAGGAAGTCATTTGATATGTATTCACCACATCTGTCAGTCCTCAAGACATTAATGTAGTGTCCACTTCACTTCTCAACAAGAGCTTTGTATTGACAGAAGCGCTCAAACACATCATTGTTCTGTTTTAGGAAGTAAACCCATGTCTTCCTTGTATAATCATCTATGAAAGTCAAAAAATAATGGTTTTCACCAATTGATGGTGTCTATATTGGTTCACATAAATCTGAATGGACAATCTCTAAAGGTGCCTTTTCCCTTACTAACTTTCCTACTGGAAATGACTCTCTATGTTGCTTTCCCAAGATACATCCTTCACATAGGTTGTCTAGTTCTTCTGTGAGTAGCAACCCCTTCACCATGCCTTTCCTATGCATGAAATTCAAACCTCCAAAGCTGAGATGACCAAATCTCAAATGCCATAACCAATTTTCATCTTTGACCTCTACTTGATAGTTTACTTGTGTGACAACTGCAACTTTTCTTTCATCCCCTTGTGAATTCCTTGACATTTGTGCTTGTGCACCTTATTCCATTGAAAAATGATTTTATCTTTAAGGGAAACATTCTATTGCTTGTTATTTAAACTTTTGCAATCAGTTGTCTCCTTGGAGGATTATCCAAAATTGTGAAGTCATCATTTTTGAAAAATACATTGTATCCATTTTGCTTGAGTTTTCCAATGCTTATGAGGTTATGCTTTAGACTAGGGACAAAATAAACATCCAACATGTGTTTCTTCTCCCCCTTCTTTGTTATAATATTGAATCTACCTTTACCTATGACAGAGACTTTGTTATCAGTCTGTAATGTCACTTCATATTTCATACTTTCATCTATATTGGAAAACAATTCTGTGTTCCCTATCATGTGGTTGCTACACACTAAATCTGGAAACCATACATCACTTTTATTTTCTTGTGCTACATTACAAGTTAAAAACATGCGATCATGGTTTTGGTTTTCCTTTGTGAAACTTACACTTGGTTTGTTACTTATGTCATATTGCTTCTTTCTACATTCATTTTCATACTGACCATACTTCTTACAATAATGACATTGAACTTGAAATTTATCATACCTCTAACCTTGCACTTGATTTTGGCTTGGGCCTTGAATTGGATTTTGATTGCTACCCCTTCCACTTGAGCTTGAAGGATTGCCTATTCCACATTTGTGTGGGCTTCTTCCTCTTCAGCTAGCATTTGATCTTCCTCTGCCTCTACCTTGACCAAATGAAACTTGTGTCTCGAAGGAATGCTCCAATGAGGACCTTGTTGCTCTATTAAGTCTATATTCATGAGAAATTAGTGATACATGAAGCTCATTCAATGAAAACTATAAGAGATCATTTGTCTCTTCTATCACCACAATAATGGCATCAAACCCTGTTGGCAGAATTCTGAAAACTTTCTCAACTATTATCCTTTCCTCAAGTGGCTCACCCTGTGCTCTGATTTGAGTAACCAATCCAATTACATGTGTAAAATTTGAGTCTACATTCTAAGACTCTTTCATACAGATTGTCTCAAGATCTCTCCTTTGGATTTGCAACTTTCTTGTCTTCACTTTCACCATCCCTTGGTAGGCTTTCTGGAGGGTGTCCCATGCTTGGTTGGACTTTGTTGTTGTTGCAATCCTTGGTAAAATACTTTCATGGACTGCTTGAAAGATGTAGAAGAGGGATTTTGCATCCTTATTTCTATTTCCCCTCAACAAATCCCTTTCAGGTTATTTCAATGCATTGCTGCATGTTGTTGCATATGTTGGTTCATGATAACCATTCTCCACCAAATCCCAAATGTCTTGAGAAGAAAACAAAATTTTTCATTGTTATAGCCAAGTAGTCATAATTTTTTCCATGATAACTACTCTCTTTCCATGAAAACCATTCTCCACTAAATCCCAAATGCCTTGAGAAGAAAACAAAGCTTTCATTGTTTAGTCCAGTAGTCATAATTTGTTCCATTAAACTGAGGTACCTGAGGATTAGTGACACTAACAAAGTTTAACCTAGTTTGATAACATGTTAAGAATTTTACAGAGAGCAAAGGAGGGGGTCTCCCTCAACAAATTAGTTGTGAAGGTCAGATCTTCAGTTGTGGCAAGAAAATAGCCATTGGACAAAGACTTAAATAAAAAGAAATTTTCTCATGGAAAAACAACTTAAAATATTTGGAGCAACACAATAAGGCTTTAGCTTATAATTTGTCTCATGGCAAAAGAGAGTAAAATATTTGGAACAACATAATAAGATTTTAGCTTACAATTTTAATGCATGAAATACATTCGTATGATACTGTTGCTCATTCACCATGTAAATAAAAAATCTTAGGGCGATTTGCATTTACACTTAATGAGGGTTGTGAAGTAACACATAGTAAAAGATAATATGTTTTTTCGTGTGCCCACCAAAATTTGCTCCATGATTTTCTCTTCACCTCTTAGACTTACACCTTTGGCTCTCTACTAACTTTGCAAATCACTTTTACATTCATATTTATCGAAACATACAACTTTACTCATTAATACACTACAAACCAAAAATTTAAGACAGGTGATGGGAGATTATACAAAATGAGTGATTTTGTGAACTTGCGGAAGTTGCTGACTACAAGTAACAGTTGAGAAGTAAATGTTTACCCATACATATTTTAAGTTCTTTAACTATCTTATGTGTTGCAGAATGGTCAGCTTGTACTTCTTCTCAGAACTTCAGTCCTTCAGTCTGCAAACAAAATATGGCGGTGTGTTGCAGAATTGTCAACTTGTTACTTTTGCTTAGAACTTTAGTCCTCCTTCAGCGTGCAAAAAAATGGAAATTAGTTGAGGTGTACCACATGTATGGTTGTTGTTATTCTAATTAACTACAATAGTTGAGATTAATATTTCCAACACTTTTCCCAGATGCGGGTGTTTGACAGGTCGGATGGTACGATGGTGGCGCATCGAATTGGCAGGTGTCAGCCCAAGCGTGCCATGGGTTATTGTACTGGATGGGCGAGCTGGTCTCGCACAAGCATATTAATGAAGGCATTTACTTCCTCCTACAGTCTCCTGGTTATCTGTGCTATGGCGTTCAATAAGTTCATCATTCCTGTGGCTTCGTCGCAAACTACTACGGCCTTATGGGTTGCTGCTTTGTGTGTTTCATTGAGCCATTCTGCTAGCGAGCTTCGGCCTATCATTCCCTTACTCGGCTCAAGAGCATTCCATAATTTTTGGGCTCTGGTTCCACGTTCATTTTGTTCTGTTGGGGTTCTGTCTCCGCTTCACTCTAGGCACTGGAGTCATTGTCATTCCTCTCTGTGTATCCGCTCCTTTGAAAAGCCTCTGCACATTACCATGCCGCGTGAATGGCTTAAAATGGGGAGCAGCTGTGGCGGTTCCCGCGGTCATGCCACCTCTCAGCGGTCCACCCCCATTTCATACTCTTCCTCGGACGTGCTGGAACATGGTCGTAGCAGTCCCCCTGTCACCAGAAGTGGCAGAGGCAGGGGTCGCGGGTGAGTCATGACTGTTGAATGTGAGCGTACTACCCACCCCACTGTTCGCTACCGCATCCCATGTTCTTTAGCCAACTCAACCTTCATAGTTTCAGTCAGTATTGAAAAATGTGAAGATGTCCGGGGTTCGGGAGCGGCCCATCCTGGAGTTCTTGCAGACCAGAGGACGACGAATCCGATTGTAAATCAATGCCAGGTCATGGGAGGTCCCTCTTTGGTGAATTCTACAGCCCCTGTAGGTCCAAGCGCACCAGCTGGAGGAGAACCAACAGGCTTGGCGGTTCATCATTCTGACTCTGAGGACTCACTACAATTTCGGTGTTGGGTCGTTGAGGAGCCATACACCTCTTAGGACGACTAATCCCACCCGGGTCTCCGCTCTCTGCAGTTTCTGAAGTAGGAGCTCGACTCCTTTTTGAGTCTCGGCGTTTATGCATGTTTCAGGTCTCTGTCAGTCAATGTTTCGTTTATGTCTAGCATTGTCTAGCTATGGATGTTTCGTTTTAGTTTATGTTCAGTGTTGTTTCGAGTTTTATGTGAAGTCAAAATACTGCTGGAGGTCTACTTTGTACTGTGATCATGATCATTTTTGTAAAATGCCAACTTCATGCCAAGACTTTTCAAGGCAGCGGCCTTGCTGTAACATTTTTGTATAAATAATAGGAGTAGACTGATTGAGAAAAAAAATATTTCCAACACTTTAGAATTGAGTATTTTTGGAAAGTTTTATTTATTTATTTTCAATCTAATTTGTAATATAGGAGACATCTATTGAAATCACAAATTTGGCAAGTGAACTCTTCCTAACTAAAATGCCCCTAGATTTTTTAGGGTATTAAATCTATATATGCAATAAAAAAACTAGTTTATTGAAATCACAAAATTGACAAGTGAAGTTTTCCTAACTAAAGTGCCCTTAGATTTTTTAAGGTATTAAATCTATATACGCAACCAAAAAAACTAGTTTAAACAATATAATAAAAAACTACCTATGGACAACTATCTTAGAAAATAGACAACAAAATCAAAGTCAAAATCAAAAACTAATCGAGTACTCAACTCTGCAATAAGCTGTTTTTAGTAAATTAATCTTCGACTATATAAAATCCCAAAATAAGGTCAAAATCTCATCGTCTCATACAAAAGCATGTGATATTAAAAATCCCAGTCTAAAAAACAATGGGGATGAGTGAATCTGAAATGGTAATATTCAACAACTTTAATGGTTATTGATGCACTAATCGTAATTCTCACCAAGGAATTAAATCGCGCAACATTAAACCAACAATTGACTGACGAGTCTATTTTCTATGAGCGAATATTTTCTTTTTCAATTTTGTAATTGACGTATGTTTCCCAAAAGTTATCCCTATTTTGGTTGCCTAATTCGATTAGGGTCTTTCGATATTTTGGGTAGTTATGTGTGACTGAGAAACGTTTAAAGAACTAATTACTCTAGGTAGAAATTTGTTTCTATTTTGACTCTGTAACTGGGATATGCCCTAAATGATTGTGTCTATGATTTCTATTATTAACATATTTATGAGATTGAAACACGTTTCTAAAACTGAGTGTTAGCGGAAGAGACTTCTTGCTATTTGAGGGTAATTTGGACTATCGCTTTATTAGAGATAATGGAGAATATCTTAGAATAGTGAGTTGGTTCACGAGACCTTAGGATAGGAATTAGTTTCTATTTTTTAGGTTATGGTTCTAACTTCCCTAAATGTCTGATTACTATATAATGTGTGATGTACATGAACAATGCAAAGCGTTCTACTGAGCCAGACTCTCTTGGTTCAGACTCTCTTTTGTAGAGCCAACTAGTGGGTTTCATTTTATTTAATACAGAACATTGAATTTTTAACATGGTATTAGAGCATCAGGGCTGAGGAACCTATACGCTAAGTGGAGGTCACAAATGAACCGAAATCATCTTAGGTTTTAAGTGCACAAAATCAATGATCTCATTGTAGACCTTTCGTGTGTTTTCATTTTGTTGATCGTCGTAGCTATCAAATCTACATGCGTGAAGACCTTCGCGAGTCCATGGTGCTAACTCACGCCGACTGAGCAAATAAGTGAGGGGCTATGTGGAGGCCGAGAGAAGGCTACATCCTAGCAGAAGCTGAAAACAGAAGGCTATCTTGAGGCCATGAAGGATGCCACAGTGATCTGTGAGTGTGCTACGAGATCAAACAACATTGGTGATCAACGATCTCTATCTTTGACACAAATCTGGGGTAAATCTAACATTTGTTTTTACCCTTCAAACCTTTTTAAATCACCAAGATGAATAATTAAATGTTTGAAGCATGTTGAATGAGCATAGCAAGCTTGATCACTCCAATTATGTGAATTGGAAATTCAAGATGTAGGCTCTGCTAGAATTGCAGAGTGCTTGGACGATTACAAATGGGGATGAGCAGAAGCCAGCAGTTGGATCAAAATCAGTCCCAGATTTGGATAAGCGTGAGGGTAGAGCAAGGTTGTTGCTGAAGATGTCAGTGAAATACTGCATCATACCACATATCAGAGAATGTAAATTAGCAAGCAAAATTTGTGTAATTTTGAAGGATCTGTATGAGATTAGGAATACAAACAACCTTCTATTCCTGAAGAGAAATATCTTATCCCTGAAGATGGAGGAGAATGAAAAAGTTGTTGCCTTCATAGCAAGGATCAAAGATCTGAAGAACAAATTGGCAGACATTGGTCACACAGTTGAAGATACAGATCTTGTAACAATTACCATGAATGGTGTGACCGATGACTACCAAATTTTCATCACTGGGATAAATATGAGAGAGAAAATCCCGAAGTTGGAAGAACTGATAGGAATAATGAAGCAAGAAGAAGCAAGAATATTGACTTTGAAGCCCCAGAGTGTCTATCTTGCTTTGATGGTGAAAAAGAACTTCTACAAAGGAAAAGAAAATCCGCAACAACAAAACGGAGGAAGCTCATAGAATAGACCAAATCCGACCCAAGGTATGAATCCAAATAGAAACAACTCTGTAATTGAGTGTTTTTATTGCAGAAAACTTGGTCATATAGCTAGGGAGTGCAGGAAGAAGAAATATCATGAAGAACAATAGAGGCAGAAATGACATGCAAGTTATCTTGCGAATGATAATCATGAGCGAAATTTCAAATTGTTCATGGCAGACCGTGATGAGAATGTTGATGCAGACATCTGGTATGTAGATTCGGGAGCATCAACACATATGACAGGGAACAAGCAATGGTTTGAAGATTTTAAAGAAATCAACGACAGAGCACAAATCTACCTAGGTGATGATAGAAGTCATCAGATCAAAGGATGTGGGAAATTTTTTGTCATTTTACCTAATGGTAATGTAAGACAAATTTATAATGTTATGTATGTGCCCGGTATAACAAAGAACTTGATTTTTGTATCCATGATTGGAGAAAAAGATCTTAAAGTTGAATTTTTTAAATCTAACTACTATATTAAAGCTCTGCTAGATGGCATGAAGACTATTGCTATAGGAATTCGAACAGGAGGTCTGTACAAATTGGATGTAAGACCAACGCCAGTTTGAGCTTTAACACCAGTGGGTTTGACTACAAAAGAGCTATGGCATCAGAGATTTGGTCATATCAACTACAATGATTTGTTGTTACTTTAGAAAAAGGAAATGGTAAGAGATCTTCCTATGTTAAAACAAGTGCCTAATGATTGCGATGCCAGTACATTAGGAAAAATGCATAGAGAAGAATTCCCTATGCGAGTGGAGAAGAAACACAGAGATATACTTGAATTAGTGCACACAGATCTTTGGGGACCCATGCAAACAAAGTCATTAGGAGGTGCATTATATTTTTTACTGTTTATTGATGGCTGCACAAAGTTTTCTTGGGTATATTTCTTGAGTAAGAAGAGTCACACATTTGAATACTTTAATCAATTCATAAACATGATTGAAAAGCAAACATGGAAGTAGATAAATATTCTCCGCTCTGACCAAGGGGGAGAATATAGGAAGGATGAGCTTATCAAGTATTGTAAAGACCATGGAATATTACAACAATTCACAGTACCCTATACTCCCTAGCATAATGGAATAACAGAAAGAAAGAACAGAACATTGGTGGAATGCGCTAGAAGCATGTTGAAAGGTAAGAATCTGTCGAATGGTTTTTGGGCTAAAGAATTGAATACTGTAGTTTACATAAAAAATAGGAGTCCTACAAAAATTATTGAGTTTAAAACTCCTTATGAAGCACTATATCGATTTAAGTCTGCAACAAAACATTTAAGAGTATTTGGGTATAAAGAATTTTCCCATATTCCAAAGGAAGATAGAAGAAAACTAGATTCAAAAGCCTTCAGATGTACCTTTATAGGGTATTGTTCACAATATAAAGCTTATAGATTATTTAATCCCTCTACTCACAATATTTTTATTAGTAGAAATGTCATATTCAATGAGCAGGATCATGAATAATTTCATAAGCACAATGAGGAATGGGATATTCCCTGCTTGGTGGAAGAAGAAAGTGAAGAAACAGGAAACAATCAGGATCAATAGCAGACAAAGGCAGAAGATGAACAACACCAGCAAAAACAACAACAACAACAACAACAGCAGTAGCAGTAGCCTAAATAAAAAGAAAATGATGATTAGACAAGTTTCGAAGCTATCCACCACTCAGGAGATTAGGTACGGAAGCTCAGTTGCCTACAAGATATAGGGAAAATTCTTTTATAATTATTATGATGAATGTTGTTGAACCTTCTAGTTATAAGGAAGAACATGAATGTAGTGAATGGAAAACATCTATGGAACAGGAATATGAATCTATAATCAGGAACAACACTTGGGAACTGGTTGAACTTTCTATAGGGAAACAAACCATAGGTTGCAAATGGCTGTATAAGCCCAAGATTAATGCAGACGGAACCATAGATAAATTAAAAGATAGATTGGTAGCAAAGGGGTATTCACAAAAAGAAGGCATTGACTATGAAGAAACCTTTGCCCCTGTAGCTAAACTTAATACCATCAGAATGTTTATTTCTTTAGCTACTAAGAAACATTGGATGATTCGCCAACTAGATGTAAATTCTACATTTTTAAATGGAGAATTGAAAGAGGAGGTTTATTTAAAGCAACCTAAAGCATTTGTCCAAAAATTGAAAGAACATTTAGTCTGTCGATTAAAGAAATCTCATTATGGACTAAAGCAAGCACCCAGGTCTTGGTATGAAAAGATTAATTCATTTTTTCTGCAATTTGGCTACAACAGAAGTAAAAATGACCCTAATCTATATACCATGCAAGATGAAAAGGGGTGCATAGTGTTGATTTATTTGTATGTAGATGATTTGATTATTATAGTTGATGCTACTTATCTAATCAAAGAAATCAAGCAACAAATGTCACAGGTGTTCGAAATGAAACACCTTGGTGAATTAAGATATTGTTTGGGTCTTGAGATTTGGAGAGATTCAGCAAAAACATTTTTGTCCCAGGGAAAGTATGTCAAAGGACTACTAGAAAGATTTTTGATGGATCAGTGTAAGCCTACAACAGTACCATTACAGCAGAACATCAAATTGCAGAGTGAGGATGGCTCTAAAGAGGCAGATGTGACACTTTACAGACAACTAGTTGGGAGACTAATCTACCTGACCACTACTAGACCAGAGTTGGCTTATGCCATTAGTGTGCTAAGTCAATACATGTCCAAGCAACTTTAAAGTCATTGGAATGCAACGAAATGTGTTTTGAGGTATCTATAAGCTATTGTAGATTATGGTATTATTTATACTCATTCCTCTGATGTTAGATTGACAGGATTTACAGATTGAGACTGGGGTGGAAATGTAGACAATCGTAGATCCATAATAGGCTATGCATTCAGCATTGGATCTGGGGTGACTACATGGAGCAGCAAGAAACAGAACACAGTTTACTTATCTTGAGCAGAAGCAGAGTATCAAGCTATGTGTGCAGCAACATGCGAGGCAATATGGTTTTGGAAACTTCTCCAGGATGTTGGGGAAGAACAGAAAGATGCAACAACAATCATATGCAAAAATCAAAGTTTAATAAAACTTTCTAATAATACCGTGTTTCACAAAAACACTAAACACATTAATACACAGTTCCACTTTGTCAGGGAGAAAGTGCAATCAAAAGAAATCCATTAGGTATATTGTAATACATGTGATAATGTTGCGGAAATTTTCACTAAGCCTCTTGGAAAAATCAAGTTTGAAATATTTAGGGGGATGTTAGGCATATTTTTGAACCCCTTCTCCATTAAGGGGGAGTGTTGGAGATAATGGAGAGTATCTTAGAATAGTGAGTTGGTTCACGAGACCTTAGGATAGGAATTAGTTTCTATTTTTTAGGTTATGGTTCTAACTTCCCTAAATCTGTGATTACTATATAATGTGTGATGTACATGAACAATGCAGAGTGTTCTGCAGAGCTAGACTCTCCTGGTTCAGACTCTCTTTTGTAGAGCTAACCAGTGGGTTTCATTTTATTTAATACAAAACATTGCATTTTTAACATGCTTAACTGTTTTTAGATAGTGAAGTATGTAATCGGGATGATAAGTTGCAATTGGATTGTGATTCTTGTGGTTGTATTATTTCGTAAAAAGTAGTTGTTATAGTCCTACAGATATAAATATTATAATGTGATGTTCGTGAAGCAGCGACTTGTGTGATCTACGTTAGGTGACACTTGTGATTTTCGTATCTTCTTGTGGTCGTGTTATCTCGTAAAAAGTATTCGTTATAGTCTTCAAGATATAACTATTTGTATTCTAATGGAAATATGGTAATGGTATGTTCGTGAAGCAGCGACTTGTGTGATCTACGTTAAGTGACTGTTGTGATTGTCGTATCTTTGTAAAGTGGTTCTTATACTATATATTCTTGGGATTACATAACTGATAATTAGGTATAATGATCTTACTCTGCCATACTGGAAGCCAAATATGTTAGTTGGTATTTCTTAATACTAAGCCTTCACAAAAAACAAGAAACAACCACAGCATGTAATCAGTATTAGATGTCTTAAGATGTCACTAGAGTTGGGTCTTTCTCCCTCATATCAAGACGCACTAAAATATTAAACTCACATTGAATTGTGTTTCTCCATGTAAGTTAAGTGAGCTTCCAAACTATCTTTGCATTTGCATTTCCCATTGGTGGTTCCGCTGAATGTCACTTAAAAAGAAAATAATGTCATTGTTATCTTTGTGCTTTTCTTTTAAAACTCGTCCCACCAAAGCTTTTGCTACAAGTGGAGAGTAATAGAATGGATGCATTGATTCCTCATTTCCCTAATTTTCTTAGGGTTAAGAAACTAGCAACAAATGTCTTATAGTATTTCTTAGTCTAAATAAGTCTAGTTGTTTTGAAGAACATGGTTCATCAGCTACTCTCCTCCTGAGTATTAGGAAAAGTCACATAGTGATAAGAGATTGTGGTTTCTTGAGATTGCACCCAAACACATGATCTATTTTGTTAGCAACATTCCAATCCTACCAAATAATAAAATAACACATTACCAATAATGAAAAAAACCACTAACTCCACAAACACACAATAGATAATAACTCCTCAATAACAAGCATTATTACTAAAGAACTAGGAAATTCTATTGCCCCATGCTTACCACATACCAGAGATCAACTAGGCCACGAAATATATAGATCGTTGGACCAAACAAAAACAAGGTAGGGAGATAATGAAACAATTTGAACAGACTTTTTTGAGCAAGCTAATCACTTTGTTGAGGTGCAACCAAACTAGGGGGAGAGTAGGTAAAAGGAATCCTAGATGCAACATATACAAAAACACCACAATGCCTAACAAATATTCTATCATAGAACGTAGATCAAGTTAGTAACAACTGCAAGACGACAAAATATGTGCACAAAGCGAGGGGATAGATGTTATCGAGCTATAGTCACTAGGAAGAACCAAAGTCGAACAAATTAGAGAGCCATAGCCAAAGTTAGTCTTTGTAGCACCCCTCTAGTCATACAAAGGATCAACCCAATTACCAAATGCAATCTTCAAACCAACTCTCAAGCCATTGCCATCGTATTTCTTGAGATAACCACCACCTATTTTGGTATAGACAAATGGGGAATTAAGACCATTGTGCACTGCAAATGTAGCATAAATTTTGGTTGCCAGTTTAATTTAAGAAATTTTTAGTAGACGTCTCATTTTTTAGTTATTGATATTGCTTTTCAATATAGTCATATTTTGAGAGGAATCTAATTCTTTTGCATGTAATTTTTTTTATTAGTGGATATTATTTAAATGCTTTGTATGGTTATTTATTTTTCAATTTCTACTTTTATTTTAACCAACATGAACATGAGAAAAATTTCAATTTTAATGATCCAAAAACAAACTTACACACCAGACTAAATTACAAAATAAACCTTTCAACTCAACTAAAAACCAATTATAATATAATATTAAACCTTTCAACTCAACTAAAAACCAATTATAATATAATATTCCATAACACCATAAATCATGAATTCTAGAAAATTAACTCTAGCATGCTTTCTGAATGGGTCGTAAACTACCCACACTCTCTTCATTACATTAAATGTCAGTGGAATGGCTGGTGCCTCCCACCAGAGATGGAATTTGATGGGAAAAATGCACGTGATAAGGCATTTTAACCGTATTTGACATTTAAAATTTTTTGGTACCTATTTTTTTAAACTTGTTTGAAACTCATGAAAACGTATATTTTATGTTTAAAAATTTATTGAAAATGTCCTTACGAGGTGCTATTCACTTTTTTCCACCTACGGGGTGGGGTGCTCTAGGACCCAGGTGGCATTGCCGCATTGGCACTAGGCATTGGTATGGTTACCGGTATGTTAATGTGTGTTGCAAAAGTTTTTGACACGATTTATATCATTAACCCTTTTGAACCAAGCGTGGTTCCCCATTACATGTTTTACTGTGCACAGCCAAAGCCTAGAGCGTTAGTCAGTATATATTTATAATCACTGACAGATACAAGTATTAAAACACAAAGTTGTTGCAACAAATATTTATAATCACTGAGAGAGACAACTCAGACAAGTATTAAAACACAAAGCTTTTGCGGCAAATAGTTGTGAAAATCTAATATTGGTATCTGGTTCATATTCTCCTTACAACGTTTTGGTGAACTAGTTTGAAAACCATTTTTCATCGAACAAACTATCTTAAAATTTGGAAAAAATTGGGTACTCGTATTATTCCTTTATGCTCCGACAGTTGTTTTGATGATGAATGAGGACGGTTTTTAAAAACCACCATGTATTATTCCTTTATTCTCCCACATGGTGGTTTTGATGATGAATGAGCACGGTTGTTAAAAACCACCAAATTAATTAAAAGTTGGTAGTTTTAGTTATGTCAAATTTCAACGAGAATGGATTTTCCAAAATCGTTTTAGGTAATCAATGATCATGTCCTTCCCAGCAACAATGCATTATGTCACCACCCAACTTCTAAGTGTAAGCATTTATTGACCAGAGTGGATGTTGTACAGGCTACTGAAAATATTTGATATTCACTAGATTTGGGCAATCTGAACCGACAATTATTTTCTCTTTTCTCTTTTGTCTTCCTGGATTTTGCAAAAAATTCGTAGGGTCTAATTGTTGGCGGTGATTGGTGCTTTTGCTCACTAGTCGCAATTGCATGGTCTCTCAGTCTATCAACAAGGAGTTTTAGGGTCCTTGAGACAGTCCACAGTGGACAGGGATTCACCTCCAGTGGCCAGCCTGATAATCTGTGTCCACACCCCTTCAGAAATTTACAAGTACTCAGCTTAGTCAGTGGCTAGGGATTCACCTCCAACCTAATCATCTTCATCCACAGCGATTAAGACATCTACAAGTACTCAACTCAAATACAACTTACCACTCAGAGTATCTAGGTTAGCTTTCCCTTTCAACCATGAACTCGTTAATAAATTTGCTGGCCGTCGAAAGTTTCCCATTGCAGTGTTAGAACTTACAATGTTTAGAATGTTATAACACCAAACGACTTGTGCATCTCTTGTGACAACCTGCTCAAGTTGGCCTAAGTCAAATGGTTCTTTCTAATACATATCAAAAGAAAACTTACACCATTGAGATTTTGGAACATTTTATGGTTATAAAATCAGAAGACGCTTGGAACTGTTGTTCGCTATCTAGTTGGGAGTCCTGAGAGTCTAGTTCAGGTTCTTTTGTTTAATTATGGCATACTAGATTCAAACAAATTTAGTACACTGCATCCTAGTTAGCATGATAGTCCTGAGAGTCTAGTTCAGGTTCTTTTGTTTAATTATGGCATACTAGATTCAAACAAATTTAGTACACTGCATCCTAATTAGCATGATCTCCTTCTAGCAACCTAAAACAAGGTTTTGAGAACAAATATAGAAGCTGGTCAAAGAAATTGTTAATAAGGTGAATGATTATGAATAGTTTGGCAACTAGGGAACTAGGTAATGTTTCCAATAATAGGAACTAGTCCCCAATAAGCGCATAAAAAAATAAAACTCTATTTACTTAAAACTCCATAGTTTTCAATAATGGTATGAAGCATGCTAAAATATTATTTGCTAAAAAACCCAAGGTCTAACCTAGAATCCACTATTTTTTTGTATTATAATCACCAATAGTTTGCATAAGAACACAATCGATCTTTAAAATGATGAAAGCTATAAGCACCTCTTATAATGATTTCTCGCTTAACAAATTTTGAAATGAACTTGGTGGCATTATGGCAATCTCCGCACACACGAAAGTTCTTCACAATTTGAATTGGAATTTTAGGTGGACAGTGGCAGTCTCATAAGCCCAAAAGCAATAGCCAACCTCTCACTATGGTGGAAGACAAAGTCTTTTTTCTACTCATTTTCAACATCATGCAATACATATCTTGTGTCAGGCACATGACCTGCTTCCTTTATTAATTGAGTCAATATACCCAACTCTACATAGATGTCTTATATTTTTGGCTGTGCTTTTTCTCCCACTAAAAATAAATGTATTTTATTTATCTAGATACATCCCAAATCCTTTTTCACCTCTACATCTTCAATGGGAAACTTGAACTTGTATTTTTCAAATGGTTGTTACGCTTTTGTTCTATGATTTATGCAATTAGTAATTATGCTTGCTTTTATGCAATCTTCACTCTGAAAAAAATGTTAATATCTGATATAGAAATTTAACCTCTGTGGAACATGTCTTTTCTAATGCAAAACTGGCTTTCCAAACTCATTTTCCTGTCCCCAAGGTTAGCCTAAAAAGTGGAGAGGTGACCTGTTCGACATAATATCAGATATACTTCTCCCAGCAAATGTGTTAAATTTTAGATAATTTAGTACTTCTTTTGGTCATTCAGAATACACATGTTACTCAATATACAAGTTCTATACACGTGTTAGTCAATCTGAATACTAGTATTAGTGACACATGTCTCCTGTTTGGCTTCTCTGATGAACCATAATTCAATAAAGCCATCCTGGCATGCATTTTTAGCTTTTATGGTATGTAGAGTTGGGGCTTTAATTTATGATGATTTAATGTATACATTTAGTTTGTTTTTTAAAGTTAGTTAATGGAGTGAGAGACATAAGTAATGGTATATATATGAAATAGTAATATTACATATTAAATTTAAATTTGTATATTTTAAATATTTTATATTTTAGTTTTTTTAAGATTTTTTTTAATTGAAATTTAATAATATAATAATTTTTAGAATAAGTATAAGAATCATTACATATAATATTAATAATATTAATTATTTAATAAACCTAATCTATGTTCACAATAGTTAACAAGTAGTAATGAGAAGTCTTAAAGTGATTTTTTGGATGGAAAAATGCACTATTTAATTTATGTCTATTTAATGTATAAATTTAGTTTATTTTAAAAAGTTAATTAGTGGAGTGAGGGATATAATTAATGACATAGATATGAAATATTAATATAATATATTAAATTTAAATTTGAATATTTTAAATGTTTTATATTGTGTTTTTTTCATTGAAATTTAATAATATAATAATTTTTAAGTAAGATTTTAAATTTTTTATTATTAAAATTATATTTTTTAATATAAAATGAATTTAAGTTTTTGAATTTTTTTTTGGAATATTAGAATTTTATAAATTTATTGATTATTTTTGTAATTGTAGTAATTTTTAATTATATTTTGGAAAAAAATAATTAGAAAATATACCTAGAAAAATGTCATAAGTTATAACATTTGGATTATGTTTATTAATTCTAATATGTTATAACATATTTAAATTTATTTTTTGAATTATTATTATAATTTTACAATGTTGTGGTTCATCAATCCTAAATAATTATAATGATGTCACATAGATAAAAAGAAGATTGGTCAATTCAATTACACACTCAAGAAAGATGAATGAACTCCATGTTTTATATCTTTACCTAGCCGTTTTATTTTATTTTATTTTATACATTATGTATTGTAATTATCTAGCCATATATGTTATTCAACTTTAGGGTTTGTAACCTCAAAATAATATTTTTAGAGTTCAATGAAAGGTTAAATTAGTTTTTTATTTATGGAGAGCTATGATTTATTTCTTAAATATAAAGTGACTTTTTCCTTTTTCTTCATAATTATTTTCTATTTATAGATAATATCTTTTAAGCTACATGTGTTAATTTTTTGTTGTAAGTTTTATAAATTATTAATCTATTGTAATTGTTTTGCATGTAGGTAAATTATTTCAATAGAAATGCCTCCAAAAAGGAAGGGTCAATCAACTATAGACAAATTTTATGGATATTCTAAAACATCAAAAACTTCTAATGTTAAAGATATTCCATATATACCTGATTTGAATGAGGACGCTAATGAAGATATGGATGAAGAGTTTGTTGTTGATCTAGAAATTCTTAGCCATGAAAAGGAAGGACAAGATGATGGATCTAGTAGTTCGAGGAGGAAGACCTTCTCAAAATGAGAATTTCGAGAAGAGTGGACTATAAAACATCCTTGGGTGTATAGTATCAATGTTGAAAATGACAAGACTCGTATGAAGTGCAAAATTTGTGAGAAATACAATGCTCAAGGTCCATGGGGTATTGGAAATGGATGTAATACCATTCAATATGATGCTGTGACAACTCATGCAAAATCTGTTGTTCATCAAACATCAACTCAAAAAAAATTGTATGAAACTGAAAGGTTGGCAAAGCCCATTATAGAACACATCGTGGCTATAAGTGAAGCTAATAAGGAAAGGGTCATAACCACCATGAAGTTAGCATATTTTATTGCACAGAAAGATATTTCAATTGCTACTTATGAAGATCTTTGTCATCTTCAAATGCATCTACAGACACCTAATATGCCTTCTCGAGTGGAGTATTCTTCCTACATAAATAGAAAAGTAGCCACTGAATTCATTCACTCTATATCAGATTACCTTGAAGAGGTGCAAGCTAGAAAAATGTTAGACAGTCCATTTTTCTCTATAATGTTAGATGAAAGTATAGACAATGGTTTGGAACAAGACCTTGTTGTGTATTCCACATATTTAAACTTAAAAGGTTCGGACCCTCCAGTGTCACAATTTATGAAAATGATTACTATTCCTGATGGAAACGGAAAGACTATATATGACACCGTCATTAATTTAAAGGAACCAAGGCAGTTGAAAAATGAGAAACTAATAGCAGTTTCAATTGATGGTGCATCATCTATGGTTGGATGTGAAAATGGATTTGTAACATTGCTAAGGAATGATCTACCAAATCTGGTTGGTACTCATTGCATTGCACATCGTGAAGCACTTACAGCATCAGATGCTTCAAAGAAGATACTGGATTTTTTGTATGTTGAGAAAATCGCAAACAAGGTATACTCATGGGTTGGAAATTCTGCAAAGAGAAATAATGAACTCATTTCTTTATTAGAGGTAATGGAATTAGAATCCTTTCATGTTCTTCAAATCCATGGGATTAGATGGCTCTCTAGGGGTCAAGTGGTTGAAAGACTAGTTACATTGATGTCTGCTATTTTGAGTTTATGAAAGAAAGAAAGAAAGAATTCATGGTATCATAAGGCAAGGATATTTTCAATTCAATTTTGTTTGAATATGCTTGTTGATGTTTTGAAGGAGTTGAATAATCTAAACAAAAAATTTCAAGAAGATAATGTGGATGTCACATCACTTGGAATAGCTATTGACCATGCATTAAATACTCTTAAAAGATATTTCTGTAGACCAGATTCTTTTGCAGAAGGTGTTGTACATCTTACTAAATTTTTGAAAGACTCTAAAGATGGTTTCCTTGAAAATGTTGACAAAGAGGGGACTACCCATAGACATGATTTGTTGTATATTCCAATCCATGATGAACAATTGTCACAAACAATGGAAGCTTGCATTGATGGCTCCCTCGAGAGTTGCATACAACTTACAAGAAATTATGTACAGGCATTGATTGAGAGTTTCAATTCAAGATTTCCAGATCTTCATCTTTTTAATGCAACAAGGTTGTTTAGTCCTTGTCATTATCCCTCAGATCTTTATGTGAGAGAAAATAATGCAAAGCATTGGCTTGAAACACTTTTTTCACATTTGCAGCATAAAACATGTAATGAAGGTGAAAATGTACCAATGTTTGATATTGCAGCTTGTAAAAGAGAATTATATCAATTTATTAATGTGGTTTATTTGAATGGAGAAAGATTCCCAATGAAAGATGCATGGAAAGTATTTTCTCAAACAGAATATTGGCACTCCAGGTGTCCAAATATGCTAAAATTATGGCAAGCAGTGCTTGTCATACTAGTGAGCACTGTTGCATGTGGACGAGGGTTCTCTAAGCAAAATATGATCGAAGATACAAGGATAACAAGCCTATCAATTAAAACATTTGATGCATTGATGCACATATAATTAATAGGTCCTAACACAACAGAGGTGGAATGGGAACGAGTTTATGAGATTTGGCAAGGTGCAAAGGAAAGAAGACTTTTTGACATGTGAGAATTATTAAGCTACATGTTTTTTTTACTTTGCACAAAGTTTATTTACACATACGTTTTTTTACTTTTGTTGTCCTCTACTATATTTATATTTATGATATGGAATTTTAATGTTCTTTTTGTATTGCTGGAATGTGGAATACATGCATTAATAGTTACATGGATGATGGCTGCCATAAGAAGAAATTGAAGATATCATTTGAAATATTCTTCATGTGTTGTTGTTATAGGTTGATGGCACATGAAAAATGCCATCAAGGTTGAAAAATGGCCACATCTTACCAATCCTTTTGAAAATGTAGTAAAAGATGTGATGTGTTTAGATTGGATCATTTTTCTACTATGACATAGCTTCTCTCCCTTTATGCTTCTCAAGATGCATTTAAATATGAGATCCTTTTGCACATATATCCAATCCCCCTCTTTGTTTGCCTTTAATGCATAACTTCCATGCAACTTGAGGCATTTCATTGCTTTCATTATCATTGGAGCAATGAAATTTAGAAACTTGTAAGTTGTGACATTAGTTTGGTGTAGCTGGATTTTGGAGTAAACCATCATTTTGAATACTATGTATATGTATCAATCAATAGTTTGTTGTCAAATGCATTCCTCTTATTGGATGGAAAACTAGACATTTGTGGTATGTTCTTGTGCCCTTTTAGGGTGCCATATATTTCTATTTTGTATCAAACCTTATATTAGATAATGTCAGAAATTATCTCCGAATTTGCATGGAACTTAGTCTTATTGGGCATCTAAATATTTAGGTGGCATAATATAGATTGTTGTTTTTAAATGATACTTTAAAGATATGCAATGGATAACCATCAAGTACTTTACCTAGGACTGATTATATACTTTCAATAAACAAAATAAACATGTTTCAAATGTTCAACACATGTTATTGAAACCTCCACAATTATAGTTGTCAAAGTATTATAATTTAAATATATTTAGCTTTTCATTGATATGTTTACAATTTAGATTAAAGGGTATAGTCTCTAAATAATACACCAAGGTGAAAATTATTTTTCAATTTTCAATGAATTTTTTTTGCCTAAAAAATAAACTAGTTAGATACTATATGGAGCCATTTTAGAGTGAGTTTGTTATGGTTTTATTTAATGTTATTTTCATACACATTGGCTTTGTATATATATATATATATATGTTTAGTTGTTTATGTATTATATCAATTTTACTAAATTTTGGTGATAAATAAAAGGAAGGATTTGATGAGAGCGTGCTTTTATCACATTTAATACTTATAAGTGTTGCTCTCTAAGAAAGTACTAATGGAGGAAATCATAACATAATCTTATAACATGATGTTAAAAGATCCACAATAACCATTTTTTAAAAGTTTAGCCTTTTAATTTTTAAAAGGCTCAAATACTATGCATTCAATCTTGTTAATATTAAAGTATATCCCAAAACACGCTATAATAAATATGGTAAAATGCATATTTTATCTTTAGATATAATAATATTTATTAGATTAGGTAAATCATAACATAAACTATATTAATTAATTTACTTTTGAGTTTTTATTGATAACATTCAATAGTTTTACTATGTTGGTCATCTTATATGCCCCATAAATCTACTTAGTCATATCTCCTATATACAAATGTTATGGCTTGTCCTGTCAACCACATTTGATTTCAGGTTCCAAAGATTTTAATGTATTCCATGCAATTTCAAATCAAAATACAAGATTTAACAAGTCATTTGTGTGTTATGGTCATTTTGTTTTGTTGCTTATGATAAATATGTGAATTTTTTAACATAATTATGTTATTGAAAGTTCAATTTTTAATCAAGTCTTTATTGGTGAAGAGCTAATTTATTATGAGAAGCTCAATCGTGAAGGGAAATTTTTTAAACAAAATGTCAATCTTGAAGGGAAAAATTTTAAACACAACATCAATCTTGAAGGGCAAAATCTTAAACAAAACTTTTCTTGACAGGAAACATAAAAACCCAAAACATCAATTTTTTTTATATCTCCGATAAAAAGAAATCCAAATTCCATCCCTACCCCACATATCATTTGCCAAATGAATTCAAGAAAATTAACCATAGCATGCTTTGTGAATGTGACGTAAACTACCCATCCGCTCTTAACTACATTAAATGCCGGTAGAATTACATGTGCCTCCCATCTCATTTGCCAAATATACATCCACTGCATCGAGAATTTAACGTATTATTATTAATAATTAATTAAAATGTAAATGTAAATATATAAAATGTCATAAGCATGCAGCCCCTCGAATCTTCATTTGTTAGGTTGCAGAATGACAGGTGAGCGCCCTCAGACAGCTCCTTCGTCGTTGCCATAGGTGATATTTCCAGTCTGACAGGGTGACCGTGGACTACCTTTTACCGGGGCAATAATGTGATTCTTCTACAGTATCTTATCTGGGTCCTGCTCTTTAATTATTTGATTAAAAAGGTTGTTTTCTTGTACCTAATCTCGTGATACCATTGTTTTCTTTTTTTTAATCTCCGCTGTCTACCAATAATAGTATTACTACTCATATTTCATTTCAACAGGAGTTTTGGCGACGAAAGCCGATAACCTTTCGATTTCGATCATTCTGAGATCGCACGCAACTCCTTATCGCTGGCCAATAACCACCTTTTAGCAAGCAGAATCTAATTGCTTGTATATATAGTCAAGAGCCCTGCCAAGGAAAAGAGAGACGATGCCAGTACCGTGTGTCTCTTCCAAGCAGTGGAGATGATCGTCTCTGTAATTATAAAGGAATAATTCCAATAATGTGTAGGTCTCCTTGCTGCTCAAAAGAAGGGCTCAACTGCGGAGCCTGGACTGCAAAGGAGGATATGATTTTTTCCGACTACGCTCTAATTCGTGGCGATGGTGGATGGACAAATCTCACCAAAAAAGTGTTTGGCTCCCCATTAATGGGGTGGGGGTGAAGAAGGATAATTCAATGCTCGAGGTGTGTTTAGTGGCATGTGGTTAAATCTAGTGATTTGTTTGTTTACTAACACATGCAGATTTTGGTGTAATGGCAATTGGCTCCCGGTTAATGGGGTGGCGGTGAAGAAGGATAATTCAATGATCGCTGTGTGTTTCCTAGCATGTGCTTAAATCTAGTGATTTGTTTGTTTACTAACACATGCAGATTTTGGTGTAATGGCAATAGTGACTCTAACAAGTGGTATCAGAGCCAAACGTCTCGAGCTCGAAACACACCTGCCTTGCGTTGGAGGATTGTTAATGGCGGTGGCGGTGTAGAAGGATAATCCAACTCTCCCCATGTGTTTCGTGGCATTTTCTTAAATCTAACAATATGCCTGTTTACTAGCACCTGTGGATTTTGGTGTAACCGCAATCATGACTCCAACAAAAAAAAGGTAAATCTCAGAAAATCTCTATTAATAAGGTAGTAAATTTGTAATGAGAAACTAAATGAGTGGAGCACGTCTTAAGCAGAGTGGAAAGAGTTGTAGAGCTATGTTACCAGAAACGAGAAACGGGAAACGAAACGAGAAACGAAAACGGTACGAGAAACGGAGTTTAGAGGTTTCGTACTCAAGAAACGAGGAGAGAGAAAATGAAAATAAGAATAAAAAATACAGCCTTAGTTTCAATTTTCAATATAGTTTCAACTAAATTTCCAACCCAAATTTTATTAAAAACCTAAATAATTTAAATAAGAAACTGATGCTTAGCAAATTGACTATTAAATATATACATTCTTATGCCTCCTAATCAATTAAGTGTATACATTTTTATGCATTTTGGGCGTTCAGCTAATTATTGTTTCCTTAAAAAAAAATTCCAAATAATTATATATATATATATATAAACAATAAATAGAATTTGCAATTAAATGTGAATTTCTTGAGCCACATATAAAATAGTGTTTAAACTATGAATTTTAACAATATACATGTTAAAGGAAAACAAATCAACTATAGAGTCAAAGCTCTACAGATCCCATAGGAATCATCTCTCTCATAGCAATAGCAAAAGTAAAAATACATATTGCCTTAATTTGCATATAATGTAATAAGCTCTATTACCATCAATGTTGAAATTATAAAAATTCTATTGACAAGAAAAAATTTCAATTTGAAAATAAATTAGATAATATATTTCTTAATAACTTTTTAAATAATATTTTTTTTAAATATTTTTGGCTATCTTTTTTCTAATTTATTTTGAATTTTAAATAACTTTTAACATATAATCTTGTCAGAAACTTATATTCTTTATTTGATTTCAAAAATTTATTTAGATAAAATCCTTATCTAAAATCGATATTCAAATTTATTTTATAGAAAAATCAATCCCTTGTTTTTTTTTCGAAATAAGATTTAATCTTAGCATAGCATGCACTTCGGACTTGTTACATCATAGTTGTTATTACTCATTTAACTCGGTAACAGTTTTTGTTTTTCTCTCCTTGCATGCCATATCACAGCAATGTATTTATGTTTAGCAAATGAACAAACTAGTCGATGAATCTTTTATTTTTCTCTAAATACATACCATAGGGTAACAATTTCTGTTTTTGTCCGAATGATGCAAGCCATACCGCAACCATTTATATTTTTCTATGAGTACAAATCTATTTATGTTTAGCCAATGAACAATCTACTGCCATTAATTATGCATAAACAATACATGCGCCCAAATTATAAATTATGCATGAACAACACATGCACCAAATTATGAATTGCGTAATTTTTTTCACATGATAGTTAACCACTTATCCTACGAACCGTATCGATTTTTGCATGTGCCCAGATTATGAATTATGTATTTTATTTTCACCTACGGTACGACGCATCGATTTTTGTCGAACTATTCGGTGGGCGAATTTTCGTATTTTTTGCCCTCATTGGGGGCATATTTGGTAACGCAGTTGTCTATAACGCGATATTTTGAAAGTTTTTTTTGCGGGTTTTCCCTATCGAAATTCGGCAAGAATTTATTGGAATCCCAAGTTTATAGCTAGTTTCTGCACAATGAAAGCGTCCCAAGGGTTTTCCAGGGTGCTGAATCCAAATATGCAACTAAAAAACCATTTTAACTGCAACAAATCTAGATTTAGCCTCAATTTCGTCCACCGGATTCCGTCACCGGAATCTCCAAAAAATCGCATTATAGACAACTCCTTTGGTAACTATGCAATACTGTGCGAGTATTGATTATTTTATGATGTCAGTTTTACTTTATTTGTGATCAGCGAATATTTGCTTTCTCAATTGTGTGATTGACGTATGGCGTATGTTTCCCAAAACTTGTCCCTTTGTATTTTGGTTGCGTAATTTGATTACGCTCTTTCTTGATTTTGGGTACGCTCTTCTGAATTTTTGGTTAGTTATGTGTGTGGATGAGATACGTTTAAAGAACTGATCGCTCTGCGGTAGAGATTTGTTGCTATTTTCACTCACTAAATGGGATATGCTATTGTGCTCATGATTGCCATTATTATCTTATCTATGGTATTGAAACATGATTCCAAAAACTGAAGGTTAGTGGAAGACAATTCTTGTTATTTTAAGTGTAATTTGGGCTATCGCTTTCTTCGAAATGTGCTCAAATAGTGAAGTGTGTAATTGGGATAATAAGTCGCCATTGCATTGTGATTCTTGTGGTCGTGTTATTTCGTAATAAGTAACTTTGTATTCAGGTCAATGGAAAGACGATAATGGGATGTTCGTTGAAGCGGGGCTTGTGTGATCAGAAATATAATACGTTAGGAGATGGGTGTAATCGTCGTATCATTGTAAAGTGGTTGTCATAGTCTTTTTGATGTATAAATATACCAGAGAATTATAATAAGATACGGATTTTTGGATTTTCCCACATATATATATATATATTTTTTTGTATGTGGGTGTCTGGAATATTTTTATAAGGGATTGAGGAAAGGAATTATGCTGACAACCCAATGCTAGTTGGGCAGTGATGGTTAGGTAGCAAGAATGTAGGAAAAAGTAGCATAGAGGACCACATGATAGAGGAGAAGCTTTGTTTTAAAAGAGAAGAATAGAATCTAGTGAAAACTTAGTATTTGAAGTGTGAATTTTCCACTACCCCATTCAATTATCCCAATCTTTTCTCCTCTAGTAAATTCACACTTTTCTCCTCTAGTAAATTCACATGTGATACCTCTAAATACAAATGGCAGATGTGGTCCATATCAAACATAATTGCATGTCCATGATAAAGTCAAATTGTTAGTAGCATACTATTTCTCTTTATTATTAATATTTTAATTGGTGGGGTTGGGTACATTCTATTGAGCATACACCTATTCTTGAAGATGAGGTTTTTGATATGCATGCCTTTAGACTTACTAACTAAAATTCTCACAGTTTATATGCTTCTGATGAACATAAAAATATAATCAACCCAAACAAATTATGATGAAAATACAAAAATAATCAACCCAAACAAATTTAAAAATTCAGTGTAAAAAGCTAGTCCTAAATTTTAGAAATACTGTTAAAAATTTAAACATAAAAGCACTAATTTTAATCAATAAAAGCGTGTTAAACACTCAACGTTTTCGATCAAGAAGATGCAGCCAACAATTCTTAAGCACTCAATAATTTTAATCAGTAAAAGACACTGCAATTCTTTAAACTGTGAATAGTTTCTATTGAGCATACACCTATTCTTGAAGATGAGGTTTTTGATATACATGCCTTTAGACTTACTAACTAAAATTCCCACAGTTAATATGCCTATGATGAACATATAAAAATAATCAACCCAAACAAATTTAAAAATTCAGTTTAAAAAGATAGTCCTAAATTTTAAATTTCAAGAATACTGTTAAAAATTTAAACATAAAATTAATGGTTTAATCATTGTAATAAATAAATAAAATATTAAATAAAAAATAATTTAAAAAAAAATATAATTGAAATTTTTTTATTTAAATAAATTTTTAAGTTTTTAAAATAAAAAAATATTTCAAGATAATAAAGTTAAACTATTTAATAATAAATAAATAAAAAATAGTTTATGCAGCGAACAGTTCTTAAGCACTCAATAATTTTAATCAATAAAAAACACTGCAATTCTTTAAACAGTGAATAGTTTCTATCAAGAATATGTGCATCGCTTCTTCCATAAATAAAATGCAAATGCACTACATAATTTCTATCAAGAAAATCCACTGAAATTATTTTATCACTTAATAATTTCTATAACGAAAATGAACTGCAATACTTCTAAGCTCTCAAAATCTTTATCAACAAAATGACTACAATCATAGGTTGCCTGAGGGAAGAGGACGGGAAAGTATAGAAAGAGTATATAAAACAGAAAAGCAATAGCTATAACCATTAAATTTTTTCAATAAGATTAACTTAAAAATTATTTCTACCATTTTTATTTTCCATATTCACCTTGAACTTTGAGCTTCTCTATATTAAATGAAAGTTATTTCTACGATCTTTACTTTCCATATTCACGTTGAGCTTTGAGCATATTAAAGGCATGCACAACCATTTGGTGTTGGTAAGACCACTGTTCACCATTAACAACAAACACACTTCTCACGTGCTTGGAAGATAGAAGCTCCTGGATCAATTCTGCTTCAATCAAAACAATTCTCACTTCGTAACCAAATCAGATCACAAACTTCTCACCTGCAAAAAGAAATTGAATTTCAAGTCTATAATTGCAACAAACAATCCATGAGCAGCGTATGCCATAAAAATTACTTGTGACAGTGCCACTCAACCATATAAGGGAAAACTCTCTCTCTGAAATCGTGATGTACAAAGGCCATGTCTGTGCGCAGCTCCTTCTGATCGTGCTCGCAATATCAATAGATTTCCGATCATAAAGGGTGGGGTAGGGCCTTTGAATCCCTGGTTTTCAATGCTCCATCGAGAGCCCTCGCAATATCCAATAGAATGCCGATCATAAAGCGTGGGGCAAGGCCTTTGATTGCCGATCATAAACCATGGAGCAAGGCCTTTGAATCCCTGGTTTTTTAGCGTTCCATGGAGAGCCCATGGCATCCACAAGTATTTGAGGAAGAAACATTTGCAGAAAATGGGATATTCCTGCAAGAAATAGTGTGAATAGTGTGTACAGCAGACCATTAACGGATTGTAACCGATTCAACGGATTCGTACCAATTTTCCCAATGCAATGGCAGTCACTCTTTCCATCGTCTAACATCGGAATCAAAGGCTGACAAAGTTACAACTGGCATGGGAGGGGAGTTTGTTTGAGAGGGAACGCGTGTTGCACCTAATGTTGCAAAGGAAACGCCATAAGGCATAGAGTGTGGAAGAATATTGAAATGTGAATGGGCATTTTTGAAAGCAAGGGTCAATGATAATGAGTTTCAATTGAGGAAGCCATGCCTAAAACCCTACTTGGCGGTTAAAGTGGCTATAAAATGGAATAAAAATAGTCATAAATAGCCATTGAAGTTGTTTATACACTTTCGTATCTGGATAAAGATTGCCTAGTTGAAGGTGAAGGTAAACAAATGAATCCACGCAAACAATAACTGGGTATCCATATCAATTTGGATATGGTTATTTAAGAAATCATTATTTAAACGAAAAATTTAATTAATATCAAGATATTTTTAAAACATGTATTATATTCGTTAAAATAAATTGATTTTGTTAATAAAATATGTTAAAACCCATTGATAATGAACTAGTTGTAAAGACATAAACTATCAAAATGGTATTTGATCTTGAAACATCCTTTTTCAAGTTTAAATGCAAGTAGTAAATTGTTAGAATTTCTAATATGTAAATTAAGTGTGGAAATTTATTAGTAGTAGTTTGCATGTGAGTAATAAGTTCTTTAATCTTCAACCCTAACTGAAATGAAAGTTACAACTCCCTAGAATTCTATAAAAGCATTCTTCTCCAGCTCCCACTGGAAATATGCCCTAACGCCTTCGTTTCTTTAGTAGTCAACTGAATGGATGCACAACATCCTATACCAATCTACCACGCCAAATTTTTCATAGGCTCCAACTTGTAGGTAACTTCATGCACTAGCCTAGCACCTCCCTGTCACCCTATAATGACTAGAAATGGAACAAGAGTGTGGACTCCCATACCAGGGAATATGATCCACGATATAATATAATTTATAATGATTTTTTTTACTTGACCAATCACCCATTCACACTATGACCTACAACCTAACCATGAAATCATCCAACAATAACTCCTATACCTCCCAACAATTCCTCTTCAACTCTAAGCAAATTGACCTTTTTTTACAATAATGACTCTTTTACAATTTCATAGTCATGATCTTTTACAATACTGACTCTTGAAAATAAATGATGCTTTACTTGACACGACTTATTGGATCACCTGTAGTTGCTAAGGTACTGTTGTGCTTGCTTCAAGTAATGGTACTTTGGTGTTGCATGTCCTTCTAGCACATGTCCGAGTTGTCTTGAAGTGTCCTCCTTCCTGGATATGCATTAATGAACAAGACCCAAACCAATACACAAACATAATAATTACATTGTCCTAAAAAACACATGTGAGAGATAATACTCAAAATTCAAATGCAAACACTAATTATACATACCATGTTGTAGTAGACTTACCCTTGACTGTTGATGTGTGGTCCTTACTCTAGTGATCCTTGAATGCATAATTTTTCTTGCCTTCATGTCCACACCACAGTTTACGAGAACTAAAACTTACTAGATTGCCTTCCCAATAAATTTTCCACTAATCCCAAACCTGGTTATCATTCCATCCATTCCCCAGTTCACCACGGTTTCACATCTAGCCACTTCACCTCAATCCCACTTAGAAAAATCCATTGCCAACGACCTACCAATTCATAGTAACTTCCTAGATCCAAACACGATTCAAGCAAAGACTGTGTAACACTAGTCATCATCATAGTTGTTTGGATTTATCTAACAACTTGCACAAAGAGTGGAGAAAATACATGATGACCTTGTCCAAGAGAATGAGGAGTAGAAAAGGCAATTGCGAATGGTCATAGAGGAAAGAGATAAATTCAGACGGGAAAACCAGGATTTGCAAGCACAAGTAGATCAAGTCATAGATAAGTTTCGGGCCCTTTGGCTGATAGTCTCAGACCTTGTCATCAAAGCTCCCGAAGACTTTACATCCTGCACATTAGGAAAATGTTGTGAACACATTCAGGAAGCGTGTTTAGGCTTGCTAGCCATAAACACAGAGATGAAAAAGAAGTTGGAAATAATCAAATCCATGCTGCCTGATCCGACTAAGAGTTACGCCCAGTCAAGCGATGAAAATATCAACTATGTCACTGCTACAAAACAGTCCCTTATTGAAGCACTTGACGATATTTCTGTCCTAATGGAAAATGTGTATGACTGGTCGGATAACCTTGCTCAAAAGAATCAGCCTGCCTATGCCCTTCGTGAGCAGCTACAAAAATACATTGGATACAACAAAAATTCCACAAACTTATTTCAGTTGAAGAAGATTGATGGAGAAATCGCCTCCATTGAGGCACAAGTCCAACAAATAGAGGAATAGTTTGCAAAGAACAAAAAGAAAATTCGTGACCTCCAACCACCAATCCGTGTGCATGTTCTTGCTCTCCGAGAGGTACGCAACAACAGTGAAGCATAGTGGAACATGTTAAAAAGCCACATGCTGAGTGAACCAACCTCCATCACTGCGGACGACTTTATCAAGTAGGTTGACTCAATGACGAATGCATGGCAAGCAGTGCTCAATGGTTATAACAACTTTAGGTAAGAAATGACCATGGTTTTCCCTGAATTGGGCCTTCATTCGGAAAAGAAGGCCATCATGTGGAAAAAGCAGTTGAAGCAGTAACCTCGTAGAAGGAAGGACCGATGCAATAGTAGGCAGAAACATCCGTAGGACCAGCAACATAACCCACAACGCTTGAGGTAGATTGAATCGGGGACGAGTCAAAGAACTCTGGTCGGGCCCTATTATGGGCTTCATTTTGAATTTTGAAGTTTTGAAAGAATCAAGGTGTAGAACAGGTGGAAGGAGCAATAGTTGAGTTGCGGAGATGACAATTGTGGAGGGAAGCAAGAACATATAGTAGATGGGTAGTTGTAGCAAGGTGTCGAGAGCAAGTAGGAACAACCGAGCAAGTAAGGAAGAAAGTAGAAAGTAGTTGAGGGCAAAGACAACTGAATAGAACTAGCAGTGGGAACAACAAAAGAGAAGATAAAAGCATAAGGCAGCACAGAGAGGGGGTTGGTATCTAGCAGGGGTCAGAACCATAGAGGAATAGGGTCTTGAGGACCTGAGAGGTTGTGGAGTGGCCAAAGCTAGACTCGACCAGAGGTCTAAGGCAGCCTGTGGCTATGGTATCTTATGTATCTATTAAAGGCTTTACACTGGATGTATATTGTAATGAGACTTCCATTAAGTTAATATGAATGAATGAATGAACCAGTTTGATTAACACTATGATCAAGTGTATTGTTTTGGTTTACAAACCTACTCAAAATTTTAAATTAAAGGCCTTTTTCTGAACGAATATGGTAACTGTAATAGTATGATGTTGTGATGAATGATTTATTTGGGATACTAATAATTTAATGTCTACATCACCCTTGATATCCCCCTAAACCTTCTTAATTCTAGTCACGACATGCCTCAGGTGAGACTCCTTACCCCTTGGGTAAGGTAAGGTGGAAAATGTAGGCTCCATCATGCCTGATAATAGGAATCATAGAATGATTGAAAGAGAGCACCATAGAGAAATGAAAGTGTTTTTCTCTCAGCTTAGATCATTGCTCCTAGAAGAAAATCTTCATCTATCATTTTTTCTGCTCAATATATAGGGGTTTTCTACTCAACATATAGGGTTTTGGGAAATTGATCCAAAGAGAGTGCCATGGGGAAATGAAAGTGTTTTTCTCTCAGCTTAGATCATTGCTCCTAGAAGAAAATCTTCGTCTATCCTTTTTTCTGCTCAATATATAGGGTTGTTTTGTTCAATATATAGGGTTTTGGGAAATTGATGACATTCTCCAACGTTTTATTCAATGGAATTTGGATATTTTGTTGTGCTGGGAAAATGAACAATGTTAGAACAAGTACTCAAAGCTTTGAATTAAGTTTTCCATATACAACAAAAAATTGAAGAGCTTTTAGCCCAAAGAAAGAAAATGAAGGTGAACTCTTATCAAAAGGAAAATGTTCTATTCAAGAAAATTTTCAATATAACTCTCCCGTTTGGACAATCGGGTTGAGAATACCATGTAGTGAAAATGAACATGAACATTATGGGTTCAGATGTAGACAAACGCTCTAGAAAATGAGAATGTATATTATGATATTATATTGGCACTTGAAGAAGGTGGGCTTGAAGTTTTGTGTTATATATATATATATATATATATATATATATATATATATATATATATATATATATATATATATATAGTTGATTAATTTTTCTTTTAAATAATATTTATTAAATGATATCAATTATATTCTTGCCTAAAAAGTAAGCATATAAAGTCTAAAATACTTTAATTTATTATTTTATTTATGGAAACTATTAAAATATATTTAAGACATTTTATATATATATATATATATATATAGAGAGAGAGAGAGAGAGAGAGAGAGAGAGAAATCATTTCATTAATTACTCTGTTTATAAATTTCGTTAAATCGTATTAAAATATCTTCCAAAAAATTATAATAATGCCAATCAAAATGTATATTAATGGGATATTTCAATTAATATTTATTAATATATATTGTTTAATTTTTTAAACTCAAGGGAATATGCTCAACTTATGTTTAGTCTTAATGCTTATCAAGTTAAAGTTGACTTATATTTTTTTTTTGAAATTGCTTTGATGAAAAATAAAGATTTTACCTTTTACATCCCTGCAAACATACCTTTGTTCATCATCAAACATTCAAATCAAATTAACTAAACACTTGAATCAAATTAACTAAATTTGAGATCACTTTGATAAAAAATGAAGACTTTCCCTTTTGCATCCTTGAACCTATATTCATCATCAAACACTTTAATTTAAATTGAAATTTTCAGTTTCTTGGAAAATAAGAGAATGCAATCATGTTTATATTTAACTCCAAATACATCATCAAATACTGGAAGTAATACATCATCAAATATTGGAAGTTTAGTTTTTTCCAGTTTCCTAGATATGAGACGAATGCCATTATGTTTTTTCTTGGGACAACAAAGTATTTTAGTCAAGAATATAAACAAAAAGACAAAAAAGTTTAGGTTTCATTTTTTTATAATTTTTATGTTGAGTTTAACTAGTTTAGTTTTAATATTGTGAGATTTGATCCAATCTTAACATCTCTTCCTGTTAATAAAATATTTTAAAAATGATACTAAAAAATTGTAGGTAGCTTGAATCTAATGCAGGTTGAGAAATAAACACCTAGTACTTGTTGAACCATAAGCATATTTTGTTAACATCTCTTCATATTAATAAAATGTTTAAAAAATGGTACCAAAAAACTATAATAAACACTTAGTCCGTGTTGAACAATAAACATACTTTGTCACAACGCATATTCAAAGAAATATTATGCAATTTTATCATAAACATTTTTTTTTGAAAAAATCCAAATAACTAAGAATTCTTTTTTACCTAATCAAAAAAAAATTAACCACAAATTAACTAGAAATCTGATAAATTTAATAAGTTATCGGAATGTCTTATTTTTGAGAAACTGAAAATAGTATATATAATGTTTTTTTACCTAATTGGAAAAAATAATAACCACAAATTAACTAGAAATTTTATAAACCCATTAAGTCATGGGAACATCTTATTAACCCATTTAAGGTATTATAGTATTTTGTCTTTTAAAGTTTTTTCACTTTCAGTGTTTTTACATGTATTTAGTGCTAAATTATCCAGTGCCCTGTAGATGCTGGGAAAAATCAGAATCATTGGAATAGTAAGCCAACATCAACATCCCTTCTCTCTTTCTTACCATCTCTCAGAATTTAGAGGGGCATGGATTGTTACTGTAACAAACTTCTAACCCAGCTTCAATTCCAGCAGTGAACATGGTGTTTTCTTACCTCATTATTCGAAGGTTCTCTCTTCTGTTCCCATATCATTGAGGGGTGCCTTTCCTTATAAAGTGTCCAACAAATTTCCCCCTCAAGTCACTACCCTGAATTTGGTTGTGCAGGTAGCCATGGGCAACCCACCTCAGAAACACGAAATGGTGGTCGATATAGGTAGCGAGTTGTCATGGCTGGAATGCAATCCCTTATGAACCTCGTTCACAAATTCCAAATTCTCCTACTACATTACGAACCATGTTCTTTACCCACAATCCATAGGCATTCTCTTGTTCTCAGACTCTATTTTCCAAATATCTCCACTACACGCCCCTCTATACCCAATCCATTCCTTTGCCCTATTTCAACAGTGGCCTACACTGTCAAGCTCTATGGCATAAAGGTTTGATGTCGGTAGAGATTTTCACTAAATTGAAACACGCGCTTTGAAAAAAATACAAAGGACAGAGTATAAAGTGGCCAGAGCAATCACATAGTGGTAAAAAGACCCTCATAAATCCAATGAAGGTTAAAACATCCACTAATAATTTTGAAAATATTTTCCCATTCATAAATCCACTCATCAAATATGTTGATTCAATTCTTGCCTAAACATTTACACACGCAGAGAGATCCCCTTCCCTTCAAATCACAAGCCATCATGAATAATGATGAAACTTGCTTCCTTCTCCACCTGATTCAACACCACTCCAAACTGTTCCAAATAATTTCTAGATTCATCTATACCAAATTCCTTCATAAACTTGGCAATGCAATACCTAACCTCAGCATTTTTCTGCAAAAACAAATTCTCTCAAAAACTTGCTTCGTTCTCCACTTGCTTCAACACCAGTCCAAACTATTCCAAATAATTTCTGGATTCATCTATATCAAATTCCTTCATAAACTTGGCAATGCAATCCCTAACCTCAACATTTTTCTACAAAAACAAATTCTGTCAAAAACTTGCCTCGTTCTCCACCTGCTTTAAAACTAGCCCAAACTATTCCAAATAATTTTGGGATTAATCTATATCAAATTCTTTCATAAACTTGGCAATGCAATCGCTAAACTCAACATTTTTCTGCAACAACAAATTCTGTCAAAAATGATAATGTCAGCCATAATGAAACAAAGAAAACATTTAGAGTATGAAGAATGAAGGACATACGTTTCTCAGCACCATTTATCTTGCAGTTTTTTTCAAAATTTTCCATCTAGGGCCCTCCATTATGTCATTTAGCTTAGTACCAACATTCTCACATTGAGGGCAGATTCAAATTTCTGACTCTAATCTCTAACAAATATTTACAATTTCAACAAATTTGGGCCCAACCTCCATATTCTCCGTGAACAACCTTTTCAAGCCTGGCCCCACCTCCATATTCTCTGTGAACATCCTTTCAAACATGGATGATGATGGCATTGGTTTTGTGACTCTGAATCTTGCAAATCAAGAAATTGTCTGGTCGCCCAGAATATTTTCAAGGGCGGTGTCATAAGCAAATTTTTTTGGTCACGATGGGCGCTAAAAACTTTGAAAACGTAGTCTCATCGATCAATCAGTAGAACCTTGACAGACCCATTCCCACGGTCTTTTGATTCTCTGTGCAGTCGGACATCAGCCTTTTCTCATCCCCTCGTATAACAAAGGTCACTACGTGAAAAATTACCCATTCCCACGGTCTTTTGCTTCTTTGCGCGGTCGGACGCGAGCCCTTGCTCAGTCTCACTACCTGCAAAATGACCCCTTCTACTTCAGTTATTAGCAAGTATGGATCGTTCGTGCCCAGAAAACTACTTTAACTACTTTGCCGCAACATTCTCCACCTAACACATGATCCAACGGTTTAAAATGTTCTAATCATCTAACACACAACATCAACGGCCCACCTAGGTACACAGTGTCATGGGAGGGAGTTCATTCCAGAGGGAAACGCCTTACAGTGTAATAAAAATGAAAAGTTTGAGCATTCTGCCTTTGTAATAAATGGTTGTTATTTTATTTTTGTATAAATATAATTATAGGGATTTATCATCATGTCTTGGAGATACATGTTTAGAATGATATATATGAATTTTTAGGATGTAAAATTTTAATGAAAATTTAGCATTTTGATAGAGTGCACGTATAAAAAAATAAATTTTTGATTGAAGAACGGATTGTATATAAAATTAATATTTTAATGGGAGAGTAGAATAATTAAATATTTTTATCATAATTATATTTTTAAAGTATTAAGAATAAAATTATAAGATTATTAGGAACAAAATTTTTTATGTGATTAATACTAAAATATATTCTAATATTTAAGATTATTTATCTTTAAAAAAATATATAGATGGTAAGAGTGGACAGTATAGAAAAATAATATTTTAATTGGAGAGTATAATAATGAAATATTTTTATCTATAATAAATATTTTTATTTGTAACATACCTCGATAGCTTCACATGAAAATGCAAGGAGTTAGAAAATTTTTACACAGATTACCTACCAGTAACTATCCAAACAACTATTCCACATTCCTCGTTACATTAAATAGAATGTTCATCCATACATAAAGTAACTTTAATAGAGGAATGGCAAGTTTCATAACCATTAACGACCACTCTTGTATTATATTAAGATAAACTATATGATGTAATATTGCATCCATTTCATGATTCCCTTAACCACATTAATTAATCACATACTTGACATTATCAACATCACATTATACAAAGAATCGCATCATTAAAGTGACATAATAAGCAATCACACCATTGAATGTCGATATACCCTAGAAACGTCGTAGAGTGAAAACAAAAAGACGTTTAATTTTATTATTAAACGCTCGGGAGGGTGTGCGCCCCTCACTCAATGGATTTTGAGGGAGTCCCTCCCTTAACTATTGTCACAAAATATTACAATGAAATATCAATCAAAATACAACATACCTACCTAAAAATTATTGCAATGATCATGAAACCATTTACCCACAAATGACCACTCTTTATATGCTTGTAGCATGATTGTTTTATCAATGGACCATCTTGTAGCTCATACTCATCAACATAGACCATTATTTTATCTGTCACAATGCTAAACTTAATTATTCTTTTGCACAAATCACCATCATTTCTTGTCATTGTTGTCATCAACAATATTTGGTAACTTGATTATATAAAGTATTAATCAATCAATAATCTGTCTTTAAAAGCAATCTTTTAACATCTATTTATGTGCACACATGAGATGTAAATATAATATCACAAATTCTTTCTTATAACAACATTGTGAATATATAAACAAATAATTATCAAGCATGTCAAAATAATTGCCACGTTACTATGATCATTCTCGCACCAACACATTCATATCCAAAGGATACCACTATAATCATTCATTCCATTTAAATGATACTAGCAACTTATATTTGTTTTTCATGCATGTAATTAGATAAAAACTTATTCAAAGAGAGCTAACCCCTTAGCTTATTCTTTGTGCATGTAACTAAGTAATCTTTTCAATACAGTAGATGTTCCCTTCTAAGAGGGAGCTAACATGATAGACATTATTATCATGCATGCAAATGTAAGTCCCTTTTCGAAAAACATCTTTTCGAAGATAGCGTTGTTTACAAAATCTATTGTATGCAGAAAGACATGCATTGTTCCAAACAAGAACTAATGTGTTAGTCATTCATTATTTCTTTCATGCAGATATATGTATTTTACAAATGAAAGCTAGTACATTTACTCCAAGTAACTACTTGTTTTACTTTCCATAATACTTATTCTCTTTTGTACACAAATCCATGTTTCTCTTTAAAATACCTAACACAATAGTTCTACAATCGATGTTTCTCTTGTATTTTTTTCAGCAAAGTATCATAACAAATTTCTCATGCATTTATTTTCAAGAAAATATCATAATCAACCTTTCTTTAGGGCATAATAACTAAGAAAATAATAGTGGTAACCTTTTATGCATTAAACCATGCAATTAAATCAAACTATCCAATATGCAACACACAAATCATTTACCTTTTTACTCACCAAAATATGTAACGTTTGCAAATTCTTGCAAAAAAATTAACACCATTAACTTATCAAACTATCCAATATGCAACACACAAATCGTTCACCTTTTTACTCATAAAAAAGGTAATGATTGCAAACTCTTGCAAAGGAATTAACACAATTAACTTATCTTTCATGCACAAGAAAAACATATTCTTTCCAAAGAGGATCCCTATGACTTATATTATCTCTATGCATTTCATCTATGCATAGTTTATTATATTTTCTCATAACTAAGTATTACTTTTCAAAATAACTCTCTTACCCATGATAATATTTCACAAATTACCCTCTTTAATCTATATTCACTTCTAGGGAAAATAACTAAGAAATCTCTTTTTAAGAAAGTAGAAATCCCTTTTTAAGAAAATAGAATTCATTATATCTTTTCTTAGATAAAAGACATATGTATGTTATATAAAGACAAGAAAGGTTACTTATCTTTTAATGTTGCAAATATATATAATAACCATATTTTTCTATATATAGTAATAACAATATTTATCTAATATATTTTCTTTACCTAGAAAAATATATTATCACCATCTTTATCTACATGGAGTAATATATTATCTTTACCAAAAAAGAAAAATATATAATCACATTATTTATCTACATGCAGTAATATGTTTTCTTTACCAAGAAAAATATATAATCACAATCTTGATTTATATGTAGAGATATATTTTCTTTACTAAGAAAAATAGTGTGAGTTCTCCTTATACACATTCACATATCAGATCATGGTGCATGTATAATCTTGAAATATAAAGAAACATGCATGTAAAGGTAAATAGCCTACTAAAAGTCGTACATGGTTAATAATAGACAAGACAATGAAATAACCATCTTACTTAGATTTATCGTAAGCCTATCCGTGTGACATACAAATGTGTTTCTACCTCTACAAATCAGCCTTGCAACTAAGATCCCATCTTTGGTCACAGTCATTTATTCCTTGATGTGAGATCTTTATCTTCATATGTTGCCTCGCACTAGGCTCTCTTAACAAGGAGAATAAGGAGGTGTGCGTGAACGATCTCTTATGGACCCGATCTCTTGTGGAATCGATGCTTGAGTAAGGAGAGCACCAAGGAGAAAACATACAATTGTCTTCATAAGGTGAAGTTCACTACATTGATCAAATCCCTTAAATTCATTGATGGGTTAATATGTTGAGAGTAAAAAAAACTATTAAGATAGTTGAGGAAACGAATTTCTTGAGCAAGATAATAACTATAATCTGATTTTCGATTATTTGTCCAACCCATTCCCAACCAATCCCAACATATTAACTATTGAATACTAAAGGCAAATATGACAAACTAAATTAGTAATAAACTAATCAAAACTGTTATTGATTTCAACTGATTCTTCATAATATTAAACTTCGTAAATATATAAGATTTAAATAAAAATTTATGATAGGCATGTTAGATAAATATATTCTAATATTTAAGATTATTCCAATATTTAAGATTATTTAACTTCAAAAAAAATATTATATATTTAGTTTTCAAAGTTTATTTAATTTAATTATTTTAGTATATTTAAAAATAAAAATAAAAAAATAATACATGTAAATTTACTCACATAACTCTCAATAAATCTGAATTTGTTATTTGTAAATTATTTTATAATGATACACTAATAACTTTTGATGAGTTTGAATAAGCTATTTGCGAAATATTCTATTAAATAAAATATAAAATGTTTAGTTTCCTAATCACAATTTTTTGAATAAGTTGTTTTTAAATTATTAAGTATAATTTATTTGTGTTTTTCTAAATAAGTCTTTGTTTGGAAAATTGGATTATATTTATTTTGGTTGGAATGTGCAAAAAGAGATGCTAGATTTGAAGATGATTTTGTCATGATTTTGTTTTTAATATAATGTTTAAATCTCTTCATGTGAAGTTGTAGCTAAATTTGACTAATGCTAATAAAAGTAAATTAAAACGAAAGAAGAAAGATAAGATGTGGATGGGATGAAGAATAATAAAAATATTAACAAGAAAAATTGAAAAAAATTAATACTACCAGTTGTACCAAAAAGTGCAAAAGAACACGCATAGTGTTTCATGATTATTTTGACATTTTGAATATATATTTTATCACATAAAAATATCATATATAGTTTATAAAACTGTAAATAAATATAATTACATTATTTAGGCTATCGTCACATACCTAGGCTAAAACATTACAAAGAAGAAAAAAAATAGATTATTTTATCTTGCTTTAAAAATGTTACGTTAAAAATTGGATTAGGGCCTTAATCATTTTACTGCGGGATTGATCACTAAATACGAGAGCTTCTTATTGTATAAATCTTTGACTAGATGGAAAATAAATGAACTTTATAAAATGAGATAATTCCCTTTTAATTATTGATATATTTCAAGGTTTTTACTTGCGTCTAGGGTCAACTATACATATGGAACCTATGGTCCAATTACATGAATTAAACACCCCTTAGAGTTGGCGGGACTAGGGTTCTAGATGCTTCCGAGTGCACTACAGTTGTTAGCCATGTTTTCGGGAAGGGTCCCTCATCCATGGTTCTCTGCAATGCGACTTCATCAAATGGTGTATGTGAGAATACTATTTTCCTATGGTACCTCCACCGCAGAAGAGTCTCGGCATTTCTCATTTTCGCCTGCGAGAATTCTCAACTATAAGGTTTTATTCAGAAGCGGTTTAAAATTCCATATGGAATTGTTGACCTTGTAGTCTCAACCTCATACTGCAATGACAACCCTGGCTGCCCGTTCTATTACAGGACTGTTGGAGTCATTGCTGTGCTCAAATCCTAGATGAAGACAACTAAACTGGACTGCCAATCCCAAGTAACAACTTCACTTAGTAGGGGGGATCTATTTATTTTGTTAATAAATTTATTTTACTAATTATTTGAGCTCTTCTGGCTTAGGGTTTGCCAAAGGGTTTCAACCCTTCTCTATTATGCATTGTCTGGCTCGAAATCATGTCCCTCTTATGTCATTCTAGTCACAAAACGATGCAGAGATACAGCTTCGTCGTGATACACGGTAAAGTGGATAACTTACATCATATGAGAGCATGGGGGTTTGAATTTTGAGCAATAGAGTTAACGACTCACTGGATTGATAATTTTCTTCAGTTAAATCTACTTTGGAATAGAATATTTACTTAATTTTGAACTCAAAAGTTAGTTTGTGGAGAAATTCCTTCTTTAATGGGTAAATTTCTCCGGTCTTTAAGTTATTTACTCTAGAATTGATATGACTGTTCCATATACTGGAATTTTGTTCCGAGACTTAATTTAATGAATAGTTATGTTTTGTTTTTCTGCTATGCTGGACGTTATATGCTGCAGAATGTTGGATTTATCGTATATTGAATATCGACACGGTTTTCTCACAAAGGGTTACCATGCTGTCTCTGACATGCACTTTCAGTGGCCAACCTTAGACTGGAGTTTTTTCGCTTCATTTTTATAATAGCTAAATTTATATTGTAGCTTTCTTGCTCTGTTATACGCGTGCATGGGATATCGGGCGTTTAGATTTTGATTGTTACGCTAATAGAATTATTTTGTACTGAAGTAGTTCTCATTCTATTGTTCATAGTCATTTCCAGTTTTTCTAAAAGACACAGTTTTACCTTCCCTTTTCATTACATTAAGTATTAATGTCGTCTATTAATTGTAACTTAATAGTATTGGGGTTTTCAAATTGTTTCATAAATTATATATAATTAATATTTCCCAGTTGCTGAGGTATTTCTTATGTATGGAATTATACAAGTATGAACAGAATCTGAATTTTTTTTCTAAAAGCAGGTGCAATGTTATTCAGAAATTTCCCAGTTAATTATTTTTGCCACAAAATTGTCTTTAACCTTACCCATTTTTAATTGTTTCTTGATTGTAATTACCCAATCGCTGGAATCTTGTTTTCACAAGGATTATATAAAATTAATCAGACTTTAAATATTTATATCTTGTTTCTACAGAAAGTGGTTACACAATTTTGGTTTAGAATTTCTTAGTTTAGTACTTTATGTTAAACTACTTCTTATTTTGGTGTTTCAGCTAAATTCATGTACCCATGTTTACTGTAAACACAACATTATACCAATAAATGAATTTAATTTTTCAAACAGAAGTAGGTACTTCTCTAAAATCTGTGCCAATTTATTGTCGTCTTTTAGTCCAATTCTTGAATATAATTTTCCAACTGCCTCCAAACCATGAGATCAGCGATTCTAGGCCGAGTCTCCCCTCGAGCTACTCCTCACATGTAGGAAATTTATAATTGTTAGCTATTGTGCACTATGGCTATCTGGTCCTAACCAGACTTAGCTCAATGTAGTCTAAACAACCCATTTGACATTTCAACACAGATTCCTTGTTCTCTAGTTCTTTCCCTTCTTAACCTTAGGTACGCATACCCTCTTGGTCCTTTTCCTTGAGAATAAATCTCCAAGGAAGTAGTTAGGGGTAGGTAATTACCTACCCTAACTACGTGACGTCTCAGAGATATGTAAGTGGCATCATTCAAGAAATTTAATTCTTGCATAGCTTGATAAAATTCGTTAAACATAAATTAATATATAAAGTTATTGTTTTTAGACTTCCTATGTCAATTGACAGTATCAAGTTTGTTTGTTTGCGTAATTTAATATTTACAATTACTGGGGACATCACATCTTCCCACCCTAAGATTAAACATTGTCCTAATGTTTATATATTGAAAAATAGATTTGGATAGGCCTCCTTTATTACCTGTTCATCCTCCTAGGTGGATGCTTCTTGGCCAAAAGTGTTGCCATTGCACTTCAACTTGGGTGATATCTCGCCTCTGCAACGTTTCTTCTCTCTGATTGAGTATACACAGAGGATCGCCCAAGAACTCGCCTTCCTATTTGACCTACACATAATATGGAAAATTAGTGAGCCTTTCTTTGGCAACCCTTACTTGAAAACTAGTTGTAATAAGCAATATTTCCTATGATTGTATAAGTTACCTATATGTCCAGCCAATTGATTATATGGTTAGGATCATATACATATTTGCTTAACACAGAAACATGAAAGGCATTATGCACACGTATGTGGCTAGGCAAAGAAAGTTGATAAGCTACAGGTCCAATTCAATCGAGGACTTGGAAACAACCGCAAAATCGGGGTGCTAATTTAGCACATCCATCACATTGCAAAGTACACTTATTGGCTCATACTCATACATAAACATGGTCTCCAATCTAAAATTCCTGAAAACTCCTCTTCCTATTAGCATAATTTTTATGTCGGTCCTGATCAGTTTTTAAATTCAAGCATACTTTATTAACTGTATCTTCCATTTCCTTTAACATGTTAGGTCCCAACATTAATTTATCTTCGGGACCACCCTAATTTGAGGGTGTTCTTAAGTTGCATCTGTATAGTACCTCAAACGGACTCATCTATAAGAATGTATGGTAACTGTTGCTGTAAGAAACCTCCAGTAAATGTATGTAATCTTCCCATTTAGATGACTGTTGCATTACACCTATTTGCAGCATATATTCCACTATTTGATTTACTCTCTTAGTCTTCCCATATATATGAGGGTGGGAGGCTGTGCTAAAATGCAATTTCATGCCTAAACCCCCAAATAATGCTTTCCAGAATGCACATGTAAATTTCACATCTCAGTCTAAAATTATAACTTGCGGTATTCCATGTAGCTTAAAAATATATTTCATGAATATTTTGGCAATTTGTACAGTCTTTAAAGTAGACTGGACTGATATGAAATGAGCAGAATTTCTCAACTTATCTGCTGCCACCATTATTGAGTCATTCTATTTTTTAGAATTAGGTAGCCCTATAATAAAATCGATGGAAATAGTTTCCCACTTCCATTTCGGAATAGGTAATGGGTGGAGTAGTCCAGTTGTGTGTTGGTGCTCCGCTTTGACTTTTTAACATTCCAAATAGCGAGCTAAATAATCAGCTACTTCTTTCTTCATACCGAGACAGAAATATTTCTTCTAAGCGCAGTGATTAATTTCTAATACCCAGGATGGGTTGCACGGATTTTTATGGTATTCATCTAAAATTAATTGTTTACTATATTTTCTAGTTAGGTACATACATTCTTCCTAGATAAATCAACACTTCTTCTTGATTTACCTCATATATGAATTTTTGCACATTATTGTTTGAATTTTCAGCTTGTTGCATAAAAATTATATTTAGGATCCTGTTATGCTGCTTCCTTAGTCTTCTCTTTAAAAGTGGTATGAACCTCACTAAAAGAGACTTCATAAATACAATTTAATTTCCAACTCAATGAATCTGTGACTCGGTTTTCCTTTCCTTTCAAGTGTTTGATTTCAAAATCAAATTCACTCATGAAAGCAACCCAACAGGCTTGTCTATCATTCAAGGTAGGCTTCTTGAAATAGCTAATAAACTATGATGTTCTGTCATTAATAAGAATTTCGTACCCAATAAATAATTTTGCGACATCTTTAACAGGTGGATAACCACAATAGGTTCCAAGACATAGGATGAATATTTTTGTTCATTCTCCTTATGCTTCTGGGACTCATAGGCAATAACTATGCCTTCTTGCATTAGCACAAACCCTACATCTTCCTTGATGGCATCTGTACAAACGAAATATTATTTGTTTGGTTCCACAATGCTTAAAATAGGTGCGGTGTTAAGTAAGTTCTTTAATCATTCAAAACATTTTTGACAATCCATGGTCCATGTGAAGGTTTTCCTTTGTTTTGCAAAGAGGTATTAGGATATGCCACCCTGAAAAAAGCCTCAACAAACCTACTAAAATATCTAGCTAGACCCATGAATGACATTATATCAGCTATGTTCTTTGGTACTGGCCATTCCATTATCTTTTTCTTTCTCTAGGCTCACAACAATTCCATCCTTAGTAATGATATGTCCTAAATACTGAATTTTGCTCTTAAAAGAAAACAAATTTGTTGTACTTTGCGTACAACTCATGCTCCGTTAAGTTTTTTAGGACAATCCGTAAGTGCTCCTTATGTTATTCTTTATTTCGGGAATATATTAGTATATAGTCGATGAAAATCAACACAAACTTATCCAAATATTGATGAAATACATTGTTCATGAGACACATAAAAGTTTCGGGAGCATTAGTCAACCTGAACGGTAATACAATGAACTCGTAATGTCCATAGTGAGTTCTAAAGGATGTTTTGGTTATATCCTCCTCCTTGATTCTGATTTTATGGTAACCTGAATGAATATCAATCTTCGAAAATACTACATCCCCCTTCACTTGGTCAAATAATTCATCAATATGAGGCAAGGGGTATTTTTTTTACTATCATTTATTTAGTTGTCGCTAATCCATGGATAAACATAAAGTTCCATCTTTTGTCTTATCGAAGAGTACAGGAGATACACAAGGTGATACACTTGAGAAAATATACTTTTTATCAAGTAGCTCCTGTAATTGCATTTTCAATTTAGTTGGTTATCGTACACTCATGTGATAAGGAGCTCCGGATACCAGGGCAGCTCCAAATATCAAATCGATGGTAAAATCTATATCTCTCTTTGGAGGGAGTCCAGAAAGCTCCTCAGGAAACACGTCTAGAAAATTTTATACTACAGGTATATTTTCTAAGGTAATAGATTTTTCCTTTAAATTATAATACCCTAACTGTATTGCATAAATTATACATATTTTTCTTATACTTTTTTGTAATTGGGAAGCTATTACTGGTCTTATTTTTAGTGGTATTTGTATACCCTGAACTTCTTGTCTTATTCCCTCTTCATCCATGTAATTTGTTATCTATGATAACCCTAAATAATTTTTTACTTTGATTTGGTCATTATAGATAGGTTTTGTTTGTTTAGGTTCACGTGATACTTGTTAGAGTGTCCATTCATTGTTTAAAAATCCCATCATAACAAAAAGGGTCAACACTCCTTCCATTTTCGAAGTCATCATTTCATATTTTTGAGCCACTTTTACAGACTTTTGTAGCAAACACAATTACGCAAGCCAAGAATTTTCTATGAAAGTTTCTAACACTTTCGTAGTGAAACAATCTTCTCCAACACTTCTCTCGCTATGAGATTTTGTGGCTCTGTAACAGTATTGTTGAATATCATTATTTGTCATGTTGAAGGCATTGAGTTGTTATGCCTTTTGATCCCCGTGTCCTCCACTCCCTTTAAAATCACTTTTAGCTCTCCCTTTCCCTCTATACCATCTGGTCTCATCAAAAAGTACACAAGTGTTGTCATAGATTAGGGTTTGAGCTATCAAAATAGGTTTAGTCTTAGTCTAGGTGAGGTCTAGGTGTTCTAAGCTTGGTTGTAGGTGAAAAGGAAGCAGCTTACAAGCAGCTCTCAACATGTTAGAAAGCATGGCCACCAGGAAACACTACAGAGGTGTTGTAGTACGTTATGAACCCACAGACATGAAGCTAGTTGAGGAAGATCCTTCTTTCATATAATCATTTTCCAGCATGGGGTATCCTCGATCCTGTCAAAGTTGCAGGGTTTTCATGCGCAGATCACCAAGGATTTCACTCTCAATTTCACAAGAGTTGGCACGAAGGTGGGAGTTGTGTGCTTGAATGTATCTCCAAACACCATTTCTCATGCTACTGAAATCCCAAGGTTAGTGGAAACATGGTTCAAATTTCAAAAGTTCTAGTTGTAGAATTGTGATGAACTCTAGAAGGATGAACATCAAGGGATTGATATAACAGTGGGAATTCCTAGAACCTGTCTCAAAGAACATTATTCCAAGTTGTTGATGGTTATTCAGAAGTATTTTATATGTGAGGTAAGGATGGAAATGGTTTACCAATATCACTTCAGGTTGTTGCTTCACTTCACAGGTAAACAACCCTTATATATTCCTTTTTACCTCTTGAGAAGTTTAGGGAAGATGGATGATAAAGTACAAGCTAAACCAGAGGCAAGTAGTACCTCTGTTTTCCATCATGGTCTTATAAAAGTGTTATTAATTAATGATCTGAATAAATTGAATAGGGATTGGCTCACATTTTTATTCCTAAGTGGATAGGAACTAGATGATGCTACACCCTCCAGAAGAACTCCAAAATAAAAATCTACAACATATAGAGTAGAAAAAAAATCAGTGGTAGAGGAACAACCTATAATGGAGGCTTCTACAAGTGCTAAGAGGAGAATGACCAGAAGATAGAAGAAAGAACAGGAATAGAGTACAAAGAATGGCATATTGATTAACATACTAGAAGCCATAGACATTGAAGAAAGCCCAAATGAGCAGCCTATAGAGGTTATCTGAACTGAAGCAAAGAAGAAAAGCAAGAGAGAAAAGAAATTGGATTTTACTCAAGAAGAGCAGGGTTTCATTTTCAGACCAAGGAAACTTGTCACAAGATCAATTCAGCAAGTGGAGAAGTTAACTGAAGCATCATTAAGAAAGACAGAGTTGTTCTAGAAACCATCAAAGCAAAAGAAGGGTAAGGAGTTTGTTCAAGAAAAGAGTGAAATAGAAATCCTACACCAATAGTTAAGGGAGGCCAGACAAGAAGTAATCAAGACCAAGTTAGAGTTTGATGCATACCAAGATGAAGTGTTGAAGCAAATAGAATTTTATGATGAAATTGCAGTCAAGTCTAAGGAGATGATTAAAATAACTCTACCTATACACATAATGTTGGAACACATCTATAGGAGAACTAATTGGTTGCAAGCAAATAGAAAAAGTCTACAAGGATAAGTTATACCACTAAAAACTTAGATTGAGATGATCGAGCTTGAACTCAAGAAGAAAAACCTCAAGATTGTTGTTGAAGTAGATGTTACTCCATGATATGGAAAACTCTCCAGTGTTTGTCTTTACTATACTTATTTTAGTTAACTCAATTATATGTATAGTCAGCATGGTGTTAGAAGTCATAAGGAGGCTTTAAAATCATGGAGACTTGAAACAATCAAAATTTTGCAACTTTCGTAGCAATTGCCCATAATGAAGCTGAGTTTTTGCTATGAAATTGTTGTAGCATTCCATAAGGGTTAAGAATGGTATAAACTTCAGCAAAGGAAGTTCTTAAGGCTTATGTTTAGCTCATGAACATAAAAAAAGGCCTCGGAACTAGCAGATGGAAAAAAAGTGTAGCCTAAGTGTTTTTTTTTTAAATCGCTATGAAAGTTTGCTACAAAAGTACTGAAAAAGTTGTTTTTCTATGAAATCATGAAAAATCTCTGTTTTTCTGCCTTTTTGAATATTTTTGATATCATACATCCAAGTTCCAAGTGGATTCCAAATGATGAAAGGTGTCCATGCCATCATGATAAGGTCGTATTTTTCAGCCTACTAGATCAACAAATAACAACATCTACAAATCAACCAACTAATTAAGAAAGTCATCCTAAAGGAAATTAAATTGATGTCTATCAGGAGTTTAAAGATTTAAGGGCACTTTAGCAAAAATAGCATGCAATTGGCTTCGGGTATCTACATTAACAAGAAGTGGTTAAGATTTTAAAGCTAGTAGAGTCCTAGTTGAGTCCAACTATTGTAAAGTAGAAAATCCCTAAAAGGACTATGTTAGTTAGAAGAAAAGTAGGACTAGGTCTCTAGATTGATTAATCAAATTTGGCCCATGTGGAAAGATATGTAAAGAGATCTTTCTCTATAAATAAGTAGATTTTCATCTTTGATAGGAGTGGATGAAGAAAGTGAACTAACCTTTTGTAATATTTTGATCTTTAATATATTTTTGTGGCTACTCTGTTTATGTACCTGAGATTCATTACAAGGCCTTTATGATTTTTATAAGGATTGTTTCCAGTTTCACATAGTGTCTTGATTACTTGGAAATCTCATTAAACTGGTCTAATTTCCTTCATATACTATGTACGACTGTAGATGTTCATTTGTGTCAGTTTAAAATCTATAGATGCCTCAGCTTCCATTAAATTTTTTTGTTTTCTCTCTCTATAGTTTGACTCCACACCCAATGGTAGTAGTAAGCATGTTTTTCTTCACCTACAAAAATGCAAAAAGAAATAAAAGTTAGTCATCTGACTGTTTCAATTATTTCAAGAAGATTTGATAATATTTGAGAGAGCCCTCTTAGATTGGAATGCTAACTTCCAATTCAAGTGGTTTGAAATAGTTACACTAGGTTAAAGGTTGAAGGATCCCAATTCTTTCTAGCCTAGTGATGGCATAATTAATAGTTTTTTCTTTAAAAATAATGAGGGACCAACATTTCTCCAGCTAGTCCATACATATTAGGACATCATACGATCCTAAAGGTAAGACATTCAAGTTTGCCACAATGGGTTGACTTGCGAGTTTCAGGGGGCAATTGTTGACTTTAGCCAACACCCTTCACTTTACTCCTGTAGCGAGTTGTACTAGCCAAGGGCTCTTAAATTTAACAGCTTGTAAGAAACATTGTTCAACCACTTTTGGAATTACATAACTAAAATTACCTCCTATATCAATCAAAATAGATGTAGTTCAATCAGATATCTTACCTTCAAATTCTACCATCGTAGGTTGGTACTCATCCTGATGATCCTCGACAGCAACATTAATTTTAGGAATACTTCTTGCCACCTCTCCTATTATTGATTCTTCTTCGATATGTGCAACTTGATCAGTTCCTTTATGGTACAAACATTTTTTATCATAGTGTGGTACTGCACATCCCCAACACTGTACTGGCAGTCTAGAAACTATTTCCACTTCAGTCTTATTTGATTACTCGTTCGCCTTGGATTTGATTGGGATTTTAATCTTGGTTGATTTTTGTTCACATTTCTGGTTTGTTAACATTTATAGGGTCCTTTGTTAATAATGGTTTTGTTTCCTTTATGTTAGAAAATTATATATTACAGAGCAAGAGAACATATAAAATATATTGCAGTAATACAAACACAGAAAACACATAAAACAAAAGAGACACAGATATACGTGGTTCACCAAATTTGGGCTACATCCATGGAGAAAGAGCCAATCCTTCCTTTTATATTATCTAGCAAACTGAAGAGACACAGTCTATACCAGATCTGGTGTAATTCCCTCTTTGCTCTCACACAATATCCTCTCTCTTTCTCACTCAGAATATAGATCTACATAGACACAATACAATTCCATCATATATAGCGAGGGGTTGCATTCAAGGGAAAAAAAAAACCCTAAAATTAAGCATAACTTGTACCGTCAAATCGCTACCTTATGAACGACTCAGATTGACTACGAAATTACAACATTTTACAAGGAAATTTTACATCTATTTTTAGCTTCAGGGGCATTGCCCCCAATCACCCACCAAGGGGGATCCCAAAGGTCATAGACGCCCCCTGCTAGACCCCCGCTGTAGTGTAAATATTAAAGGCGGTGTTGCCGCCACATTATGAACTAGGGTCCAATGCGGTGATACCTCTGAATAAAGAAGATAATCAGGCTCCACACCCAATAATCTCCCACTTAGAGACTGATTATAGCAACTTCATTGTTGCTTCATTTATTGGAAAATGACTCCACTTTGGACTGGTTGTTTCTCATCTTCTTCATAATACTTGAAGACCACTTGAAACTGAGGAAAATCCCAGTTTCTCCTTGGTTACAACTTTTGTTAACATATCTACAGGATTCTGGCTAGTGTGTACCTTCTCCAGCTTCAACTATCCATCTTCCGATGCTAACCGTATGAAATGATACTTGAGCTGTATATGTTTTGTCTTGGAATGAAATGCAGATTTCTTTACAAGATGTATGGTGCTCTGGCTGTCACTGTATAACCTGCCCAACTCCTACTTCTTACCCAATTCATCCAGAAACCTTTGTAACCAAATCATTTCTTTACTAGCCTCTGTAGCAGCAACATACTCTACTTCCGTTGTTGAGAGTGCAACAACATTTTGCAGTTTTGAAACCGAACTGATAGTTGTTCCACCTACAGTAAACACATACCCTATTGTGCTCCTCCTGTTATCTCTATCACCCACCATATCTACATCAACATATCCCTGTAGAGAAATGTTTCAACCACCAAAGAATAATGCTTGATTTGTGGTACCTTTCAAATACCAGAGAATCCACTTCACCGCCATCCAATGTTCTTTCCATGGATTGTCCATGTACCTGCTTACAACTCCCCCTGGATTTGCAATATCAGGTATTATGCAGAGCGTTTCATACATTAAGCTTCTAACTGTTGATGCATATGGAACTTTAGACATATCAACCATTTCTTCCTGTGTCTTGGGACACACCTCCTTACATAGTTTGAAATGGGTAGCCAAAGGTATACTAACTGGTTTTGCATTATGCATATTAAATCTTTTCAACACCTTTTCTATGTACACACTCTAAGAAAATGTTAATTTTTTATTTTTCTTGATCTATTTATTCTGATAACAAGTATTTGTTTTGTAGCACCCAAATGCTTCATTGCAAATGAATTCGCCAATTTTGTTTTAAGCAGATTTATTTCATGCATGTTAGAACTTGCAACAAGCATGTCATCTACATACAATAACAATATAATATAGCTGCCATCATTTTGATTTTTTGAGATAAACACAATGATGAGAGTGACATGTAGTATAACTCTGTTCAGACATAAACATGTCAAATTTTAGATACCACTACCTTGGAGCCTATTTTAAGCCATAGAAGCTCTTCTTCAATCTACACACTAGTTTCTCCTTACCTTTTACCTCATATCCTTGTGGTTGCTACATATATATCTCTTCCTCAAAATCCCCATGGAGAAAGGTTGTCTTTACATCGAACTGTTCAAGATGTAAATCTTTAGTTGCTAATAGACTTAAAATAGTTCTGATTGAATTCATTTTAAAAACAGGAGAAAATATCTCATCAAAGCCTATACCATTTTTTTGTGCAAACCCCTTCACCACAAGTCTAGTTGTATACCTTTCTCCTACCTCCATCTTCTTCCTTCAACCTGTAAATCCATATTTTCGGAAATGTTGTTTTACCTACAGGCAACTTGACTAAGTGCCAAGTCTAGTTATGTGCTAAGGACTCCATCTCTTCTTTCATGGCTTTTTCCCACTTCTTCTTGGTTTCTACCTGCACTACTTTTTCATAACATTCTGGTTCACCAAAATCAGTCAACAATACATAATATAATGAAGGAGAGTATTGTCCAGGGGGTCTACGTATCTTGGTAGATCTTCTAACACCACTTTCAAGTGTCTGAGGTGCTTGCTGCTGTTGTGGTAGCTATTAATGTTATGGTTATTGATCATTATGATTTTTAGGCACCATCACTTTTTCTATGATCTCTTCAAGCACTGTGTATTCTCTATTTTCTTTTTCCTGTTCCTTTTCCTATAGTTGATCCTTATACAAAAACGTTTCATTGAATATGACATCTCTGCTCCTAATGATTTTGTGTTTTTCATAATCATAAAAGCGATAACCAAAATAATTAGCACCATCCAATAAAGGTACATTTCTTTTATTTTGCCTCAAGCTTTGTTCTATTTTCTTTCTTAATGTGGACAAAGGCTTCACAACCAGAAGTCTTTAAAAAAGAGTAGTTTACCTTTTTACCTGTCCATGCCTCCTCTGGAATACTACCATCCAAGTAACTTGAATGCCCTCTGTTTATTAGATAAACAATAGTATCTACAACATCTACCCAAAATTGTAAAGGAAATCCTGCATGCAATCTCATGCACCTTGCAAGCTCCATGATTGTCCCATTCATCCTTTCTGACACACCATTTTGTTGTGGTGTTCCTGGAGCTGTCTGCTCTTTGTGAATTCCATTTTCTGAATAGTACCTATCAAAGTCTTTGTTGCAATATTCACCTCCATTTTCTGATCTGAGTCACTTCAACATTTTTCCTGTCTCATTTTCAACCAAAGCTTTCCATTTCTTGAAAGTATCAAATACATCAGATTTATTTTGAATACAATAAATCCAGGTTTTTCTCGTTACATCATTAATAAAAGTAACATAATAGTGAGATCCACTGAGAGATGATACCTGAGCAGGTCCCTATACATTTGTATGCACAAGCTCTAATTTTTCTCTCTTCTTTTCTTTCCCAACTTTTAGAAATTTGACTCTCTTCTGCTTTCCATAGACACGATTTTCACAGAATTCCAAATCAACATGCTTCAAACTTGGCAACAAATTTCTTGAGTGAAGGATCTGCATTCCCTTCTCACTCATGTGCCTAAGCCTATGATGCCACAATGTCGTATTTGCTCCTGTAGAGGTTAAAGCATTAACAAAATTAGAAATGACGTTGCATAAATACAATGTACCAACCCTTTCTCCTTTTACTACTACCAAGGTTCCTTTACTGACCTTCCAGGTTTTATCTGTGAAAGTAGTTACGCAACCCTAATCTCCAACTACCCTGTTGAAATTAGATTTTTCTTCAAATATGGAACATGCCTTACCTCCTTCAATAGCCATTGATTTCCATTCTATTGTTTTATGAAAATTGTACCCATACCAATTATTTTACAAGGCTTATCATCACCCAATCGAACCTATCCAAAATCTCCTTGAACATAATTATGGAAATGTTTCCTATCAGGTGGGGCATGGAATGAAACCCCTGAATCTACCACCCAGGCATAAATATTATTTTCTAATGAAAGAATCAAACAATATTGCAACACATCACTTGTTACATTTGCTTCATGATTATTTTCCTGGTACATGTCTCATTCTTTTCCCTTCCGAGAATCTTTCTTCAGGTGTGCTTTCTTCCCACATTTCTAGCACACTATTCCCGATCTGGACTTGGATCTGCCTTTTCTTGACTTATTGTGATATCCAGGGCTCTTTCCTCTTTCCATTTTTCTTCCCCTAGTCTCTTTAGTCAAACCATTACCTGATGTCTCACTAGAGATTTTCCGTCACATTTCCTCACTAAGGATTGCACTGACAACATCATCAAACTTTAAAGTATTAGATCCAAAGACATAGTTACTAATGGCCATAACTAAACCATTCCAACTTTCTGGCAATGAGCACAGAAATAACAAAGCTCTAACTTCATCATCAAAAGTTACCCCTATAGAGCTTAACTAACTAGTAACTATATTAAATTCATAAAAATGATCAGCAATAGATCCACCTTCTGACATATTCATATTAAATAAATGTTTCATAAGAAATACCTTATTTGAGGCCAAGGTTTTTTTAAATAGTCTGGCCAATGTCGACATTAAACCCTATTTTGTCGGTTTCTTTGAAATATTAAAGGTTACCGAAGCCGCTAGGCATAGCGATATTATTCCAAGTGCCTTTCTGTTGAGAATATCACATTTTGTGTTTATCATACTCGTAAGATTCTTTTCCTTTCTACTCAATGGTTGGTACAGATCTCTCTGGTACAAATAATCTTCCATCTGCATCTTCTATAGCTAGTAGTTTTGGCCGTTAAATTTTTCAACCCTAAACATACCATCTTCCACCATTGCTCCCACTCAAACCAAGAACCCTTTTCTCTTATGAGTTTATCAGTCAAATAGACCTTCGACTCTGATACCATTTGTTAGAAAATTATATATTACAGAGCAACAAAATACATAAAATATATTGTAGAAATACAAACACAGAAAACACATAAAACCAGAGAGACACAGATATACGTGGTTCATCCAATTTGAGCTACGTCCATGGAGAAATAGTTAGTCCTTCCTTTTATATTATCTAGCAAACTGAAGAGATACATCCTAAAGCAAATATGGTGTAATTCCCTCGTTGCTTTCACACAATCTCCTCTCTCTTTCTCACTCAAAATATAGATCTACAGAGATGCAATACAATTCCCTCATATATAGTGAAGGGTTGCCTTATAGGGAAAAATACCCTAAACTAAACATAACTTCTACCATCATATCTCTACCTAATGAACGGCTTAGATTGACTACAAATTACAACATTTTACAAGGAAATTTTACATCTATTTGTAGCTTCGGGGGCGCTTCCCCTGATCCCCCACTAGGGGGGGAATCACAAAGGTCGTAGTCGCCCCCTGCTGGACCCCCCCTGCAATGTAAATATTATAGGCAGTGTTGCCGCCATATTATGAACTGGAGTCCAATGTGGTGATACCTTTAAATAAAGAAGATAATCAGGCTCCACACCCAACATTTTACTACCTGCTGGAAACTTAACTCTTTTTTATCTGTCCATCTCTTTCCTCCATCTCCCTTTTGCATGGTTTTTTGATAGCATAGACAAGATTTTCTTATAACTTCATCCATGGTTTTTGGATTATCAAATTCCAGATATTCTTTTTTAAATAATGGAAAATTGTTATAAATCTCTATACCTTTGCTTTTCCTTCCCATATGTAGGGATAATATCGCAACAAGCATGTGAATTTCAATATGAATTCATGCATAGACAATTTTCCCAGTTGAAGTTCATGAAACTCTTTTGCCTTCTCTTCATAAAATATTTCAGTTAAATAATTTTCCTTAACGTACTTCTGAAATTTTTCCCAAGTTACATTTTGTTCATTTACTCCACGTATTGTTTTCACCTCCTCCCACCATAAGGTGGATTTTCCTTGCAATTGGTAGATAGGTAAGCGAGCTTTTAAATTGTGATCAAATTTGTATGATTGAAAATACTTATTCATATTAATAAATGAGGCTTCAACAACCTCCTCTTGTTCATCAGCAAAGAGGGGAGGTTTTATCTTTCGAAATTCTCCTTGTAACTCATTTTTTTCCATTTATGCTTTTTATGCTCCGATACATTTTCTGATTCTTCCTTTTGATTTTATTTGGCACGTTTTGTTTCTGAATGTTCATTTCTGAACTCTTGATCACCAATCATGTTCCCATGTTAAGGACTGGGAATTGGTTGTCATTGACTCTTTCTATCGGACAAACTTCTCATAATATTCTCCTCTTTTACATCAACCTCTCTTTGTCTATTCACAACTTGGCCATATCATTTTTCCGTTCATGTATAGTTTCTAGAATGACAGCATTGGTGTTGTGTGACTCCTCCCCCAACTCTACACATACTTCAGGATTGGTTTCTCGAAAAGATGTTGTTGCTTCTCCTGTCACCAGTCTTACTAGTGTAAGTCTAGTCCTCCTCATGATGTGTCATGAGGAAAGAGTCAATTTTGCGGACAAAACTGACCTCCCTAGACACTAAGGCTTTTCTAGTGACAAACAAAACAATCAAGCACTATCTTTCCCTAAATATGCATTTAAAATAAAAGCAACGAGGTATTTAAGTCTTACCTTTAGTCCAACGCTGTTTGTAGCGGCCAAGTCTCTTCGATCCAGATGAGCTCCTCTTCTTGAAGCCTGCATACACAAACAAGCAAACGATTACATAGCACCTGAATAACTCATATAATAAAACATATTCATCAATAAAGACCAAGGAGTTTATGAAACAAATTATATATAACAACTTGTTGAGAAAAATGAACTTAATTGTATTAATTGGAAACAAAAGAAACCTTACAACCAATGCCTTGGTGTTGTGCAGGTCCCTCCCAGGGTCCAGCAAGAGTTCTCCTCTACTTTGATCAGCTCACCCACTTCCAAATGAAGCTAAGAAAGGAATGTGATCTCTCCTCTCAAGCTCTATAAGGCAGTCCTAATTTCAGCAGCATCTACCCTTAGGAATGTTCAACTTTCAACCTCCCTTGCCTCTGGCCCAATGCCTGTATTTATAATGCTTTGGAGGAAGTTAAACAGGTCCACCATCAATGGGATAAGCCCCTCTTTCAAAGGGATAGCTCCCCTCTTCATGGGATAAGTTCCTCTTTCATTTGGATGCATGGACCATCTGGAGGCGCTCAATCCACGTCAAACCATCTTGTAGAATGCTCTAGAATCGACTGCAAGTAAGGTTTTTGAAGTAAAACTTGCGCCTTTTGACTTTTACAGGGGTACGCACCCACCCCTTTATAGACAGAGCGTACAAGTACGCAGGTATTATGTACTTGAAGTGCGGGCCCGCAGGTAAGAGTAAGAGAAAGTGCGGAACCAGAGTTATATTGATTTTTTAAAAGCTTTCTCTCTTTTTTGGAGTTTGACATGAGGAGCAGAGGTATAAGACTTGCCAAGGAGGACAGTATGGTTATTGATGGAGCCATACTGACTGCAAATAGTCATGGTGACAAATTTTAGTGTAACATGATGTCTTCTTTTCTCTCTCTCTCTGCACATCACAATTGTTGTTATTCATTTATCATCCAAAGGCCTTAGCTTTGAAACCTGACTCTCATACCACTTGCCACATACCTCGGCTAAAACATTTCAAAGGAAAAGAAAGTGAACAATTTCTTTTATGTTTCTTTAAAAACATTATGTTAAAAATTGGATTAGAGCCTCAATCAGTTTACTGTGGGATTAATCACTAAATATGAGAACTTCTTATTGGATAAATATTTGACTAGATGGAAAATAAAGGAACTTTATTCAATCATATAATTAAATTTTAATTATTAATATAGTTCAATGTTTTTACTTGCGTCCGGGGTTAAGTGTACATATGGCACCTATGGTCTAATTACATGAATTAAACACCCCTTAGAGTCAGTAGGACCATGGTTCTGGATGCTTCCGAGAGCACTACATTAGTTCACCATGTTTGTAGGAAGGGTCCCTCATCCACGGCATTCTACAATGTGAATTCATCGAATAGTGGATGTTGGAACCCTAATTTCCTATGGTACCTCCACTGTAGAAGAGTCTTGACATTTCTCATTTTCACCTACAAGAATTCTCAACTCCAAGGTTGTGTGTAGGTGTGGTTTAAACTTTCATATGGAATTGTTGACCTTGTAGTCTCTACCTAATACTACCATCACAACCCTGGCAGCCCATTCTCTTACAGGACTATCAGAGTCATCGTTGTGCTCAAATCCTAGATGAAGACAGCTAAACTTGACTATCAATCTCAGGTAACATCTTGTCTCATCATGACAGTTTGATTTGTTTTGTTAATTACTTTCTTTTACTAATGATTTGAGTTATTCTAACTTAGGGTGTACCAAAGGGTTTTAACCCTTCTCTGCTCTAGATTTTCTGGCTCGAAACCGTGTCCCTCTTCCATCATTTTGGTCACAAGAGAATGCAGAGCTACAACTTCGCCCAGATACCAGGTAAAGTGGATAACTTACATCGTATGAGAGCATGGGGGTTTGAATTTTGAGCAATAGAGTTAACGACTTACTGGATTGGTAATTTTATTCATTTAAATGTGCTTCAGAATTGAATATTTCCTTAAGCCATAATTCGAAAGTTAGTTTGTTATATTTATAGAGAATTTCCTCCTTTAATGGGTAAATTTTTGTGTCCTTTAAATTTATAAATTACTCTGGAATTGATATGACTGTTGCATATACTGCAAATTTGTTCTGATACTTAATATAATGAATAGTTTAGTTTCGTTGTCATGTTATGCTCGACCTTATATACTACAAAATTTTAGGGTTATCATATATTGAATATCGACGGGGCTTCCTCACAGAGGGTTGCCATGGTGTCTGTGATGTGCACTTTCGGTGGCCAAATTTTGACTGGAGTTTTCTCCCTTTGATTTTGTAATAGATAAATTTCTAGATTAGTTTTCTTGCCCTGCTATATGCTTGCATGCAATACTGAGTGTTTAGCTGTCGATTGTTAGAGATAATAGAATTGTTTTTTTACTTAAGTACTTCTGATTCTACTATTCATAGTGATTTCCAGTTTTTCTAAAAAGAGACAGTTTTACCTTCCCTTTTCATTGCATTAAGTATTAATGCCATCTATTAACTATAACTTAATAGTATTGGGGTTTTTAAATTGTTTTATAAATTATATATAATTAATATTTCCCAGTTACTTAGGCCTTGCTTCCATAAGGAATTATACAAGCATGAAAAAACGCTGAATTTTTGTTTTCTAAAACCAGTTGCATACTTTTATTTAGAAATTTCCCAGTTAATTCTTTTTGCTACAAAAATTCTTTTCTTCTTTACCCTTCGTTTTAATTTCTTCTTGACTGTAATTACCCAGCCGCTAGAATCTTATTTTCACAAGTATTATTTAAAATTAATCAGACTTTAAAGATTTATATTTTGTTTCTAGATAAAGTGGTTACACAATCTTGGTTTAGAATTTCCTAGTTTAGCACTTTCTATCAAGCTACTTCCTGTTTTGGAGTTTGGGCTAAATTCAAGTACCCCTGTTTACTGTAAACAGAACATTCTACCCAATAAATGTATTTAACTTTTCAGACAGAAGTAGGTACTTATGTGAAATCTGAGCCAAGTTATTGTCAGCTTTTAGCCTAGTTCTTAAATATAATTTTACCTTTCAATACAGTTCTTGAATATAATTTTCCAAATGCCTCCCAACAATGACATAAAAAATTCCAGGCTAAGTCTTCCCCCCTAGTTACTCCTCACATGCAAGAAATTTATAAATGTCAACTATTATGCATTGTGGCTATCTGATCTTAACTAGACTTAGCCGAGTGTGGCTTGAATAACTCGTATGACATTTCAACACAGATTCCATGTTCTCAAGTTATTTTCTTTCTTAACCTCATGTATGCATACCCTCTTGGTCCTTTTCCTTGAGAATAAATCTCCAAGTAGTTAGGGGTCGATAACTGCCTACTCTAACTACTTGACTTGGTAGAGATATGTAATTGGCATCATTCAAGACATTCGCTTCCTACATAGCTTGATTAAAGTCTTTAAACATAAATAAATATATAAAATTATTTTTTTTAGAATTCCTAAGTCAACTAATAGTATCAACTTTGTTTGACTGCGGTAATTTATTATTTACAATTACTAGGGACATCACAGCTATGCTAAATTATATACACTATAAGGAGGTCCTAGAAATTGGAAGCACTTCCAAAAAAATGGAGAAATGGCTCTAGTAAAAAGGTTTGAACTAATTATATTTTTGTTATTTAGCTTACTATGAGTTTTTCCACAAGGACATTAGTATAATACATGAATTTGCAGGACCCTTTCTACCCCATTGTTGGTGAAAAAGACTTGAGCACCATATTGAGCTAGTAATTACACAAGTTTATCTCCAGTGCAAAGGGGAAAGGAAATTTAGGAACCAGAATTAATTAGAAATAATGCATAGCATCATAAGGAAAAAATATGCCTCAAGAATATGTTGGACAAGTAATACATACCTTTTTCTAACAATCATCCATACCAACCTCAAATAAGAGGTCTTTATTAGATTGCAAAGCATTTGGAGTGAGTGAAATAATTGGTGTCTTAATTCCCATTGATCTCAACTATCTTGTAGCCTGCCATAGAAGCTAGTTTTTTCTAATGTAAGAATGAACTAAAATGTGAACCCACACTAATAAGTATTTCTATATGTGAGAACCAAGATTATTAAATTAAAAAATAACAAATAGGCAAAATGAAACAATGCTACATATACAATCTATGAAAAATTATTTATCTCATGTCCATCCATGATAACCAATATTTTGTCCATTAACAAAAGATCATAAGTTCTACCCTATTTGAACAGGTCAACCATTACCTTTCCATTTCCATCTTGTTCACACTGAAGGTCAAGGTTGTGAAGCACGTTCCAGAATTTTATTTGGTATGCATAATCAACAAGATTCAAATATTGGACCTCATTAAATTTCATAAGTTCATATATTTAATGGGAGCAATGGTTCTTGGGGCCTTTTGAAAACACATCAAATGTATTCCCTACTCAAGACCAAGGTCTTAAAACTAATCTGGCTTGAAAATATCCCTGATAAGATCGTCACCATGAGTATTGACGATGATAAAATGAAGCAATTTTAACATTAGGCTTTATATGTCACGGTAGGCATGCCATTGCAAATTTCATCACATAAATCTCATAAGTTCATGATATTATCCCAACATTGAAGTTGGGCTCTTAGGCCACTTTGCATAATCCGTAACTTTCCTCCCTTCACTTTTAGGCTAATTAATCAGATTTATTCATCATTTCCAATTGGGATTTCTCAATGGTGATATTAATTCACACTCCCACAATGTAAGACTAAAGGTTTACATGTGAAGGAAATTAGGCAATTAATATTACATACATTGTATTAATTCAAGATGGTTATAAGAATATAAAAAATTGTTATATGCATTATTAATACCATATTCTAATCAAATAAACAATCCTGTTACGAAACTCATACATTGTTAATTGAATTCATGGAAATACATCACAAAATTCATATCGAATTTGATTCCCTTCCAATGTGTCAAACTTTCTAGTAGAAAATCTGAAACCATCACCATGAAACGAAATCACAAGAGATCATATACCAAAAGGACTATTACTCTACTTCAAGACAACATAATTTTAGCAAGACTTAGACAAAGAAAAACGCTAACCCGACACACATTCTAAAGCATTCCACAATTCATGCCTTATAAGTAGTAATTAGCTACAACATCAAAGAATCTCTACCATCATCATTAAGGGCATATTATGACCATAGAGAAGTAGGGTAACAAATTAAATAATGAGTAGTCTTTAAGAAATACCAACGCAAGTTTATGATTATTGTAGACCATGTGTAAGGCAACACAATAGTAGAGAAGTTTTGACATGTAATATTTCTCGATACAACTGTCAACAGTGCTCAATAAAACACATAAAAATGTCATCTCTTAGGATAATAGAGTAATTCATAATACTTGGCTGAAATATATCATTCAAGATATATTTCTAATATGTTATCTTTGACCATGAGAATAGTAACTTGAAGTATGATTATTGTGTGAAGCCAACACTGACTTGTTTCATGTATCAAGAAAATTCAAAAGCAGAAAGATGCACCAAAATTAAGGAACATGTTCCACATAGATTTGTTATCACGAGAAATCAGACTTATGCTACTTGTACAAAATAATGAAGACATGCTAGTTTATAGTGGTGAAACTACTTCCCAATCAATATAGCAACAATGCTCAAAAATGAAAATATCATAGTTTAAAGCAAACATATTATGTGTATACTATAAAGGGTTGTGTCTAGTGGTAAATACTATAGTTCTCTAAGGAATGAAATTAGATGAAATAAACAATAATAGAATTAGTACATATAAAGTGCTTTTAAGAGAGGCGATATATGTCAATGTCAACAAATGTCCACTATGTTACCATCATATATCATTGGCACAAAAGATTACCTAAACAATGATATAATATACATAAAACGATAATGATTCATGGATGCAGTTATAGTACACAACATTAAAAGGTTGTCATTTTTAATAACATCATTTCTATCACCATTTCTTATATGATATGATGGGTATTTGATGTAAGAACAAAGCAGGAAGATGGGAGAGAGAGTTTTTGTATTGAGAAAATTCTGACTCTTTTTGTACAAATCTAATTCACTCTCATAATATTAAGTGTTAGAGGAGATTTAATAATTAAGACTCATGGATCTTTAGCTTAGTATGATAAAGACAACATTGACTTCTTCTCACGAGCACATGAATAGAAAATGTTTGAAATGGACCATAGACTAAATCCACTACATTTCACCATTATCAAATTCCAGCTAGTGTTAAAATCAGTTCAATTCAATCAAATACTCTACCTAAAGTCACAAGCTTTTGTGACTTGGTACATATTTGGTTGCATTTCTATACAATTGAAATTATCTAGGATCCAATGAAATAAGATTTCTTTCAAGATTGTTGAAATAATTTGTTTTACTAGTCAAGGCATTTCCTGAGCATGGGGAGTTGTTATGTGATCTAATGAAGCAATATCTACTACTTCATTGTTAGAGAGAACATCGCATACCTATTGTACAAAAAAGGATGGAAAAGATAAACATCAAAAGCCAGTTGAAACAAAATTCAATGGTTGCCAAGGACATGTATATGATGTGAATAGTATAAATTTTGTATGGAAACATCCAACGGTTGTAAGGCACACATGTGAATGCCAAAATTTAGTCCACTATTTGTGACAACTGGGATGCAGTCGAAATCACATAGAAGAGGCGATACCCTCCTTGGAGTAGACATTTTTGATTTAAACACACAGCTTCTTGTTGGATTTATGGGTCTTAAAGTTATGAAGAACCATTTTGGTTGATTGTAATTTGCGATGCAACAAAAGCTTTGTTGGTTGTTTGCATGAATAAGTTTGATTTTGACTATAGATAGTGGTTATATTTCTTTTTCCATTATTGCATGTGTTTTTTTCTTGGAGTGAAATTGTATGGTGACAATATTTTGTAGAGGAATATCCCTCTTTAATTAGGCATCTTGGTCAAACCTTGTAACCCAATATAGAATTCCATATTTTATCTAAAATATCTATGTATGATAAATTGGAAATGTGCGCAATCAAAGAGATGATAAATCACCTAAAAATCATCTCCAAAAGGAACACCATGAAGGGTAATAAATTTTTCAATAATCCAACCATTTCCATTATCAATATTTGGCATTTGTTGGATACTTTTGATCTTGAAACCAACTTAGAAACGTTTCTATTGAACTTGCACAAATTTGTCTTTGGTATACCTTTGGTTTCTAAATTTCCCATGTTGTGGTTCCATACTTCATACAACCAAATTTTTCCATTATCTCCTTATCTCAGTTACCCACACCATAACTTCATTAGTGACTCAACCTATCATTAGGAATTGCAAAAACAATTTTCGTGGGAGTGTTTTCTATAGGAACAAGTAGTTATTGAAATTAGTAAGAGCTAATTCCAATAGGTTGTTGAGTTGCATTGTTTATTATATTAGTTTTCTACCATGCTCTTACCAAATTAAACCATCGACACACAAATTTTTCCAAAACAACATAAATATCATAACAATAACATGGCATGAATGTAGAACAAGGAAATGCCTTATGAATTGAGATAATTACACTAAAAGGTAATTTTTTTGAATAGACCTTTGTCATGATGACTTCCTTGACACTAAAAAAGTATCTGGACATTTTTATTTTGAGATCATCTAAATCTGTTGGTTCTCCGTCCCCTATAATTTGCAAATTCTACTCAATGATCAATGCCCTATTCCTCCATAGTGCCATGATTGTCCCATTTGAAATGGAAATCATAGTTCCTTAGGGATGAGACAAGAAATATGTTTCAATTTTTGCTCAAAATACAAATTAGTTTGTCTCAAATCCATGCACATCCACCCTTTCTTTTTAGTTTTTTTTTTATTGGAATTCATGCAAATCCATCCTCTATTATTGATTATATATTACTTATTTCATTTTTACAATTGAGAGAGGAAAATATATGGTTTTTATGATGGGAAAATAACTCAATGTGTCCCTACATGCAAAATTGTAGGAAACAAAGGACTCTGAGTGGAACGCGAGCCTTCCCTTTCAGATCTGTGTTCTTTGCACCATGTTTGCCATCAAGAATTTTTCCTCTTCAAATGAAGATGGTTAGATATGGACTACCATTGATGCTAAGGAAGGAGGAAACTCCATTATTTCCTCTGTATCTTCCAACAACAAAAAAATTGGTTTTATGTCCAAAGATATTTGCATAGAGATCTAACATCCTCACAAATAAGAATAAGTTACCCTACAAAAGATAAAATCACTTGAGACCTCTATGTTTTAGTCTGTTTCTTGCAACAAATCATGTAAATGTATCTAAGTAAGGCATAGATACTTGAAAAGGCATTTTTCGTTCCAAGTAGCATGAAAAATCATTAATGATAACTCTGTCACTTAGAAGTGAAAATAGCTTATGGAATGTTGAATATGTTTGAGATGAGTGTTGAGAAATTTGCATACAATTGTTTCTCATTCTCATGGTGTCCAAACAACTAGAGTGATTCGGTGACCTATACCATTATAAATGGAAAAGATAGATATCATTTTGAGATTTTAACGTGAAATAAGGAATACATTTTTACTAACTTCCTTTTCCAACTTATTTATGTATTTAGTAACCACATTAGGACCCTTTATATTTGTCAAAAAGATCCTAAGGTGCAACCTTGATCAACAAGCTTGTGCCATTATTCCCTGAAGTGTAATCCACAAATCAGTTAGTTCGTGCAAAATCTTTTAACTAAGTGCATTAGAGATTTTAGTAATCACTCGTCATTCATTTAAAAAAGTTGTCTAAGTTGTATGGTATATATCACTTGGTATTTCAGTAATTCGATGAGACTCTGTAAAGGAACCTCTATAGTGAAACCATTTGAAATGACTCACATCAATAATGCTAGAACAACAAAATAAGAATGGGGCACACTAATTAATGCGTCTGAAAATAAAGTTGTAACTGTGGGATATGTCTAAGGGAATTTTGCTAAATAAAGAGGAGGCTCATAGCATGTAGCCAAACACATTAATCACTTGGAATTTAGGTTTTTGAACATTTATGAATATCAATCTGCCATCCAAAGATATATCTAAGGATGTCTATATGGACATTCAATCACACCATCTCATTTTTACCATCACCCCAATAACAACCACGAGCCAACTTATATATTTGATCTGTACTCACCACTTTGAATTCATAGAATGTATACCTATGTCTAGTTCATTAACAATTCAATCATTCAATGATGGACTAAAGCATAGAACAGAGACCCATAAATTAGCCGACAAAAACGATAACAACCACCTTTCTTTATCTATCATTTCAACATATACCACAACATAATTATGCATCTATTGCCACATGAAGCACATATTTTCTCTCTAAACCAAGAACTCCTATATGATTCACCATTATTTTCACCACCTTTCCACACACTGTCGATAGTAGGAAAATAAATACCACCTATCACATTCTCAATAGTTTAAAGAGGGAAATAGAAGCAACGCATGGCTCATACATCACCTCAAACATCAATAAATTTATGGACACACTAAATACACCACTTTAAATTCTCTAGGAAACACAAGGCAAAGGAATCATGGATAGTAGAGAACAGACATCAAGACACATTAGCTTCTAACCTACAGTGTCTTTTGCTTGAAAAATGTTAATTCATTTCTTTCAACAATTGGAAGAAGAAGCAATAACTAGGGATGAAAGTATTCTTCTGATTGAAATTGTTGGAAAAGAAGATACTTGGGATAGTCTGATGAGAACACCTTACCCACTGGAGTTAAGCGATATCCTCAAAAGCTAACTAACCAATAATTATATTCAACCTATAAAACCAAGAACAACTCTCCCTTGAGAAAACATTTCAATTTTTACATTCATTTACGGCCACTATAATCTCTTCCCCATACTAGGTTGTAAATCACCTCAACACAAAAAAGGGAAAAAAATTTCAACAAAGAGCCCCCACTACTCCAACAACTTCTATAATCACAAGAATAAATATATGGTTTGGCTTCATTCTAGTTCCATTCTCACAAAATTGGGTGTAATTGTTTACGCCTAGTTTTATATTATTCATTCTAGTTCTAGACTGATAAAATTAGGTTTAATTGTTTACACCTAGTTCTATATTGGCATGTCTTGCCTTGTTTAGTTGGTTTTCCACTCATTCTGGATGCACATAAGAAGCATAAGGATATGATGGAAATTAAAAAAGTATTAAGGCACAAAATTTTTATTCTACCCTAGCACTACCTATTTGTTTTGGGTAACCACAAAAGTAAATGAAAACTATGAACTGGGGTCCAATGCAGTGATATGTTAGGTCCCTATAATACTAGTGATTACCCCATTATTATTGTATTTGTATCCCTTATTAATATTTTTGTGTCCATATTGTCCCCATATTGTTATTACTGTGCCCCATAGAATCCCTTTATTATTATTTTTGTGCATTTATATTATTATTGTTAGGTCAGCTGGGTTATATTGTGACTCCTTAGACTTCTATAAGTAGAAAGGAGGTTTTGTCATTTCAATCATCAAGGAATCATTCATTTGTGTAATGTAAAGGAGGTTGCCCGCTAGAGGAGGTTGAATTCTAAGGCATTGATATATCTTTTCTATCTTTTTGTGAGCTAGTTTCATAACATTTGGTATCGGAGCTTTTGGATTCTAGGGTTTCGCTGCTCCAAATAGGTCATCGTGGAATTTTCGCTATAACTTTTTTCTGTGATGTTTCAGAAGTGAAAAAAAATCCACTTGAGAGGAAATCACAGTGAACCTAGGATCCAAATTTCAGAGCTTTCTACGCTATAATTGCGGAGATATGATCTGAGGAAATTGGTCTTTTTGTAGACTCTTGAATTACATTCCAAACAGGTGACCTGGGGAAAATCGTCATAACTTTCTCTCTGAGCATCGGATTGAAATTTCGTAAGAAGGTATAGAAAGAGGACAGACTGTAGTTCATTGTATATATTTTTCAGAGCCAAAGATCGAAACAGGGAGACATGGCACGTCATACAAGTTCGCTCTACTGAACAAGTCTATAATTAGGTCACTGTGGGAGACTTGGCATAACTCTTCCCTAGAGAATCGAATTTGGATCAAACTAGTGGCATTGGAAAGAGGACATAGAGGGCTACTATAGTTCGTAATTTCAAAACTGGATGATCCAAAATTACAGAGATACATCAAAGGCAATATCGAGCTCCTACAAAGTGAAAAAAGGTGTGTAGATTTTTTTAAATTCTTGGTTAAGCTTGGTTTGAAAAATTATTTTCAAGGAATTCAAAGGGCATATTAGAGCATTATTATTAGCAACTGATGCCCCGAGAAAAGAAAATACAAAAACCTAGTGAGCAACTTGAAAGCTCTAGCATGACTCATGAAGAAGAGGAAGAAATGCTACATGATATATCAAAATTACAAGATCAAGTGCAACAAATGTCACTCTCAAAAAGGCTAACAGAAGCTAAGATAAATGGTGTGGAAGCTAAGACAAATGGCATGGAAACTAAGATGCACAATTTGAAGATAGATTTGAACAAAAATTTGAAGACAGTCATGACAGATTTGAAGACAAATTTGACAAATTTCTTACAAGAAATACTTACTAATGGTGAAAGGGTAGTAAAGGAAACTCATGATGTGAACAAGAGAAATGCTAATCATGATTTGATAAACTCTAATGTTGGATTGAAGACTAACCATATTCCAAAAATCGATATGAGGAAGTTTGATGGCAAGGATCTCGCAACATGGATATTACAGATGGAGCAATTTTTTGATCACAATAATGTGCAAAACACACAGAAGGTGCGTATTGCAACTTTATATTTAGAACCAAATCAATTTGTATCGTATCAATGGCTTTGCTCTCATACAAAAATTATCACTTGGGAAATTTTTACGGAAGAATTGACATCACATTATTAGGATACAAAAAGCAACACTTTTTTTAGCCAATTGATAAGTGTCAAACAAAAGCGTTCAATAATGAACCACATTGAGGAGTTCAAAAAATTGAACATAAGGGTAAAAAATATTCTAGAGGAGCATAGGATTGATGTGTTCATAAGGACTTTGAGGGATAATATCCAACATGATTTACACATTTGGGAACCTGATTCATTAGAGAATGCATTCAGGTTAGAAAGAAAAATGAAAGAAAATTATGGCAACTAGAAAGCATACCACTCACAACTATAAAGATGGAAGTGTTGTTACCCCTAGTCTTCCACAACCTAAAAGGTTGGCAACACAACAATTGGAAGAAAAAAGAACAAAAGGGCTTTGTTACAGTTGTGATATTAAATACACTAAAGGTCATAAGTGTGCTGAGAAGAAATTATTCTACATAGGTTGTGAAGGGGAAGAAGTAAAGGAGTAAGAAAGGTCAAAAGAAGAGGATATACTCGAGGAGCAAAGCCTAGATAAAGAAGAAATGAATCCGACCATATATTGTAATGCATTGGCTAGGATTACCGCTCCTCCAACCATCAAGATAGAAGGACAAATCAAGAAAAAAAAGGTAATAGTGTTGATTGATTTAGGAAGTACCCACAATTTTATTCATTGTAATGTAGCAAAATAACTGAATTGCTTCCTATATCCACCACCAGAGTGTCAACTGATGGTTGCAAATGGAGGAACAATAAATTTCTTTGGAAAGTGCCATAATATCAAGCTATCCATGGGATAATTAACTAGCCCAATGCTTTCCATTCTAATGGGAGGTGCTGATGTTGTACTAGGAGACCAATGGCTACAACCCTTGGATACAATAGCTTTTAACTTTCAAGAAATTTTCATGAAATTTTCTGTGGAAGGAAAGGAAGTTGAAATAAGGGGTTATGTAGGGAAACCGAGAAAGATAACCAACTCTAACAGTATGACAAAGCTTCTAAAGAAGGAAGAAAGAGGTGTAATTGCATAATTATGTTCACTAGATGTTTCCACATCGAAATCATCTATTTCTCCAGATCTCCAAAAATTCTTGGACAATCATTCCAAGGTTTTGAGTCTCCCAAAGGTCTCCCACCTATTAGTGATCATGGTCATGCTATTCATCTGATTCCAGGAAGTGTTCCTCCAAACATCGGGTTGTACATATATCCCTATGCCCAAAAGAGTGAAATTGAACATATGGTGGCAGAAATGCTAGAGGCTAGTATAATTCAACATAGTCAATGTTCTTTCTCTGCTCCCGTAGTATTGGTGCACAAGAAGGAAGTATCATGGCACATTTGTCCGAATTATAGGGAGCTCAAAAAGCTCACTATTAAAGATAAGTTTCTCATTCTTGTCATTGATTAATTACTAGATGAATTGCATGGATCAATTTACTTCACCAAGCTGGATCTTCATTCAAGGTATCATCAAATCAAAATGAAGACTGAAGACATTTCGAAAACAACATTTAAAACTCATGAGGGTCATTATGAATTTTTGGTCATGCCTTTTGGCCTTACCAATGCAACTTCTACATTTCAAGGTTTGATGAATTCCATTTTCAAACCCTTCCTTAGAAATTTTGTGTTAGTATTTTTTGATGATATACTAATCTACAACAAGTCTTGGAAGGATCATGTTGAACATGTCGATAGGGTGCTACAACTATTGGAGAAGAAACCGTTATATGCAAAAAGATCTGAATGTTTCTTTGTGGTACAAGAGTTGGAATATCTGGGTCATATTGTATCTCATGAAGGAGTTAAGGTAGACCCTAGCAAAATTAAAGCCGTTAAGGAATGGAAAATCCCCAGATCCATAAAGCATCTGCAAGGATTTCTTGGGTTGATAGGGTATTAGCGCAAGTTTGTTAAGAATTATGGGAGAATAGCAGCACCTCTAACAAGATTATTGAAGAAAGATGCATTTACATGAACTCCAGAAGCAACAAAGGCCTTCACACATCTTAAAGAGGCAATGTGCCAAGCACTGGTATTAGCTACACCGGACTTCACAAAAACCTTTATTGTGGAATGTGATGCTTTAGGAAATGGAATTGGTGCTATTTTAATGCAAGACGACCCATTGCTTTTGAAAGTCGTCCAATCAAGGGAAAATTTTTACACAATGCTATTTATGAGAGGGAAATGTTGGCAATACTACATGCACTTAAGAAATGGTGACCCTACCTAATGGGAAGACACTTCAAGGTAAAAACGGATCATGATAGCCTTAAATACTTTTTAGAACAAAGATTATCCTCTGAAGAGCAAAAAAAGTGAGTCACAAAGATGTTCGGTTATGACTTCGAAATCATTTACAAAAAAGGGAAGCAAAATGTGGTGGCAGATGCACTCTCAAGAAAGGATGAGGATGTGGAAGTATTTTTGTGCACCATTTCTATTATCGAACTAGATTGGATAAACAAAGCAAGGGAGCAATGGAAGAATGATGAAGAAGTGTGGGCACTTATTCAAAAGTTACAACAAGATTCCAATACATTTGATACATTTAGCTGGCAAAATGATTCGTTATGGTACAAAGATCGCTTATACCTCTGTAAGAATTCCAAACTAAAACAAAATATTCTTATGGAATTGCACACTTCTCCCTTAGGAGGGCACTCGGGATTTTTAAAAACTTACCACAGGGTCAAGAAGGAATTTTTTTGTGATGGCCTTAAATTGGATATTCAAAAGTTTGTAGCAGAATGTTTGGTTTGCCAACAAAATAAAGTTGAAACAACCAAGACCCCGGGTCTATTACAACCTTTATCCAATCCAACCCAACGTTGGGAGGAGGTTTCAATGGATTTTATCACAGTTTTACCCAAGTCTGAGGGAAAGAGTGTCGTCATGGTGGTAGTTGACAAACTTACCAAGTATGCACACTTTTGTGCATTATCACATCCATTTAAAGCCAGTACATTTTCTATTGCATTTATGGAAACAATTCAAAAGCTACATGGAAACCCAAAGATTACTGTAAGTGACAAAGATACCATTTTGAATGGAAATTTTTTGACATAATTATTTTCTTGTCTCGGTAATTAGTTAGCTCAAAGCTCATCTTATCATCCTCAATATGATGGGAAAACTGAGATAGTAAACAAATGTTTGGAAGGATATCTTCGTTGCTTTGTATCTGACAGACAGACACAATGGGTAAAATAGTTGCCTCTGGTTGAATGGTGCTATAACACTTCCTTCCATACAGCAACAAAAATGACCCCATTTATCGCACTTTATGGATATCAGCCACCATCCATCACATCATATTTAAGAGAGAATTCTAAGTTTCAAGTAGTGGAACATCACATTGAGCATCAACAACAAGTCCTCCAACTCTTAAAGGATAACCTTGTGTTGGAACAGAATAGAATGAAACAACAGGTAGATCAATATCGCAGTGAAAAAGGTTTTTATGTAGGTGATTGGGTATTCCTACGGCTACAACCATATAAACAAATGTCGCTCAAGCAAGCTAAGAAGGATAATAAATTATCACCAAAGTATTATGGTCCATACAAGGTGTTGCAAAAGATTGGTACTATGGCATACAAATTGGAGCTTCCTACAGCTTCTCGACTGCACCCAGTTTTCCATGTTTCATGTTTAAAGAAGGTTATAGGTGACAAGCTCCTAGTTCAAACAATATTGCCAGAACTTGATGAGGAAGGAAAAAGTATATTGGAACCGGAAGCAATCACAGAAACAAGAACTCGACAACTATGAAATCAACCAATTTCGGAGTATCTCATCAAGTGAAAGAACCTATTCGTTGAAGATTCCACATGGGAGGATGAGAATTTTATACAGAAGCATCCAAAACTACTCAAGCGTTGAGGACAACACCTTTTTGAAGGAGAGGAGCATGTTAGGTCCCTATAATACTAGTGATTACCCCATTATTATTGTAGTTTCATCCCTTATTAATATTTTTGTGCCCCTATTGTCCCCATATTGTTATTACTGTGCCCCATAGAATCCCTTTATTGTTATTTTTTGCCTTAATATTATTATTGTTAGGTCAGTTGGGTTATATTGTGACTCCTTAGACTCCTATATATAGAAAGGAGGTTTTGTCATTTGAATCATCAAGGAATCATTCATTTGTGTAATGTAAAGGAGGTTTCCCCCTCGAAGAGACTGAATTCTAAGGCGTTGATCTATCTTTTCTATCTTTTTGTGAGCTAGTTTCATAACATGATACCTCTGAATAAGGAATATAATCAGGCTCCACACCTAACACTTTACTGCCTACTAGAAACTTAACTCTTTTTTATCAATCCATCTCTTTCCTCCATCTCCCTTTTGCATGGTTTGCTGATAGCATAGATGAGATTTTCTTATAACTTCATCCATGGTTTTTGGATTGTCAAATTCCAGATGTTCTTTCGTAAATAATGGAAAACCGCCATAAATCTTTATACCTTCGCTTTTCCTTCCCATATGTAGTGACAATATCACAACAAGCATGTGAATTTCATTATGATTTCATCCATAGACAATTTTCCTAGTCAAAGCTCATGAAACTCTTTTCGCTTCTCTTCATAAAATCTTTCAGTTAAATACTTTTCCTTAAAGCACTTTTGAAATTTTTACCAATTTACATTTTTTTCATTTACTCCACGTACTGTTTTAAACTCCTCCCACCATAAGGTGGATTTTCCTTGAAATTGATAGATAGGTAAGCAAGCTTTTAAATTGTGATCATATTCGTATGATTGTAAATACTTATTCATATTAATAAATGAGGCTTAAACAACCTCCTCCTATGCACCATCAAAGAGGGGAGGTTTTATCTTTTGAAATTCTCCTTGTAACTCATTTTTTTTCCAATTATGCTTTTTATGATCTGATACATTGTCTGATTTTTCCTCATGATTTTCTTTGGCACCTTTTGTTTCTGAATTTTCATTTCTGAACTTTTGATCATCAGTCATGTTCCCACGTTCAAGACTGGGAATTGGTTTTCATTGACGCTTTTTGTCAGACAAACTTTTCATAATATTCTCCTCTTCTTACGTCAACCTCTCTTTATCTACTCGCAATCTGGCCATCTCATTCTTCAATTCTTGTATAGTTTCCAGAATGCCAGCATTGGTGTTGTGCAACTCCTCCCCCAACTGTACCCATACTTCAGGATTGGTTTCTGGAAAAGATGTTGTTCCTTCTCCCATCACCAGCATTAGTGGCGTAAGTTCAGTCATCTGCTTTTCTCTCTCTCTATGCACATCATAATTGTTGTTATTCATTTATCATCCAAAGGCCTCAGCTTTGCAACCTAGCTCTCATACCACTTGTCACATACCTCGGCTAAAACAATTCAAAGGAAAAAAAAAGTGAACAATTTCTTTTATGTTTCTTTAAAAATGTTATGTTAAAAATTGGATTAGAGCCTTAATCAGTTTACTGTGGGATTAATCACTAGATATGAGGTCTTCTTATTCGATAAATATTTGACTAGATGGAAACTAAATGAACTTTACTAAATCATATAATTAACTTTTAATTATTAATATAGTTCAATTTTTTTACTTACGTGTGGGGTCAACTGTACATGTGGAACCTATGGTCTAATTACATGAATTAAACACCCCTTAGAGTTGGCGGGACCATGGTTCTAGATGCTTTCGAGAGCACTACATCTGTTAGCCATGTTGTTGGAAGGGTCCCTCATCCATGGCTCTCTGCAATGCGAGTTCATCAAACGAAAGATGTTGGAACCCTAATTTCCTATGGTACCTCCGCTGCAGAAGAGTCTTGACATTTCTCATTTTCACCTCCAAGAATTCTTAACTCCAAGGTTTTGTTTAGGTGTGGTTTAAACTTTCATATGGAATTGTTGACCTTGTAGTCTCTACCTAATATTACCATGACAACCCTGACCACCCATTATGTTACAAGACTATTACAGTCATCGTTGCAGTCAAATCCTAGATGAAGACAGCTAAACTCGACTGTCTATCTCAGGTAACATCTTCTCTTATCATGACAGTTTGATTTGTTTTGTTAATTAATTTCTTTTACTAATGATTTGAGTTATTCTGGCTTAGGTTCTACCAAATGGTTTTAACCCTTCTCTGCTCTGGATTTTCTGGCTCGAAATTGTGTTCCTCTTCCATCATTCTGGTCACAAAACAATGCAGAGTTACAACTCCATCTAGATAATAGGTAAAGTGGATAGCTTACATCGTATGAGAGCACGGGGATTTGAATTTTGAGCAATAGAGTTAACGACTATATGGATTGGTAATTTTCTTGATTTAAATGTGCTTTAGAATTGAATATTTCCTTAAGCTTGAATTCAAAAGTTAGCTTGTTATATTTCCCAAGAATTTCCTCCTTTAATGGGTAAATTTATGAGGCCTTTAAGTTATTTACTCTTGAATTGATATGATTGTTCCATATACTTCAAATTTGTTCCAATACTTAAATTAATGAATAGTTTATTTTCTTTGTCATGTTATGTTGGACGTTATATACTATAGAATTTTGGGGTTATCATATATTGAATATCGACAGGGTTTCCTCATAGAGGGTTACCATGGTTTCTGTGACGTGCACTTTTAGTGGCCAAATTTTGACTGGAGTTTTGTCCCTTCAATTTTGTAATAGCTAAATTTCTACATTGGTTTTCTTACCCTACTATATGCTTTCATGTGATATCGAGTGTTTAGCTTTCAATTGTTAGAGCTAATAGAGTTTTTGTTTTACTTAGGTAGTTTTGATTCTACTATTCATAGTGATTTCCAGTATTTCTAAAAAGAGACAGTTCTACCTTCCCTATTCATTGCATTAAGTATTAATGCCATCTATTAATTGTAACTTGATAGTATTTGGGTTTTAAAATTGTTTTATAAATTATATATAATTAATATTTCCCGGTTACTTAGGTCTTTCTTCCATAAGGAATTATACAAGTATGAACAAACTCTGAATTTTGTATTTCTAAAACTAGTTGCACAATTTTATTTAGAAATTTCCCAGTTAATTATTTTTGCCACAAAATTATTTTCTTCCTTACCCTTTGTTTTAATTGCTTCTTGATTGTGTGTATCCAGACACTAGAATCTTGTTTTCACAAGGATTACATAAAACTAATCAGACTTTAAAGATTTCTATTTTGTTTAAACATAATGTGGTTACACAATTTTGGTTTAGAAATTCCTAGTTTAGCATTTTCTTTTAAACTAACTTTTTTGGAGTTCGGGCTAAATTCATGTACCACTATTTATTGTAAACAAAACATTCTACCCAATAAATGTATTTAACTTTTCAAACAGAAGTAGGTACTTATCTGAAGTATGTGCCAAGTTATTGTCAGCTTTTAGTACAGTTCTTGAATATAATTTTTTCTTTCAATACAGTTCTTGAATATAATTTTCCAAGTGCCTCCCAACCATGAGATAAAAAATTCCAGGATGAGTCTCCCCTCGAGTTACTCCTCACATGCAGGAAATTTATAATTGTCAACTATTATGCACTATGGCTATCTGATCTTAACTAGATTTAGCCGAGTGTGGCTTCAACAAACCGTCTGACATTTTAACATGGATTCTATGTTCTCCAGTTATTTTCTTTCTTAACCTCATGTATGCATACCCTCTTGTTCCTTTTCCTTGAGAATAAATCTCCAAGGAAGTAGTTAGGGCTAGGTAGCCACCTACTCTAACTACTTGACATGTGAGAGATATGTAATGGGCATCATTCAAGACATTCGCTTACTACATAGCTTGATCAAAATCTTTCAACATAAATAAATATATAAAATTACTGTTTTTAGATGTTAGGCCCCTATACTACTAGTGTAACCCCTTATTGTTATTAGTACAACCCACTTATTATATTGATGTACCCATGTAGTGCCCATATTGTTACTATTGTGCCACATAGAAGCCCACTATTGTTATTATTGTGCCCTTACATTATTATTGTTATGTCGGCTCTGATTATGTTATGACCCCTTAGACTCCTATATATAGAAAGGTGGTCTTTTCATTTGTATCATCAAAGAATTGTTCATTTATGTAATGTAAAGGAGGTTTCCCCCTCGAAGAGGTTGAATTCTAAGGCGTTGATCCATCTTTTCTATCTTTTCTTGAGCTGGTTCCATAACATTTGGTATCAGAGCTTTGGATTCTAGGGTTTCGCTGCTCCAAACAGGTCATCGTGGCATTTTCGCTATAACTTTTTTTCTGTGACGTTTTAGAAGTCGTAAAAAAAACCATTTGAGAAGAAATCCTACTGAACCTTGGGTCTGAATTTCAGAGCTTTTCGCGCGATATTTGCGGAGATATGATCTGAGGAAGTTGGTCTTTTTGCAGACTCCTAAATTACATTCAAAACAGGTGACCTGGGGAAAATCGTCATAACTTTCTCTCTAGGGATCGGATTGAAATTTCGTAAGAAGGTACAGAAAGAGGACGGACTCTATTTTTTTGTATGCATGTTTCAGATTGATAGGTCGAAACAGTGACTCGTGGCATGTCGTACAAGTTCGCTCTACTGAACTAGTCTATAAGCAAGTCACTGTGGGAGATTTCACATAACTCTTTCTTGGAGAATCCAATTTGGATCAGACTGGTGGCATTGGAAATAGGACGCAGAGGACTACTACAGGTCGTAATTTCAGAACTTAAAGATCCGAAAGTACAAAGTTACAGTCGTTTCAATATCAAGCTCCTAAAAGCAAGAAAAAGCAAGATGAGGAAGTTTGATGGCAAGGATCCAGTAAATTGGATACTTCAAATGGAGCAATATTTTCATCTACATGGTGTACCACTGTTACAAAAGGTATGTATTGCATCTTCATATTTAGAATCGGATCAATTTTTATGGTATGAAGGGCTTTGTTCTTGTAAACAACTTGTTACATGGTCGATTTTCACGGAGGAAATGATAGCACATTATGAGGATACAAAGAGCAACACCTTCTTTAGAGCAACACCACAACAATTGGAAGAAAAAAGAGAAAAAGGGCTTTGTTACAATTGTGATAGCAAATGCACTAAAGGTCATAAGTGTGGTGAGAAGAAATTATTTTAGATAGAATATGAAGAGGAGGAAGAAAAGGATCAAGAAACATCAAAATTAGAGGATATACGCTAGGACCCCACCCCAGAGAAAGAAGAAATGAATCAAGCCATATCTTGTAAAGCATTGGCAAGAATTACCACTCCTCAAACTCTCAAGATAGAAGGACATATCAAGAAGAAAAAGGTGCAAGAAGTGAAAGATCACATCGACAAAGAAGAAATGAATCCAACCATATCTTGTAATTCATTGGTCGAAATTACCACTCTTCAAACTATCAAGATAGAAGGACATATCAAGAAGAAAAATGTTCAAGAATTGAAAGATCACATCGAGCATCAAGAAAGGAATCCTACCATATCTTGTAAAGGATTGGAAGAAATTACCACTCCTCAAGCTCTAGAGATAGAAGGAAATATCAATAAGAAAAAGGTTCAAGCAGAGAAAGATCACATCGAGCATCAACAAGTTCTCCAACTTTTAAAGGATAACGTCACTTCAGTGCAAAATCAAACGAAACAACAAGTAGATCAACATCATAGTGAAAAATGTTTTGATGTAGGTGATTGGGTATTTTTACTGCTACATCTCAAGCAAGCTATTTATGAGAAGGAAATGTTGGCAACACTACATGCACTTAAAAAATGGTGACCTTATCGAATGGGAAGACTCTTCAAGGATGAGGATGTGGAAGCATTGTTTTGTGCTATTTCTATTATCCAACCAGATTGGATAAACGAAGCAAGGGATGAATGGAAGAAGGATGAAGAAGTATGGCCACTTATTCAAAAGTTGCAAAAGATCCCAATTCAAACAATATTGGTAGAAATTGAAGAGGAAGGAAAAATCATATTGGAACCTGGAGTAGTCATAGAAATAAGAACCCGACAGCTACAAAATCGATCAATTTCAGAGTATCTCATCAAGCGGAAGATCTTACCCGTTGAAGATTCCACATGGGAGGACAAGAATTTTATACAAAAGCATCAAGAACTACTCAAGCGTTGAGGACAACGCTTTTTGAAGGAGAGGGGCATGTTAAGCCCCTATACTACTAGTGTAACCCCTTATTGTTATTAGTACAACCCACTTATTATATAGATGTACCCATGTAGTGCCCATATTATTACTATTGTGCCACATAGAACCCCACTATTATTATTATTATGCCCTTACATTATTATTGTTATGTCGGCTCTGATTATGTTATGACCCCTTTGACTCCTATATATAGAAAGGAGGTCTTTTCATTTGTATCATCAAAGAATTGTTCGTTTATGTAATGTAAAGGAGGTTGCCCCCTCGAAGAGGCTGAATTCTAAGGCGTTGATCTATCTTTTCTATCTTTTCTTGAGCTGGTTCCATAACATTAGACTTCCTAAGTCAATTAACAGTATCAAGTTTGTTTGACTACAATAATTTAATATTTACAATTACTGGGGACATCACAGCTATGCCGAATCATATACACCATAAGAAGGTCCTAGAAATTGGAAGCACTTCCAACAAAATGGAGAAATGGCTCTAGTAAAAATGTGTGAACTAACTATCCTGTTGTTATTTGGCTTACGATGACTTTTTCCACAAGAACATTAGTATAATACATGAATTTTCATGACACTTTCTACCCTGTTGTTGGTGAAAAATACTTAAGCACCATATCGAGTTAGTAATTGCACAAGTTTATCTTTGCTGCAAAGGAGAAAGAAAATTTAGGAACCAGAATAACTCAGAAATAATGCATAGCATCAGAAGGAAAAAATATGCGTCAAGAATATGTTGGACAAGTAACACATACATTTTTCTGACAATTATCCATACCAACCTCAAAGAAGAAGTCTTTATTAGATTGCAAAGCATTTGGAGTGAGTGAAATAATTGGTGTCTTAACTCCCATTGATCTCAGCTATCTTGTAGCCTGCCATAGAAGCTAGTTTTTTCCAATGTAAGAATGAATTGAAATGTGAGCCCACATTAATAAGTATTTCTATATGTGAGAACCAAGATTAATAAATTAAAAAATCATAAACAAGTAAAATGAAACAATGCTACAGATACGATCTATTAAAAATTATTTATCTCATGAACATCCATGGTAGCCAATCTTGTGTCCATTAACAAAAGATCATAAGTTCTACTCTATTTGAATAGGTCGACCATTACCTTTCCATTTCCATCTTGTTAACAGTGAGGGTCAAGGTTGTGAAGTACCTTCCAAAATTTTATTTGGTATGCATAATCAACAAGATTCAAATATTGGACCTCATTAAATTTCCATAAGTTCATATATTTAATGGGAGCATTCATTCTTGGGCCTTTTGAAAACAAATCAGATGTATTCCCTGCTCAAGACCAAGGTCTTAACAGTAATATGGCTTGAAAATATCCCTAATAAGATCGTCACCATGAGTATTGACGATGATAAAATGAAGCAATTTTAACTTTAGGCTTTATATGTCATGATAGGCATGCCATTGTAAATGCCATCACATAAATCACATAAGTTCATGATACTATCCCAACATTGAAGTTGGGCTCTTAGGCCACTTTGCATCATCCATAACTTTCCTCCCTTGACTTTTAGGGTAATCAATCAAAATTATTCATCATTTCCAATTGGGATTTCTCAATGGTGATATTAATTCACACTCCCACAATGTAATAATAAAGGTTCACATGTGAAGGAAATTAAACAATTAACATTACATACAATTGTATCAATTCAATATGGTTACAAAAATATAAAAATTGTTACATGCATTATTAATACCATATTATAATCGAATAAACAATCCTATTACGAGACTAATACATTGTTAATTGAATTCATGGAAATACATCACAAAATTCATATCGAATTTGATTCTCTTCCAATGTATCAAAATTTCTAGTAGAAAATCTGAATCCATCACCATGAAACCAAATCACAAAAGATCATATAGAAAAAGTACTATTACTCTACTTCAAGATAGCATAACTTTAGCAAGACTTAGACAAAGAAAAACACTAACCTGACACACATTCTAAAGCATTCCACAATTCATGCCTTATAAGTAGTGATTAGCTCCAACATCAAAGAATCTCTACCATCGTCATTAAGGGCATATTATGACCATAGATAAGTAGGAGAACAAATTAAATAATGGGTAGTCTTAAAGAAATACCAACACAAGTTTATGGTTATTGTAGACCAAGTTTAAGGAAACAAAATAGTAAAGAAGTTTTGACATGTGTTATTTCTCAATATAATGGTCAACTGTGCTCAATAAAACACATAAAAATGTCATTACTTAGGATAACAGAGTAATTCGCAATACTTGGCTGAAATATATCATTGAAGATATATTTCTAGTATGTTATCTTTGACCATGAGAATAGTGACTTGAAATATGATTATTGTGCGAAGAAAACACTGACTTCTTTCATGTATCAAATAAATTCAAAGGAAGAAAGATGCACCAGCATTAAAGAACGTGTTCCACATAGATTTTTTATCACGAGAAATCAGACTTATGCTACCTATACAAAATAATGAAGACATGCCAGTATATAATGGTGAAACTATTTCCCAATCAATATATCAACAATGCTCAAAAAGGAAAATATCAGAGTTTAAAGAAGACATATTTTGTGTATACTATAAAGGGTTGTGTCTAGTGGTAAACACTGTATTTCTCTAAGGAATGAAATTACATGAAATAAACAATAATAGAATTGCTACATATATAGTGCTTTTAAGAGAGACGATATATGTCAATATCAACACATGTCCACTATGTTACCATCATATATCATTGGCACAAAAGATTACCTAAACAGTAGTATAATATACACCAAATGGTAATGATTGATGGATGCAATTATAGTACACAACATTAAAAGGTTTTTTGTTCTACTAACATCATTTCTATCACCATTGCTTATATGATATAATGGGTATTTGATGTAAGAACAAAGAAGGAAGATGGGAGAGAGAGTTTTTGTATTGAGAAAACTTTGACTATTTTTGTACAACTCTAATACATTCTCATAATATTAAGTTTCAGAGGATATTGATTAACTAATACTCATGGATCTTTAGCTTAGTATGACTAAGACAACATTGACTTCTTCTCACGAGCACATGAATAGAAAATGTTTGAAATGGACCATAGAATAAATCCACTACATTTCACCATTATCAAATTCCAGCAAATGTTAAAATAAATTCAATTCAATCAAATATTATACCTAAAGTCAAGAGCTTCTTTGACTTGGTACATCTTTGGGTGCATTGCTATACGATTGAAATTATCTAGGATTCAATGCAATAAGATTTCTTTCAAGATTGTTGAAATAATTTGTTTTAAGTACTAGTCAAGGTTTTTCTTGAGCATGAGGATTTGTTATGTGATCTAATGAAACAATATATACTGCTACATTGTTAGAGAGAACATCCCATACCTATTGTACAAAACAAGATGGAAAAGATAAACATCAGAAGCCAGTTGAAACAAAATTCAATGGCTTCCAAGGACATGTATATGATGTGAATAGTATAAAGTTTATATGGAAAAATCCAATGGTTGTAAGGCACACATATGAATGCCAAATTTTAGTCCACTATCTGCGACAGCTGGGATGCAGTCAAAATCACATAGAAGAGGTGATACCCTCCTTGGAGTAGACATTTTTGAGTTAAACACACAACTGCTTGTCGGATTTATGGGTCTTAAAGTTACTATGAACCATTTTGGTTTGATTGTAATTTGCAATGCAACAAAAGATTTGTTGGTTGTTTGCATGAATAAGTTCGATTTTGACTACAGATAGTGGTTATATTTCTACATCCATTATTGGATGTGTTTTTGCTTGGAGTGAAGTTGTATGGTGACAATATTTTGTAGAGGAATATCCCTCTTTAATTAGGCATTTTGGTCAAACCTCGCAAGCTAATATAGAATTCCATATTTTATCTAAATTATCTATGTATGATAAATTAGAAATGTGTGCAATCAAAGAGATGATAAATCACCAAAAAATCATCTCTAAAAGGAACACCATGAAGGGTAATAATTTTTTCAATAATCCAACCATTTCCACTATCAATCTTGGCATTTGTTGGATACTTGAGATCTTGAAACCAACTTAGAAACATTCCTATTCAACTTACACAAATTTGTCTTTGGTATACTTTTGGTTTCTAAATTTCCCATGTTGTGGTTCCATAGTTCATACAACCAAATTTTTCCATTATCTCCTTATCTCAGTTACCCACATGATAACTTCATTAGTGACTCAAACTATCATTAGGAATTGCAAAAACAGTTTTCATGGGAGTGTTTTTTTCAGCAACAAGTAATTATTGAAATTAGTAAGAGCTAATTCCAATAGGTTGTTGAGTTGCATTGTTTATCATATTAGTTTTCTACCATGCTCTTACCAAATTGAATCATCGACACACAAATTTGTCCAAAACAACATAAATATCATAACAATAACTTGGCATGAATGTAGAACAAGGAAATACCTTATGAATTGAGATACTTACACTCAAACGTACTTTTTTTAAATAGACCTTTGTCATGATGACTTCCCTGACACTAAAAAAGTAACTAGAAATTTTGATTTTGAGATCATCCAAATCTGTTGGTTCTCCATCCTCTATTGTGTGCAACTTCTACTCAATGATCCACACCCTATTCCTCCATAGTGCCATGATTGTCCCATTTGACATAAAAATCATAGTTCCTCACGGATGAGACAAGAAATATATTTCAAGTTTTGCTCAAAATATCAATTAGTTTGTCTCAAATCCATGCACATACACCCTTTCTTTTTAGTTTTCTTTATTGGAATTCACACAAATCCATCCTCTTTTATTGATTATATATTACCTATTTCATTTTTACAATTGACAGAGGAAAACATATGGTTGTTATGATGGGAAAAGAACTCAATGTGTCCCTACATGCAACATTGTAGGAAACAAAGGACTCAGAATGGAATGTGAGACTTCCTTTGAGTTCTGTGTACTTTGCACCATGTCTTCCATCAATAAGTTTTCCTCTGCAAAGGAAGATGGTAAGATATGGACTACCATTGATGCTAAGGAATGACGGAACTCCGTTATTTCCTATTTATCTTCCCACAACAATGAAATTGGTTTTATGTCCAAAGATATTTGCATAGAGATTCAACATCCTGGCAGATAAGAATAAGTTACTCTACTAGAGATAAATTCACTTGAGACCTCTATGTTTTAGTCTGTTGCTTGCAACAAATCATGTAAATGCATGTAAGGCATAGATACTTGAAAAGGCATTTTTCGTTCCAAGTAGCATGAAAAATCATTAATGATAACTTTGTCACTTAGAAGTGAAAATAGCTTATGGAATGTTGAATATGTTTGAGATGAGTGTCCAGAAATTTGCATACAATTCTTTCTCATTCTCATGGTGTCCAAACAACTAGAGTGATGCGGTGAGATATATCATTATAAATGGAAAAGATAGATATCAATTTGAGATTTTAATGTGAAATAAGGAATACCTTTTTACTAACTTCCTTTTCCAACTTATTTATGTATTTAGTAACCACATTAGGACCCTTTATATTTTTCAAAAATATCCTAAGGTGCAACCTTGATCGACAAGCTTGTGCCATTATTCCCTTAAGTGTAATCCACAAATGAGTTAGTTCGTGTGAAATCTTTTAACTAAGTGCATTAGAGATTCTAGTAATCACTCATCACTCACTTCAAAATGTTGGTTAAGCTGTATGGTATATATCGCTTAGTATTTTAGTAATTCGATGAGACTCTGCAAAGGCACATCTGTAGTGAAACCATTTGAAATGACTCACATCAATAATGCCAGAACACCAAAAGAAGAATGGGGCACACTGATTAACGTGCATGAAAATAAAGTTGTAACTGTGAGATATGTCTAAGGGAATTTTGCTAAATAGAGAGGAGGCTCATACCATGTAGCCAAACACATTAATCAACTGGAATTTAGGTTTTCTAACATTTATGAATATCAAGTTGCCATCCAAAGATATATATAAGGAAGTCTATATGGATTTTCAACCACACCACATCATTTTTACCATCACCCCAATAACAACCACGAGCCAACTTATATATTTGTCCTGTACCCACCACTTTGAATTCACACAATGTATACTTATGGCTAGTTCATTAACAATTCAATCATTCAGTGATAAAGTAGAGCATAGAACAAAGACCCATAAATTACCCCATAGAAATGGTAACAACCACCTTTATTTATCTGTCATTTCAACATATACCACAACAGGATTATTCATCTACTGCCACATGAAGCACATATTTTCTCTCTAAACCAAGAGCTCCTATTTGATTCACCATTATTTTCACCATCTTCCCACACACTATCAACAATAGGGAAATAAATACCACCTATCACATTCTCAATAGTTTAAAGAGGGAAATAGAAGCAATGCATGGCTCATAGATCACCTCCAACATCAATCAATATATGGACACATTAAATATACTACTTGAAATTCTATGGGAAAAACAAGGCAAATGAATCATGGTTAATAGAGAGAAAACATCAGGACACAATAGTTGCTACCTTGCAGTATCTTGTGCTTGACAAATGTTAATTATTTTCTTTCAACAATCGGAAGAAGACCCAATAACTAGGGATGAAAGTATTCTTCTAATTGAAATTGTTGGAACAAAGAAGATACTTGGGACAGTCTGATGAGAACACCTTACCCACTGGAGTTAAGCGATCTCCTCAAAAGCTAACTAACCACTAATTATCTTCAACCTATAAAACCAAACAAAACTCTCCCACATTGAGCAAACATTTAAATTTTTACATTCATTTATGGCCACTATAATATTTTCCCCATATTGGGTTGTAGAGCACCTCAGCACAAAAAAAAAGGAAAAAAAAATCAACAAAGAGCCCCCACTACTCCAACTACTTCTACAATCACAAGAATAAATATATGGTTTGGCTTCATCCTAGTTCTATTCTGACAAAATTGGGTGTAATTATTTACACCTAGTTTTATATTGTTCATTCTAGTTCCGGTTTCATAAAATTGGGTGTAATTATTTACAGCTAGTTCTATATTGGCATATCTTGCCTTGTTCAGTTGGTTTTCCACTCATTTTGGATGCACATAAGAAGCATAAGGATATGATGGAAATTAAAAAAGTATTAAGGCACAAAAGTTTTATTCTACCCTAGCAAGACCTATTTGTTTGGGGTAACCACAAAAGTAAATGAAAATTAACGTGTTACTCAACATACTTCTCTAATGAAATTGTTGGTTGATCAAAGGCATAAGATGAAAATTCTTAAGGTTGTGTGCAATATGCTTAAATGTCAGTCTCAACCTACACAAAGACACTTTCTCAACATTGAACAACAAAACATCCACAAATTTCACTCATGACAAAGTTCAAGAAGAAACTATGCACCAACTCAAGGACCCAATGGATATCAAGAAGCATCACTCTCTCACTTTTATGGAAGTCACAGTGAGGCATCCAACCACAATAATTTCATAAAACGAAGTTATCATTGCTTTCAATTACAAGAAAAGTTGTGAATCCGGCTAGGAAGAAAATTTTGAATATTTTGTATGCAATTTGTTATAAAATTTACTATATAGTTACAAAGAGCTAACTAGTTTAAAAGTAAGTAAATAAATAAGCCTATGTCATGCTATAGCTCAATGAAAAAAAGCAAAAACAATGAAGCATTCCATGATCACATGCATTTAATCATTGCTCTTGGGTAAATGACTATATACATGAGCCATGAGATGAGAATACGAGACCGAAGTTGTACGAGAGAGTCAAAGTAAAAGATTTAACCCACCACTGATGTGATTTTCCCACCACTGTTGTGATTTTCATTCTCATTAGAAGAGAACTCTGTAAACCGCAGGTTCTTTAGGATTGATAATGATCTAAAAGAGGCAAGAGGAGGTCCAAAAAAGCATTTATACCATATCAATTAATAAATTAGTTGAATATGTCATGTACCACATGTTGCTATAATCGTGAAATGTAGTAGAGCATCTTTCTCCATCAGAAATGGTCTTATGAAATCTTTTGTTGTGGGAGGTTCTTTTTGCATTTTTTTAATTAGAATCAAGATCAGATCGAGGTCATTATTGGTGTCCAATGTAAGCGAATATTGCTGATAGTAATTACCACTCATGAACCTTTCATTTTTAAGAGATCTCATTAGACAATATGTATACCTACCAAATTGGACATAATTTTTTTTTCCACTATCCGGCAAATTTACCGCGCATGTCCTCAAAAGCAGCACAACCCAGATCAAAAGTGTGTGTTTGCAGGCTTTTGTCTATAATCACCACAAACCCCTGGTTTTTGAACAAAGTAGCATGTGAGAATTTCAACTGCTTTGTCAAGTAGACACAACTTATGAGCAAATTTTAATAATGTATTGGAGACTCCCAACGTCTATTAATTGTTTGCAGTAAAAACTATCCCTCATTCAATGCTACGCATCATTTTACGTTTGATTGGAAAACTAATTGTTGCACAAGGATGGGATGTACGCACGAACCTACTACAAGTACAAAGCGAAAGATCGACGGTGACGCAGCAGCGATAGCCGAGGGTGAGAGGCAGAGCACGGCTGCCCAGCGGTCGGTGTATGACGTCGAGGCGCTGCTAAACCATTCTACACACAAACGCTCGCCCCGTGTGATGAGTCGCTCCTACCATCACCGAGAGCGTCCATGGTTACTTCAGTAGACGTGCTACTAACTGACGTCAAAATCGGTACATGTTTTCAAGATTAAAACAGACAGCTGGATCACTACATCTACTTATCTACGTATTTACAGCATAGTTACCAATTTCAAATACTAATACGAATTTTATTGGATATTGAAAAAATTAGACTATGTAAAATTTAATATTGGAAAAATTTGAGAATATATCTTTTATAGAATATATTATGATTTTGTTTAAAAAATTTTAAAATGAAAATGAATCTTTGGATACTTTGTTTATTTATTTTCAATATTAACATTTTTTATCTACGATTTAAAAAAAAATGAAAACAAAATATATAAAATTTATTGGTATTGCAAATTAAGAAAACATGTAAATCAAATCTAATAATATGAATAACAAAATTTCAAACTTGAAATTCAATATAAAGAATAACATATTAGATATTAAAAATAACTTTCAATCACTATCCCTTAAAATCTAAATTTATTTTAATAATAAATATGGAGATTAATTTTTAGGGTAAATCACAAAAATGAACCCCTCCCTTCTCATTTAAATTCGAAACTAAAAATTGTTTGATCAACAAATCTCGTCTTTGCTAATGGCTATCATTAAAGCTAGAAAAAGTATTTTAAAATTTTTAGAAATTTTAAATAACTTACTCTTCTATTAAAAGTCTTTTAATAGTAAACCAATTAATTTTTGTATCTACAAATTATTAAACATCACATTTCTAATTTTTATAACCATTTTTAATATATAAATTATTATTCTTCATAATTTTAATATAAATTTTTTATTTATTAATAAACCAAAAATTTTGTATTCAAGCTTTTGTGATCCATAATGAATTAAACAAATTCTTTTAGTAGAAATCACAAGAGAGAATTTTTTTGCTAACGCTTTTCGAACATACAAAACAATATAGAGACATAATTTCAAGTAACAGCTATATTTGAACAATATTGTTCAAATATAGCCGTTACTTGAAATTATGTCTCTACATTGTTCTCTATTTAAGCCTTTGCCATGGTCTGTCTCTTTATCTGGTCCTGATGATGAACCACACTTCTTGGTTCAAACGCGTTGGCCAAAAAGTCTTCTCATATGATTTCTACCTAAAGACTTTGTTCTTTGTTTAATACTTCACATAAATCGATAATACTGAAATACAATATTTTATATTTAATTATTTCTTAATAGTTATATTTAGCTAAATATAGAATATTCTAATAACTCCTAATTCCAAAATAATTATTTTCTTTACCTATTAACTAATCCACCAATAATTCCAAAATAATTATTTTCTTTACCTATTAACTAATCCACCAATAACGAATTTTTAATGTTGCATCCTTGCTATTTATTCTTTTTTATCGGTGAGAAATCTTGAAGATGAACCACATTAGTTGGTTGGAAATGTACACCAAATTCTAACAATGTGATTACTCCGAAAGACTTACTTCTACATTATAGATCACAAAACTCTTAGATCTAACATAAAATCGATCTATATTATATATAACATATTTATCTTTCTTATAATTTAAATTTATATCTTAAAATAAAGAATAATAAATGATGTGATAAATACGTCCTCGTTGACCAGAGCAAGCAATCGCAATCACTGTTTAGAGCCAATTCCCATTGCCTTTGTGGAGGCTTTGGAAAATAACGTCTAACACACAAATCACAAAGCAGATCAAGTCAGTAATTACTTATATTATTTTGGTCTTTCAATGAATAACAGCAAATTTTCTAGGTATTTTCTGATTTCATGTTTGGAATAAGAGCCAACAAATTTAATTTTTAAAAAGCTTTCAATTTTAATTTTGAATTCACCTTTAATTTCATTTCATTTTAAAATTTAAAGCTTTCAGATGGTTTCACGTTTGGAATGAATAATGGATGGACAATTGAATTTCTGAAAGCTTTCAATCTTAATTGACGAGGGAGAATGTTAAGAAGATTTCTAATTTGAAGTGAGCATCTTCTAACCTCACGGAAAAGAGTGGACACATCTCGTTTCGTTCTTCTACGTCATTTGAAGCCGTAGCGTGAGGAAGATCGTTCCGTTTAGAAATTAGGGATAGCCCGAGGGTTGAGTTAATGTATATCATGATTATTATATATATTCTAAATTAAAAAAAAAAAAAGAAATAATACACATTTCCAAGTCATTTCCAATTTACCTAATTTGTGATTTTAGATTTGAAGTCTTCAATGATTATTAATACATATTCTGATTTAGAGAAAACAAAGTGTTAACGCATTTTAAGTCATTTTCAATTTGTGATCTTTGAAAAATTATTCTCTGTGAACGTCATTTTGCCTTTTTCATTTAAAAAGGAATTATAATATACAAATGGATTTAACGCAACAGATTTGGAAAATCCATTCCATTTTTTTGTTAAATGAAATTTCTAGTCATGTTATTCCTTTCTTTTTTAGATAAAAACATGTTATAAAATTAAGTTGTTCTATTTTCTTGTTAAATGAAATTTTTGGCCATATTTTCCCTTTTTTTTCAAATAATAACATGGTATAAATTGTATTGAGGTTAAGAGTTATTTAGTTATTTTTATTTTTAATTACATTTAATATAAAGAATTAAAATTAAGGTAAAAATTTACTTAAAGTTTTTTATTTATTTTTAAATAAGAAGCATATTTTAAAATTGTATTTAGATTAATGAGATATTTTGTTATTTTTAATTATGTTCAAAATAAGGAATAAGGAATGATAATTAATGGATATATTTCATGAATACCTATAATAATTATGTTATATATTTTAATATTTTATTAGAAATAAATATTCAATTGGGATTATCTTACATGCTTCACTAGAACTATTATTATTGTTAGTTTGATGAATATTGTTGTAATGACTTGATTTTGAAAAAGCACCCTTGAGCTAATATAGTTGTGGATTATTTCTTGGAAGCTCATAGACAACCAATTTCTACTCTCTTTTTAATGTCTTATTATAAATAATCAATAAATAATTTACTTAGTATTTAAGGCAACTGAGTTATGAATTAAAGTAAAGGTGTATATTTAATTATATTAGATATGGACACCTCTTTCTCACACACACGCCGGCACACACATATATATCATTTTCTTTTTTATTTTTTTAAATCTATATTAAATATGGAATGTAGAAAATTGTACACATATGTATTAACCTTTCCATAATTATATGGATTTTGAATTATTTTTAAATGATATTTTTTAAGAAGAAAGTATAAGATAATTGTTTGTATTGCTGCAATATTTCCATTTAAATGAGGAATAAATATGTAAAAATTGTGGACAAGGAATACAATTGTGAGGTTAATTTCACAAAGAAAATTGTTTTTTTTTTTTTTTTTAATAATGAAATTAGAAAAAACCAAACCTTATATGTAAAAAATTGGTGCAACATTTAAAACTATTAACATAATGAATATTTATATTTTTTACCATGTAGAGCTCACTATGAAGTAAGTCAAAATATAATCTTTCAAGGTAATTATCTAGTAGCTCAAAACTTAATTTTTCTTTAAATTTATAAGAGAAACATTAATCATTGGATTTTTACATTAATAATTTTATGGCAAGAAAAAAGAAATATAAATTAATATCTCTTTTACAAATTACTAATTTGTTATTTATATAAACACAATGTATGCTTGTAATTTCACCAATTATGAATATTTGTAACATGTTGTATTAGTTCAATTATGAATATTTGTACCATGTTGTATTATTGTGTCTAGACATAACATATTGAAGAAAAACATGTTGATTATGTTTTATGCATTCATAACATTAAAGGGGCCGACCTCCAAGCCCGCCTAGACCTCGACCTCTAACATCAAGGTGGGACTAGTGCCAAGGAGAATAGACGGATTAGAATACCATTAAGAAATTTGTTATTGTTGATTGGGAGAGCCGCCTAGGCATCGTTGTTGAAGGACTAGAGTTCTAAGGCACCTTCTGGTGGTTCAAGATTCCTTATAAGCATCTGAGTGATTCTTCCCAAATCAAATAGGTTCATCAACGAGAAGCTTCCAGTGGTTTCTTCAGCCTCAAAGGCATATCTTGCCCTCAAAAACTAATCACTAGCAAGCCTCCTGGGAGGCATTTCACTATGCAAAGAACTTCATCTCACTTTCAAGAGAAGAGAGCCCATTAGCAACAAGGTTCAATACTATTGTCAAAATGTCTATGGGTATACGTAAGATACGTTCATATATAGAACTTGTGCATGTACGAAAGATGTGCATATACGGAAGTCACATAAATTTTCTATATGTGCATCTTATGTATTGCATATCTTCCATATATGCACAACTTTTGTATATGTGCATATCTTTTGTATATGCACCTATACGGAAGAGGCACATATATATGGAATATATGCGCATATAGAGAAGAAACACATATACAAGTGATTCCACCTCCAGCTACCCATATTTCTCTTCAGATGCGGAATCTCTCTGCAGACAAACTTCATCTATTGCTACTGCTAAAATAGAAAGAAATTTACATCATATGGGTTTTGAAGACAGAGCAGGGAAATGGGCTGTTGGTGGAAAATGCACTCGAGCTTTACATGGAAAATCATCTGTTAGAGATGGGGATTTTTGTTCTATGGAGAAGCCTTTCATCCCTGTAGATTATCAGGCTAATTTAAAGTCAAACTCTCAAGCTTGGAAGGATTCCAAGAATCCCAAGAAGCCAACTTCTCCAGGCAGGAAGCTCGCAAATTTTCTCAATTCGCTGTTTATGGCTGGCAGTACCAAGAAATTGAAGCTTTCATTATTTTCGTCTGTAAGTGACTCCAATTCATATGATTCTTCTGAGAAAAAACCCACCTCTGTTGACTCATCTTCTTCTTCAGTACAATCTAGGCCATGTTTGAGTAAAACATCCAGAGGATCGAAGAACAGTAGTGTGATGAGTCAAAGATCTATGACTTTCTATCCAACAAGTGGAACTTTGGATGAGGACTCTAACCCCTCTGGGGACAGGTATCTCCATAAGCCGAATCCTGTTAATAATATACATACATATCCATCTACAGATGCATACAAGCTTTCACTTCTCAGCAAAGAATTGCAATTTCATATTCTTGAGGAGGACTGGCATGCAGCAACAACAAAGGACATAATTACTAAGTATCAAAAATCAAGGAGCATTATGGAAGTTGTGGTAATTACGGGTCTTGAAAAACAATATGAAGAGGAGGAAGATGATGATGATGTCAGTTGTTCAAGTTCTGACCTGTTTGAGGTGGAGAATTTGGCAGAAATCGACATGAACATGAGCGTGTACCAAAAAGAGCTTCCTGTTTATGAGACTACTCATTTGGAGACAAATAAAGCCATTGCAAGGGGATTGATTATTTGATGAAGAAATAATGCTCTGTAATCCCTAATATAATAATCTTGACATTGGTAACGCAGTGTCTGGAAAAGTTGCAGGTTCTATGAAAATTTCAAATTTTTACAAACCCGCATGCATAAATTGCGTAAGCTTTGGTAAATAGAGGTTTTTAGTGACAACCATCGATTATACTCTGCACCCATTATGTATGATATGAATAAACAACATCTACTTGTTGTTATTGGATGCCATTGAGACATATTAGCTCATGGAACTTGCCATAATCTTATCGCTGGTCTGAGGGTAGGTTGCTTATTTGTAAATTGACAGCTGGTCTAGGGCAGGTTGCTCAGGATCTAATTTCTAAGTTGATAGCTGGTCTGAGGGTAGGTTGCTTATTTCTAAGCAGACACTAAAAGTGTCTGACAGGTGACCGTGAGTTTGGCACAAGTAGACTCAGCCATTGTGGTTGTGTAATGCCATACAAGCAATATATATGCGTGTAGTGCAGATACAGATATACAATGCTTCCTGTTCAGATATTCCATACTATATATCTCTGCTTATTGTTAGCAGGGTTGTCAAGGTTTTAGCATGACCATCTTTGGTCGAGACAGAAAACATAACTGGAAATCCAGGAAATAAAAAGAGCAATGATGTGCATCGTACCACTATATATATATATATATATATATATATATATATATATATATATATATATATATATATATATAATTATTTATTCTCTTATTATTCATTCTATTTCCCAAATGTCCTTCACAATAATCATCCATAGAATTTGCAATATAGAAAGTGAATACATTCTTATAAATCCCTCGACATCTTATTATTTTTGCAACCACCAAAAGTTTACTAATAAATAGCAAGATTATTGATAAATGAGAGGTTTGAAAACATTAGAACTACTTTTACATTTTAAAATGTAACAAAAAAGGGTTAAAAAATGCTAGGTAAACTATTCCAGAAATCATTAATGGTATGAATGCAAAAGCAAAAGACATTATAGAAACATTATATAAGTCACTATAAACATGGAAACGTTAAAACAAGAAATTAATGCACAAATAAATGTAAACTCTTTAGGGTTTTTTATACCATTTGTTTTTTCATTATCATTATTAGTTGTAGTTTGATGAGCCCGTAGAGTGGTGACATAGAGTCATTTTTTTTTATCAGTTGATTGTATTCTAATGTTTTATTATTTTTATATTTTTCAAAGTAGTTTTTTCTTGGTTTGTTTTTCTACATCATTAAATGTATAATTACGATTATTCAAGATTACTACAAAGTTATCAAAGGTGATCTATTTGAAAGATATTTTTTTCGTTTGGAAAGAGGATGTGCAAAGGTTCTTCTTACACCTCTTCTTTATTAGTTTGTTATAGTTTTAATTCTCATTGCTAGGCCATATTCCAAATTATGTAGTAGGGATTTTCTTTGAAGGGATCCCTTTTAATGGGGCCATGATTTCATGATTTTCCTTGATTAGTTGAGGGGTTAACTTAGCCAAGAGGTTCTAACTTTTTGTTGTAATCAACAAAGCATTAAATAGTTTTCTTAAGAAAGTTTTCTTCATGATCCTATTTGTCCTTTGATTTTGCTGGACTCCATAAATCTAGAAAGACATTGACACTATTCTTTATTTCCCCCATCACCATTTTCCCTTTTTCATTGAAAACCTAAAATATCTATAAAAAAATTCACTGAGGCTACCATTAACATGACACTCTTTTAACTAAGCCTTCCTTTAACACCACCTTTTGCTCTTTTAACTAAGCCTTCCTTTAACACCACCTTTTGCTCTTTTAACTAAGCTTCCCTTGAGTCAAAGGAGAGCTGATCTAAAGTTCTAAAGCGAGAGAAATAAAGTTGTTGTCGTGACAAATGGGTGATATTCCTAAAAGGTTTATATCATATTATGCATTATATTATGGGGTTTTTTCATGCGTGTACAATTTGAGAGATAACAAACATCTTAGAAAAGCTTATATTTTTATTAAGTTTAACAACATGAAAATTAACTCAATTAACATACAAAAATAACATGAATCATAGAAAATGATTTATGATATTGTTAAACTTAATTATATAAAATGAATATCTATATCATTAATAACTTGGAAAAAATATGTAATGTTGTTAATTTTTAATAACATTAACAAAAACCAATATTGCTAGATCTAATAACATGGAAATAATGCATATAGTAAGTGTTAAAACTTCAAGTCCATAATATTGACTTTTCAAAATTTCAAGTGTTCAGATTAAGTAGGAAATCATAAATGATGCATAATTAAAAAATTTATTAAATTTATGAAATACTATGTAGAACAAACATATTTAGGCAAAAAAGGTCTAAGGTTAGTTGTAATATATCATGGTCAAGACCAAAAGAGATATATTAAGGGAATTAAGTGAAGCTTGCAAAATCTCAGTGCATTATCATGCATGTATTTATATGGTATGACTTTGGATGTTAAGATAATTATTTTGTTATGAAGATAAATGTTATGATAATTAAGACATTGAAATTATTGAAGTCAATCTTTATGATCCCAGGTCAAAGCTAACCACTAGATATTAAGAAAGAAACATATTTATCTTTGAGGACGTTATACAAAAGTCAACAACATAAGTTCCCTCATACAAGATGATTAAAATGTGTCCCAATAAATGAACATTGAATTGCCTATATTTATTAAAAATGACAAGCCATGCATAAGCCTTCACAAAAATATGAGTTTGAGAAGAACTACTAACCAAGTATATGCATTTTTCTTAAGCATCACTCTGGCATTAAGATAGATGGATATAATTATCTATTGACAAATTTAGGGTGCATAACACTAATAAATTAGAAATTGTTAATATTTGTGGAAGATGAGGAGACAAGGAGACAAACCTAATTGATGTTGCAAAAATAACAAAATTTTAGTTATATAATGAACATGCACAATATATGAAAACTTCCCTTGTGGTTGATCACTCATTCATTTGATCATGAATTAATTAACTGATCACAAAAGCTATGGATTACTATGTAAATTTGTATTAGAACTCTAACAAAGATACATTTCTCTGCTTATGAATCAATTATATGAATTAAACTTAATTTATGTTGAATATATAAATAATTATTTCATGGGAGGACAGGAGAATGTCAGGTAGGTTGGATCAAGTTGTGTAACATGTGTGAGGTTGAGAAATTATGAGTGTATATTGTAGCAGTTTCATATTTTTATGGACATTTAATGAGATTGTTTTGGAGTCATTGTCATTGGTAATGTGTATCCTTGTAATAACCTGCCTTTGAGCTTTCAAGGATCTTGATTGCATAGTATCATAGATTGTATGTCTTTCTGGGACTCGAATGAAAAGTGGATTAATCATTCCAAGAGATTTAACAAATAGTTATGAGGTGTCCATGGAAGTTTAATCATCAATGTTTCTGAATGGATGATTCTCTAAATGCTAGGTATATGTATCTTTTATCACTTTTATATGAAGACAAGGATTTTAGGAGAATGAGCATGGCTTGTCGATATTAGTATATTATGAGTCTTCCACATTTCTAGGTTGTATGTATTGTTAGAGATTGGGGTTTGAATAACAGACATAGGCTGGCACCCCTTTTGGTCATGTGTCTAGTGCTAGGACGAGTCATCTCACACATCTCTCTGGAATGCTCCTGTCCCTGGTACCAGAGACCTTACGTATATTTTTACTATTTCTCATTGCACTTTACATCCTCTATTTGATTATGGTACTACACTAGTGGACACCACACAGGAGGCCTCATGTTTGCTTGCAAAGGCATTAGTAATATTTTAATAACCGAGGCAATATTGTATCTTGGGTTCAATAGGACTAGACTAAAATTCTATATCTTTGGAAGAAATGGATTGCATATTTTTATATCTCGCGTTCATTTAAAGACTTAAGTATCATATGTTGTGATAGAAGGTGGAGGTGCTTGGGATGTTTGTGATCTTTCTATAGTTAAATTTTCTCTCGATTACATTCTAAGCCACGTTTGTATTTGCAGTTTCCACTGGAACTTCCTTTCTCGGGTTTTTGATGGTTTGTTCTGCTTCTTGTTTACATTTCTTTCTAGTCTTTGTTTGCGTGGGGGATTTGTATCTCAAGGGGTACTCTCCTTGTTTTATGAATTATGCACATTATTGCTTAGGGTTTGCTACACCACTGGTACTCGGTGTCTCTGGTGTGGCGAAATTATGTGGCGGTGCTTTCTTGATGATTTTTATTTCTCGGTGATAATTGAAATCTTTCTGATGCCTGGAGTTCTCTATGATCGTTGGATCATTCTTTCTTATTATGTAAATAAGTGATTTGACTCCACTACAACTTGGGGGTGGTGGAGATGCAGGTTCCCATCGAGGGTCCTTCCTTTTGGCAGTGATCTTGGTTATCATATTCTTCCGATCTACGTTGGTTGGGATTTTTGATCTGGCAGATCCTTCAAGTTGTGTGTATGTCCATTTCCATTTATAACATTCTATATTCTTTAACTATCCCTCATTCCACCTGGTCTATTTCCGGAAAGTGACGACTTTCTTCTCTGGTCTATTTCTCTTGGTGGGGATTTTGTGCATTTATTTCTAGCATGCACCATTTTTTGTGGACGTTTGGTTGGCCTGTCTCGGACGGAGGACTCTAATCCCTTTGTAGAAAATGATGTAGATTCACAACCTCATGACATGTACTAAAGCATAGGACAAGAATCTACTTCTCATTTCAACCAGCGGAAGGCAATGGATCGATGAAAATAATATGAAGAAGAAGAAGATAAATCAATGGCACATAACAGAAGATGTATCTGGGGAAATCCACTGCTCAAAACCCCGCTATCTGTATTGCTTATATCAGAAATATGAGTGAAGATACAAATATTGTTCTCACTAGAACAATTCCGCACAAGTATGCTCAGCTCTCTCAGCTCATAAGCTAGCTAGCTAATTCTGTAGCTTTCCAAGCCCCTAATCTATGGTGTAACTCATAGTATGAATAACACACATTTAAAGGGAATTAATGCTTCCAAAACTACGCAATCCAAACATAATTTATTCTTTGATTGCATGCATGATATTTACAACTTAGTAAATCACACAATTGATAGTACATTTTCCCAGCACTCTAGTCTCAACCGGGTCTTTCTCAAAATCGACATGCATGAGTTTCTGATGAGGGAATCTTCGGTTAAATAGAGTGACACTTGTGGATGCACTAGTGCACCAACGAACTGTTAAATCTCTATTAGTTCCACAAATAGTTTGGAACTAATTTCACTGAACATAACTCAGTAAACTAAGTGATCTAATTTCCAACTCAATTTAAACACATACTTGACCCCAGAAACCTAGGGAGAACATATACATGACTACAAAAATACTTACAACTCAAAATTCCTAAGCTAATTAAGTTAATTAATCTTAATTAACTATTTACAAGTTGATATGAGAATAGAATTTGATTTTCATTCTCAGTTTAATTCAAGGACAAATTAAACTGGAATTTCTTGTTTCTATTTCTCAACACTCCCTCTCAACAAGAAATGGATTATCAGCTACCCCAATCTTGCCTCTGTGAAACTCAAATTTACATCTTGAAAATGACTTTTTCAAAATGTCAGCATCCTGGTCCGTCGTGGGAATGTACTCTGACAACATAATCTGCCTCAATACACAATCTCTGAGATGATGATATCGAATATCAATATGCTTGGACTGATCATGAAAAATTTGATTTTTAGAAAGTTTGATACAACTCTGATCATTGCAGTAAACCACAGTTGGATCCATCTGCTGACCAAATAAACCAACCAAGATCTTCCACCACCTCTAGATGAATTTTCTAATTCTACCACTATTTAGGTTTTAAGTTGATGATTCTAGGAAAAGGGGCATGTAAAAAATTGTAAGCCCAACAAGGTTTTAGTTTTAGGAATCACATCATTTTAATGCCCAACACAACATAGATTTATGTTGTTGTTTTTAAACATGAATATTTGTTATAGCATGAAATGCAACCATTCCCACAATATGAGAAGCACTAACCATTATAAAGAAACTGATTGAGTTTTGCATTTGTAGAGTCAGTGTTCATGGAAATGAGACTCAACATTTTTAAAGGAAATTAGAAGATTAATAAAACCTTTACTAGGGGAAGCCTAGAGCTTCGTTCATGCTTAGAACTTCGATTGAGATTTTAAATTCCTTCAGCAAGGAAATCCTATAGCTTCCATCATGCCTGGAGATTGTTATCTATAGGAATAACAATATTGGCAAACTAAGAACCATTCCCACAATACGAGAATCGCTAACCATTAAAAAGAAAATGATTGATTGAGTTCTTTGTTGGTAAAGTCAGTGTTCATGGACATGAGGCTGAACAATTTAAGTCATAAAACAATTTATAAAAGGAAAATAGACCAGATAAGCATCTTAAGTAGAAAATGAACTAGATGTCACTTATTTTATTTGAAATTCCTCCAACATCTACGTCATTTTATTATAACATGTAAAACACTTTATCCAAACATTTATTCATATAATTGAATACATATAACCAATTATAGGTCAATTTCAACACACTGGCTGTAATTTTCCATGTGCAAATACACAGATGGCATTTTAAGTGGAAGAACAAGTTACCAGAAAAACAACTACTGATATAATTGAATACATATAAGAAATTCCTTTGGTAGATTTGATTTTGCAAGGATACTGTCAAAAAGGCATATGTATGGAAAATTGTTAAGTTGCTTCTATTTTTTATTGTGAATTGTTAATTGTCTGTAGGAAAGCATAATTACTGTTAGTATGTAGGAAAGTATATTTTCAATTATGGCAAGAGTTAGTTATGTTTCTCGTACAAGGATAAGTGGCAGGTGAGTGACCAGGGGTCCCTAGTTGCAATGCCCTTCATCAGATGAGGAAGGGACAGGTGATGTGAATGTCAACAATGCTCCTAGCAATGTTGTTGAGGATGGCCATACATCATAGGTTGATGTTGTCTCACCATCAACCATAGAGCCACCATCAACCACAAATCAAGTGGAAAGTTCAACTAAGAATATAAGCACTATAAGAGGTTGGAAAAAAGAAGACATGTTAGCTACAATTAACGACATAGATTTTAATGGATATTCAGTTCAGAAATCTGCCAAGAAACGTGATATTCCTCCCTCATCAATACATTATTGGATAAATGGGCTCACTCATACAAAACATAGAGGACCTCTTATGTGAAAATTCCACAACTAAAATACTATTGCAGCAACTGTAAATTATTCTTCTAATTGTAGAAAATACGAATAAATAACACTACAACCTTCATAAATAAAATACTACAGAAATAATAGCATTGGAAACTAAGAAAATACTAGCACACAAACAGAATAAAAATGACACTTATTTTTACACAAATGTCCCTGGAAAAACATAACTTGGGAAAATCAGTGCAGCAGCTAATGGTTTTATTATTATGTAGCAGTGAGAAAATCTTAGTACAATAACTTGGATGTTGAATCCACGGGGGATTTACTCAATGAACCTATAACATATCACATGCGTCCATGGCATAGTAAATAATACCCCTAATTTGACTACATATTAGAAAATACCTCTAAAAATGACATTATTCAACCCCTTGCCAATACAAACCTAATACACCTTCCCAATTTAAAAACCCCTAATTTCACTAGATATTGTAGGTATCCATTTTTTCATTAACATTTTTTGTAACCCTTTATATTTCTTCATTAATTTTGAGCTCCATTTTTTTATACCTAAAAATATAAAAACCCTTTACCTCCTATATATCCCTCTATATGTTGTGTTGTTTTTTCCTCAATATATATACCCCAATATGAACCTACGTGGTATGGTATTTATCCCCCAGTGAAGACACTATGGCTGAATCTAGTAATCCTAGAGAGGAAAATACTAGAAAATTTATAATGAGGAATTTTCCTCACCCCACAAGAAAATTCTAGCTCTCACTGCAGCTCCAAGTGAGATGTCTAAGCTAACTTTGCACTGGCTTCTATCACCATAGCATAGTATCTTCCATGCTTATCCTGAATCATCTACTCTATATATCCTTTTTGCCACTAGCTGAGAAATTGTTTCTTCCTCCTTCTATGATCCTTTCTCGACATCTGGAACTGAAACTCAACTTCTCTCAAGCTAAATCGAACTTCCCTTTATAGGTTTCTCTGCAACCCCTACGTATGCCACACTGTGGTACGTATGCCTCTTCGAAAATGCACTCACTAATTTTGGAAATCTTCCTCCAGCCTCACTACCCCTACCCATCACTCTATGTGTGGATTATTGCTCCTCTGACAACTGATCCTGTTGTATGGAAATTGATCTGCCAAGGAAATCAAACTTCTGGTGTATTCTTCAAATGTCCATCAACTTATTCTTATAATCCTCTATTGGAACACCAAATTCCAATATTAAAACTTAATCATGGGATATGATCATATCAAAGCTAACGTATGTGAGTTTCTAGAGAATTATCACCTTGACTTAATTAATTCTGATTAATTAACCAGCTTTCCTAAGTTTAGACTTAGGAAGTATTAAAAAAATAGTTAGTAATCTAATTAAGTCATCTCTAGGTGGAATTTCCAGAAACAATTTCTGAGCTTAGGAGATGTCATGTATTCTTCTCTCTTTACCAAATTTTGTATCTAGAACACATCCGATTCTATAGAAACTAACACTCCCTTAGCAAGGATTTTGTTCTCTCTAGTGATGCACGTCCTACCACAACACCCTATATTTGTATCACCTCCTATCACGTTATTGATGTATGGCCATAATGCCCACCAACCACTATGAAACTCTAATGTTGCATCTATGTTGCTACTGACACTACCATACTGCTTCCAACAAAGCATCTGCACTACAACTCTGTCTCATTTCTTATTTTTGCAACTGAGAAACATCCAAACTAAATCAATTGTGTTCAATATGATGCATACGTATCTTGAGTCTCTAAATTCTACTAGTATATGCTATGTCAGTGAATATTATGTGTTGTTTTTTGCCCTACTACTGAAAAAACCTACTCTGTTGCTAGCACTGCATTGCTTGTCAGAGTATACACAACAGAAACAAAAACAAATTATACACACAACAGAAATCATGAGACAGCAAGTTTAACGTGGTTCACCCAACCAATCTGGGCTACATCCACCAAACAGAGGCATCGGCGATCTTATTATTCAACAGGAGATTACAAAAATATAATTCCTCACAAACTCTCAGCCCAAATATCCTCTACGGGCTTACATTTTTATAGCTGGAGTTGAAAACTGAATCATAAATTCTCTCACAACAAATATAGGAAGCAATAACTCCTCCTTAGGAATAACTGGAGCTAACTTGGCAACAAATCCTATTGTTGTCACATTCATGAGATTTTTTTCCAAAATTAATTAACAGAAAATCTCAACAATCTCCACCTTGACAACAATTAGCCTGATACCCTATTCCTTTATTATTTTATCTTTTCTGAAAGCGAAGAGAAGCCAGAAACCAATGTAGCTTCTCTAACAAAATGGGGTTTGTGAACATGTCTGCACAATTTTCCTTTTTATCAAGGATTCCCTTACTAGTATGTTTTCTAGTTTTAAAATTCTACTTGCTTTGTTTCCCAAATAGACAATATTTGTAGAAATCTAACTCAACAGACTTTAAATTAGGAAGTAACTTACAATCAGATAAAATCTTTAAACATCTTTCGATCATATGTCCCAACCTTTGATGCCATAAACGAATAGAATTACTGTCATTTTCAGATACTGTAGAAACATGATCTGACTCTGTTCTTCCTTCTAACTGAAAAATATTTCCAACTTTATTTGCTTTCATTACTAGTAAAATTCCTTTATAAATTTTCATTACTCCACCTTGAATAAAATTTTTATATCCATTAGTGTCTAGTACTCCTAGTGAAATGAGGTTTTTTCTTAGTTCAGGTACATGTCTTACATCAGTTAGAATTTTATTTGTCCCATCAAACATTTTACTCTGGATGCTTCCAATTCCCACAATGTTACACGTGACATCATTTCCCATCTAAACTACTCCATCATTGATTGATTTATAAGTTTTAAACCATTCTCTATGAATGCACATGTGATTTGATGCACTAGAATCTAACAACCAACGTTGATCATGATTTGACAAATTAACTGATAACACTTCATCACTCATACCTGAAATGGATGTCGGACCTGTATCTGTCGTGTTTGCTTCTTTCTTCTCTGTCGAAGAGTCTTCATTGGATGTTTGCTGTCTCTTCCAACAGTCCTCCTTCAAATGTCCCGATTTGCCACAAAACTAGCACTTTACTTTACTCTTCTTCCCTTTCGATTTTGACCGTGATTTGTCGTGCTTACTGAAGCGTCTTTCTTTAGAACATCCTCTGACTATCATTGCTTCTGATGTAGAGTTTTATGAATTTGACCTCTTCCTTGTTTCTTCGGACAACAAAGCTCCAACAATATCATCAAATTCAAGGGTTTCTGATGAACTAAGACTTATAGAAGTAACAAAATGATCCCATGACTCAGGCAACGAGCATAATAAAGTTATAGCTTTATCTTCTTATTCAAATTTTACTTCTATACTTTCTAACTGCACCAGGAGAGTATTAAAGGTATTCAAATGATCAGTAATAGATGTACCTTCCTTCATGCGCAAACTGTACAACTGTCGCTTCAGAAGAATCCTATTGGTTAAGGATTTCGTCATGTACAACTTTTCAAGCTTTGTCCACAAACCAACAACAGTTTTCTCTGACACGATGTTAAACAAAACATCATCCACCAAACATAGTCGAATTCCACTTGGTGCTCTTTCATCCAAGTCCCTCCATTCATCATCTTTCATGGTGTAAGGTTGTTTTTCTTTTCCCAACAATGCCTTCGCCATGCCTTGTTGCACGAGTAGATCATACATCTTCACTTTCCAGATCTTGAAGTTGTTTTTGCCATTGAGCTTCTCGATCTCAAATCGAGCACTTTGAGTTTTTGCCATGTTGTGTCACACAAAATCTCCAATTGAAACTTTTAATAAATGAGGTTTGTATTTAAAAAAAAAAACTTCCTTTCATCAATACAATGCCTTTGCCTTCAAAATATCATGGCATATTACCATTTAAAAAAAAAAACAAAATCTGATATAGATATAATATCATATCTAATACAAATCCCCCCGTTTTTTTTTTTGTTTCAAACATACAAAACAAAAACATTTCATGATAGTTGTATCAAAACTTTCAAATCGACTTTTTGTTGTAATGTTCCACGGCGACCCATGTGTAAACGTTTTTGTCCATTTTTAAAGACCAATTTCCAAACAAAAAACATTTCCAAAACTGCGCTCCTAGGTTATTATTTGGCTGTTTCAAATGACCATTTGTGTAGCCAATAGACACAGTCTCGCATGTGACACGATTTGAGCTACTGACCAATTAGATCTTCATTCCAACTACCGATTTTTAGAAGGCCCAACTAACCATGCGTATGACCACATGTGGACTCACTGTTTCAACCGTTCCACGACATGTTAATAATTGATTTTTCAATGGTTTGGCATCTTAATAATCATTGTAAAAGAATACACCGTGCAGCTCACCTTTGACCGCTGCAGATTTACCATTCAACGCTGCAAATCAAACAGCGTCCACGTGAATGGTCACCAATCACGCCACAGTAGACTATTCACGCCACAATGGACTATTCATGCCACAACAGATCGATGACATATTTGGCCACGCAGATTGATAACAACTCTGGTCTCTTCTACCAGCGCATGGCGCAGTGTATCAACTTACACGGCCACGCAGTTCCAACCTCCAGTCCACCGCCCTGATCAACGCTTAGTTCACCGCACTGGTCCAACGCATTGGTCCACAGGCCGGCTAACTCACTGCTCCAACGCACTGGTATTTGCGTTGATCCACGCAGCAGACTTGGCCTCTCAGGCTCCGATACCAATTGTCAGAGTATACACAGCAGAAACAAAAAAAAATTATACACACAATAGAAATCATGAGACAGCAAGTTTAACGTGGTTCACCCAACCAATCTGGGCTACGTCCACCAAACAGAGGCATCGATAATCTTATTATTCAACAGGAGATTACAACAATATAATTCCTCACAAACTCTTAGCCCAAATACCATCTACAGGCTTACATTTTTATAGCTGGAGTTGAAAACTGAATCATAAATTCTCTCACAAAAAATATAGGAAGCAATAACTCCTCCTCAAGAATAACTGGAGCTAACTAAGCAACAAATCCTATTGTTGTCACATTCATGAGATTTTTTACCAAAATTAATTAACAGAAAATCTCAACATTGTGCTCCTCAACATTTGATTACTACTAGTATGCAATTGTAACTCTAAATTTGACTGCATCCCTAACACTGATCCATCCTTCGCTTGAATACTATGGACCCCCGTAGCAAGGTAATGATCCATAAGGTGGACTCCTCAAGAACCCTACCTTATCCATGTATCTCTCTGAGGCTACAACTTCAAGTCATCCCATCTTACTCCTAGAGGTATGGTAGCTATCATTGCGAAGTCTTTCTCTAACGTAGAAGAAAACTTGCCAATATTAGGTGACGCTTCTTATTGGTCCTACTCTAACTTGTCTTTATTTCTAAGAGGACACTGCGTGTTTTAGTGACCAAGCTCACCACATATGAAGCACTTGACCTTTGATAGGACCTTTTTCTTCCTTCTTTGGTCCCCTTGCCCCTGATTGAGACCCTTTGATGTGAGGGCCACATTCTCCTTGTCCTTCACCACCTTCAATCCACTACTACTATTACCGTTGATGTAGTTGTTTAACAGAGCTCATGTCAACTCTTCTTATTACAAGCCAGCCCACATCCTATCCCATCCTGGTAGCATGTGTATGCCTAATATACTTTGGACGAAGACTTTCCAATCCTCTAAGACATTGTTTAGTGCACACCTTACTAGCTCTAAAGATCAAGGTGTTTCCCCAACAGCTTAAGATCATCTCAGGCCTCCTAAATCCTAGTGAGAAAGGGATATATTCCGTCCCCCTTATGCATCCTGATGCCTCTCATCTTTTCTTCGAGGAACATATTCCACTGCTCAGATTTACCTTGGTATAATGTGGAGAGAGCATACCACATCTCTTTTTTCATTCCCTTGGCTGCTATATGTGAGACTATATGGTCCCAGACTCCACCTAGTATCAACCACTTCACCTTCACCATTTTGTTTCTATATTCTTTAGCTGACCTGCATCCCAGGGAACTTCCACCACATTATCTATGTAGGCTTTCAAGCCATATTCATCTCGAAGGAAGGACATCCTAATCTTCCAAATGACGTAGTTGGAAGCTCCATCCAACCTATCTGGATATCTAAGCCCCATTGTGGTCATCTCTGATTAAGTAAAAGACTCCCTCTTTCCCTTGGCTACTGCTCTGCTATACGCACTCCCTTATGGAGTGAGAAAATATTCACTCAAATACTACCAATCTACATGGAAAAATTGAACTTCTGAGACTCGAAGTTCCCTGAGAGAAATTTTCGCTCTATTGTGTGTGCTTTTCTCTTCCATTCAATGCTAATATTTCTACTGCAAAACCCTTTGTATCCAACCAGAAATATGTTCAGTGAAAATATGACTTGTTTTTTTTCCCTCTGACTGTTGGAATCACAATCTCAGGAAATTTGACTTTTCTACAACCCTACAATTGAAAAATGAATTCCTTCCCTAGCAATTCGGCCTACCTGTCCGAGCACTGTGCTACCTCTATGAATTTTTGTCTGTTGCTCCCTCTGAGGAGCGAAATTCTTTCCTTCACTTCTGAGCTTCCTATTTCATCACCCATGCTTTGATACGATTTGAAAATTCCACACCTAAAATCATATTGCAACAATTAGAAATTATTCTTCTAATTTTTAATTAATTCTAACAATTTATTTGCTACAAAAATATTCAATAAACCACACTGCAATATTCACAATTAAAATACTACATAATAATATCAATGCAAACTGAGAAAATACTAGCACACACAAAAAATAAAAATGACAGCGTTATTTTTGGACAAATGTCCCTAGAAAAACCCCACTTTGGAAAACCGGTGCAACAAATGAGGTTTTTATTACTATGCAACAGTGATAAAACATGAGTATAATAATTTGGATGTTGAATCCATTAATCCTACAAAGAAAAATACTACCAAAATTCTAGTAAGGAATTTTCCTCGGCCCATAGGAAAATCTATGCTCTGACTGAAGCTCCATGTGAGCCATCCAAATTTCCTTTGCGTTGACCTTTGTCACCCTAGCACAGTAGTTTCCATGCTTAGCTGGAATCAACTTCTCTTATTGTCATCATGTCTGTCACTGGCTGAGAAATTTTTTCTTCGGCCTTTTGGGATCCTTTCCTAACCTCTTGAACTGAAACTTGACATCTCTACAGCAAAATTGAACTACCCTCTAGAGGCTTCTGCATAGCTCCTTCCTCAATCTCATTGTGGTATATTTCCTTCTCTGCAAATTCACACGCTGGATCTGGAAATCTTCCTCCAACCTTGCTTTCCCTGCCCCTTACTCTCTGCTTCAAATTCTGGATCTCTGACAATTGTTGTTGCTCTCTGTAAATCAATGTTCTAAGGAAATCGAACTTCTGGTGTATTCTCCAAGTGTACATCGACTTATTCTTATAATCCTCTGCTAGAGAACCAACAACCAAGATTAAAACTTAATTAAGTACAAGGATAATATCATAGTCAATCTGTGTGAGTCTATAGACAATTATCACATTGAATTAATTCATTCTGATTAATTAACCATTTTTCCCAAGTTTGTACTTAGGAAATATGAAGGAAATCGTTAGTAATCCAATTAAGTCATCCTTAGGTGGAATTTCCATAAATGATTTCTGGTTTTTGGCGATCTCATGTATTCTATACTCTCCATTAAATTTTATTTCTAGAACACATATGATGCTACAAAAGCTAGCATCTTATTGTTATGACTGAAGAGGGGGTGGTCGAAGCAGTTAAGTGGTGTAAGGAGATGCCCAATTGGGACACGGGCTAGAGTTGATACAACTCAAATCCACAATTGCTCAAATCTACCAAGGGAGACCAAATCGATTCAAAGATGGGTTTCCTGGTAAATCATGGTGGTTTGGGTTTAAAAAATGCATCCAAACCTTGTATTGTTTATAGATGAGGTCGTTGATAGATAGAGAGCTTTAAATATATGCCCTGCAATTGTGTCTAAGTTCTATTACACTCACTCTAGTGCTTAAAATAGTGTTCTTATGCTACAGACCATATATGGAATTGTGACAAAATAGGTTTTTAACAGGAAAGAATTGCGCCATGCGAGTAATTTCTAAGAGAGGGACCCAAAATGTGCCAAATATTTTACCTAAGAGAGGGGAATGGATAACTATTGTATGTCGTGTCAATGCAATTGATGCTTTGATCACATGCTTTTATCTATTCAAAGGTAAAAATCAACTCAAAAATTATATACAAAACCGTGAATGAGGTGCATGTACGGATTCACATCCCCATGGATGGATGCTAAGGAACTTTTTTTAAATTTACTTTGTCACTTTGTTGCATCTATTCTCGGTGGCATCTCACCGGAGAACAAGCACCTTTTGATTTTAGATGATCATGGAAGCCACATTGTCGTGCAAACAATTTAGGAGGAAAACAATTTCGGCATTGACCTATTAACATTTCCTACTCATACCACTCACAGATTGAAACCCCTTGATTCTAGTGTGTTTGACCCTTTAAGAACTACTTAAGGTCAGAGCAAGTTGCGTGGATGGCAAAGAATCCAAGGGTTGAGGTGAAAAGGTTTAAGCTTGCAGATCTTGGAAGTAAAGTCCTTACAATGGCTATCACACCATCAAATATCGAGGTTTGCTTTAGGAGGACAGGAATATGGCCACTGAACTATGATTCTCTTATGCATGATACTGGTTGTAGCCAGGAATTTCATGTAAATCGTCAAGAATAAGGGAATGTCCAAGACAATTTTTAAATGCAAGAAGAAGTGGATTAATAAGAAGATACAGTTGCAACTGATAATATAATTTCCCTCACTCAAGGAAACTTATGTGGTGATGATGATGAATAGGTAAGTCAAACACAATACAATCATGAACAAATTAACAGTAATATGGAGGTTCTTTTACTAATTAAATCACATGGAACTTTATATGTTGATATTCTTAATGAACGTTTTTATCATGCAACTGACAACGATAATGTGGTAACCCCAGGATTAATAATTACATTGTTGACATTACACTAAGAAGCAACAATGACCAATTGACATTTCCAAGCCAAGTAACCCCACCATCATGGTGTGCAGAATCCATGATGAATATAAACAAACATGGTATCTCAAGAACCAATGAATAAAGCATGAACATGATGAAAATTTTCATTTTTTTGGACAATAGATCAATGGAAGAATATAGTGCACATAATGAGGAATCACATGAAAAGAAGAATATAGTTCAATCAGTTGTTCTGGATAATAAAATGCCAGTGTCAACCAATGACATGAAGGATTAAGGGAATGATAAGTTACTTGGCTGGTTCCTAAAGCTATTAGTAGAGATAGTGTCAATGAAAAAAAAACATCGAACATCAAGTAGTGTTTGTTTGGGACTAAGTTCACAATTACTCACCTCAAAAGATTATATAGCCTTATTAATTGAGTCTGAAAAAATTAAAATTGACATTGAAGAATTAAAATAGAGAAAGAAGGATATATCCAAGGAAAAGAAAGCATTAAGGATTGTTGCAGCACAACTTCAAGTAGAGGAAAGGCTTGAAAGAGAGAAAGTAAGGCAAGAGAAGGACCATAAAAAAAAATAGCAAAGCACAAAATGGAAGCAAGAAAGGCTCAACAAAATCTTCAAAGAGAATGCAAGATGAGAGTTGACAATGATGCAAGCAAAATTAATGAAACCAGGATGATGTCAACCATGTTGGACCAAATTGCAGATAATACAACGTTATTCCAAGACCTCATAGTCATTCAAGTGCCTCAATGTCGGAGTGGGGGTTTACCCACTTGCTATATTCCTATTAGTCTAAGTGTCAATCCTATGTATGCTTATCAGAAACATCCACTTAATGCAGGGGTTATTAGCGCAAGTGTTAGTTATCGGTACTCAATTCCTCCATGGCTACAAGGGGAAATTGGACTCAATCATATGGAAGCAACGCAATACATTATAATCAACCACTATTAGGTAGCCCCACCTACTTGGATCAAGCAAGGAACTCAAAAATTTTGGGCACTGAAAAGGGGTGTGATATGTTTTTTGTTGTAACCACATTATGATGTGTATTTTTGATGGATTGCCTCTTTTTCTTGTCACATGAGGTTTTTGGCTTATAATCTAGGTCGTTTTATGCCATACTGTTTGCAAAATTATAAGCAAAATCCATTTTAGAAGCAACATTCATAGTCTATTTGAATGGAGAAATCCTAGCTGAGAATGCAAATGAAATTTTTGTTCTACCTTTACATACCAAATGATCCACAACATCACATTTTTCTCTGAGTTGTTAAATAAATGAAAAATGAGCAAATAATGGAATCATGAACAACTTAATTTTTATAATTTGAAAACTCCATAAAACAATGAACAGTAATAGTAAACAATTTGGTCAATGCAAACATCATGACTCCATTTATTTTGGTGGTCTTTTTCAACCTCCTAAATTTTCCCTCACTATTACAAATTTAAAATGAAATCAATTCCATTTGACAATTCTTATAAGGGTTGGATCGGCTTCCATTGAAATTGGGTTAATTATAAACATCATGAGTCGATTGAATAAAAAAATGTAAAATTATTTAATCAAGCAAATTCACAAATGTCCTATTATGACCAGAGAAGAAACTGTGAGGAAAGTGCAGTGGATGAAAGGAAATAATACCACACAATTCAATTCAATTTTGTTGATCTGTCATGACTGAATTGAATCAAACAAATTCATAATTGTCTTGTTATGACCAGTAAAGAAAATGTGATCAAAACAAGGTGGATGACAAGAAATAATACCACACAATCTATTAAAAAACTTGATTTTCCATGAATCTATTGAGTCAAATAGATCAAACCTTATTAATAAAATAGATTCACAATTGTCTTGTTATGACCAGAGAAGAAAATGAGGAAAAAGTGTAGTGGATGACAACAAAAGAATCCTAGAATCATCTGGGCATGTTGAAAAGTCACAAACTCAAAATGGAACTCAACCTCAACTTCCTTAGTATTACAAATTAAGAAAATTTGTTTATCCCAAGGTGGTTTTAACTCCACAACTCATGTCAATAATTAATAGTCAACTGAAATGTGTATTTTGATTCAAAATCGAGACAAACAAGTGGTTAAAATATGAGTATCAATTGTAGATTAAATTGTCGAGCAAGACTACAACATAATTTGAGCTACACCTTTTCTTTATAACTTTTTATATTTTCAGGCATAAGTTAATTGTAAGGAAGTTTAATATCAAGGCCCCTCTCTAAGGTTGGTTTTTCAAATACAAGCCTTTAGGAAGGAGATATAAACCATGAAGTTTCCAAACAACTGTGATGATTTTCCTTAACAAATTTGATGCTAATGCCTCAAACCAAATCAAAACAAGATTTATGTAAATGAAAATTGAGAAAAAACCCTTTTTTTTTAAAGAAGAAAAGAGTGACCTTACATTCATTACTTAAGACAAAGGAGGTTACAAGTAACATAGATCAAATCATCAACAATAGAGAGATCAATGTCTAGCTTAAGTCTTCCTGCCGTGGTAGAGTTCACAAAAGAAACATAGATCACAAAAAAATACATCATTCACAAAAATTGAAAACAAATTAGTCCAAATTATAGTGGAATCTGCAATGTCCAAAGTACCCCATGGAATGGCTCAAAACTGTTGAAAGAGCCAATCAGAAATTCCAAAATGGGCGAGAGATCTTTAGCTCGGAGGCCTGCAAGTTACCCATGTTATATATCCTCTCATTTGTCTCTTTGAGTTCTTTCAAATCAACTCGTCTGCACAACATACCAAGATATTGTACCATGGATCTTTGGAAAGTCTAATACCTCTGATAGGAAAGCTGGTGCAAAGGTCCTTATAGAGGCATATGTAGCCATATTGCAATGTACCTTTGTATATGTGGATAAAATAGAAGAAATAGGAAAATATGGAGAAAAATACTACCCTCGTTGAACTATAAGCAACTCAAGATGATAGATGAAGGTGAACCCTAAAATATTCCTAGTGAGATGGAAGTAATCTTAAAATATACACTAGATTAGGGCCCAATTACTACCTACAGGTGTGAGATTCGAGAACTTTTGAAATATCAAATGAACAACCTGGAGAAATGTATAAACCCCTAAAGAAAGTAGCGAATTTATATCTTTATTTTCAGCCTAAGGCACGACCAGGGCCATGGAATGTTGATAAAGAAGGTTTTCTTGCTCAAAACGACTCCTGATCTTCAGTCATTAGGCTCAAAAGATGAGGGTCTCTCAAATTTATAGTGGCCGACAAGTAGAAAAAAATTGCAAAATTATAGTGAACCTCAAGCATTAAATCCCAGAAAAATGACAGTGAACTTGAAAGAAAAAATTACAGTGAACCCCATGCAAAAAAAACCCTACAAAAATTACAATGAACCCCATGTGAAAAAACCATGCAAAATTTACAGTGAACCCCAAGCAAAAATTACAGTGAACCCTAAGCATAAAAACAGGGCAAAATTCATAATGAACCCCAACCAAAATTTATAGTGAACCCTAAGCAAAATTTACTAAATTGTAAGCATAAAAACAACAAAGAGCACAAACTTACCATGGTTTGAATGTGTTTACAAACACATACTTAGAAGCTGACAAGAATGGAATCCTACTAGATAGTTATCGACGAAGCCACCAAGTCATAAAATCTCACTGCATCAGTGTTGAAGACCTCGACCCTTGGCCACACCTCAATTGCAAACCCAACCAAGCTTGCTTGCAGCAAAAATAACAAAGGTGTAAAAAATAACTACAAAAAAATAGTGAAAATACATGAAAGATTCACAAGCAAGAGAATTACCGTCGAAAAAACTCACTAGAGCACGAAAACCCCTTGTCCACCATGTTCATTGTTGACCCGACTGAATTTGGTGATGGGTCGACGATAAATGACTATACCAAGAACTGGTGCGCCACGACCATGGACTAATGAGGCATAAAAAACAAAACCCTAAAACACAAAAATCGAACCCATAACCCCCCCACAAACCAATTCTCACAGCAATGAAACCAGTTGAGTGTAATCACCAAGTGTTTATTGATCAACATCAAGGTGTTGATCAAAACATAGTTGGGGTAGCAGAATGCCCACACACTAGCCCCAAGTAAAATAACACAACCTTCCAAACGTAGTAAACCCAAAACCCTAACTAACGAGGAAAAACACGAGAAATGAGGAAAGCGTTAATTTCGCAACTAGAAAGACAGGTGGGATGATGTGTTGGCAATGTGTCATACAATCCATGAGACGTTGAGGTGGTTGTTTGATGTCATGGCATGGACAACAACTCATGTCCTTCCCCTGGATGAAATTCGATTTATGTTAAATGAAGTGTAATTTAATGATATGTAGAGATGATGTGATAGGTGTTATTTTAATGTTAAATTCCCTTCATGTATAACTAAATGATGCATAAAACAAGTTAGATTGTATAGAAGCAGGCTTGACTCCAAGTTCGAGACCAAAGACTAACCCACAACCCAAGAAAACTAGTATCCTTCGAGATAGATGTTTCTACTTTTTCTATTTATATATTTACTTACTCTCTACTATTTTATTTTTTAATTTTTTATTGAAGTTACACGCTCTCTTAAAAAATATATTACAAACTATTTCAACTTAAAAAAAAGTATTGCATAAACAAATATTTTATTGAGTGACTGATCGGTTTTCCGACTACACACGCTATGAAGTAACACAGATCCACAATATACATAATTTTAGATTTTTATAATAATCAAAAGATTTAATTTATCATTTAAAAAAACTAAAATCAACCTAAAAAATATGGATAACAATGTGACGATAATAGCTGGCTCATATTTTGTACAATGTTTTTTTTGCATTACTCGAAGGTCCATTGTTGGCTAAATTAAGTATGAAATTTATGTGTATGATTTCATAGTTTACAATATTTAGTGAGACCAGACTTTTTATCGACTCACGATATCATAATTAGGTCAAAACACATAAGTGTTCCATTTCGCGTATGTTGAGCAGTCACATTTTTAATATCTCCTTGTTTTAACTCATATTTCTATGTGGTATTAGCTTATTTCAACCCGATTATGTTTCAAATAGAATTTTCCCTCGTTATTTTTTATTTTATTTTTTAATATAAATTTAATTTTATATAATTTTAATAATTATATTAAAAATAATATTTTTATCAAGAATAATAATAAAATATTTTACAATTTAATATGAATAACAAATTATCATAAATAAATAAATATAGTATTAAATTAAAAAACTAAACTAGCTATAAAAATTGAATGGCCAATAAATTTCAATAGACATTAGTTCATAGTAAGTATCAAATGATTTATTAAAGCAATTGTAAAGATCAATTAAATTATAACTTTGTTTTAAATTATTATTACTACTAATTATTAAAAAAAAAGATATAATAAATATATGCACATTGAAAAAAACATGGGACAAGATTGTTTACTAGAGAGATTCTTAATCTGTAATTAGATTTTGTTATAGGACCATGGACCAATACCATACCTTATCAACACCAAATGCCCAAAAAACCATAACTCACTTCATATGGCATTTGTTCTATGATATTTTTTAAATTAATTAATTTAATTAAAAGAAAAACGAATAGCATAACTACTTTGGAAATCAATATCAATATCAATATCAGTAAGAATATTCTAAAATATTTGGTTGATATTAAATCCTTATCATCCACTTAATAATTATTAATAATTAACTTAAAATTCTATTCTAAAATAGACATATTTATCAACATAATTAACAAAATATAATTAAATTTCATATTAAATAGCATAAAACTAAATTAAATAAAAAATAAACAATATGTAAAGAAAATAAATCAACTTAAATATATTTTTAACTTTCTTTAAATATATTTTTAACTTTACTTTATAACATATATACATTAAATTTCATATTAAATAATATAAAATTAAATTTAAAGAAAAATATGTAAAGAAAATAAATCGACTTAAATTTATCTTAACTTTATTTTATAGTATATATAGAAATTAAATTTATTTATTTATATTTTTAATATAAAATAATTAATTTAATATATTTTAAAAATTTTGATTTTACTTACTATCTAATAATGTATAGTCCTTTATGTCTGTTTGGAATAACTTCATTGGAAGTTGTTATGAAATTTATATATATATAAGAATTAAATCTATTTATTGTCCTTTGTCTTTTGGAACAACTTGATTTGAAGTTTTTATGAAATTTATAGCGTATATATAAATTAAATTTATTTATTTATATTTTTAATGTGAAATAATTAATATAATAGGTTTTAAAAAATTAAATATTAAGAAATTTGATTTTACTTACTATCTGATAATATATAGTCTTTTGGAACAACTTGATTTCAAGTTTTTAGGAAAGTTTGACGTTCCAAGTTTGAATTCCCTCAATAAATTATATAGCTCATATGTGAAATTAATTATATAGGTTATATGTGGAAGGGTGTAGCTTCATTTAGATTTGTTTCATTGTAGACATGCTGTATATAGAAAGCATGAAAGATTTGATCTATAGTGGCTGTGTCAAGAAAGTACGAACTTTACTAATGGATGATTATTACCAGTTGTATATTGATATTGATAGTTCGTTTAGGAAGCCAAGATTGTAATAATTGATTTTTTTTACTTTGTATTAATTATATTTTGAATATAAACATTTACTACAAAATATTAGATAAATAATTTATTTATTTTTATGATATATCAAAATTTTACTATTAGTAAAAAAATCCAAGTTTTATTATAAAACTAAATTCAATGGAAACAGATTAAAAATAAATAAAAACTAAAAACAATAAACTGAAAATAAAAAATTCCAATTTATTTTAGTCTTAATTTTAAAATTATAATATTTGAAATTAAATAAGATAAAAACTAATAAATACCCATTAAACTTAATGTGGACATGGCATCTCATATGATCCACAATATGACTCTCGATTGTTATATTTAGTTGTTTACCATGTACCACAATATTTACCAAATTTCAAACAGATTTACATACACATATTACGTAAAGGTTAACAAAGCCACCTCTCTTCAATATGGTGATAGTCATGTTACAACGTAAAGGTTACAAAGCCGCCTGTCTTCAATATAGAGATAGTGATGTTACAGCTGCTCTCTTTTACTGCGATTACCTGACCTGTTCAAAGAGAGCAGCTGTAACATCACTATCTCTATACGGAAATTTGTCACGTTAGATTTAAATTCTTATTAAATTTGACAGATCACTCTCGGCCCTGTTACTCATCTGATTTTAAGAGTTTATGATAAAATATACATTTATTATCTAAATGGTTTTTTGGGGAGATATTTAGAGAGTGTACAAACACTCATACAATACACATTTTATACATTTTATATTTATTAGGAAAACAACCTAGTACATATAGGTTTTCAAGTTATCAAGGTGGTTTCAACCACTTCCTAAATAGTAGGATTTGAGACATAATCTTAGAGTCTCAATCCTATCCTTAAACAACTAACTGTAACTCTCTCCATTAATTATAACACTCCTCTTTCGTGGAGAAATGCCACTAACATAACATACACTTGCTGGTCTAGTCTCGGCTAGGCTTATAATTAAAAACATGAAAAAGCTTGGTAACATAGTTTTCATTTTAGTCTTCTTGCAGCAGAGCCCATACTTGTTCATCTTGAGTAGAGGCTTCATCTTTGCTTTCCTAGCAATGAGGTAGTGATATCCCTTCACCTCATTTCTTCCCCAGTGATGGAAAGTTTGAATTCTTATTCTAGCCCTTCTCAAGATAATGTGATGCAGGAGCATCTGGCTGACAGGACAAAGACAAGATGAAGGCGGTATGGTCTCTGAAGGGGACGGAGTCAATTCACTGAATAGATAATGTACTTGTGTTTTGTTTTCTTAAGTTGCCTAAGTTAATTTAGTGAATTGTAATTAGGAACAGTAGGGATTAGTTAGTGTCATTGTTTCTAGACAGTTAATTTCTTTTTGTAAAAACATAAAAACAAAAATATGCTAAATGACAATGAACAGTTTTGTATGAGAAATAACTGATGTAACCAATTGAACATAATTAACAGCAATTAGTAACAGTTTGAGAACACTTTTCTTAAAAGAGGGACAGAACGCAATGTAAAAGGGTTCGACTATCAGAGAAATGAAAAAGGAAGAGTGATAGTTTTCTGTGCACATTCACCTCTGCAGCGTCCCTAATACTGTGTATGTGATTTGTACGAAATTACGTTTGTGGAAACTGTTGATAGTACCCTTACAGGTTATAATGCGACTGGAGAGATAACAAAAATCAGAGGAGGAGCGTAAGCACCCAATTCAACCAAACAAATAGACTTGAAATCACTTATGTAAACAAAAGTCACGAAGCTAGAATTAACGAGTCCAGACAACCAATTAAATTCTACAAACACCAGGTATGCGAATATATAGTCCACACAGTTTCATAGTTGAATTAATATAAACGTAAAGACAACATCTGGTTCTTTATACATATACATTCTGTTCGAAACGAAAAGAACGAACCCATTTCATAAATACATGACCCATGCTTATGACAAAGCGGGAACCGGACCTCGTAACCCTCGACCCATTACTGTAGCCAAACAGCAGTGACAACCTATAGTGGAACCGAGTACAGACAGTGACTCGAAAACCAAAAACACACAGACCCTACAGTCATAGCATGAAGCCGAATAGAAAATACTAGCAAACAGAGGACGACACTACCCGTGCTCAGCTGGAGCAGTCAAGTTTCCATGTGCTGAGGCCCTCGGGCGGCCATACCTGCAACGACAAACGACAAACAGAATGAGTGCTAGTAATACCACGAGAGGAGGATTCGAAACTAAACAGAACAAATAAAATATAGTTGGTTAGTTTACCTGACAAGGCAAGCCACAACTGTAACAACTCCACCAGGTTTTCCCTGCTCACAAGGAGCCGAAACGTTAGGTGACTGAGGGAAAAGGAACAAGCATTGATAGCATGGAACAGGCGGACTTACCCTGAGAGAGCGGCGGAGGAACCTAAGGAGTTCGTCACCATAGTTCTACCAAGCCCGTGGAGAAGTTGAACTTCGAACCGGAGTACCATTACCAGAAGTGGCACAACCAGCAACTGACTGCAACGGTCGTGGAAAGCACAGGCACCGAAGCTGGATAACAATTAGAGAGGAGCGCAGAGAGACAACAAGTGATTACCAACACACAACAACAACTGACACTTGAAAAGGAAACAAAGACAAAGCCGAACCTTACCAGGTCTACATAACCCTTGCCAGATGAGTGGAAGAAATTTCCAGGTCATATTCCAAACCAGGGGAATGAAACCACAAAAACCCACATTGAAGCCGCGAAGAACCGTCGAGAGCACACAGCTCACAGAACCGGAAGAATAACAGAATGAATAGTCTGGACGCGAGATTGTGAACACCTATACCAAGGCGGGCTCGAGGAATCCCAAGGAGGGACAGTTGTCAAACCAACAGAGACCATCGTACTAATCACCAGACCCATCATTAAATTCAACGCCGGTAAAACAATCTGAATAGGTGAAAAGAAATCTATGTTTAATTATTACTTGCCTATACACCGCAGTGGAATACGTTGGCGGGGAATCATGTGGGCTGGCCCCATCAAGTGGTATCAGAGCAGGTTGTTGAAGAAATCAGGATATGGAGGTTCAAAGACGAGGACGTGGAAGAGGTGTGCGCAGAGTAGCAGATGAGGGCTTGAGGGAAGAATTAAGGGCCCTTACTGCTCACTTGGAAGCAGTGGAGGCAAGAAGGAGGAGAGACCAAGAACTTGGAGATGACAGTGAAGAGGAGGCAGTAACTGCTACAAATGGATCAGATGAAGAAGCCTCGAAGTTAAGACCGTTGAGATCGGTATTGCTAGCCAGCAGCAAACCCAAACCTGAGATTCCTAACTATGATGGCAGTCTATCCGTAGATGTTCTACTGGATTGGGTAAGTGAGTTAGATAAGTATTTTGGAAACGAAGAGATCAGTTAGGACAAAAGAGTCAGATTTGTTGCAACCAAGTTAAAGGGACACGCCGCTTTATGGTGGGATAGTGTCCAGGCAGACAGGAGGAGAATGAACAAGCTACCGATGAGGAAGTGGCCAACGATGGTGGAAAAACTGAAAGGTAGATTTCTGCCTAAATATTATCAGGTTGAGCTTTATCGACGGGTGCAGAATTTAAGACAGAAGGGTATGACCGTAAAGGAATACACAGAGGAGTTTTATCGTGTAAACTTGCGGGCCGGTTATACTGATGATACTCCAGAGAAGACAGCGAGATACGTGAATGGTTTGAGGATGGAAATAGTAGATGAGATCAGTGTTCTCTCCCCGCGGAATATAGAAGAAGCCTTTCAGAGTGCTATAAAGGCTGAGGAAAAAATTAATAGAAAACAGAATAACAGGAGACAACGAGGAAATGGCAGAGGACGAGGACAGTCCTATGGCAGAGGGAGAACTGCCACTAACAGAGAGGAAGGCAGCAACTCCAGAACTTCAGGGACAACAGAGAAGGGAGATAGCACGAGAGGAGGTCGGCCATATTAGCAAGGAAGAGGAAATGGTCAAGGAAGGGTAGCTAATGTCCAGTGCTACAGGTGCCACAAGTGGGGGCACAGATCCTTCGAATGCCCAGAAGCTGAGCACGCTAGCCAGAGGGGAGCATTTGTTGTGCAGCCTGAGGAAGCTGAAGCACCGCCCCAAGAGGTAGAAAATGTGGCTTAAACAGGATAGGCTTTGGTTTTAAATAATGTATTGTTGAAGCCAGCCAAGGAGACGACTGAGCAGACCCAATGGAAGGCACTGTTCTGAAAATTCTGCAAATCACATGGAAAGTGTTGTAAATTGATCATAGACACTGGGAGTACAGACAATCTAGTTTCCACCAAGATGGTGGAGAAGCTGGGATTGAAGCGACTTAAGCATCCCACACCTTACAAGGTGTCATGGCTGCAGAAAGGCCACCAGCTATTAGTTGATAAACAGTGCGAGGTTGAATTCCACATTGGCAAATACCAGGACAAGGTTGTCTGCGATATCATGCCAATGGATGTGTGCCATATACTGCTGGGGAGACTGTGGCAGTATGATCAGAAAGTGAAGCATGATGGGAAGATGAATTGTTACAAATTTGTGAAAGATGGAGTCAAGCATACGCTTGTACCCATCAAAGAAGAGGATACAACAGAGGCAAGTGGAACAAAAGAATTACTCGTAGGAGGAAAACAATTTTTTAAATAGATTGAGGAAAACAAAGTGAATTATGCGGTCGTAAGGAGAACTAAGATTGTGTTGCTGAACACATAAATGTCATAATTGCCTACAGAGATTCAGGAGATGTTAGAAGCATTTAAGGACATTTTAGTCGACGACTTACCGGACAAGTTGCCTCCCAAGAGGAGCATCAACCATCATATCGACTTCATACCCAAAGCAAGCCTACCAAATAAGGCAGCGTATCGAATGAGCCTGAAAGATAATGAAGAGATTCGTAAACAAGTGCAAGAGCTACTGGATAAGGGGCTTATTAGAGAAAGCTTGAGTCCTTGTTCGGTACCAACAGTACTCGCACCTAAGAAGGGTGAAGAATGGCAGATGTGTACGGATTCGCGAGCTATTAATAAAATCACTATTTGGTACAGATTTCCCTTACCTAGAATGGATGATATGATGGATTGTCTCAGCGGGGAAGCTTATTTCATGAAGATTGATCTGAAGAGTGGCTCTCATCAGATCAGGATCAAAGAAGGAGACAAGTGGAAGACAGCCTTCAAGACCAATGAAGGGTTGTACGAGTGGCTAGTCATGCCGTTCGGTTTGAGCAATGCTCCTAGTACTTTTATGAGGTTGATGAATGAGATGTTAAAAGAATTTATTGGCAAGTTTGTGATAGTCTATCTTGATGATATTTTGATTTTCAGCAAAACGAAGGGAGAACATTTTCAGCATGTTCGAAGAGTACTAGAGAAGTTACAGCAGAACAAACTGCTGATAAACTTAAAAAAATGTACTTTCCTACAAAAGGAACTGGTTTATTTGGGATTTGTAATCGCGGAAAATGAATTGAAGATGGATCCAGAAAAGATCGCAGCAATCATCAATTGGCCGTCACCAAAGAGCTTGTTTGAGGTACGTAGCTTTCACAGATTAGCGAGTTTTTATCGGAAGTTTATTAGAAATTTCAGTGAAATCTGTGCACCAATGCTAGACACCATCAAAAAGGCCAGTCAACCTTTTTGTTGGACCAGAGCAGCGGAGGACAACTTTCATCTTTTGAAGCGGAAGATTAAGGAGAGGCCAATTTTAAGGTTTCCCGACTTTAACAAGCTTTTCCAGGTTCGATGTGATGCAAGTGGAACAGCTATTGGCGCTGTGCTCAGTGAGGAAGATAGACTAGTGGCCTTCTTTAGTGAGAAATTAAACGAGAGCAGGAAGAAATATTCCTCTTATGACAAGGAATTTTATGCCGTGGTCCAAGCTTTAAAGCATTGGAGACACTTCCTGCTGGGCAACGAGTTTGTATTATTTTCTGATAATTCAGCGCTGTAATATGTAATGCAACAACACAAACTGAACCATAAGCACACCAAATGGGTAGAATATCTACATAGTTTCGCTTTTATGCTAAAACACATCAGTGGGCAAGCCAATAAAGTGGCAGATGCCTTGAACAAAAGAGCTTTGCTCTTACAGGAAAGTACAATATAGGTGATGGGATTCGAACACCTAAAGGATTTGTACCAGACCGACACAAACTTCAAGGAAGCCTTTGAAGCCTGCCAAAATCCCGTGCTGAGAAATACAAGTCCATGGTTGGACTATAATTTGCAAGAAGGACTATTGTTGATAGGTGGACAGCTATGTATCCCGGACTGTTCGATGAGGGAAAACATTATACGGGATAAACATAATGGAGGTCTAACCGGTCATTTCGGCATAGACAAAACTTTGGAGCAGCTGGGACACTTTTATTACTAGCCCAGAATGCGCAGGGATATACAGAGATATGTCAAGAGGTGTAAAGTCTGCCAACTCGCGAAAGGACATAGTCAGAACACTGGACTTTACATGCCACTACCTATTTCGAGCAGGCCATGGGACTCAGTCAGCATTGACTTTGTCTTGGGACTACCTAGAACGCAGCGGGGGTATGACTCAGTGATGGTGGTGGTAGACAGATGTTCAAAAATGGCGCATTTTATCCCTTGTCGAAAAACTAGTGATGCCACGTATGTAGCTTACTTGTTTTTCATAGAGGTTGTTAGACTACACGGCCTACCCAGATCTATTGTTTCTAACAGGGACGTAAAATTCACAGGACACTTTTGGCGCGCCCTGTGGAAAAAGTTGGTCATGCAATTGAATTTTAGCTCTGCGTATCATCTGCAGACTGATGGACAAATGGAAGTGGTGAATAGGAGTTTGGGAAATTTGTTACGGAGTTTGACCGGTGAAAATTCACGGTTATGGGATCGTGCTCTCACTCACCAAATCGTAGCACCGGGCACAACCCATTTCAAATCTTGTATGGCATGCATCCTAGGGGAATACATGAACTGCGAGATTTAGGAAAATTGGAGCGGAGAAGTGCAGATGGAGAAGATTTTGCCGAAGCGACAAGTGAACTACACGAACAGGTCAAACTAAAGTTGCAGGACAGCGTGCAGAAATATAAGCAACAAGCAGATTCAAGGTGGAGAGAAGTCCAATTTAATGTTGGAGACGAGGTCCTTGCACACTTGCGCAAAGAACGGTTAACTAAGGGCGCATACAATAAGTTAAAATTTAAAAAGGTTGGCCCCTGCAAGATTTTACGTAAGTTCTCAGCTAACGCCTATGAAATCCAGTTGCCACCTGATATAGGCATATCACCTATTTTCAATGTGGTAGACATGTTCCCATATATTGCCCATGCAGAGGAAGACAGTGTGGTACGGCTAGAACATGACACCCAAGTTGAAGATAGTTCTTGGATGAGGCATATGCATTTGGCTCAACCCCATGAGATTGAAGGGATTCTTGATACCCAGGTAGCCAAGAAGACAGGCAGGAAGGAGTATCTATGATACCTTGTCAAATGGAAAAACCGTCCAACTAAGGACAGTTCGTGGCTCGACGCGGCACAGATACAGAAGGTAGGCTATTCTGTGGAGGAGCTCATGGAACGAAGCCATGATTTTTTTTTCTCTACCCCAGGAGCTTGATGCAGGAGCATCTGGCTGATAGGACAAAGACAAGATGAAGGCAGTATGGTCTCTGAAGGGGACGAAGGAGTTAATTCACTTAATGGATAACGTACTTGTGTTTTCTTTTCTTAAGTTGCCTAAGTTAATTTAGTGAATTATAATTAGGAACAGTAGGGATTAGTTAGTGTCATTGTTTCTAGACAGTTAATTTATTTTTGTAAAAAGATAAAAACAAAAATATGCTAAACGACAATGAACAGTTTTGTATGAGAAACAACTGATGTAACCAATTGAACATAACTAATAGCAGTTAGTAACAGTTTGAGAACACTGTTCTTAAAAGAGGGACAAAACGCAATGTAAAGGGGTTCGACTATCAGAGAAATGAAAAAGGAAGAGTGATAGTTCTATGTGCACATTCACCTCTGCAACGTCCCTAATACTCTGTATGTGATTTGTACGAAATTATGTTTGTGGAAACTGTTGATAGTACCCTTACAGGTTATAATGCCACTGGAGAGATAACAACAATCAGAGGAGGAGCGTAAGTGCCCAGGTTGCAGGCGGATTCCACCAAACAAACAGACTTGAAATCACTTATGTAAAAAAAAGTCACGAAGCTAAAATTAACGAGTCTAGACAACCAATTAAATTCTACAAACACCAGGTATGCGAATATATAGTCCACACAGTTTCATAGTTGAATTAATATAAACGTAAAGACAACATTCTGGTTCTTTATACATATACATTCTATTCGAAACAAAAAGAACGAACCCATTTCATAAATACATGACCCATGCTTATGACAAAGCAGGAACTAGACCTCGTAACCCTCGACCCATTACTGTAACCAAACAGCAGTGACAACCTACAATGGAACCGAGTACAGACAGTGACTCGAAAACCAAAAACACACAGACCCTACAGTCGTAGCATGGAGCCGAATAGAAAAAGTTAGCAAACAAGGATGAAACTACCTGTGCTCATTTGGAGCAGTCAAGCTTCCATGCACTGAAACCCTCGGGCGGCCATACCTGCGACGACAAACAATAAACAGAATGAGTGTTGGTAATACCACGGGAGGAGGATTTGAAACTGAACAGAACAAATAAAATATAGTTGGTTAGCTTACCTGACAAGGCAAGCCGCAACTGTAACAACTCCACCAAGTTCTCCCTACTCACAAGGAGCCGAAACGTTAGGTGACTGAGGGAAAAGGAACAGGCATTGATAGCATGGAACTGGCAGACTTACCCTGAGAGAGCAGTGGAGGAGCCTAAGGAGTTCGTCACCGTAGTTCTGCCAGGCCCGTGGAGAAGTTGAACTCGGAACCGGAGTACCATTACCAGAAGTGGCACAACCAGCAATCGACTACAACGGTCGTGGAAAGCACAGGCACCAGAGCTGCATAACAAGTAGAGAGGAGCGTAGAGAGACAACAAGTGATTACCAACACACAACAACAACCGACACTTGAAAAGGAAACAAAGACAGAGTCGAACCTTACCAGGTTTACATAACCCTTGCCAGACTAGTGGAATAAATTTCCAAGTCGTATTCTGAACCAGGGGAACGAAACCACAAAAAGGCACATTGAAGCCGCAAAGAACCGCCGAAAGCACACAGCTCACAGAACCGGAAGAATAACAGAATGAATAGTCTTGGCGCGAGATTGTGAATACCTATACCAAGGCGGGCTCGGGGAATCCTAAGGAGGGACAGTTGTCAAACCAATAGAGACCATCGTACTAATCACCAGACCCATCATTAAATTCAACGTTGGTTAAACAATCTGAATAGGTAAAAAGAAATCTCGGTTTAATTATTACTTTCCTGTACACCGCAGTGGAATACGTTGGCGGCAAATCACGTGGGCTGGCCCCGTCATTATGACACGCTTTATAGGAGAATTTTCCCTCACTATTTCCGGTGTCAACCATCTGAAAGTTCGCTATCATGTCTTCATCATTCATTGATGTAAACTCTGCACACACAAAAATATTAATGAGATCATCACAATTTAAATTCTCTCCAACTTTGTCTTTTTCTGCCACATCTTTGCAATCAGCCTCATATGGCTTGTCCCATTGATCTTCAACACTTTGTTCTTCTTTACACCATTATGTTTTCAATCTCAGGATCTTGCACAACAAATTGTGCCTCTTGATTCTCGTGGTCATCAACAAAACCACATTGTGAAAAAATTTAGTTGTTCAAAGATAAGATTGAGACTCTAAAGATATCATCAATCCTAGCCTTAAACAACTAACTCTTGTTTTTCTCCATTAATTTTAACAGTTTAACAATAGAGCCCTTCATCCAAAACGCGTCTTAGTCGAAAGGGTTTTGAACCATGAAAAAATCATGGAGAAAGCTCAGGGGACATGTCCCTTCCTTTAACGCACTTGACGTGCCTGAAGGGAATTTAATGCACCCTGATTCTAGTCATTTAATGAGATATCAAATTTGTAAATTTAGATGAAGTTTGGGGATATTCGGGTTATAACGATTTTCAAATTTGAGGTATTTTTTAGATTTTTGATAGTGATGAATTTATTCCCATCATAAAAACAAACTAGATGATTAAATTTAATTTTAAGATAAGTTAGAATAAATTACAAAAACATTGAATTACTGCAATGTATATTTCAAACAACAAAAACAGATTCATGATACTAAAAATTATTTGAAAATTCAAAAACATTAGAAATATTTAAAATTAAAATGTAGGACCATGTATATTACAAATCCTAAAACAGGTTCATGATATTTAAAATGATTCAAACTCTTATGACATTATAAATATTAAATTATGTTAGTTTCAGTCTGCATATGGAATTAAACAAATCAACAAAGGCACTCAATTTTTCTTAAAGTGTATTAGCTCATAGAAGTTGTGAATGGAATAAAATATATGAATTACTTTATAGAAGTTGTGAATGAAATTAAACAAATCAATTAGCTTATAAAAGTTGTAAATTGAATTACATTGGTAGTGTATTAGCTCATAAAAGTCATGAATGGAATAAAATATATGAATTACCTTATAAAAGTTGTGAATGAAATTAAACAAATCAATTAGCTTAGAAAACTTGTAAATTGAATTACATTAGTATAGTTCTTTAATCAACTAGATTATAATAGTTGTAAAATGAACCCGACATTATAATGTGAAGTGGTATGAAATAGATTATTACTATATACAAATGTAAAGAGATATTTATATTAAGTAAATAATATTAAATATATAAATACAATGTTATTTGTTTCAAGATAGGAAAATTATTTTGTCTTTGAGTTGAGAAAATATCTTAACCTCACACAAAAATAAGAAGTTAACTATTACGAGAGAATTTCTCAAACTACTTAAGCTTCAACAACCTCCTAGAAGCTAGAGACAAACTCTATTAGTAAAGACTAGAACTTGACATGTTAATGACCAATAACAAACCATTATTAAGTATGACCACACAAATTAAGACAAGTGGAAGTTATATATGCTAACACTTACCCTTAACGGCTACTTTTACTAATATCATCACATGACATCTTCATATACATATTCTCTGTTACACATGACTCACTAAGAAGAACCTCACGTTCACAATTTATACATCTGATCCAACTTGGTACTTTCACCTTATACCTATATTATGTAAACCTCACTAGGTTGTTTGACATTCATAAGAGGAAAAACCACCCACTAGAATGCATCGTTATCCAACTGCTACAATCATCGGTCTACAATGATGTCACTTCATATACATGATTCTATTAACCTTTTGTTGAACTCCCCCTAAATGTAAATTTTTACTTCCATAAGTTTACAACCAGTATGGTCCACTCAAGTGTTTCCAGAAAACACATCGCTCACTCCTCCAAGTGTTAAAGAATTCACTAATAGAGTTTATTGAACAAAACTAGACAAGATATAAAGTCATCATCAAGGCCACATGATAAAAGGTTATGCAGGTCTCTCTGTGTCTTACAACAATATGCATTTTTCATGTTATATAGATATAAGTACAGACTACAACTCATGGAGGTACTAGGTATATACTCATTTTTTAATGGACCACTACATCAAGTCAAAACATGACATATAAACATGATATAGATACATGTGTGAATCACATTACAACCTGGTCATGAGTATTTTTTTTATTTAACAAATCATTCAAACTTTTAACTACATTTGTCGAGCACCACTCAATCAAATTTTTTGCTAGTCCAACCAATATCCTTTGTTGCCATAACACTTCTAGAAGCATTGTAACTTGGTTCTATTTTCTCTCAACTGTAACTCAATGAAAAGAGCACCAATCTCCCTGTTGTATCCATGACCTCTCTGTCCTCCCTATTACAAGTTATCATTTCATTTAAAATTAAGCCTGTAACCAATCTTGGTTTCTCAAGGAAGAATAATGTAGATCACTTCCATCTTAGAAGTGTCCATGCTTCTCTCTTCACCTGAAGAACTCTCACCACATACTAGTCGAAGACTAAACTACATGACGGTCCTCATTATTCCAGCAACAACACTGAAACTCCAAAATATCTCAGTTTTAATTGTCAACTTGGGGTTCATACAATCTTAAGATGGGTTGGAACTATATGTGCATCAAGAACTATCTCTTCCCTTTGCTGAATTTTATGTAGATTGAAGTACTAAGGTGAAATCGATCTGTACAAATTCCAGTCTAATTGTTCTATCCTAAAAGAAAATTGAAATTGCAAGAAAATACTAGCAGAAAGAAAGGAAATATGAAAACCTAGGCTATTTTCAATAAATGAAGGGAAGTTATTCTATCTACAATGAAATGAAAGTAGACCTATTTTATCTTGCAAGGAAAGAAAACAAACTACTGAAATAAAAACTTGCAAATAGTAAACCCTAGTTCTATAGGAAAGAAGTAATTTATACATCAATTGAAATAAAGGCACCTACACAGTCTCTCTACTTCCAAATTCCATTCTCAAGGATCCAAGGGAATTTTAAAACATCAACGAAGAAAAGTCTTGAATTGGGTGCAAATTTAAGTGGGTTTTAGAGGTGACTTGCAAACTGCTACAAGAGTCCCTATTTTGCTACAATAGACAGTCCAAAGAGTAGAAGAATACACCAAATGCAAGGTTTGAAGGAAAAGATGTTAGGAAAATGGAATAAAAATTTAAATTGTACATGTCCGAGGCATCACATCAGCTTGTGGAAGGGTTAGTTTAGAAAGGTTCAAGGTTATAGGGTTTCCTATAGCTGCAAAACAAGGGACTCTACAGAAAAAACAAACAATGAATGACAGGAAACAAAAAACAATATTAAAGAAAGTGACCCAAATGTAGAAAAAAGAATGTTATTTGAACAATTTAACTATTACAAATATCATCACCTAATGGTAAGATAACGTGCAAGAAAATATTTCACATAAACTATCTAGATAACCATGCATAAAAGTAACATTTAAAAATACATTGTAGAGATAAACAAATGATGAGTAGAAATGGTATAAGAGGGATATTGAGAACTTGGGGTAAGCCCTAACCTAGGGAAGCTCAGAACCCTTAAGGAAAACCCTGACTAAGAACTAAAATCAAATATCACTTCCATTAATTGAAAAGCTTCTTGTACATGGGAAAAGTTAGAAAATTTGAACTTTAAACTTCTTGTAATGCTATACTCTGCTCTTTTGCTACTTCTACTTTTTTTACTAGGCTACTAGAGATATTTATTTATAATATGAGTCGGGGGAAACCTCCTTCATGGGAGGATTTCTTTCCCTTCAAAATACCTATGAAATTGGATCATGCTTCATGGGTTAACATGCAGCAATAGGAAGGAGTATTTATGGTCCTTATATAGAAGTGTTTGAATCTTCTGTAGATGATAGAAGGCCCCATGAATATATCTATCTAGATCTCCATGAGATATACACAAAATCCCTTTAGTATCTTGTATAATAGTCATGTGAGGCACATGAAGTATGATAAATCTCTTTGACACTTTTAAGAACTCATTAAGGTAGGAAAGTGTTATTAAGTGCAAAAAGGAAGGCTTAATGTAGCCTTTATGTTCCTAGGAGTGCTTAGATGGGCCTTATGTTTTACCTATTTGGGATACCCATTAGTACCATTGATACCTCACATTGACTAGGAACTTGTTGTACTTCCTGGCCCAATATCAATCTAACCATGAATATTGTTTCACTTACCATCATATGGAATTACTTCCATTTACCAGCATACATGGGTGCCATCCACTATACTCAATAATTATCTAGGTAAGTATTCTAGATAGTGATGTATTCATATTAGTCTTACATTCTCTATGAACATGCTAATGAGGACGTATAGTGCACTACTCTAAAAATAGTTCAAGGAGAAAAACATCTAGCTAGAAATCCCTTTAAGCTACAATACAACTTCAAAACAAATTCAAGAATTATGTATACATCAATTTGTAGTAGAATGCATGGTTGGAAACCATCTTTCTCCTATGAAATTTTTCACATCATAGGTGTATTCCATTGCTTCTTTTTTTCTTCCTATCTTTGTCATGTCTTCACAATATCTATTAGTCAATGGTTCCTACAAATAAAAACCTACCTATATTTGACAAATTCAATATTTTTGCCCATTGAACAATGTATCTCTAGTCAACATTCATCAAAAGTCCAATGAAAATGTGTCTATACACACACACACACACACACACACACATATATATATATGCATATACACTATTTTTTGGTCGAATATTTTATTTTGTTAGTTGCATATGGAAAATAGTTAAACACATAATTTTAATTTGTAGTGTCTATTACCTTCCATTTTCTATTTATCCACCATCATTGATTAAAATAAACAAAATATCTTGTTTCAAAAAATAATCACATTTTCTATCATATATTTTATGTTTCCACCATGCTTTAGAGAGTTGATATCTAGGCATGTGTTTTTCATGACATTATTTAGATATGCAAAGAAGTGTCTTGTAGAAGAGGTAAAGTCCTTCATCATTGACCTCGAGGCAACTACGAGAAACCCTTTTAGTCTTACCACAACTTCTCTATAGGATATTAGAGTGTTTGCCCCCTCATGAGGAATATAATAATAATAATACAATATTAAATAAATAAGTTAAATAAAATCATTGAAAAAACCACATTCCATGTACTTTCTTGAAAGCCTAGTTGAGGAGCTCTTCCCTTATTTTCCAATTTTCATATTAAAACTTCCTTTGATTATTAATAAAACATTGTGCATAAATTTTTATTAAAAAATATCAGTTGCATATGAACTATCCATTAACACCACTAGCATAACCAAAACACACACACTAACTTATGCTAAACATATTAAATATAGAGAGTCACAATAAACATGTGTCCATCATAAAAGAACAATGACATATAAAATGCATGAAGTATATCACCTAATCACAAATGCTAAGAAACAGTAACGCCAATAGCAAACAAGGATCATCATGGTCACTTGGGAAACAAACCTAACCAATCACTAAAGGGGAATCCCCATCTATCATATTATCAAAGAAGGGGCTCGAGGTTATTTAAAATGGCTAGGTACATGCTTGAAAACTACTCAAACCACTTAATTGTGGTAATGGATTAGATATTCCCATGTTTTCTTTGATCTCAAACTTGATAGTTTTCCTAAACTTGAGACCCATTGTCACCTTGGTCAAACCATGCTAGTGGGGCCAAGATGCTAAATGAAGTGGAACCTTTTGTTGAATTTACATAATCTTGGGTCTAGGATAGAAGCTTATAATCTGTTATGCTACCAAACCAAGAATGTCAACAAGAACTACTTTTCACAACGGAAAATATAAAGCAGTAAATCACATATGCACAAGTATACACAATATTTCACAAAATATTGTACAATAATATACAACCCAATATTTGTTATATTAAACCAATATAATTAATACAACACTCTATGGAATACAATATACAATGGAAATCATGCTGCAGACTCTATGTTGTATCTTGTCTTGCCAGTCCTTCACTCCCATTCTACTCTCTAGATAACCCTTAGTCCATCAAAGGAAAACACATAGAGTATTGACGAGGGTTGCCACCTAATACTACTGTAAGTCACTTTTGCTGCAATGAACACGCATTGATCTAATCTACTCTCTAAGCTGGCAAATACCTAAGCTCCAATTTGCCAATATAGCAATTACTATTTTCCATCAAGGTACCCAACATTAGGCTCCAAAATTCACCCTCACTTTTGTTGTCACGCGTCCTTTAGTACTTCTAGTCACATGATACTTTTGGTAGCCAACACATTGCCCTCCATCAGAGTAATGGCTCCCAACATTTCACTATAAGTTCTTCGCTTAGTTGAGGTTTCCAACTACCCATTCAACCTTAACACCTGACACTTATAGGTTGTTCATATTACTGATCCAAAGTTGATCAATAATATGACCCAACACAAGACAAATTATTCTCTAAGTCTGTTGTACTACAACTTTCATTCACTATTTCCGGTTAGGGAACCTGGCACGCTGCAACAACCCTTAAACATCCGCACACAGTCCCTTAAATATCTATGACTTCCCTTTGTTGTGAACTTCCATTGGAGGGCTCCTCACCTACTATGTTGTTTTTATAGGCATAGAACAACCCTTAAACTACCCTATGCAACTCTGTAATAGGTTTGTAAGCGGTTCGATCTACCCACAACAACTTTCTCAAGGCTGTGGTTGCCACTTCCAATGGTTATCCACCCACAAACGCCCTCAACACAGACCCAAAACTCGGCTCTACTACCTTGGACCTCCTGCACAACAATTTTGTCACCAAAAAAAGCCCAAAAGAATATTCTCCTCCACATTGGTCTCTCTCTTTTTTCCTGCGAACAAGATAGAAAAATATTTCCCCTCCAACGAGATCTTCTTATGCTTCTATGGCACTTTGGATGTGTGTCAACCATCTTCACATCAACTTCTATTTATATCAATGTTAAGGGCTTCCTCAAACATATTTATTAGGCTTGTAAAACAATGATATCACTTATTATCATCAAGTCAACTTGACCACACATGTGCAAAACCCAACCATGTACTTCAAAAATTCATAACTCTATTTTTACAACTCGGAATGAGATGATCTTGATTACATTGGACTCATCTCGATGAGAGATACCATCCTCGTATGTCACATGTCTAAATGTTCCCATTGTTTTTTCCCAAATCAATATGGCTGAAAAACTTCAAGCTTGGGTTCCAAGCCCAGAAGTGACCCTTGTGGTGCTCCACCCTCTAAGCCCTAAACGCTAGAGCCTGGACTACCTCCCAAGCTACTGGAAAATAACCACGCACTCTTAGCAAGGGATGTACTTCCATGACTAGGAATTAATTCATCATCATCATCACTACTCGCAAAAATTGCCCAACTCTTGGTTCTCACCATTGCAACAATCCTTCTAGCATGAAATAAGTTTATCTCAAAAGTGTCTCCATCACTGGAGGCATCTTGCTTCTTCTTCTTCTACTATATAACTTTACAATCCATCCATTATTCCTTATTTGTATATGTGGAAGTACCCTTTCCCCCACTGACCACACACTCTTCTTCGGATGCAAACTCTCCCTCTAAACCTGCAAGCTCCTGCTATAACTCACCTCCCTTAGAGCCTCTACAATCTGGACCTTCTTCTCTAGAACATGTACTTGCCCCTCTGAAGCCTGCACCTACACCTACTCCTTCTTCTTCTTCCCTTGTTCCATAGGCTTTCTCATCAACCTATATATGTCATGCTATCTAACTCTAAGCACAATACCCACTGAGATACAGCCACTAGGCCCGAGTCTTGCCTTCCCATCTTGGAATAAGACCTCAAACACCTTCTTCTCAATCATCAAGATAGATATAATGTTATATCTGAGTCCTGATACAAACAATACATCCCATAACTGCATGACTCATCCTTTCTCCATCCCGAATGGCACAACTCCTGATCCTCAAATCTCCTTCGGACTCTTGTCACCCAACACCATGTTCAACTTTGATTTCCATTCAACTAGAGTCTCAAAAACCTCTTGCGACCTTGTCATATGTTTCGACACACCACTGTCAACTTACCATCCATCATCGTCAATAATAACTTGGGAGAAATGAGAGATCATAGCAAGGTCCTCCTTCTCCAACCTCTTCGTGAAAGAATCTATCTTAGCAGAAGTGGCAACACCGACAACCTACTTCCCCTTATTATTCTCATCATCTCCCTTATTCTTCACCAAACATCTCAACGAAAAACAACCCATCTTACCATAGTTGAAACACTTGAATTTAATCAAGTCCTTCTTCTGCTTACCCTTCATTCATTCTACAAGTGCAATTTCATCATATGAAGCCCTCTTCTTCAGATGAATATCCTTGCCTCATAACTCCTCCTTAATGAATTTGTCCCACAGCCTATTCCAGTCCAACAACTTCTCTTTGGAAATAATCCCTCTGATGAAGAGCTTCCATTCCTTAATGAACCCTTTCAAGGCGATACTCACCATATCATTCTCTTAAATAGTCACAATGATGGAAAAAATCTCATCTTTGACATGAGACAATCTCGTCAGATACGAAGTCACTCCTTCACCTTGTATCCTCTTGGTGGAATTCAACTTATCCTCTAATACCAATACACGTTTCTTGTTCTTATTCTGGAAAAAAATCTAAAGAGACATCCACATATCATGTGCATTGTTCTTCCCAAACTAATGATATATTAGGGGATCCTTCAAACCATAAAGGATGATCAATATCATCCTCGTATCCAAATCCTTGTGCACTTCCAGCTCCTTTAGTTCACTTACCTTCTTTATGGATTTCTCTGCAAACTCCCAGATTTTGTTGATCTACAAGACCAACTTGATCCTTTCCTTCCATGGACTATAGTTGGAAAACCCTTCCAACTCATCCTCACACCACAGATGAGCTTGTAACTTCGACATTGTCAAATACAGTGCGACAAACTCCCTCTTAAGTTGTACTTCATTGTGCACAACTCTAATTCACTATCTTCCAAAGTAGCTCAAACACGCTCTGATATCAGGCTAAATTTCCACAATCTTGGATCTAGGATAGAATATTAGAATCTCTTATGCTACCAAACCAAGAACCTCAACAAGAAATACTTTTCACAATGGAAAATATAAAGTAGTAATTCACATATGCACAAGTATACACAATTTTTAACAAAACATTGTACAGTAATGTACAACCCAATATTTTTTATATTAAAACAATCTCAATAACACAACTACCTATGGAATACAAGATACGATGGCAATCATGGTGCATAATCTATGTTGTATCTCGTCTTGCTAGTCCTTCACTCTCGTTCTTCTCTCTAGCTACCCCTTAGTCCATCAAAGTAAAACACATAGAATCTCTGGGAGGGATGCCACCTAACACTATTGAAGTCACTTTTGTTGTAATGAACACGGGTTGATCCAATCTGTTCTCTAGGGTAGACAATACCTAAGCTCCAATCTGCCAATATATCAGTCACTTTTGTCCATCAAGGTGTTGTACATTATGCTCCAAACTTCACCCTCACTTAAGTTGTCACACCTCCTTTAGGACTGCTAGTGACAGACTACTTTTGGTAGCCAACAAACTTCCCTCCATCAGTCCAATGGATCCCAACTCTTCACTATAAGTTCTACTCCTAGTTGAGGTTTTTGACTGCCCAGTCAACTTCAACACATGGCACTTATATGTTTCTCATAAGACTGATCCAATATTGGTCAATACTATGTCCCAATACAAGACAAATTATACTCTAATTCTATTGTACTAAAACTGTCATTCGCTATTCCTCGTTAGGGAAAGTGTCACACTGCAACAACCCTAAAATGTCCCCACATAGTCCCTCAAAAAGTTGCAGGTTCCCTTCATTTGCTATGACATTCCCTTGGAGGGATCCTCACCTCCTACACTATTATTCTCGGCATAGGCAAAACCTCAAAATTCCCTATGAAACTCTATACGAGGTTGGTAAGGGTTGTGATCTACCCACAACAACTTTATCAAGGCTATGGTTGTGTCTTCCAAGTATTATCTACTCACAAACACCCTCAACATAGACCCAAAACTTAACTTTACTACCTCATCCCTCATGTACAACAATTTGATCACCAACAAAAGCCTAAAACAATCTTCTCCTCCACACTGGTCTCTCTCCTTTTGCTCGTGGCCAAGGTAGAAAAACATTTCTCCTCCAATGAGCTCTTCTTATGCTTGTGTTACACTTTGGATGTGTCTCAAATAATTTCACATCACCTTCTATTTATATCCATAAGAAGGGATTCCTCAATCGTCCTTATTAGGCTTCTACAACTGTCATATGGCTTATTATCATCAAGTTGACTTAACCATACATGTACAAAACCCAACCATATACTTCAAGACTTCATAACTGCATTTTTACAACTCAAAATCGGATGATGTTCATTGTGTCAGATGTGTCTTGACTAGAGCTATCATCCTTATCCATCACATGTCAAAATGTTCCTATGGTCTTGTCCCAAATCAGGATGGGTGCAAAACCCCAAGCTTGGGATCCAAGCCCAAAAGTGACCCTTATGATGCTCCACCCTCCAAACCCTAAACCCTAGGGCTTGGACTACCTCCCAAGGTACTCAAAAAATAAACACCCCCTCTTAGTGAGGGAGGTACTTCTAAGACTTGGAAGTAATTCATCATCATCACTACTTTCTACACTCACCCAATTCTTGGTGCTCACCATTGTAGCAATCCCTGTGGCATGAACTACGTCTCTCTTAGAAGTGTCGCTATCATTGGATGCATCCTTCCATTATTCTTCTCTTGTATATCTCTCCAATCTCTCCATGATTCCTTCATGGCAGATGTTGAAGCACCCTTTCTCCCCACTAAGCACATGCTATTCTTGGGCTTCAAAGTCTCCCTCAGAACCTGCAAACTCCCTCTAGAACTCGACTCCCTCTCAGCCTCTAGAAACTGGACCTTCTTCTCTGGAACCTGTACCTTCTCCCATGAAGTGTGCACCTTCACCTGTTCCTTCTTCTTCTTCCCATGATACATAGGCTTTCCTGTCAACATATATATAACATTCTCTCTAACTCCAAGGAAAACACCCGCGGAGTTAGAGCCTCTGGGCCTGAGTCTTGCCTTCCCATCCTGGAACAAGACCTCAAACCCTTTCTTCTCAATCATCAAGGTGAGTAACAAGATATATATTAGTCTTGGTTCGAACAATACATCATGGACCCGCATCACTCATCATGTCTCCATCCTGAATGACACAACTCTCAATCCTCAGATCTCCTTCTAACTCTTGTCACCCAACACCATGTGGAACTTCGAGTCCTGTTCAGCTGGAGTCTCAAAACCTCATGTGACCTTGTCATATATTTCAACACCCTACTCTCCATGTACCATCCATCACATCGTTAGTACCCTATGCGAAATGAGAGATAATAGAAAAATCCTCCTCCTCCAACCTCCCGTGAGAGCATCTATCTCAGTAGAAGTGGAAACATCGATGACCTGCTTCCCCTTTTTCTTCTTGTGATCTCCCTTCTTCTTCATCATACATCTTGATGAAATATGACCCATCTCGCCACAGTTGAAACACTTGACTTTACTCATGTACTTCTTCTTCTTACCCTTTATTCGTGCTACAAGTGTCATGTCATCATCAAAAGCCTTGTTCTTTGGATGAAGATCCTCGTCTCACAACTACTCCTGAATGAATTCATCCCATATCCTATTCCAGTATGGAAATTTCTCTCTAGCAACAATCTGTTTGATGAAGAGCTTCAATTCCTTAGGGAACCCTTTCAAGGAAATCCTCACCATATCATTCTCTAAAATAGTCACACTGATGGTAGTAAGATCATCTTTGACCTGAGACAATCTCATTAGATACAAAGTCACTCCTTCACCCCGTATCATCATGGTGGACTTCAACTTATCCTCCAATACTGGTACTTGATTCTCTTTATTATTTTGGAACAAATTTTGAAGAGCCATCTAGATCTCATGTGCACTGTTCTTCCCAGACAAATAAAGTATTAGAGGATCCTTCACACCATCAAGGATGATCAATATCATCATCGTATCCAAATCCTTGTACACTTCCATCTCCTTTGAGTCAGTTAGCTTCTTGATGGCTTTCTCAGAAAAACTCCTAGATACTATTGACCTACAAGACCAACTTGATCCTTTACTTCCATGGATTAAAGTTGGACAACCCTTACAACCTGTCCTCATACTCGAGACCAACTTGTAACTTTGACATTGTCACCTATAATGTGACCAACTACCTCTATGTTGTACTTCATTGCATACAACTTTGATTCACTCAGACATGCTCTTATGCCATGTTGAATTTCCATGATCTTGGATCTAGGAGAGAATCTTAGAATCTTTGATGCTACCAAACCAGGAACCTCAAAAAGAACTACTTTGCACAACGGAAAATATAAAGAAAAAATCATATATGCGCAAGTATACACAATTTTTAACAAAATATTGTACAATAATGTACAAGCCAATGTTTGTTATACTAAACCAATCTGAGTAATACCAAAGTCTATGGAATACAATATACAATGACAAACATGATGTAGACTTTATGTCATATCTCGTCTTGTCGGTCCTTTACTCTCGTTCTGCTCTCTAGGTGCACGAGGTCCATCAAAGGACAACACATAGAGTCTTTAGTAGGGATACCACCTAACACTACTACAATTCACTTCTGCTATAATGAACACGGGTTTATCCAATACGTTCTCTAGGATGGACAATACGTAAGCTCCATCCTATCAATTTAGGAGTCACTTTCGTCCATCAAGGTGCTGCACATTTGGTTCGAAACTTCACCGTCATTTCAGCTATCACACCTCCTTTAGGATTGCTAGTCACAGGCTACTTTTGGTAGCCAACATTTTTCACTCCATCATTCCAATGGCTCCCAAATATTCACTCTAAGTGTTGCTTCTAGTTGAGGTTTCTAACTTTCGAGTAAATCTCAACACATGGAATTTAAGGCTACTCGTAAGACTAATCCAAAATTGTTTGATACTATGACCTAACACAAGACGAATTCTGCTCAAAGTCTATTATACTACATCTATCATTCAAACTTCTTGGTTAGGCCACTTAGCATTCTGAAACAACCCTAAAACATCCACACAAAGTCCTTCAAACATTTGTGGCTTCCCTTGATTTGTTGTGGCCTTCTCTTGGAGGGCTCCTCACCTCTTACCTTGTTGTTCTAGGCATATACCAGCCCTCAAACTACCCTACGCAAATATGTAATAGGTTGTTAAGGGTTTCATTCTACCCACAACAAATTTCTCAAGGCTTTGATATCCTCTTCCAAGGGTTATCCATCCACAAACGCCCTCAGCATAAACCCAGAAATTGACTGTAATCCCTCATTCCCCTTGCACAGCAACATGGTAATCAACATAAGCCCAAAATATTCTTCTTCTCCACGTTGGTCTCTCTCCATTTTCCTTTGACCAAGACAAAATAATATTTCTCCTCCAATGAGCTCTTCATATGCTTGTCTTTCACTTTGGATTTATCTCAAACAACTTCACATAACCTTCTATTTATATCGATAAGAAGGGCTTCCCCAAACACCCTTATTGGGCTTGTATAATAGTCATATGGCTTATTATCATCAAACCAACTCAACCATACATGTGCAAAAACCAACCATATATTTGAAAAATCCATAACTCCATTTTTACAACTCTGAATCAGATGAACTTCATTGTGTCAAATTCATCTCGAAGAGAGATATCATGTGCATCCATCACATGTAGAAACTTTCCCATGGTATTGCCCCAAATCAAGATGGGTACAAAACCCCAATCTTGGGTTCCAAGTTGACAGGTGACCCTTGTGGTGCTCGACCCTCCAAACCCTAAACCCTGGGGTTTGGAGTACCTCCCAAGCTACTCAAAAATCAACGCTCCCTCCTACCAAGGGAGGTACTTCCAAGACTAGGAAGTAATTCATCGTCATCACTACTCACAACACTCGCCCAAATCTTGGTAATCACCACTACAGCAATCCCTGTAGCAGTAACTACGGCTCTCTTGGAAGTATTGATATCACTGGAAGAATATTACTTCTTCTTCTCCTCCGGTATCACTTTTCAACCCCTCCATGATTCCTTCCTAGCAGATGTGGAAGCAATCGTTCTTCCCACTGACCACATACTATTCTTGGGCTACAAAGTCTTTGTCTAAACTTGCAAACTCTCACTAGAACTCAACTCCCTCTAAGGCTCTAGAATCTATACATTCTTCCCTCAAACCTATACCCGCCCCTCTGAAGCCTACACCTACACCTTCTCCTTCCTCTTCATTCCATGATCCATAGGCTTTCATGTTAGCCTATATATACCATGCTCTCTAACCCTAAGAACAATACCCATGGAGCTAGAGCCTCTAAGCCCGAGTCTTGCCTTCTCATCTAGGAACAAGACCTCAAACCCCTTCTTCTCGATCAGCAGATAGATATCACACTATATCTAAGTCTTGGTATAAACAATACATCCTGGACCCATGCCAATCATCCTGTCTCCATCCTGAATTTTACAGCTCCCATTCCTCGGATCTCCTTCTGACTCTTTTGCCCAACACCATGTGCAACTTTGAGTTCCATTAAGATAGAGTCTCAAAAACCACCTGTGACCTTGTCATATGTTTTGTACACACCACTATCCACCTACCATCCATCCTCATCAATAGTACCTTGCGAGAAATTAGAGAACATAGGAAATTTCACCTCCTTCAACCTCCTAGTGAGAGCATCTATCTCAGTACAAGTGGAAACACTGGTGACTTGCTTCCCCTTCTTCTTTTCATCATATCCTTTCTTCTTCATTAGACATCTGGATGAAAAATGACCCATCTCGTCACAGTTGAAAAACATAACTTTACTCAAGTTCTTCTTGTTCTTACCCTTCATTTGTGCTACAAGTACCATGTCATCATCTGAAGCCCTCTTCTTCGGATGAAGATCCTCGTCTTGCAACTCATCCTAAATGAATTTTTCCCAATGCCTATTCCATTCTAGAAAGTTCTCTCTGGAAACGCTCCCTTTCCTGAAGAGCTTCCATTCCTTAGTGAAACCTTTCAAGGCGATCCTCACCATATCATTCTCTAAAATAGTCACATCGATGACAACAAGCTCATCTTTGACCTAAGACAATAGTCGTCAGATATGAAGTCACTGCTTCGCACTGTATTATCTTGGTGGACTTCAAGTTATCCTCCAAAACGAGTACCTATTTCTCGTTGTTATTCTGGAATAAATTTCAAAGATCCATCATCATCTCATATATACTGTTCTTCCTAGACAAATGAGATATTAGGGGATCCTTCACACCATCAAGCATGATCAATCTCACCCTCACATCCAAATCCTCATACACTTCCCTTTGGGTGAGTTGGCTTCTTGATGGCTTTCTCAGAAAACTCCCAGATACAATTGACTTGTAAGACCTACTTGAACCTTTCCTTCTAGGGACTATAGTTGGAAAACCCTTCCAACCTATTCTCATACGAGAGACGAACCTGTAACTTTGACATTGTCACCTACAATGTGACCAAATCCCTCTTAATATGTAATTCATTGTGCAAAACCTTAATTCACTGTCTTTCAAATTATTTCATACACTCTCTAATACCATGTTAAATTTCCATGATCTTAGTTCAAGTATAAAGTCTTACATTCTATGATGCTACCAAACCAAGAATCTCAAAAAGAAGTACTTTTTACAATGGAAAATAGAAAGTAGTAAATCACATATGTACAATAATATACAATCCAATATTTTTATATTAAACCAATCTGAGTAATACAATAGTTTATGGAATACAAGATACAATAGCAATCATGTTGCAGACTCTATGTTGTATCTCATCTTACCGGTCCTTCGGTCTTGTTCTACTCTATAGATGCCCCTTAGTCCATCAAAGGACAACACATGGAGTCTCCAGGAGGTCTGCCACCTAATACTACTGCAAATCATTTCTATTGCAATGAACACAGGTTGATATAATCTTCTCCCTAGGCTAGTCAATACCTGAGCTCCAATATGCCAATCTAGCAGTCACTTTTGTCTAACAAGGTGCTACACATTAGGATCCAAAATACACCCTCACTTTAGCTTCCATGTCTCCTTTAGGACTGGTAGTCATGAGCTAATTTTGGTTGCCAACATGTTGCCCTTCATCAGTTAAATGGCTCCCAACTCTTCACTCTAAGTTTTGCTCCTAGCTGAGGTTTCCAACTACCCATTCAACCTCAACACATGGAACTTATAGACTACTCATAAAACCAATCCAAAACTAGTCAATACTATGACCCAACACAAGATAAATTCTTCTTTTAAGTCTATTTTACTACAATGATCATTCATTGTTCCTGGTTAGGGCATGTCACACGCTACAACAACCATAAAACATCCACACAAAGTCCCTCAAATAGTTGCGACATCTGTTCATTTTTTGTGGCCTTCTCTTGGAGGGATCCTCACCTCCTATATTTTCATTTTGTGCATAGAAAAACCCTCAACTATGTAATAGGTTAGTAAGGGATGCGGTCTAGCCACAACAACTTTCTCAAGGTTGTGACTACCTCTTTCAAGGGTTATCCACCCACAAATTCCCTCAACAGAGACCCAAAACTTGACTCTACTCCCTCATCCCTTCTGTACAACAATCCAGTCACCAACAGAAGACCAAAACAATTTTCTCCTCCACGCTGGTCTCCCTCCTTTTGCCTGCGACCAAGACTAGAAAAATATTTCTCTTTTAACGAGGTCTTCTTATGCTTGTGTTGCACTTTGGATGTGTCTCAAACAACTTCACATCACGTTCTATTTATATCCATAATAAGGTCCTCCTGAAACATACTTATTGGGCTTGTACAACTGTCATATGGCTTATTATCATCAAGCCGACTTGACCATACATGTGAAAAACCCAACCATATACTTCAAAAATTCATAACTCCATCTCTACAACATAGAATTAGATGATATTCATTGCATTGGATGTGTCTCGATGAGTGTTATCATCATCATTCATCATGTATCAAAATTTTCCCATGGTTTTGTCCCAAATCACGATGGGTGCAAAACCCCAAGCTTGGGTTATGTTATCACATTAACTTAGCTTTTTTAATTTTTTTAGAAGATGTTGATAGTTTCAGCGTCAGCGCTTTTAGTTGTAATAAATAGGGAAATCATTGATAGCAAGTCTGTCAATGAGTTAATATTATAATAATGTTTTCTAAAGAAATTCACTGACAACGGGCTTATCCACATTTCTGATATAATTGAGTTACCAACTGTTAGCGCCAAAAACAAATTTCAAATTTAAATTTAGGAATTACGTTGACCACGTCAGCAACAATGATAAGTTTTTCAAGCATTCCATAGGTAAGTTTAATGTTAAACCATTGATTTTTCCAATGCCATCAGTATATTGTTTATCGATTAACTATGGTTTAAAACGTGTATTCCCTGGGTTGTAATAATTTCTGTGAATTGTAATTATTTCCCCTCTCCACCGATTAAACTCATTTCAATTTGTAAATTTGTGATTTATTTTGTATGTTTGGTTATTTTTTCGTGGAATTGGTAACATCTATTAATACTTCATTCAACTTCTCCCGCAAAGATGAAAAATCAAATCCTAGTTTTTTTGTTTCTAAATAAAGTCTGTGATGGGGGAAGGAAGCAAGGATAACCAGGACAAGCCCAAAGCACTAGATATATTAATGATCTATCCCAACATCCAACAGAAATTATAACAGAGCAGGTAGGAGCTAACATTCCCACAGTGAGTGATTTTTAAAGAAGCGGGAGCTCACATCTCCATGGTCAACTATTTTCAGGAACAAAAGATGACATCTCTATTGTTAGCGATTTTGAAGGGGAGCACTGACATCTCCATTTCCAGTGAATTTTGGCAAGAAAAATGCTAACATTCCCAGTATTAGTAAATTATAAAACAACAGGAACAAAGGAAAAGCTGACATTCAGTCTGTTAGCGAAATTGCCAGTTAAAACTATTTTTTCCCTGTAAAGAAAAATAATTTTGGGAACACTTTCCAAACAAATGAGAATTAATTCTATGAAACCGAAAGGGAATTTTGTCTAAAACAGACCCATTTGGCAAAAACTCTCTCAATTTTCTAACACATATCATGGTTGTTGATGTTTGAAGGGATCACTCTACCTTATTTTTCAGGATCTCGTGAGGAAAAATCTCATGGACATTTGTTGACTTGGATGCCACCTCACCAAATTCGACATGTTGTTGGGGAAATTATATGTGTTATAATTCCAACATTAAATTATCAATCCGGGACTCATAAGCTTCGAGGTACAAGCACAGGTAACGTAGGATCAGAGCATCTAATATTAACTAACATCATGAAATTTGAAATATATTCCTTGATTAAGTATGAAATTTCTATTACTAGTTTGAAACTAATCTATTGATAAGCAAAGAAATTACTTCAATCAAATAATGAATTAATTAAAACTTACTGAGAAATCGTGGAAAATAATGAATGATCTATTCAAATGAGTGCTACTTTATTCAATACAATTCGACATGTAAAAGATAATATTTATTCCTAAAGCTAATTATTCACACAATGCAATTTATTAACAAACGGTCTTTAATTCCATAAATTGCAAAATAAAAAATTGATTAACAATGATAATTACTCTATTGAAATCAAAAAACTCATGCTTCCAAACTAGATTTTTCTAATAACTAAATCAGAGAAATTCTAAGTCCAGAATGCAGCTAAGTACAGAATGTGGCATGAGTAGAGAACACAACCTGAGTAAAGAACACGAACACTGAGTACAGAATGCAGTTGAGTACAGAATGATGCTGAGTGCAGAATGTGGCCAAGTGCAGAGTGCGACCGAGTACATAATGTGATCGAGTGCTTACTCCACAACCTGCAAAGTGAAACCAATAACAATGCACTCATTACCCTCTACTCAAATTGTTGCCATCTGCTAAGATCTACAAAACATAAATGAATCTAGAATGCAAATTGAAGTTATGGAGTTCTGAAAACTATTTAGCAAACAATTTGGAAATGAAATATAAATATTTTGACTGAAACAAAACACACTTCCTAAAACTATTCCGGGGATCACACCATAAATCAGGAAGAAATTACATAATCTAAAATGTAGAAATAAATTGACAAAACAATTAAATCTACTTCAAACCATTTACAAGAAATAGAATATAAAAAAGAAATAAACACACTTACATAATCTATGTTAACCCCCCAAACATGATGGGTTCGGGTAGCCTTTCTTGTTGTTGATGGTCATGCACCCGCCAACATTCAGCGGATCACCCCGGTATGAAGTGCCAACTAGACCTCACACTGTTTGGTGTTGGAGTCCCATTTGGTATGATGGCCCAGTTTCCATTATCTTAAAGCTTTGCCTCAGCTCTTTCTTTTCAAAACAGGAGAGTGGTTTGCTTTGTCTTCGAGTAGTGAGGTTCGCATGATTGATGATTTCTAGTGTTTCTTGTGTCAAAGGTTCTTTCACCCTAGAGGGATAGGGTGTGAGTGAGTCCCAAGTCAGATGGGAGGAAGCCCTAAATCAGTTAGGAACACACAACACAATAGGACGTGCACAGGTTCTGGATGAGCAATCCATACGGATGTGCTAGTCACAACACACAAGGAAAGATAACAAGTACAACACATAGCAGAGTAGTCGGCGCAAATGCGACGGTTGTTATAGAAAGTTTACGTGAAAGGTGTGTCTGATGTCCGAGGAGGTAACCAACACGGGCAGGACAACGTTAACATTGCATACAACAATTTTCATTAATATATATTTATTAAGACAATTGAATGAGTTCAAGTGTTAAACACAGGTTAAAGAAACATGTATTATAAGTGTTCAAGGTTAGTCTTACAATAGTTACAACACGTGTGAAAACGTGATGGCCCGTGAGTAGGCTTCTAAATTAAGCAAAAGTTACAAGACACATCGTTACACCATACATCACTAACCCCATGGGCAGAGCATTGGAGCCACTAATTACTCCTCAAAGAAAATAATACAGACTCTCAAGGCTATGTGGGAGGAGCCGAGGTGAAAAAAGTCCCTTGAATGTACAAATTAGGGGGTATTTATAGCCAAGTGTGAAAGTAACCCCTTGTGGTTGTTAAACTTCCCTCATGACTGTTTGACTTCCATAACCTTTCGAATTTACATGAATCTTCATATGACAAGTGGGTCCCTTGGACTTCCACACATTACATTGATTGATAGCATGGCCCATAGTAGAGATGTGGATGACATGACTCATGACAAGACTCGACATGACAGTGCTAGTACATTTGTGTTGCGGCTGGTGTGCATGTCGAGCTGCAGTGTTGTTGGGTGATGGATATCCTTATGGTGTGTCATAGCTTCACCTCTGCATGGCAAGGTGTACTAAGTGTTTGATGGTCATTGGGTTCACTTGATGTTGCATTTGCACATTTCTCCTTGCTTGTATGTTGGCATGCTTGACAAGTTTGCCCGTTCGTGAAAGTGCAAGTTCATTTGTCCATCCGTCCGTGAACACATCTTGCATGTTTGCTCGTCCATCCATCTGTGAACACATCTCTTGCATGATTGTTCGTTCACGATTACATCTCTTTGCACGCATCATTTTTTCATTTTTTGGAGGACATGTCCTTCTGCTTGTACTCCCTTTGTTCATCCCATCTGTCGTCACACCATGTTTGTTTGTGTACCTATATCTGCAATCACTGACGACAAGAAAACATCAAATCCACAAATATCCTAGTTTACCATGATTCATAATTGTTTCGGATGTAGGTGGCTGACAAAGAAGACAAAGTTGCAAGCTTCAAGCTGGGATGGAGGTTGTGAGCACTGTTGGTGAAAACTACGCAAAAGTCAGTTGGATATGGTGACGGGAAATTCGGATTAGGAATGACTGTCCATGGGTTCTAGCTCACCTAGAGGACAAAACTGTGCAATTTTTTGGAGGAGAAGTCTAGGCTACAGGAAGGTTGGGAAGAGAGGATCTATGCAATTTTTGGAAGGAGCAGGTAGTGGGATCCTGTTAGCCAAAACTGTGCAATTCCTGGAGGGAATGGGCAGCTAGCTATTAGGGCCTTGGCAGCAAAAATTGCCTAATTCCTACAGAGAACTAGCAGTCAGTTGCTAGAGCTCGGTAGGAAAAACTGCATAATTCCTATAGGGAACTAGCAGTCAGCTGTTGGAGCCTGGCAGCGAAAAGTACATAATTCTTAGAGGGAATTGGTAGTTAGTTGTTGGGAGCTGCTGGCGGGAAAACGTACTCTGATGCTGGAAGGATGGCTTGCTGATCACCTCTGTATAATTTTTGGGTTGAGTAGACTGGTGGGCATTAGAGGGCTTGCTCATGAAATCTGCGCAGTTTTTCAAGTGAGCATCTAGTTGGCTGACTGGTGGGCTAGCGGGAAAAACTGCGCAATTTTCTAAGGGAGACAAGGACGGGCACTAGGTGTCTGTCTAGCCTATCTAAGAAATTTTCTCAGTCATCGATGCAGGCAAGGTCTATAGTCTCAGTGCAATTCTTGAGGGGAGTTAGTCGCAGGGTGACTACTCAGTAAAACTCTCTGGTTGAACAATAGGAAGGTTCATTGATCAGCTTGCAGGCAGCGCAACTTGAAATGGCTTGCTTGGCTCTTATGCACTGTTAGGGGTGAAAATCAATTGATTCGATGGTAGGGTAAAGGTCCGACAATCAGAGGGTGATCTGGTCATTAGAGCTTCAGCAAAGCAACTAAGTGTGGGAGCAAGTGAAAACGTGCATACGTGAAATTGCAAACACACACTTAAATGATTTGACGATGAGATGACTCAAACCATCCAGAAACACATGTTCAACAATTAAAAATAGTACACAGATGAATGAAAATGAATGTATAAATCAAGATTCCTTTTTAAATGCAAAATAAAAATCTTTTAATGTTGATGTAGAACTTGAATTTGGATAGTTGCGTACATCATCCCAACTATCTTCATTCAACAATTTAACCATTTTTTCTTGAATTTTCATGTAAACTTTGTGACTGCATAGATAAAGTAACAAAAAGTTAATATAATGATATGTATAACAAATACTACCAAGAACAACATGTTTTATTTAAAAGAAAATTATAATCTAGAAATAAATAAAAATAATTCAACAAACTTACTTTTGAAATTCCTCATACATTTCCTCCAGTGATAATTCCCCTAACCTCAGACGTGATAATATTGTTTTGACAATTTTTTCATCTTTCACTCCTTGCATTGCTCCCCAAGGTGTGATAGTCATATCTTCTGGAAGTTGCCTCATTTCGTGACCTGATTTACTACTGCTACATATCAATGGCTTAGACTTTTTGACCTTGTAGTTTTTAATGCCGATGTTTTCCCACATGCTAAAAATCTCATCAATCAACTCCCATAATCTCCAGTTCTAAATGCCAACTAGAAAATGTTATCGACACCTCTAAATAAATCACTAATTTTATTGCCTTTTCCACCTTTTGAATTGGTTTTCTCTTCAATTTGATAGCCTATTTCCATACAACATTCCTTTCAAAGATCGATAGTAACATTTGTCCTATCCCCACCACATTTTTCTTGAAATTCACTATGAATAAATCTAACCATTTCGATGAAAGTCATAGACATCCTATATTCATTATCTGAGTTATGATCCCATGCCACTAACTTTGGTTTTGTATTTGATAAACTAGCATAAATGGTACATTTCATTGTTTCAAAACATGGGTTATTAGGATATTCCTCCATCAATTGTCTTTGAGCTTCTACAGAATGGTTCCCCCCAAGCACATAATAATTGTATTCAAAACATTTTGACTTATCAGATGATTCTTTGTTGGGAACTTGAACTGGATCAACAAGAAGCACATAACTAACCACATGAGCATATGGATTTTACCTCATCAATGTCTTCAAGTTTTGAACATGCAGAGGATGCGGCTTTCTGACTTGATATCGACATTGTCCTTCACTTGCCTTATAAGTTTTTCTGATATTAAGCTGAAATGTACGACCACCATCAATTAAGTTTCTCTTTGTCAAATTCTATCGAATGGAATTTTGTTTTGTTTTGCTAATGCCATCCTCTAAATCAGCTCGTGGTGTAATTATTTCTCTACTTTCTTTTGAAGTTTCATAAGGTTCTTGACTGCTAGTAATGACTACTTCAAAATCTTCAACTTTACTTTTCTTCTTCATAACATTCTCATCATTAATTGTAACAGATTGAACTTTGGAACGTGTTGGGTCTTTAATCCAATGTTAGTCTATGAAATCATGATCAACATTTATTTTTCTCTCATCATGAGTTTCATTTACTACCCTTTCGCCATTAGTAAACATTTCTTGTAGCAATCTTGTCAAATTTGTCTTCAAATCTTCCATGTTTCCTTTAATTTTTTCTTCTATACCATCCATCTTAGCTTCCATATCATTCATCTTAGCTTCCACGTCTTTCTTTAAACCATCCATCTTAGCTTCCATGTCTTCATTTAAACCATCCACCTTATCTTCCATGCCACCCATCTTAGCTTCCACGCCTTTCTTTAAACCATCCATCTTATCTTCTGTTACTTTTTGTGAGGGTGAATTTTGTTGCACTTGGTCTTGTAATTTTGATATATCATGTTGCATTTATTCCTCTTTTTCATGATTCATGCTAGAAATTTCAGGTTTCTTACTAATTTTTTCCATTTTCTTTCTTTGGGGAATCAATTAATGATAATAATTCTTCACTATGCCCTTTGAATTCCTTCAAACTATTCTTTCAACCAAAATTTTAAGAAAACTACACACCGTTTTTCACTTTGTAGAAGTTTGATATTAAATCTATTGTATCTATGTAATTTTGCATCTCCAATGTCTGAAATTGCGACTTGCGGTACCTCTCTAAGTCCTCTTTCCAACCCCTCAAGTCTGATCAAGATTGGATTCTGTAAGGAAGAGTTATGCCAAATCTCCCATGATGACCTAATTATAGACTGGTTCAAGAGATCAAACTTGTACAAAGTTCCACGTGTCACTATGTCAACCTTAGGACCTGAAAACAATACAAAGAAAAATATATGTTGTCCTATTTCTGTGATTGTTTACAAAATTTCAATCTGATGCTTAGAGAGAAAGTTATGATGATTTTCCCCAGGTCACCTTACATTTGGGATGTAATTCGGGAGCTTGCAAAAACCATAAATGTTTTGGATCATATCTCCAAAAATATAGTGAAGCAAGATTTGAAACTCGAGTGCAAGCTTCATCAAGATTTTAGCTCAAATGGGTTTTAATTTCAGAGTCTGAAACTTTGTAGGAAAAACATTATAGGGAAAATTCCATGATTATCTATTTGCAATGGAGTTTTGGATCTTGCAAAAATTCTAAATTCCTCAGATCATATCTCTGAAAATATAGCGAGGCAATATCTGGAATTTGGACCTGAGGTTCAGAATAATTTCATCTCAAATGAGTGTTTTTTTTAGCTTCTGAAATATCTTATAGAAAGACTTATAGTGAAAATTCTATGATGACCTTTTCGCAGTAGTGAAACCCTAGAATCCAAAGCTCTGATACCAAATTTTATGAAACCAACTCACAAAAAGATAGAAAAGACATATCAATGACTTAAAAATTAGCCTCTTTGAGGGGGAAACCTCCTTTACATTACACAAATTAAAAATTCATGGATGATACAAATGTCAGGACCTCCTTTCTATATATAGGAGTCTATGGGGTGCCAATACAATCAGAGCCTACATAACAATAATATTGTAGGGGCACAACAATAACAATAGTGGGATTCTATGGGGCATAATGATAACAACATGGGGACTATATGGGCATAATAATACAATAAGGGGGTCACACTAATAACAATAAGGGGTTACACTAGTATTATAGGGACCTAAGAAAGGATCTCTTGCTCCCTCATCTTTCTTTTGTTCTTCTATGGGAGACCAACGGGGATGGTGAGGTGAGTCTTGCGAAGGTTCAACTAGTTCAAGCCCTAATTCCTTATAGACCAACCTCGATAGGGACATAGACATAAAAATAGAGAAAGGGGAGACCACTCTTATATGACTGATCCATATTTATGAAGGAATGAAATGAAATAAAGATATAAATGGAAACACAGGAATACAAAGAAAACAAAACTTCAATTCATTAATAAAAAAGTACTGAAAATTGTTTACATGCAGATTGGAAATAAACTAGCTCAGTTCATGATATCGTGTCTCTAAGAAGATATGTGGAGGTCACATGCCTTTTGAACTATGTTACAATGAGGCTCAAAGCCTTATCTATTATTGAGAAACAATGGAAAACCATAAACATCCAAAAAACTAACCATAGGAGATGAAGTGCTAAAAGTTTGTGGACCTCGTTTGAGTAAATTGGTACACTAACTTATTTATTTGATGCATACGACACCTCATTATAAATATCTATCTGAGGACTGCAACTTTCAACTACAATCCACTACTAGAGCCTATGGATTTTCCTGTTTAAAAAAAAAAATTGTTATTTAGGGCCTCAAAATGGCTTTGGAAGTTGACGGCTCAAAAAACTGCCAAAAATAATAAATTGTGCTACAATTAAGGAAAGTAAAATAAACTATGATGGGAGTCCAAGTGGAATAGGCGGGTGGCCACAAATATTGACATGTGTCATCATGGCATATCCTTTGAACTTTTATTTTATACAAGTTATGATGTATTCTACTTGAAAACCTTTTAATATATTATTTTTATATTAATGGGTTAGTTTATCCAATATTAAGGATTTTTAAATTTCTTATTTTATTTTTTTTAACTTCTTACTTTAGTTAAAATGAAATTTAATAATATATATTTTTTTAAATAATTAGTTTTGTCCTATTAAAAGGTTGGAGTTTTACTAGTTAATGTTATTGAAACTCTAAGTTTACAATAGTTTATAGTTCAAAATTCATCTAAAATATTCCAAAATAAATACAAAAGAGGTGATACTATGATTTACAAAGGTTGTAAAAAATTTCAGATAGTATAAAACTTAGGAAAGACTACTGAGAAAGATAATCCTGATAAACAATAATATGACCTAAACTGAGTTAGATCATTTCATTCACTTCTTTAGGAATCTATAAAATTGATTCTTCCTGAATATCCTCACCTCTCTTTGAACCAATAAATATTTTATAATCTGAGGAGGCCCTTTGAACTAATATGTATTCTATAATTTGAGGAGGCTGACTATACACTTATAATTAAATTGGTTAATTAATGATGAAAAACATAACATCTAACCTATACCTTTCTAATATGTCTCTTCTTTTAAAGGAAGGTTTCCATAATAACTTCCATATCACTACTATTGTTATCCTACTTCAAGTAAATTTCTCCTACTGTAGTTAAAATAGAGATGTTGTCTACAAATGGTGCCTCATGCCTCCAAATAACATGCTAAGTATCTATGATTGCTCAAAGGGAGTAACTTCTCGGATGATTTTCGTTGAACACACATTCTAAACTTTAATAGAATATATAATGAATTCCCTAACTCCAAGTCCACTTTTATTATATCGAATAGCAACCAACCAATGTTAAACAACAAAATGAATTAATAGAGAGTTTAGGGGGTGAATTTGGATTACCATAGCTATTGAAATTTACCATAAGGCAATCTCTAATAACCTAAAAAAAATCTCAATACATATTGAAGATGATTTAAAACTAGAAATGTACCAGTTGTTGTAAAATAAACATCGTAAGTCAGTAACCTATGGAAGAAGAGCATAGATGAAGAGAAATGTGATATGTTATTTGATCTAGTTGTTGCGTAGTTTGAAATAGTTTCCTCAGAAACATAAATTACTACCTCTAACAACAGGAAATAAATTAATTTAAAAAAAAAGAAAATTTCACATAAATTAATGTAGGCCTTAAATAAACCAAAACGATCTAGGAAATTCCATGATTGAGTTCTTCATCACTAGAAAAGAGGTCCTAAAAAATAAATAAACACAAACATGAACATCGCAAAAGTGAGTTGTTACCATTTTCTCTTAGGGTAGATGATTGCACTTTATTTGAAGCAACAATTACAAAAAGGAGATTGTGTTGTTCTCATGTGATTTGTAACAAGAAATATACCCTTTGTGTTTTGTTGCTACCTTTTGAGATATTGGCTAGAAATGTACATACTTGACAATGAAAGAAAAGAAAATTCAAAACAATGACCATGCATATCTCAACATTAATCTACAACATTGCTAAGGCAGTTGATCAATTTTCTTATCTTGGAGAGTTTGTAAGCAAATCAACATCACTTGAACCATAATATTTGGCAGAGGCCTTCTAGATCAAACAAATAGGGAGTCAAAGGCTTGACTATTATATTAATCTCTTGAATAGGACCTACATATCTTCTACGTTTTTACAAAAGGAGTTCAACAAGCTACAATGTTGGTTGGCCTAGGTGTTGAGTGAATTTTTTGAAACACCTTTCTCGATAGTATTGCATAGTATGGCATTTTGTGTGTTTTCTTGGGTTGTGATTTTCATTAATGGGAATACGCTGACCACATTTGAAGGCATAGAATCCATTTCTACATGTCTTTGTTATAAATGAAGAGAGATGTGATATTTATGTGATCTGAATGTATCCCAATTTTAGTGGAAGTAAAATCTTAATGTTATTTCATAATATTTTATTATTGGGTCATTTGTCTTTTCTTCATCATGTGAAAGTGTTCAAATTTATATGATCCTTACACAATTATGATGACAATATCTCTTACATAGACAAAATGGGACTAGACTCAACCTAATTGAAAAACAGAGAGAAAGGAAGAAGAATTCATAACACATTTATATTATAAATTATATATATATATATATATATATGGAGAGAGAAGGGGGGGGGGGGGGTAATTGATATACACTTATTCTATAATAATAAATATTATATAAATTAAGATATTCATCATCGGATCTAAATTTTTATTATACAAATTATATATATATAATATTATAATGGCACAGTGGAATTATTAGATGCTTTTGTGCTTTTTATGGGAACTTGATGATAAATAGTTTGGAAATATCGTGAATTTTATTAGTTTAAAATGTTTTTTTGAATGTATTGTGGGAAATATTGTTGTCATTTATATAAAAGATAAGGTAGATTGCTTATATACACAATAAAGATTGAAAATTGAATATTGTTGAAAATATTGTTTTTATACTTTTGATACCTTATTTGGTTACACTATATTTGAAGACATTTATTCAACATCCTAAAAAATCTTTGAATCAATTGACTTCTACAAATTACACTATCAAAATTTATGGTTCCAAGAAATGTCTACTATATTTTGAAGAAAATTATTTTGACAAAATTAATCGAATAGAAATAAAAAAAAAATACTTAATAATAAAAATATGCATATATTTATCCACCTAATTATATGATAATATGAGTAATACATTTTAGATTGTCTTTATTTAATTAGCTCTATCACAACCTTTACACTATTTGCTACTATAATATGACACACATATCACTGGACCACCTCACTATGTGATGGTAAAACTAATACATACCTTACCAATGACTCACCAATGGAAGTAAAAAAAAAGAGAGAAAATTCCTCCACCCCGCCACAAAACGTGGGGTAAAACCTTCCCTTCTTGTTTTCTAAAGATTTAAGGGGCCAATGGTTACAAAAAAATCCATTCAACAGACGCTAATGAATAATTTTAGGACATATATCCAAATTTTTTTCTCCATGTAAGTATTTTACACCATGGGAATTTCAAATAACTATATGTAAGTTCAACTCTTTATATTTTCTAAGACCTAGAAACCATCATACAATCCATAACGCAAGGAGATGTACATAGATTATTAAGATTGGTATTTAACCATCATAGGTTAAATGTCAATATATATCGATTATTAGGCCTCGACACTTCATGGCCTCTTACTGAACGCTGGGGCCAGTTAATGCATTCGCCATGCAAAGAAATTATTTCTTCCTGATTATTGGGACTCAGAACTTCAGATCCATTGAGTGAAAGTTGGGGAAAATTAATGGATGTCGCATGCAAAGAAATTATTTATTCATAGAACTTATATAGGACTTGAGATTAGCCCACTCTAATATTTACATTACAAATATTCATATCATTCTTTTATACTATATAAAGGATCAACTAATATGGTTTTTTTGTTAACTTCTTTCTAGGAATACTACTACCATATTGTCCGAACTATAATCTTACTTTTGGTCAGTTGACTATTAGGTAAAGAAGGCTACCAAAGGAGTAGAAATATACATAAAGTATGCACTGGGTTTTGTATCAATTATGGTGTTTCTGCTACTAACAATAGTTGATGTAGAAATATGTAGTGGGGAACCTGTGGCTACAAGGAATGTATCAGGTGTTGATTCACCACAAGTCCTTTTGGTAGACACCATTGTGCTAAGAGTTGCAACAACCAAAGGAGCTGGTAAAAAATAAGAAAGCAGTTGGAATGATGAGAGAACTAATGAGAGTGGATCTTAGTTTTCTCTTTTTATTAAGAATTCAGATCTGGATCCATATGTATAATGTTTTAAGAATTTAGCTAACCTATGCTTATCTTTCCTTAAATCTTAGAGATCCAAATCATGCTTATTATGTGTAATTTACTCAAGTTCAAGGTTTAGTGAAGTTTTTCTAGATGGAAGCCAACCGACTTACAATCTACAAAGGGGATTTGGATAAGGAGAAAATAGTTAGCTAATTAACGTCGAGACAAGCCATTTATTTTTCAACTTGTTATATCCATTGTTCTCTAGGGTTGTCATTGTTAATTCATTGTCCATACTCTTTTGTACGGGTTTCTTCTTGTTTAGGGGGAGTTCTTGTTAGCCAAGAGAAGAGAGTAATATATTAATATCATAACTTGTGTGATGATTCATATAGTTGTAACATTATAGTAGAGAGAATACTACACTTTGGCTACATATAACCTCCTATAATCAGTTTGGATATATGAGAAATGGAGTAATGTGTTGAATCTTCATGTACGTCTTATTGAATGATGTGCTATTTAATACAAAATTGTATGGAGGGTTGAGGATGGTGTTAGAACATAACCTTATGGTTAAAGTGGGCACACTCTCACTTAGGCTCATATCTGTACATCGGAGAGAAGTTGGTATGTTGAGGCATAATAATTGATAAACAATCACTATATCCAAGTTTTTTCTAGTCACAATCTAGAGTCATTTGTGATTACAACATGGGTCTTCATAACATTCAAGGGTAGAAATTAGATTCTATTATGAAAGTGAATCAACAAATATTCAAGAAGCCACAATATATAGTACTTATAGTCAATTATAAATGAATTTTTCATTGTCATTGAAAACAAGGATTCATTAGTGATTCATGAATTTGAAAATTTTCCAACATATTTCTTCTCTTGGAATCAAGTTGGTGTTCGATACTGTGATGGATCCTCGTTCATCAGATATGTGAAGGAGGTAAATTAGGTATGTTACTGTAAAATGGTAGCGTGGATATTTGATGACTATTTTAGTAGGTTTAAAAATTATTTCCTCTAAACAATTGACATGCATGTTTTTCTTTTTCCCTAGATATGAATGATGTTCAAATCTATTATAGTATGTTCAAATATGTTATAGTGTGTATGTCTTGAATATGGTTTTTACCTTTAGTTGCTGACTGTGATATCAGTATACAAATAAATTATTCATCTAGGTATGGTTTCTTCTGCACATGGTGCATGAATTATATATCTAGAGGAAGCGACATAAGGTCATACTTTAATCAAATAGTAACATTGTATGTATTCCCTGGTTGTTATTGAAAGGCTTCCTCCACTCTTGGTTAAATCATTGCCTTATCAAACTATATTAACCTCCCAAGTCACAATGAGAATGTCGATGCCTAATAAGAATGTAATTACAATTTGAGCCCTGTCTTTCACCAACTTAGTGAATCATCAAATTTGTTAATGCTTATGAGAATCACAGGAAACCTTATTGTTGTGATCTCAAATATAATTTTCACCTTTTTAGTTTAATATTTTTGCTGAATTTTCAACAAATATGTTATGGGGATATACAAAAAACTTGCCATGTGCTTGCACAACAAAAATGGTTCTAAATTCAAGTCTGGTTAGTATAAAGTCACTATCTTGTGATTTATTTAAGTTTTGTATTAGCACGATAATTTTTTATCTTCATAAAAAAATGACTAATAGTTATGAAACAAAATGGCAGTGTTTCTTTCCATAATATATGTTGTTACAATCGATCAAATACCACTTTTTGTTCTAAATGTAGCATATCATTCATGGCAGGTAAATAAAGTCTCTTTTGGGATGGTCACTAATTTCATATACCTATATGTTGTAGGTTACTTAATATCATGTTTTTGACTGACATGTTTTGTGTAAATAAAAAATATTTTGGTACTCCCAACAATCATTGGCAACTTTGCAACCTAAACATACTCAACAATACTCCATGGAAATTGAAAATAATGCAAGATTAAATTTGTAGTACCAAACCCTCATTTTATGTTCCCCCCATTGATGTGCTTCAAGAAGCATGCCCAAACAACCTTCAACACAATTAAAGAAATTCTTTCACTTTAGGTACCCACTTTTATAGAAAACTTTTACCTAGTCTCATACCGTTTGAAAATCAATGTTATGTATGGGGGACGAATATTATAGTGAACTGACCCCAGTATTGCATCTTTCCTCATCCCAAATATTGTTTCTTCTGCACTCTTGGGTTCATTACCCCTAAAAAAGAAATCTAATAATGATTTGGCAACAATTTAGTATGTAAACACAAAATCAGGGGAGGGTCAAGATGTATATGCACATAGAAAAATTGATGGACCATCTACACTACAATTATGCCTGGAGATTACACATATAAATTAATAAAATAATATACCAAGTATTACGAGAGGATTCATGAAGTGCAACAACTATGGAATAACGCCTAACATTACTAGCTTCCCATTTGTGTTCAAAACGACAAGATATGGATCCAAGGGTAAGAAACTAGGATGGTGTCCATTATGTAATACAGGCCCTCCATTTCTTTCTACAACACAACCATCCCACTCTACCTAATTAAAAAAATAGATGGATTCATATTATCTCCATTACTGATATGATGTAAAGAAACGATGTTATTGAATCATATTGGTGCACCGTCATCTTTTCAGAATCCTAGCTAGCGAGATAAGCATCAATGTCGAGGAATTTTGTGGCATCTTATTTATTTTTATCAGATGAACTGATAATTTTCATGTGAAGACCAAAGGCTTTTGCAAACTTTATAACCATGTGCCCCATGCTTCCTAAGCACAATATTCCACATTGTTTCCTAGGAACTATCATGTCGAAATGCTTCTTTGGGATAAAAATTGAAACTCCTGCACATAACAAAGGGGTTTCGTATTCCAAAGGAAGATTCTCCAATATTTGAACCACAAACCTATCATAATAATTTTCTCTTCTACACACTCAGGTTCACTGCCAAAAAAGAAGAAATCTAACAATTTGGGAATAATTTACTACGTAAACACAGAATCAGGGTAGGGTCAAGATGTATCTACACACATAAAAATTGATGGACTATATCCACTACCATTAAGCTTGGATGTTATACATATAAATGAAGAGATAGATGTACCAATTATTAACAAATATTCATTGAGTTCAACAACTCTAGAACAATTCACAACATCACTAGCTTTCCATTTGTCTTCAATAGCAAAAGATATGGTTCCAAAGGATAAGCAACTAGAATGGTGTCTATTATGTAATCTAGGCTCTTTGTTGCTTCCTACAACACAACAGGTCCACTCTACATAATTAGAAAACAAAAAATATTCGTATTATCCCCATTATTGATATGATGCAAAGCAATAATGCTATTGAATTAAATTATGGCACCATAATCTTTTCAATATCCCTACTAACAAGATAAGCAAAAGTGCCAATGAATTCAATGGATTATTTATTTTTATAAGCTGAGCTAATAACCATCACTTGAAGCCCAAAGGATTTGGGAATATTGACACCAATGTAGCCCATTCCCCCTAAACCCAATAGCCCACATCCCTTCCCGAGTTTTTTCATGCTGAAATTCTTCATTGGACTGAAAATTATAACCCCTGCAAATAATAAAAGTGTTGTGTGTTCTAGAGGATGATTCTAGAGGATTCGAACCACAAACCTATCATAACAATTTTCCAATTTAGACCAAGAGAGTAAGTGATAAATGATTGTCTCTTCGAAATGAAAAGGGTTTTCATACCGTGAAAGGTATATATCCAACTGTAATTGTTTGCAACATCAATACGAAGATTGCCTCTGAAACATTGTTTAACCATTATAGCTATGAAATCTCGAGGGGTATGGTAACTGATGAGCCTTAGTATTACAACAAGAATGTTGCGACTCCCAAGGCTACCAAATTAGATTATAAACCTATGGTTCGTACAAAATTAAGAGGTGTCGACACTATATGTGCATCATACAATTTTCTTGCATTGATATGATGCAATGAAGTGAATGCCATGAAATCCAAGCCTAAACTAATTGAAGAAATATAGATGCTACTCTATTTGCAGAAAACAAACCTAATTAATTTTTTAGAGAGGAAATCCTAGTTACTTTTGCAAAAAGGAAAGATTGTTCTACTTTGCATGAATGTAAATGTTAATCGTATTTGTAGAAAGGTAAACATTAAGCTATTTGCAGAGTGTAAATGGTACATCAGAAGGAACCCTAGCCTATGCAAAAGAAATAGAAATGTTGGAAATGGAAACATAGCTTCAAATGTATGGAAAAAAATGAAATCATTTTTCAATCACTTCGTTCAAGATAGTTTTTTTCAACAAAGTTCATAAGTTTCTTCATAAAATAATCATGAAAATCATCAATATGATCTTCAAGTCATGAATTTGTCCACTAACCATAATTGTATTGGTTAATTGAAATGTAGAAGAGGAAAGTATTAATAGGTTATTTGTCTTAATCAATCATGGTTTTGGAGCCTAGGAGTCATTATTCAATTATAAGAGACAAAACCCAAGTTTTGGGAGTAGATCTAGTCAAGTTTACACGTGCTACAAGAGGTGCTACAGAGGCCCTATTTGTCTACATGATTGACATAACTTGCCAAATGCCTAAGTAAATAAAATAAAAATGAGATAGGAATTTTTTCTTTATTAAGTAGAATTTACTAGGACTCCATTCTAAGTGGAATCATTCCAAAATACCGTCGTTAACACATGATAGAAAATAGCAAAAAATTACTTACTCTAAAAACTGGAAATTCAAGAACTAGTGAGCTAGTTAACCTACCAAATGCCTAATCTAATCAAGTGAAAATTATATGGAATAGAGTTTGTTATTAACCTAAAATTTTTTATGACCCAATAAAAGTGGAATGAACCCAAATGAATCTCATTAACATGTTCTAAAAAGTAGCAGAAAATTACTATTGTTTTGCTACAAGGGACTTCATAAATTCTAGATTTGTGACCTAGTAAACCAATCCAAGTAGCTCAATGATCAATATGAATTTTCAAAGATATTATAAGGATACATCATGCTTGTGAATTTATAGGCAACCTGTAAAAAAATCCTGCTTCCCTCATTTAACCAATATGACCTACAACAAAAGAAGCATGAATAGTAAATGGAGAAATAAGAGATGCAAGTGAAGAAAACATTCAAGGAAATAAATAAATTCTACAAGAGGGATATGAGGCTCCTGGGATGGAAACTCCCAAGGAAACTAAGAGTTATATGAAGGAAATCAAACTTTAGAAGCTAAAAATATCACAAAACTTCATTATTTGAATCAATCCAAGTACATTCCTGCTAGAAATGAAAATGGAGCAGCTAGATAACAAGTTTTATCATCAAAATGACTAAGAAATACATGCCCCTAGAGGAAAATTCGAATTGCTAATTATCAAAAGTGATGAGGAATCATTCCTCTTGAAAGGAGGAATTTTTCCCCTCCAAAATCCCTCAAATAGTGGATCTGGTTCCCAACACTAGGAATTTTCATTAAATGACAGCGAACAATTTCCTATATTTTCTCAACCAGTGGAGCTCCATAACTTGTCAATGATTTCATGATATTCGGCTAATTTATTATCCAATATTTTTCCATCCTTTAGTATGGAGAATTTCCCTATATTATAGCATTCATAATTTACTCTGTATTTTCTCAATATTTTGTAAAAAGAAATAATATTAGGCACATAATATGCAATTACCTTTAAACCTTCATACGAAGATATCAAACCTAAAAAAACCATTATTAAGTGTAGAGGGAGAAATTTGATATAACCTTTAGGTAGCTAGGAATGGTTACATGGGCCTTAGTTTATGTCTAATTTGGATTGGAGGCCCATCACACCACCCTACTGAAATTGTTGCTTATCCTTTGAGAAACCTATCCAACTTCTTTCCTTGTTGTTATTCTTTTACGCCTCAGATGTATTTTCATGCAATTCACTTCCTTAGCTCAATGGAATATGATTTGGATGGCTACTTGCATTCGATGTCCTTGATGGATAGACTTGCCATGGTAGAAATTTTTGCCTCCTTTCCCTACAGTTTCTCCCTAAGCCTCTCTAGATACTCCTTCATGACTAATTATTTTGGTCTCAGGTCATTCAATTCCTTTCTCATCTCATTAACTTTTCCCTCCATGATGCCAACATCTTCTACCTTTTTGGATTTTGCAATTTTCATCCATCTATGTGTTCCGCCTCTTTCCTTCTCCAACTGAAAGTAGATTGGGATAAAAAATTTCTAAGGTATAATCCTACCTCCCTCAATAAATTTGTAGTAGGATGCTAGTATAGGTTGTGGGTCAGGCTCCTAGAGTTCTTGGGTTTTTTACCTCTTATTTTACATTGTCTTCCTCTTCTTGTAGTGCCCCCTATTCCTCATATGGCTCTTCTATTTCTTCTTGTAATAGGGAATCTTGTGCCTTGAGGCTTTTAAATGTGACTACTCTAGTGGTGGGCCTCCCCATGGGTGAAATGTGCCCTCCTGTAGCACTCTATTAGCTTCTTGTAGCAAATATTTTCTTCCTATGGAAACTAGTTCTTCGTGTATCAATTTTGTTTCTTCCTGTAGCAGACAACCCAAATCTTGTAGAAACTAATCTTTGCATACCAAGAGGTGGTGGGTACACCTTTTATTTTTTATTTTAGTTTTTTAATATTTTTTTATTTTTTATTTTATTTTTTTCCTCTTTTTTCATTGCATGAATAAAACTCAAAGTTCTTTTTGTTAACTAAGTTGGCCCTTACTTACTCCTTCTCACTCATTTTCCTCCATCATGAATAAATGATTACAACCCACTTTCTCAAGTCCTCTTCACTTCTGTCTTGTTCCTCTCCCACACGTGTAGGTACCTTGGTGGAAAAGTGAACCTAACTGCTAGATAAGGTTGAGGTTGTTCTACTACTAATTTTGGCTATAAAAAACCTTTTCTTTCATACACTTGTAATTTTTTTCAAGCTAAAATAAGTTCATAGGAAATTTTTAGAGGATTTCAAACCCGAGCCTTACCCTTGATGTGTTTTTTCATGTGATATTGAGGTTGCTGATATGACTGTTGAAGTTGCCTTTGGTGGTTTTTAAGCTGCTAGTAATGATCCTTTGATGGTTGCATGGATGATATCGACATGTGTGAGGCCATTTTTTAGTGTCTTCTATGAGTTCATTGTCTCCCGTTCCTTCTGCAATTTATTGAGAAGAATATAAAAATTTTATGTTCTCTACTGGATCAAACATGATGATGCCGAACATTTCTCTTATCTACAGGTGCTTTTGGAATTAAGGAATGTTTCTTTCTAGGTGATCAAGAATCCTATAACGACTGATATGAGGTCGTGTGGCTACTGAAAGATCAAAATTACAATCCTCAAGTGCTCAAGGTGACTGATTTCTAAATCTAATGCTCTAGTTGTTGTCTTATAAGGGATGTGCATAATGTTATACGATTGTGTGTCTTCCTGTAGCAGTCGCATAAACCCTCATAAATCATTATTTCCTTCAGGTGATACCTTTAAAAATACTGATAATTCATGACTAATTTATTGACAACGATCAAAGGCCTTTTTTGGGGGGGAAGGGATGGTAGAAGGGGTGAAAATTGGTTCTTTTCATGGACATAGATGAAAATGAGAGTGGATAAGTGGTCAGTTGGTGTTGAAAATGAATGATGAGGCTATGGTAGGCACCTCCTCTTGTTCCTCTATGAAAAACATTAGATCTGAACCCTTTTTCCATGATGATCATGCTCACGTAGCAATTCTCGTCACTCCTGTAACAATTCTGGAATGCTTGTGTAGCAGAATTATTTTATCCATATCTCTAAAATGGTAGATTAGATTGAAATAAAATTTTGTGAGTATGTTTCCATCCTCCTTATGCATCTCCCCATAAAAATTCTTGGTGAACGAATACTCTAATATCGAGAAAAACTAAAAATGGATGTAGGTGATGGAGGTCAATTTCTTGAAAAGTGTGCCCTGGAATTTGCTGAAATTCCTTGAGCATGTTATCATAATCCATATGCATATGCCCATGAAACATATCAGCCAATCGATGCACAATTTTCAAGATATGGTCAAAACAAAAAATGCATGGCCTCCTGTAGCAAAACATAACTTTCCTGTAGCATTTTAGGACAGTGAAGGAAATGAATGGGAAAGGCTTGGGAATGATGGGTGGATGTTGGAAATGGGTGAGGGTTATGGATTGGAATACCCTTGTTACTTCTTGAGAATGTTTCACAGACGGTAAGAAGCCAAAGGTCAATTATTTTTTACTTTTTTCTTAGCTCATTGTGCATTTCTTCCTTTTTCTCTTTTTGTGGTGTTGATCTGTTTCTTTTCCTTATGAAGGTGGAGGAGTACCTGCATGAAAAGACATATATGCAACTGGATTTTTATTTTTTTCATCTTTTTTCCATTGTTTCCTCTTTTTTTTTCATTTTTTCTTTAGGCCTACTAGCTCCCTCAATGAGTTTTTCAGCGAGTACGTTAGCCTAGGCGCCTCAAGGGAGGTTTCCGCCTAGAATATTTTCATGTTTTTTTCTTCTTTCTAACCCACTGATAGCCTCAAGGAGGTTTTCAATAAATGAGTCAATCTCAAATACCTCAAAGGAGGTTTTCACTTGAGATTTTATTTTTCTCTGTTTTCCATATTTTTATTTCTTTTTTCTATCCTACTCTACCTCAAAAAAAATATCTCTTTCAAGTATAGGAATACTTCCAATGGAGTCATTTGCACATCAAGGTGGTAGATAAAATTACATGTAGACTTGAAAGATATGCTTTGACATGTACCTGAATATGAGAGACCAAATTCTTTGACTGAGATGAAATCAGAAATTATTGAAGAAGCCTATGTTTCTACAACTTAATGATTGTATGGAACCATATTTCAATATAGTTGTGATTCCCATGGTCCCGTTACACATTTGGATTTATTTTTTTGTCCTCTTCGACCATGACATTCAAATATTCCTATTTTTGCTGATTTTTCTCTTGAACACATGGAGGATATAATTGTAAACATGAGGTAACTTTCTCAATCTATGATTATAATGTTTTCTCTTCATCAAGTGCATCCCATGATTATTTGGTCTCCTCATTTCAATCTTGTTTTTATGAATGTTATCCTTAATGAAATCAAGATAATCTCTTATTTGCAATACTCTTCCTTAGCTAAGATGAATACCATTTAGACCAATAGGAGTTGCTTGCAAGTATTGTACCTCAACATTGTAAGTGGGTTGAGATACTTCCTTGTGTGTGTTTGGCAATGGTGATACAGGTAGTTTAGCTGTACTGGATGTTTAAGATGGATGTCGTTGAGGTTTGGGTTGCAATGGAGGTGGATGGTAGGGATAAAATGGAGTTGGGTATAAAGCATATTGAGGAAAATTTTGTGGATTTCTCCCATAAGGTCCTTACCAGCCTTGTTTCCAAGATTGGTTTTGGGGTGGAGATGGCCAAGGATGCCAATGAAAGGGTGTGTTGCAATTACTTTGAGATGGATGTGGATAAAATTGAAATTGTGAATTAGGTTCTTGCAACACACTAGGTTGACTAGGCTATCATGGTATTCTTGGAGCTGCATAATATAACTGCTTTGGTGATTGAATCACTCCATTGTCCTCTTGGTAAAATTCCTTCAACCATGATAATGATGGGAAATATTTAATAGCATGTGATTCTGAATCGATACACAAATATTAGCATCTTCTTTTTTCTCATATTGTGTTCTTAACCTTTCTACTTGTTTGCTTAGATTGCTAAGAATTGTCATTTTAAATTTATCAAGCGAATTTCCAAGTTTAGCTTGACTTACCAACCTTGATGCTGATTTGCTTACTCTTTCCCTTCGACTTGATATTTGTTTGCATGTTTCACAATTTTTTTCAAATGATAATTAGTATACATCACCTCTAGTCATGAGATCAAGGAGATCAATCCATTCATCCCAAATTGTTCAAAGTAAGAGGCATTTTAGTGTGTCAAACCCTAAATGATGTAACTTTTCCCTCTTAACATTATACATAAATATCTATATTAGATCCTGAAGGCCCTCATATTCTTTTTGGGTCATTCTAAATATTTATTCTTTAAGATCATGATCTTTAAATTTTTCTATAATTATATTTTGCATATCATTCCATGATCTTATTGAATTAGTCCCTAAACTCGTGAACCATTTAAGAGCTCTATCCTTCAGTTGTTGCCAGAAATAACATGAATTTTTGAGTGTTTAGTAAGTAACCATAATATCTACAAAGGATTTAAAATTCAAAGAGAAAGGTCTCCACATCCTCTAACCTCATACCATGGAAGTTGGAAAGGAAAGGTGAGGGATGTTTTTCATATGCACATTGACATCACTATCTTGAATGGGAAATACAAGAGGATATTCTTCATTTTTTCCATCTCCATCCATTTATTATACCTTCTTTGCCACCTCCTCTTCTTCTACCTATAAAAGTGGATGGTGATGTGGTTCTTACTACACCTTGTGATCAAGTAGGGTTTGTGGTATTGAAAGATTTTTTTTTCTATGATTTTTTGTAATGAAAACACTAATGCAATGCAATTTTTTGTTTTTGAAGTGAAAGATGTTGAATGTGATTTTTGTGTGCTTTTTTAGAAATTAAAAGAAATGAATCAACTAGGGAAGAAAACAATGCATGCTTTGACACCTCCACGACAATGACACAAAAATGTAATGAGCCTCGGTATTGCAACAAGAATGATGCATCTCCCAAGGCTACCAACTTAAATTATCAACATAGCGTTCGTACAAACTTAATAGGTGTCAAAAATATATGTGCAGCATGCAATATGTGCTTCTCTCATTGATCTGATGCAATGAAGTGAATTCAATGAAATCTAAGCCTAAACTATTTGCAGAAATGGAAATGTTACTCTATTTGCAGAAATGAAACCTAATTACTTTTGTAGAGAGGAAATCTTAGTTACTTTTGTAGAGAGGAAATGATATTCTACTTTGAATGAATGTAAATTTTAATCCTATTTGTAGATTGTAAACATTAACCTATTTGTAGATTGTAAATGGTACATCAAAAGGAAACCTAGTCTATGCAACAGAAATAGCAATGTTGGAAATGGAAACCATAGCTTAATATGTATGAAAATTTGATTCGTTCTTCAATCACTGCATTCAAGATAAAAATTTTCAAAAAATTTCATATGGTGCCTCATAAAGTAATCGTGAAAATCATCATTATGCTATTGAAGTCATGAATATGTCCACTAACCATAACTACAGAGGTAAATTGAAATGGAGAAAAGGCAAGACTTAAGAGATTGTTGGTATTACTCAATCATGGTTTTGGAGCCTAGTGGTCATTATTCAATCCTAAGAGAGAAAAACAAAGCTTTTGGAGTAGATCTAGTTAAGTTTACATGTGCTACAAGAGTGCTATAGGAGGTGCTACAGGAGGCCCTATTTTTCTACAGAAGTGAGATAACTTGAAAATGCCCAAGTAAATAAAATGAAAATGTGATGGTATTTTTTTTTTATTAATTAGGATGTCCTAGGACTCCATTCAAAGTGTAATAATGCCAAAATACCCCTGTTAACATGTGATAAAAAATAGCAGAAAAATACTTACTCTAAAAATCAGAAAATCAAGAAATAGTGAGCTAGTTAAGCTACAGATGCCTAACCTAATCAAGTGAAAATGTACGGGGTAGATTTTTACATTAAATTTATTATATTTATGAACCAATAAAAGTGGAATAAATCCAAATGAATTTCATTAAAATGTTCTATAAAATAGCATAAAATTACTAATATTTTAATAAAAGGGACTTTCAAAAATTATAGATTTGTGAACTAGTAAACCAATCCAAGTAGTTCAATGATTAATATGAATTTTTAAAGATGTTATAAGGATGTATCATTCTTTTGAATCTATAAATAACCTACAAAATAAATCACTTCCATCATTTAACCAACATAACCTACAACAAAAGAAGCATGAATAGTAAATGCAGAAATAAGAGATGCCATCTAAAAAGACATTCAAATGAAATAAAAAAAAAATTGTAAAAGAGGGATCTGAGGCTCTTGGTATGGCCAATACAAAAAAAAATTAGAGTCCTATAAAGGAAACCGAGCTTTAGAAGCTAAAACTGACACAACATTTCATTATTTGAATCAATCTAAGTACATCCCTACTAGAAATGAAAGTGGAGCTGTTAAATAACATTTTTTCTCCACAAAAAGACTAAGAAATACATGCCACATGAGGCAAATTCGAATTGATACTTATACAAAGTGATGAGGAAGCATTCTCCTTCAAAGGAGGAAGATTTCCCCTCCAAAATCCATTAAATAGTGGATTTGGTTCCCAACACTTAGAAGCTGCATTAAATGACAGGGAACACATTCCTAGATTTTTGCAATCAATGGAGATTCAGGATTTGTCAATAATTTTATGATATTCAGTTCATTTATTGTCTAATATTGGTCCATCAATGTAGTAGGGAGAAAGTCCTTATATTATCTTGTTCAGAATTTGCTCCATATTCTCTCAATATTCTGCAAAAGTAAATAACATTTGCCACAAAAATATGCAAGTACCTCTAAACCTTCCTAAGAACATATCAAAGTTAAAAAAACATTATTAAGTGTAGGAGAGATTTAATATAGCCTCTATGTCCCTAGGAAAGGCTATATGGGCATTAGTTTATGTCTAATTTGGAGGTCCAGTAGTAACAACTGTATATTGTCTACAACACTGATACAACGATGGCCTCCAAAACCTTGTTGAACCAGTATAACTATGAAAGCTTGAGGGGTATGTTAACAAATTCGTTAGAAACCCTAGGAGCATATTTTTCCTCTGCAAAATCAAAATGCAAATGTGAAGGTGAATCTCACCATCGTGGAGGGGGTTATATGCCATGTGTTGTCATTCTGTTGAAATTGTAAAATGTCAAGGAGGTAGATGATTGTTCAATCATCTAAAATGGATATGATAGTGTTGAGTGGTTCAAAGTAGCAACTAGGGGATTTCTTCCCAAAAGAAATTCCTTACAATGTAATTACCACATTTAATGAAAGATGAATATATGAAAATCTTAAAGGTACCTGCCTTTCAATGTTATATCAATAGTTTTCCACCTCGATTGGAAAATATCATAAGGGTGTTTGCTAAGTTTTGAATAACCTTTGAGGTTGAAAGAATAAAAATAAAATAGAATTTAAATACTTGATTTACCATAATGGTAAAAATTTGTGATGATATATGAAATTAAATACATGTTTACTTGTCTTTGTTATTTTTCAATTTTATTTACTACTTATTTTTTCTTATATGATATTTTTTATATATTTTACTAAATATTAAATAAATAAAGTAGGGGAATGGGAAAAGATACCTACCCTTTTCCCTCAAGATTGTGCAATCCAAAGGTGAAATTTTATTAGCTAGCTAATTTTAGTAATGACTCTTTTACCCTAAAAACATAAGAAAAATTTATACATTAAAAGCATGTAATCTTCTTTTTCTAAGTAATTTTGTTAATTTAATATATATATAAAAGAAAAATTAATGAATTTGATGAACACTGTATCTTTAATATCAATTAGCTTTCATATCCATTTTAAATCAAGAATTCTCAACCACAATTAATTAACATATGCACATTGAATTAAAAATTCTCAACTCAAAATGACTCTGGAATAATACCCAACATCACTAGCTTTACATTTTCCTTCAAAAGGGAAATATATGGTTCCAAAGGCTAAGAAATTAGAATGGTGTACATTATGTAATATATTTTCGCTACTGCTTCCTGCAACACAATGGATTCACTCTACCTAATTAAAAAGTCAGACAGATTCTTACTATGCCCATTACTCATATGATGCAAAGAAACAATGTTATTGAACTAAATTGGTGCACCATCATCTTTTCAGTATCATTGCTAATGAGATAAGTGTTGTAGCTCCCAGAGACAGCCTTGGATTGCTTACAAGTCTAGTGATTGGGCACATCTAGATTTGTGTGTCTCAAATGATTTACAGGAAACTGGAGACATCACTTCTGTGCTATAGATACATATATTTATAGGAAATGGGTTGGTTAATTTATTCAAAGAAATAAGACATGGATTTTTGGTACTTCTTCACAGGTTCAAATCTTATAAATATACATAAAAATAATGGAGGCTGAGTACTTCAAGGTTGTACAACTTAATAAGCTTTTGCAGGGCAATGAAAGAGGATAAAGAGAAGGAGCAACCCATAAAATAGAGCATAAGGCTTCAAGACTTCTACACTTAACACATCGAGCTTGAGGCATTAAGGATTTCTATACTTATTTGAGTTACAAGTAGAAGTAATGGATGAAGGAGGAGCTGAATGCTATGATTCATGTGTTTCAGATTTAAAGATATAATTTCAATAGTCCACATAGGTATATGCATCAGCAGTATTGAGATAAGTGAATCTGTGATATAATTACAGGCACTTGCATTCACTTATCAATATAAATAAATCTATGAGGAAACCTGAAATTGCATGAATACCAAGAAGAAATATGAACACAAAATGGGTTTTAATACAAGGAACACATACTATAATTCTTGAAGAGGGAATCACCACCATTCCCTTGGTATTATGAAAAATTTGCGTTACAAAGAGATACAGTCTGAAAATAGCATTTAGTGCTTGTTATAGAATTTATGAACCTTTTCTAATTCTTGCTTCCCCTATATATCTGGAGAGGGAAGCAAGAGCATTCATTACAACAAAATATCACTAGTCTAGACTTAGTTGTTGGGTCGACTAGCTGTCTCAGTCATAAATGGCTCTGTGGCCCAAAATATTACAGAATTAAATGTCTCAAGAAAGGAGTCACATTAAAGTACAACAAATGAATAACCATAAGATGAAAAATATACAAAGATATCCTTGCCCATCCTGTGATTGTCTCTGTTGCAGGAGTTGTTCTACTTAAGGCATGGCTTCCTGCACTACTTCACCAACCTCTATCTTTTCTATGTTTGTTTCATTCAGTGCTGGCACCTAGACCCATGTCACAGTGAGCTTCTTTTGGGTCAAACCATCTCGTGCTTTGAATGCATGACCTATTCTTCTTTAAACCATAGTTGTCAACCTATCATGCCCTTTAAACCTCTATCCTGCACTATCAGTGCCTTGACGTAGTGTAACAATGAAGTCTCTCAGCTGCAGGCTTTTTACGTCTAAAATAGGTGAAACTAGCACTTTTTGATTTCCCCCTTAGCCCCCCTTTATTGTAGCCCCTTTTGTGACTTTCCTCATATGACTAGGGGATGGAACTAGGGTCTTAGCCCTTTGGGCACTAAGACTATCAACAACTGTGGGGGGGCCTTTTCGTTTTATAACTTGAATCACCCTTAGTGACACCATTATATTGCATTGGGTGAAGTCTGGACGTGAAATATTTATCAAATAAAACCTATGAAACATCACATCCGGGGGCCTTCTTCTTTGTTATTCGGAATCCCACATCCCAGCACTGAATGCACTTTTCCTTAAGTTTCTCCCCTAGGCAGATGTGATCGCCGATATGCGGGATGACGTCATCGTTGCCATGTGTCACCCAGAAATGTGCCTATAGAACCCCTGAAAACATCGAAACTTCTTGACATGTTTCCTTCATACTGCCATGTCATTCATGATGTCAGCCGCCATGTTAGCCATTACGACCAATCATATTGCACCACATGCCCCCAGGAAGAGAGAGAGAAAATGGCCTGCATGGCCCTATTTTTGCATGGGTTTCCTTTGATAAATAATTTTAGCCTTCCTCGATGATCTTATACTAAATTGCAAAATCACAATTTGTAATGTTTTTTTGGGGAGGTAACCCCTCTGTTCATGTGATCAATGATAAGGCGAGATTGCGGGATGTGGGATTACCCATCACTGATATGTCATACCATTGTACCACCACATGGAGGAGAGAGAAGGGGGCAACCCGACCTTTGTTTTACAATGCTTTTCCTTTGTAAATGTATTTTGGTCATCCCCGATGATGTCACACCATATCGACGATTATCCCCCCCTGCCCCCCAATTCCTTAAGGATGGCCCATCAAGTATTGCGGGGACCATGCGGGACTGTGAGATGGGGGACTACTATGACTGAGAGACTGCAAGATGGGGGACTGTTGTGACTTCGGGACTATGGGGTCACCATGATGTGGGATGCGAGATCTACGGGATGGCAGGATTGCCCCTCGCCGATCACCGATGTGACGTGGAGGATAGAGAAAGGGGGTGGCCTGGGCTTGGTTCTATTCTGCATTTCCTTTGTTAACTCTTTTCGTCCTCTCTTGGTGATGTTACACTACATCACATAATCATGCCCCCACAAGGTTTTTAGTGTGGCAGCCATTTCATCCACTAGTATGACGATAATGTAGGATTGTGGGATTGCCCCTTACTGATAGCTGATAAGCCTATATTGCGGGACTGCGAGGTGGTTGATATCTAGGATTATGATGTGCAGGGATTATTGTGCCCGAGGCCCCAGATATATGATATTTGCTCTCATACTTAGTCATTTTCTTGGTTTTCAAGGCTTTCCACGTATGATCTTCAACATGCTCTAACCTCTAGTCCACAAGTCCATTCTTGGTCTTTTGTATACCATTGGAAATATCTTTCCAAGCAGTAGGTAATGAAGAGGGTCTGATTATGCTCTGTGATATTCTATGGTCTGAGAAAATGGCTCCAAACTTCACTGCTCTTGGGCAACCTTGACCAATTGAAATCCACAATGTAGTGAGTGACAAGATTGGCTCCAACTAGGGACAGTGCCTTGCTGACAAGGTGTTGAGGACCTGCAGACCAGTAGTTTTTCCTTCCATTGGGCATGGAGTCATTCTTAAACAAAATATAATTATGTGAAAAATGACTTCTTTGATAAAAAAACTGAAAAATTCAAATAAAACTTTCAACACACACACCAGATATTTATAATGAGCAACATGCAGATATCTCTAGTTTTGAAAATAAACTTTTAGGAACTGACCATTTACAGGCAGTTCCAATAGTTCACCATCCAATTTTTCATGCATGTAAGAATTATTTCTCCTCTCTTTTGAAATATTGAAGGGTTCGAACCATAGCGGATTAGATTTCCCATGTTTTCCTTTGTCTTCTCGTCGCACATCCCACCTGAGAACTAAATCTCCTTGCTAAAGAGGTTTATCCTCAGCCATCTTGTCAGACAGAGATTTCATCCTTTGCTAGTAGTTTAACAATTTGACCCCCACCTTCTCTCTGTTCTCGTGGAGATCCACTAGATGATTTAGCCTTCTAGTCAAGGTACTTGTCTCTTCCTCAACTTCTTGTAGCAACTTTGCAATTGGCATTTCTAATTAGATTGGGAAGACAACAACCTTGCCATATACTAGCTCAAAAGGTGTTTTCCCAGTGGGTCGTTTAGGCATTACACGATTAGCCGATAGAGAAAACTTCAGTTGGGAGTCTGAGTCCCTTTAATTTTCAGCGATGGTCTTCTTTAGAACCCTCACCACAGTTTTATTTGAAGACTCAGCCAAGTCATTCCCTTGAGGGTAGTATGTACTGGAGTGTCCAATAATGATATTGAATTTATGGAAGAAGTTGGTGAACTTAGCATATTTGAATACCTGTGCATTATCAGTGATAATTTTAAAATGACACCCAAAGTGGAATATTATATTCTCCTCCATTAATTTTATCACCACTCAGTCAATAGCATTTATAGCTAGGATAGCCTCTACACACTTGGCAGAATAGTTAGTGGTTGTTAAAATCCATTTGTGGTGGCCACTCGATGGTGGCTTTATTTCTCCAATGAAGTCCAGTCCCCACTGTCTAAAAGGATCCTCTATGTGCACAAGAATCAGGGGGAGAGGATAAATCTTCTATCTTTCAGCAAACAATTAGCATTTCTAGCATGACCCACCTTAACGATTTTATCTACGATTGTCTTCCAACTATAGTGTCCTCCGTAGACTCCCCAGTGGAAATCCTCAATCACTTCATGGGTTTCTCCCTCCACCAAACATAGCAGCAATACCCCCACTAGGTCCTTCCAATAGAGAATTCCATTTAATATAATGTAATTCTATGCCTGCAACCTCAGACTCCGCCATTTATATCTATCTAGTCCCAACGGGCATCTTAGGAATAAGAGGTAATGAACAATGTTCTTAGACCTGGGCGATCTGTCATATTTGGCATAGATATTCTACTCAACTGTTTTAATTCTGATCTGTTGATCCTCTAGTTTTCCTTCCTCTATGATCAAGCTTATCCCTAGAGCTTGGAAGTTGCAGATAAAATCTTGGTCAACCCATGGCCTTTAATGAGCTTGGTGGGCTTTATTTCTAGCTCATATTCTTGTATTTTACCTATCTACCTACCCCCCTTTTCTTCACTATCTCCCTGCACCAAGATGTCCTTGAATGTAGTTTTTGGGAAAACTGTTGTGATTCTTGATTGCAGCACATACATACAGAATGAATTCAACGCCTTGACCAGTGCATAGGCCTGTTTCTCCAATATATTGTATTTCAGCTCATCATCCCTTAGGACTTGGCTAAAAAAGGCAATGGGCTACTCATAACCTTCTTTATTTTTCTATAATAGCACAGTAACGATAGTATGTGGAGAGGTGAAAGAAAAGATGTAGAAAGGAACTAAATAGTTGGGGATGACTAGCACTGGGGCCTCAACCAAAGCTTCTTCAATTCTAGTGAAAGGATCACGGGGGACAAAGCTCCACTTGAGTCCATTCTCCTTCTTGAGCATGTCTGTAATACCTTTGACTATCTCAACATAGTTGGGTATGAATTGCCTTAAGAAATTTATCCTCCCCAAAAAGGCTTGGACTGCATTCTTGTTTTTGGGCAAGGGAATATGGCTAATGGTTTTGACTCATTCAAGATCAATCTTTACTCATTCCTACACTATTATGTGTCAAAGAACCTTCCTCTCACTCAGGGCGAACTGAGATTTCTTATGATTCAAAGAGAGACCATACCTTTTGCACTTCTTGAAGGTAAAATTAAATGGAGGATATGCTCTTCATTAGTCTTATAAAAGATTGTGATGTCATCTATGTAGACTACCACGAATGTTTCTTGCTCACCTACGAAAGCTATGTCCATAGCTCTCTGAAATATGGTCCCTGCATTTATCAACCTCAATGGCATGTGGGCATACAAGAATGCTCCCCACGGGGTGGTGAATGCAGTCTTTTTCTGGTCCTTAGGGTGGACTGCAACTTGGTTATATCTACAGAATCCATCCATCATAGACATTATGGCTACACCCACTACCTTCTGCAATATATTATCCGTCTTGGGTTGAGAGTAGTTATATCTTTGAGAGGCCCGATTTCGATTCTGAAAGTCTACACATGGGCTTATCTCTCCGTTCTTTTTCAAGACAGGGACCAAATTGGCTACCCACTCAGAGTATCTTAAAGGTACTATGATCTTTGCCTACAACAACTTCCTTACCTCCTTTTCAGTGGAGGATAGTAAGAGTGGATTTATCTGTTGAGTTTCTATTTGCATGGCTTTATCACACTCTTCAATGGAATCTTATGCTGAATGATATTAGTATCAAATGATTTCAAATCATCATAAGACCAAGCAAATACATCTTTGTAAGTTTTGAATATATCTAAATACCATTGTTTGTATTACAAGGGTATTCCTTTGGACAACCTGATCGTCTGGGGTTCCTCCTCTGGTCTGATGTTGCAGTCTTCTACTTGTTCATCCTTCTTGGGGGCCATTTGTTTGGAGTCTATGTCATCTTTACTGAAAATCCTTTCCAATGGAACAAGTCCACCAGGGATGGTGTTCCCTTTTAGTTTCAATTTTTTTTCCCAGCCACTGTGTCTTTCCACCAAGTGGCTTCTTCTTCTTCTCCTTCTTCTACTTATTCTTGATCGATGGTGCAATGGGTGAACTCCCCAACAAATTCTATAAATATTTTCACCTGCTCATCATCTACGAATACCTCCCAGTGTTTGAAATTATCAAGTATTGAAGGCCTTTGTCTGACTTCTATCTCATATCTGAGGAGTGGATTCCGTGGGAGCCTGAAAGTGCTTGTAGCTATCGCAAGAGAGTTAACCATCCTATTTTCTTCCCTGGGAAGAAACTAGATGTTGAATGCCAAGAAGAAATTATCGATTAAGTCCCACACTTCATTTCAGTACATCCTCAGCCTGGGGTGTTTAGCCTAGCATTGATTTCTGATTTTCTTTACAACCAGTTGAGAATCTCTATAGACTATTAGGCATTTGATATTCATATTTTTTTCTGTTTGTAATCCAAGGAGTAGTGCCTCATACTCCACCAAATTATTGGTCACCTCAAGTTTTAGTTTGAAAGAGAGGGGTATCGTGCTTCCTTCGGGAGACACCAACAATATTCCATCTTCATTCCCATATTTTGAGTTTGCTCCATCGAAGTATAATTTCCATATTTTATTTTCATTTGATCGCAAGTGCTCTCACTTCCCTGTTAGGTGTACTGATGTTTCCTTTAGGAAGTCCTCATCCTCTTCTAGGAATAGACAGGAGATGTCGCTATCCTTCCAATGCAGTGGGGAGTTTTCTGCGCCTTTAGCTGGGGTCACGGTTTTCACAAACCTTGATTCTCTGCACAACCTCATTTTCTCACCTCCAATAGTGGGAATGGTGGCATAAGTCAGATATATCTTGATAGAGCCACCCACCTTGGAACCCCAATATCTGGATAATATCATTCCAAAATGAGGAGGTATATCAACCACCACTATATCCATTAGCACACTTTTCACCGGGATCTGAGCCAATTTTACCACCAGATCATTTATCATTCCTAAGAATTTGACTGCCTTGCAGTCAAAGGAGTACAAGTCCTTATGTGGTTCGGTGTTCTCCAAACCCAACTGTTCCATTACTGATAATGGCATGAGGTTGTGTGAGGCCCTGGAATCTAGCATACAATTATGCAACAAAAGTTCATAGATCACCAAAGTCACATAGAAAGGCATAGTAGAAGGGTCCAACTCTTCCACATGTGACCCAAAAACAACCATGGGGCTCTCCTCTTAGAGGTTCAAAATATCTTGGGTTGGTGCTGAGGTGACTGGATGCATGAATTGAGATACTTTGGCTTTGTAATTAGTCCGCTTTAGAAGCTCAGTCAAAGGAACAAGAACTTTTACCTGTTCCAACTCCTTTTGGAGATTGAATGTGGGTTGGGCCTTATCTATATCTCCTCGCTATGTTCTTTCTCCTTCCCACTGGAAATTTTAGGCAGAACAAGTGCCTCCTTTTCTCTATGTCCCTTATGACCGTTTCTTTTCTTATCTGCATAGACTCCTGTCTTGGGTGGGTCTAGATGGAGCTTACCTTTCCCTTTGTCTGGTGCAGGAGGATTAACTTGGGGAGCACTTCCTTCCTATTTCTCTGGTTCTCTTGACCTCTTCTTTGAAGATCTTAGATAATACTTATGTTGGGTTTGTGTTTGCATGAACTCTGCAAACTGTTTGCAATAATAATCCATATCTTCCTCATCTGTTGCTACTTCTATATGATAACTGGCCTCCTAGTGAGCCATATCCTCATGTTCTTCCTTGGAAAAAGAAAAATATACATTTCCTTGCGTCTCTTGTGTATCCGACGAGTGTTCATCGAGGCCATCTTCCAAGTATAAGGGATGAGGGATCTGATCAAGTTGTTCCTTTCTTTCCCTTGGAATTTGTTGCAGTGGAGGCCTTCTATATTGTGGGTTATAGCCTCGGTTATTGACTTGAGCATTCGGTCTGGGGAGGTTCTTGTTCTCAATTTCAAACCTTTTGTGATAAAATCCTGATGAGTTTTCCCAAATTGTCCCATTTTGTGTCTGATGATTCTCTATCTTGACTAGAGGAGGATGCCTCTTCTTTCCCTCTTTTGGGTTTAGTAGGTTCTTGCTTTACCCTTGATTTCCTGTCGAGGCCAGATTTCCTTCTACATCGAGGGAATCAATCTGAAGTTGGTCTAGAGTGAGATACTTCATTTCTCTCAAGGTAAAACAAATTTCAGACTTAAAGGCTCCCTAGAAAACCAAACAAGCTGCAACTAGAGGAGGCTTTATGTCAACTGGTAGGCTATTGTACTACTTATTGAATATTTTGATAAATTCTAAAGTATCCTCCTTCAGTATTTTTATTATGGCATTAGACTTAGTGAGGAGGTACTCATGATTCCTCTTTTCTTCCCATTTCTAGGTGAAAGAATTTGTTATGCCTTTGAACGACTTTCTGGCTTCTCCATCAAGACTTTGTACAAAAATTCTCATGACCACATCCAACTATTGCACATTCAGGTTCTCAACAAAGGCAAAAAGGTTTTTATGTGTCTCTTTGATGTGTTTTCATCTTCCCCATTGAATCTAGGCAAAATATTAAGGTAATTTTGGGTTATGACACTTTAGGGCTGAGGTAGCCCAAGAGGTGCATACTGATTTAGAAAAATGTCTGGAAGAGCCACCTAGATTAGTAGAGGGGGGTTAAAATTTTCTTAAGGAAGTGGGGTCAAGACCACATTGTTTGGAGGGGAAAGAGGGTATGTCAAGGCCTTAGGAGTAAGTCTTGAATAATGACTAGCAGTAGGTTGAGAACTAGATGAGGGAACTTCAAAGGCTAGTGAGATGGTAGTACAACCAGGGGGAGTTTTCTCTTTCCATGTTTTCTGGGAAGTTAATTTTTTAGGGTCAGACACAAATGGGGATTTAAGCTGGGATGTATTTGAGCAAGTATGAGGCCTTTTAAAAGCCAGGGTTATGATTGATAATGAGGGGGTTGTGGAGTCGCCAAGGTGATATGAATGCAATCAGAATAGACTTGGCTCACCTACACGAGGGGTGCTCAATTTGTCATATCCCAGGGGGAAATCCTTCAATAAGATCCCTGGAAACGAAGCCAAAAGATGTTGTAGCTCCCAGAGACAACTTCGGATTGCTTACAGTACTAGTTCCTGGGAACATATAGATTTTTGTGTCTAAAATGATTTATAGGAAAATAGAGAAATCACTTCTGTCCCATAGATACATATATTTATAGGAAATGGGTTGGTTCATTATTCCAAAGATTATCCAAAGAAATAAGACATGGATTTGTAGTGCTTCTTCACAGGTTTAGATCTCATAAATATACATAAAAATAATGGAGGCTAAGTACTCCAAGTGTTATAGGCTAATAAGATTTTGGAAGGAAGATGAGAGAGGACAAAGAGAAGGAGAAACCCATCACATAGATCATAAAGCTTCAAGACTCCTACACTTAACACATAGAGCTTGAGGCATTAAGGATTTCTATACTTATTTGAGTTACAAGCATAAACAATGGATGAAGGAGGAGCTGAATGCTTTGTCATGCACTATCATTGCCTTGATGTAGTGTAACAACAAAGTCACTCAACCATGGGATTTTTACCTTTAAAATAGATGAAATAGGCACTTTTGTATTTCCCCCTTAACCCCGCTTTATTATAGCCCCTTGTGTGACTTTCCTCATATGGTCGGAGGCTGGAACAATGGGCTTAGCCCTTTGGGTGCTAAGGCTATCAATAGCTGTGCAGGGGCATTTTCCTTTTATAACTTGAATCGCCCTTAGTGATGCCTTTTACCACATTGGCTAACATCCAGACATGAAATATTTATCAAATAGAACCTATGAAACGTCACATCTAGGGGCCTTTTTCTTTCTTATTCGAAATCATGCGTCTTGGTGCTGAATGCACTTTTCCTTAAGTTTGTCCCCTAGGCAAGTGTGATCACTGGTATGCGGGATGATGACATTGTTGCCACGTGTCACCCTGTGAGTGGTGACACGTGTCACTCGGAAATGTGCCTATAGGACCCCTGAAAATGTCGAAACTGCTTGCCACATGTCCTTTGTACTATCATGTCATTGACAATGTCAGCGCCATGTCATCCATTAGGACCGACCATATTGCACCATGTGACCCCCAGGAAGAGAGAGAAAAAGGCCTGCCCTGTTTTTGCATGGGTTTCGTTTGTTTAATAATTTCGGCCTTCCCCGGTGATCTTATACTAAATTCCAAACTTGAAAACCTACAAGGTTTTTTTGGGGAGGTAGCCCCTCTGTTCTTGCGATTGCCAATAATGTAGGATTGCAGGATGTGGGATTTCCCATCACCGATATGCCATACCACCATACCTCCATGTGGAAGAGAGAGAAGGGGGTGGCTTGACCTTTGTTTTACCATGATTTTCCTTTGTAAATGAATTTCGGCACTCCCCGATGATGTCACACCATATTGACGATTATCCGCCCCGCAATTCCATAAGGATGGCCCATCATGTATTTTGGGGGCCATGCAGGACTGCTATGACTACAAGATTGTGGGGTCACCGAGATGCATGATGCAGGGTCTGCAGGATTGTGGTATTGCCCCCTTGCCAATGGCTGATGCCACATGGAGGAGAGAGAAAAGGGGCGGCCCAACCTTGGTTTTGTTCCGCATTTCCTTTGTTAACTCTTTTTTGCCTCCCACGGTGATGTTACACTACATTGTATAATCATGCCCCCGTAAGGTTTTCAGAGTGGCAGCGCTTTCATCCACCGTTATGCCGATAATGCGGGATTGCGGGATGATCCAAATGGATCCTAGAGTACTCTCTAAGTCTTCAAAATCGCTTAAAAGATCAAAACTATAGCATAAGGAAAACCTATGGAAAAGTCAGATTACACTATGGGGAGGCAAAAACACCAAGAAATAGTAGAAAATAGGCTTATCGGAGGCTTGAATAGTGAATGCACAGGAGCTGTTGGATCTGACCAATCAACGGTCTAGATCCGACCAACGAATCGCAATTGGCAGTGGCAAAGGGAGGCTATCGGCGGAGACCCCATGAAATATGTGACTACAATGAGCGGGGTCAATGAGGATTGTCGATCAAGGGCACAGATCGATGGTCCACATTGCATCGCAATATCACTATCGACCAATACAATGGAGTGGGGATATATGCATACACATGTATGCAATGTGATTTTCGGACCCGATAACAATTATAAATGATGTTTGATATGATTTGAGATCTAGGAAACAAAGTTTTCCTTTGTAAAATGAATTTTCGTTGAATAAACAAAAAACCAAAGAAAATGCGTCAATGCGATATTACAAACCCAAAATGGTTTATTGATACTGTTACATATGATTTCAAGTCTGATAAGTGGGAATTTCAATGTTTTTTAATGTATTTTCAATACAAAAAGAAATCACGATATGAGCAGGATTTCTGGCGGGCTAAGGGAGGTAAGTGGTTCAGCCCGGGCTCCGCCTGATCCCATACAATGGTTGCCACGTGCCCAGGCTAAGGAGAGAGAAAACCACCCTCATCGAGCGGTTAACCCTCGTAGGAAAGAGCCACCCGAAATGAACCACCACTGTTGGATCTAGATCTCCCAAATCAATGGTGGAGATACTATATCGATATACACGCGGACCCGATAGGAGTATAAAGTGGAATTCTAAATATTTTAAGTCTGGGTGAACAATGATTTTGGTGGAATTTCACAGTTTGAATGCATTTCTCTGTCTTAACAGAAAGCAGTTGTTTCAGTGCTTTCAAAGGGTCGATGCACTCATCCGTTGCAGATTAGGTGGCCACCTCCCCTGAATTCATTATGCAATGATTGTTTAATGCTAGAAGAGGGATACGAGTGGATAGAGGTCGACAGACAGAAAGACGAGAAGCAGAAATGAACAGGCAGAGAAAATTGTCTTTAAAGACATAGATAAAGAGCAAATAGGAGGTAGTATTGTAGGCAGTCCCGAGACAGAGCCAAGACAGAGACAGAGAATGATTGAGAGAAGCTGTGTACTCAGAGAGGCTTGAGAGGTTCAAGCAAACTCTTGTTGTTGTATCAATTGTGTGTTGAGTCTCAAATTGAGCTCACACTATTGTAAAACTCTGTTTGAAGACATAATAGAGAGGTCACCATTGAAGGTTGGACCAGGAGATGTAGCCCAAGAGTACTGGGTGAACTCCTTATTAAATTTGCTATGTTTATGTGTGTTGTCTATTAGGCTTCTTTACTACTTCATTTTCTATGTATTTCACAATCTTATCGATCCATTTCATAAAATAACATATGCAAAACCATGCACATGAGTATGTAATACCTTATTAATTGTTAAGATCTCATTTTCAGATCACGGGATTTCCCCTTACCAATCACTGATAAGCATATATTGCATGGTTGTGGGCCTGCCGATATGCGGGATTGTGATGTGTGGGGCTTATTGTGCTTAGGGTCCCTCATATGTGATATGTGCCCTCATACTTAGTCATTTTCTTGGTTTTCAAGGCTTTTCAAATGTGATCTTCAACATGCTCTAACGTTCGATCCAAAAGTCTATTCTTCGAATTCTATGTATCGATGGAAAGATATTTCCGAGCACTAGGAAATGGAGAGGGTCTGATTAAGCTTTGAGATTTTCTGTGGCCTGGGAAAGTGGCTCTAAAATTCACTTCTCTTAGGTAACCTTGACCAATTGAAACACAAAATATAGTGAGTGACAAAAATAAGCATTAGTGTCGAGGCTTCCATGGCTTCTTATTTACTTTTATCAAATGGAAATCTTGATACCCCTGTGCCCCATGCCTCATAAACCTAATATCCCACATTGCTTCTTGGGATCTATCATGTTGAAATGCTTCATTGGTATAAAAGTTGTAACTCTTGTACATAACAGAGGGGATGCCTATTCTAGAGGAAGATTCTCCAAGGTTTGACCCACTAACCTATAAAAAAATTCTCTTCTCCACTCTGAGGCCCAAAATTGGTCAACTCAACCTCCATCAACTATTCAAATCAGCCCAAAAACTGTCTAAAAAAGTCCAATGAAAATCAACAAAAGTCAACACTACAACAAACCCTTATATAGTCAACGTTGGTCAAACAATGGTCAAACAACCTTGATTTATGTGCCCAAAAGTGTGGCCTACCCAAACAGAGACCCCTCAGACAAAACTGCAGTGAAAATAGGTCAACGTTAGTCAACGCAAGTGAAAACAACCTCCTGCAATTTCGATCAACGTTGGTCAACGGCTGGAACGTAAAAGTACATTCCTTCTTCGTATGTGTCAAGAGTGGCCTCTGAAATTTGTACCCAATCAAGGAAGGAGAGAGAAGAACGAGTGTGAGATGGCATGCCAAAATGAGGATGAGGCTCCTTGCATTTATATTATATGCAACGTTGTGGGCTTGAGAGTGAAAATTAGATGGCTACATATAGAAGTAGCTACATTCTCCGTATGAAGGAAGCCTGTTAATGTCATGCGAATCGTGATGTTCGATCGATTGGTCTCTTCGGTCTATTCGTCTGTTGGGACTGTAGCGTGTATGTATAAAAATTAACCACAGAAAGAAAAGTTATCTACCCCTCCTAAAAGCTATTTGGTTTCGGCGTTCCCACAAAATTAAGAATCGCATGGTTTCGGTGCACGTGCAATTGCTGGAGAGAAAAAATTGTAATATTTTTCCAGATTTTGTAGGCGGGAAAAATTATATTGGAAACCAGAATGCACATTAATTCACATTACGATTATTTTTGCCGTATTTTAATGGTTATTTGTTTTGGTTAGGGTGTTTTTTGCCGAACGAGTTAGTTTTAATTATGTATTTTTGTTGTAAATTCAAAAATATATTTTATTAAAATACATAATTTGAGACTCCTGTGATCTATGTTGTAGATGATTTTTCATTGAAGTTTGGAACTAATCATTTCACAAATGAAAAAGTCAGTTAATCGTCATGAATAAATAGTAAAGATGCATCATAGTCCAAAGGTACCCACTGAAAATTAGTCATTGAAAACTAGAAGTTAATTTTGGGTTATGATGCCTTATTTCTATTTATTTATGAAGATTGTATGATTTTTTCACCTTCCCTTGAGGATGAATCATATTGGTTGGTTACAAATGTAAACCAAATCCTAATAATACTTAATCTAAATTTTATATTGAATAAAAAAAACAAAAACAAAAAAACACAAAACAAAAAAACCAAACAAACAAATTTAAGTGTTTTTAACTGTAAATATTTTTTTGGAATGAATTATATTTCAAATAACTAAATAATGCTCGTACCGATCTCTAATTGCGTGTTGTCTGCCAAACATCTCAGGGAAGTTTAATGCCCTAACCGATGACATATAAATGGCTGTGTCGTCTTCCAAATATTAGGTGCATATACGAGGTGTCAATTTTTCAAGTATTAGGTGATGTATAGATATATAGACAGTAACATTAATCGGCTGAATGCGGAGAGAAAATTCAATGTGATGTGAGCTCTGTGAAAGCCATGCCTGACGACTTTAACATTGACTCATTAATGCAATGATAGGAGGTGCCATTTCGCAACCAAGGTTAGGAGAACTATCGCTTTTAATGTGAGATGCTTCTAGGTCTAGCTCTTAGCTAGGCACAAACATTTTTAGGATATCTCAATTTTTAGTCATGCCATTATGATGGTTGTCTATTTTAATTTAATTATGAATAATCATTATTTTAATTTAACTATGAATAATTATTATGTGGATAATATGAATTTATTTTTTATATAATATTTTTAATAATACAAAAGTTGATATTTATTTTTAAGATAGTTATATTTTTTTTCTTTTTAATTAAATTGATTAATTAAAATAAAAAGTCATGAACAAGTATCATATGAATTAATTTATAGTTTTGTGGACATGTGGTATTGATACTCTAGGTATTAGCATATTGTATTGTAACAAAGGCTATTTATAAACTAAAACTCTCCACAATCAAATGAGGATAAATCTCAATAATTAAGAATATTTTCCATTGTCTCTTTCAAAGTATACTTTGTAATTTATAATAATAATAATAATAATAATAATAATAATAATAATAAAGTTATAATTACTCCGATCGGCACCCCCCCCCATCAGACTCAACAATTTAATCATTTTCTTAATTAATCTTTTTGATCGGATGCCCTGAATTGAAAAATTCCAGTATATTCTTGTAGTCGTCACTAAATCAATTAATGAAATTCACTACAATAACTTTATTGCATGTCTAAAACACATACTTAGACCATACTTAAATTGTCTTTTTACAAATCATGATTAAAAATTCACTGTGCCTCTTGTTGATAACCACATATGTAGGATTAAGAAAAAATGAAATAAAAAAAATCACTATTGAACACCCATCTTTCACAGTGGCTTTGATAGTGGTCTCTTTCCATTTTGAAACGTATGCATGGTTGAAGCATAAGGACACATTTTGATCCATTACAATGACGGTTGAAGGATTTATGCGAAAATCATCCATAACTGTGACAATGAGGTATGTAGGCATAAGTTCGAGTAATAAGGACATGTTTCATGCATTACAATTAGGGTTGAACCTTTGTGCCCGACAATCATCAATAACCATGACAATGAGATATGTAGGCATCAACCAATGAAACATTTCTGTAATTCAGTTAAGTATAGTCGAAATGTGAAACGTTCTGCCTATTCGTATTGTCCTCCACCAGGGGTTTTGAGTTTTTAGTTACATTACAAAAGTTCGAACCTCATAGTATGGCCCATTCGATATATTATAATCAAACGCTCTAAGGATGCATGCAATTCTTTGTTAGCACTTAAGGTTTTTGTAATTGTTGAAGGATAACTGGAATGCTAGCTTCTCTCGGCTTCTATCTGGTAAAAAAGGTGGCAAATCTCATTTCATTTTTAATTGTTTCCAAGCTCTCGCGGTTGTCTCCAATAATTTGGTGTAGTTCGTGTTTGATTGAGTTATTCCTTACTTTAGGTTTCATCATTGGATAAATGCTTTCTCAGTGATTGTCAAACGCTCCGTGGATGCATGCATTTCTTTGTTAGCACTTAAGGTTGTTGGAATTACTATTTTTCAGGTTTCAAAGGTGTTTAGAAATCGATCTTACACGTATGTACAGTTTTTCTTTCCACGATATTCTTCCACTTTAATTCAAATGAGATGACTAGCCCGTGGAAAAAAAAGAAGGGAATCGATTGTGTATAAACCATTTACAAAGGAAAATGCCCACATAAACATACCTTTCCACCCTTCCATACAACCTTGTCACATTTCTTGAGGTTAACCTCATCGCAATCGGCCATTGGTCCTACCACGGTCATACATATATATATATATATATATATATATATATATATATATATATATATATATATGTATGTATCTTCATCGCTCCTTTCACTCTGATATGCTATATCGGAGTGTTAACGTATGTTTTAGCATTAAACCACTTTAACAAAAATATATAGATTGCACAGGAAACCCGCTCTGAATCATATATATAGCAGAAATAAAATTTTATAGATTCGCCACTATACGCCCATTAGTTCCGGGTCTCCAAGCCTTTGCATTGCACACTCGGATATGCACTTCCTCTTATTGTAATTTACGATCAGATCTTGACCATCGATCTGATTCGTGATCCAACACTTGAGATTAAGCTGCACAATCTCATATCACCCAAGCTCAATGCCGGACTCCTTCCACTTCCATACCACAATTCGATGTCTTTATGGACCCGATAGGGATATAAACCATTCCCTATAATATTTCAAGTCGACAGTTGATTCCTACTACGTTTTTCACCGTTTGTTTGTGTAATTGGGATTTCCACTTACGGGAGTTAAACTATATAATGAGCCCGTCGATGCGATATTTCGCCTTCCCAATTCGATATGTGATCCGACAGTTTATATTAACTCGCGCGATCGCATATCACTCAACCTCAATGCCTTTGTGATATACTGGCTCGTAGAAAAAAGAAGGTTCTTGTCTTTTTTTAAACACTCTCCCAAAATTTATTGCTTCTCTGGCGTTCATCTTCTCCCGAAAGATCGCGACTTAAAACCACTTCACAACCTTTACAAAACCTTAAATCACACATATATAAGCTTCCCCTTACAAAAACATTGGTTACATATGTTTTTAACACATAAGTCTCTTATCGGCGCATATTTCCCTACACATGATTTACAAATGAAAATGCCAGCATAAACATAGCTTTCCACCCTTCTGTACAGCCTTGTCACATTTCCCGAGGTTTAACCTTATCGCAATCGACCATCGGTCCTTCCACGGTCATACGTATATATATGTATGTTCATTGCCCCTTTTGCTCCAATATGCAATATCAGAGTGTTAACGTATGTTTTAGCACTAAACCACTTTAACGGAAATATATGGATTACACAGGAAACCCGCTCTGAATCATACATATAGCAGATCTCAAATTTTATAGATTCGTCACTATATGCCCATCGGTTCCAGGTCTCCAAGCCTTTGCATTACGCACTTGGATCTGCGCTTCCTCCAATTGTGATTTGCGATCAGATCTTGACCGTCGATCTGATCCGTGACCCGACGCTTGAGATTAAGTCGCGCGATCACATATCGCTCAAGCTCAATGCAAGACTCCTTCCATTTCCGTACACCGATCCGATATCTTTACGGACCTGATAGTGATATAAACCATTCCCTATAATATTACAAGTTCTGCAGTTGATTCCTACTGTGTTTTTCACCATTTGTTTGTGTAATAAGGTTTTCCTCTTGCGGGAGTTAAATTGTATAATGAGCCGCTGATGCAATATTTCGCCTTCCTGATTCAACCTTTGATTCGATGGTTCAGATTAACTCGTGCAATCGCATATCACTGAACCTCAATGCCAGACTCCTTCCGCTTCCATACGCTGATCCGATATCTTTACGGACTCCATAGGGACATAAACCATTCCCTATAATATTTCATGTCTGGCACTTGGTCCCGACTGTGTTTTTCACTGTTTCTTAGTGTACTTGTGTTTCCACTTAGGGGATTTAAATTGTATAATGACCTCGCCGATGTGATATTTCACCTTCCCGATTCGATCTCTGCAGTTTATCTTCCCAGATCTAACGGTTCCTGAGCATCAATCTTCGGTCTTGCACTCGTTCCTTTAACTTAGAATTTATTCTAAGTCTTCATTTTTTCTCTTCTTTAAAGGTTTCGTCTTGCTATTATTTTGCTGCACACTCTTCCTCTTGAGCTTTGATTGGTCCTTCTAATGGATTGAACACCCCATCTTAAACCTCCTCTTTATGTATTCTCTGTGTGATTACTGCACTTCACCTACACACACACACACACACACACACACAGATATATATACAGAATGACATAGTTCGCTCATCTTCCACCATTAGATGGTTACACTTATTCAATTTGGGATTAAATCTCTGCACGTATATATAAATCAATACATAATTACAAGGTAAGTGTAAGCAATGCAATTTCTCTGTGACACTTTATAAGTATTTCATCATTACTTATGTTTCCTGCATTTATACACAAATTATTAGTTTGGAAATCATAAAGTTCAGTAGTCTCAACTGTTTCTTCACATATTAGCTCTTCAAACTGAACTTCATCTCCTTCTTTCACAACAATTTGTTCCTGTGCTGTCACAGTTTCAAATATCAATGTATTATCAAATTCTTTCTCCCGCAATAAATCACTGCTTGTCTCATTTAACAAACATTCTCCATCCTCCTTTACTTCAGAGTTTTTTATCTTCTGAAAGATACTTCTACATACTTCTAACAGCTTCAAAAGATTGGTCATCCTCTGTAAAACACTCCTCTATTAGTGTTTCTTCTCCCAAGGTTAAATCATCTGCATAGGTTCGTTCCTTCTTAACATCTTTTAGTAGAAAATGGAAAATTGCTTTGAAAAATGGAAATTGTGTGTGGTAAATTATGTATTTATGTTACTTTTAATTTTATTGAGCATTAAATTTTTTTGTTGATATCAAATGCATTCTTTTTTACAGTTAAGTGGTTTCATTTTTTCATCGTGGATCCAACTATTTGGAGTTCTCTTCCATTCGAAGTTCTTGAACTTGTCTTGCTATGGCTCCCTTTATCGGTTGTGATAAAGTTTGGGACTATGTGTAAAAAATGGAAGAATGCTTTGCAGGACCCTTCTTTATTTTTATGTTGCAAGAATGTCTCCATGAACCAATTTGGATTTCTTGTTCGTTTCCTTAATAGTGAAGACAATTGTTTTACTACGCAATACCTTAATCAGAATGGCTACATATATCAATTTCATTTGGGATTCATAGATTCAAGATACAGAGTAGAGTGTGTTGTTGGACCAATGGTGGTTTTATCCTTACCAAGAGAATGCTCCCAAACACACAACTATTCTTTAGTGAATTCATTTACAAAGGCATTTAAAAACATGGGGCCAGCACGAATTGGAGAATTTGGGTTCTTTTCATTATTGGAAAATGTAACCAGTAGAAAATATGACTGGGCTGTTATTAAAAAAAATCTATGACAGAATGCAGTTTGAATTTTATGCTTTTAGTAGTCTTGATAGGGTATGGCAAAGGGCAGGTGTTCCATTTGGTGGCACTTCACCCCCCCAGAATGTAGTGTTTTATAAAAGTAAAATGTTTTGGTTGTATGTCGACAAGGAGTATGAAGATTATCCTCGGTATGGGTATACAATCTAATGGTTTAACGTAATAAAAAATGAGTGGGGTTTTTCATTTCTTCAAATCACTGACATATGTTGTATGTCGTTAGCAATATACATGAATCAGTTGATATGCCTTGTCAATCATGGGTCCACTTCTATATGGTCAATTTAAGAATTAGATCATTTCCAATTTGGTCAATCGTCTTTTGAACGAAGAATTAACTACTATGAAGATGATTGGGGTTTCAGATCGAAGTTGCTGGAAGAAATTTCTACGGATATAAATAACAAATGTCCTGTATATCTCGTGTTCCGAACAATCCATGGTTTGATTCTTATGTGGAACAACAGTGAAGTTCCTTTCATATTACATGGCATGCTGACTCACATATGTTTTCCAATAGATATTGATAATTCAACTAATGAGCAAATATCTCAGTTTTCACTGCAATAGTGGTTGTTCAGCTACATTCCAGACTGCTGTAAATTTTCAATGTTTTTTGATTTGCTTTTCATTTTTAAAATTTCTAATTGCTTAGACAATGAATTTTATGGTGTCTTTTATTTTCTTTGAACAAGACAGAAGTCATTCCAATAGAGGCATAGAAATTAACTTCGTAGATGTTACATCTACTGATGTTAGAAGTTAAGAGAAATTATCTCATAGAGTTCATCCACATCGCCAAACAAATGTAAATATTGAGTGGATTTGATATTTTTCTCATTTTCTCATTTATATTTTCCTTGAAAATGTGTTTTCTAACATTTCATGGAGAAACCATGATGTCATCTTGTTAGGTTGGCCAATTGGAATCCAAAAGATCAAATTGTAAAACTATTGTAGATGTATTTGATTTATTTTCAATTTTTCAATCTTTATTTTTTGGACATTTAGTTTTATAACGTATTTTATTTCTTTGAAACGGGAAAAACCTCATTTGAATAGAGGCAAAGAAACTACATGCACAAATGTTCCATCCACTGTTCTTAGAATCCAAGAGCAACCATCTGATAACCCTCATCCACGTGAAGACAGAAATGTAAATTTTGAATGCATTTGATTCTTTTTCATTTTCTTCATTTATAGTTAGTTGCAAATTAAATTATAAAGTCTTTTATGACAAAGCGACCTTTACATCCTCTCAGATTCGTGAAATGCATACCATAAATTTGGAAACACATTCTCATAGATGCATCCCACGTGGTTCAAATTTGTGAAGGGAATCTCATGTTCTCGAAGATGAAGTAAATGTTAGAAGAAATTTTACTCATCGAAATTGTTTTCAACATGGTTCGGCGAGTATAGATCATATTCATTTTGATGAAAACATGATTGTAGTGCATAAAAGGTTTCAAGCAAAGATAGATAGCTTGTCAGGTTTTCAGATGTGCCATATTTGCCAAGAATCATATCCAGAAATCCTTGTTGTTAGACATTCTGAAGGACCTATTTGCAGACGATGTAAGAGTGAAATAGGAGCCCATCATTTTTGTCGGTAAAATAACATGAATCCTAGTGACATGGCGCTGAGTCTAAATATTATGAATGTTATGTCAAAAGATATCGAGTGATGGATGCATTGCTTTTCAAAATCCAACGTGATTAATACTATTGACATGTTGTAATTGATTATGATTCACTGAATGCTCTGCCCGAAAGTTCAACATATGTCTCCTCCAAGCTTAAATTTGTTGATTGTCCTATTGAAGAATCTAAGATCAATGAAACTAATAATGAAGAGTTTCATGCTGAGCATTTTCCCTCTCATTGTTCTTTCTTTCTTGCTCGCCTACCAAATGAACGCAGAGAAGTAGAAGAAATTAGAGCATTTATTTATAATGTTCATTCTTCACATTTTCAAGAAATGGATTAGCCCACTATTGGAACCTCTCCTATGAATGAATATAATACAGAGGGGCTATTTGATATGGCATTCCAAACATTGTTCCCTAATGGTGATACTGATTGGTTGCAACCACGTGTTTGTAGTGTTGAAGTTCATGAGTATGCGTTGCATCTTCTTAGGGACTATGATCAGAGATTTGGAAGCCATCCTCAATTTCGATATTGCCTATTAAACATGATAATGTGGCATCGAAGCCAAGCAACTACTTTAGTTTTTGCAAAGAAACATTTACATGATAACTCACATACAACAGTTGAGGAGTTTCATCACCAACTATCTTATTTACCCAATAATAAGTTGGTTAAGCATCTTATGCGATTTGGCTCTTCTCTGAGAGGTACAATGGCATACTCAATTAAGTGTCGATCTTAATTGGTGGACATGATTACTCAGCTAGGATGTCCATCTTTATTTTTTACTTTGAGTGCAGCTGACACAAAGTGGCCAGAGTTGCATAACCTCATGCCCATACATTCACATTCTCATTCTTCAAATGAGCATCATATGAAAATTGAGAATGTTATCCAGTACCCTCATATGGTTGTGGAATTTATGCACCACAGATTAAATATTTTTCGAGAGAAAGTTATCCAAAAATACCTTAAAGCTAAAGAATTTTGGTACAGGTTTGTGTTGAATTTTTCTTCTATACCTTTTCAACTTTTATTGTGGTTCTATTTATATTTTTTGTAGTAACTATATGTTCATTTATTTTAGATATGAGTGGCAACACAAAGGTTTAGTGCACATCCATGGTTTCCTATGGTTAGAAGGTGCTCCTGACATGTAAATACTTGACTGGTCAAATAGTTCTGATGTACAACTTGCAAAGATGTTCTTCGACAAATATGTAACTGCCAAGAATCGACGTGACATCCATCATCACAACATAATCGTTCCACAAGGCCTCAATGATAACCCTTTCCTATTGAATTCTGGTCAGGTTTTCTCCTGTGATCCTCATAATGATTACGAAGAATTGTTAAACTGTGTCCAAAGGCACACAAAGTGTACTATGGGTTCTTGTTTGCGTAGAAAGTGAGCTATTCTAACATGTCAATATAATGCTCCATGGGATATTTGTGGTGAATCAAGATTGTTCATAGATGATTAAGGAAGAAAAAATATGAGCCAGCAAGAAATGATGATAGGCTTAATGTACATAGCATTGACCTTCTAACAATGTGGCATGCAAATGTTGATTTCCAGCCAGTGCTTTCTCGCTATGCTATGTTGAAATACATTGCTAAGTATGCATCGAAAGAAGAAAAAAGGTCTGAAAGTTATCATCATATGTTAACTATAATTTCAAATTCTATTGGCCCTGAGGATGTTGCTTTATTTGCATATAGAAAGTTTCTTGCAGAAACAATTGTTGAACGTGACATTAGAGCACAAGAAACATGCCATATGTTTCTTAAGCTACCTCTTGTTGTTTGTAGTCAGAAATTTGTTTCCTTAAATGTTGGAAGAAAGTTTTATAGGAAAATATCAAGGGATGGCTTGCAATGTTCATCCGAGAATACTTTCATTCAACATTATCAGAAGAGACCTTTTTTCCTTGAACATCTATCTTTGATAGAAACAACAAGATCTTGGACATTTGATAGCAAGCGTAAACAAGATCCATGGAATGCTAGAGATGTTCATGCTATTGTTCGGGTTTGGCCAAGGTTTTATTCTATTCCCGGTGAGGCTTTAGAGGAATTTGAAACCATTTGCTGGTTAGAATTGCTATTGTACAAGCCATTTAATGACATTTCTGCACAAATTGGCCTTTCAGCTGAAGTTATTATTGAAAGTTGGAGGAATTTTCGATATTAATGATGGTATGTTGATCGACACTCATCAATTATAGACAATATTGAAGATGAAGAACATGGTGATTTTTCTAACCATGAAATGAATGTTGAAGATGATTTTCAAGAATGGCAGATTTTCTCTCATTCGGTTCCACCAAATGATGTGAATGTTTCAGATCTTCATGCCCTTGGTCAAAGGGACTTTGATATATCCTTTGACTGGGAAAGTACAACTATTTCTGGTGATGTTGCACAGGAAGCTACTAATTTTATAAGGATTGCAAAATCAGTGGGTGATATTGTTGACCTTTCAAACAGAACATTTGCATCTCTAGGTTCTTTGTCGGAAAAACAATGACCTGCTTTTGAGATTATGTTAAGGCACTTTGTTGAATATGAAATTCGTGAAGCTCTTCTTATGATTATCAGGGCACTACAGGCACTGTGAAGTATTTCCTTATCCATTGTATTTTTGAAGCTCTTTCTAATGCGTCAAGTGATGGAAGAAGCCCTTTGCTTCTTCTTGTGCCAACAGGAATAGCTACTTTTAATATACATGCAAAAACAATACACTCGTCTCTAAAAATCACAATTAAATATATGCAACCACTACAGGGGAAGTCAATTGTAGTATTCCAAGAAGAAATGTGACATGTTAGATATATATTGATTGATGAAATGAGCTTTTTGGGATCAAGGTAGTTTATGCAAATAGATGCTCAGTTACGAGAAGCATTTCCAGAGAAAAATAATTGTCCTTTTGGTGGGAGATCCATCATCCTTATGGGTGACCTTGGTCAACTACCTCATGTCAGAGATAAGCCTTTGTATACAGGTAATATAGCAGGGAAAGTCTTATGGAACAAATTCAACATTGTTGTCATTCTTGACACAATATTTTTCCAACAAGGGAATAATCAGAAACAATATTGTTTTCATAGAGTCCTTAATAACAGAAGAAATGTAAAACCTATTCTTGAAGATTGGGACTTTCTTATGTCTTGGGCTGATATGAGGTTGCATCCTAAAAAAAGAGATTTATTTAATGCAGTAGTTCACATGTTTCCAACAAATAATTTGGTTTCCTTACATAATAGGAATATGTTAAAATCATTAAATTCTCCAATTGCACGATGTGTTGGTGAATATTGAAGGCGTTCAGAAATCGATGGTGTTGATGATGATCAATTGGACCATGAAGTCATGGTCATCGTGTTATGTTGACATGTAGTTAATGGGTTGAAGCTGGGTTGGTGAATGGTGCAGTTGGTTTTGTTAAGGATATATTCTATGTGCCTACCTCTAAGCCACCTGCACTTCCAATGTTCACAACTATTGTTTTTGATAAGTATGTTGGTGTTCAATTTGATGCAAGCAATGCAAACATTGTCCCTATCACCCCAGTGATATGAGGAAATCAAAAACAAATTCCTTTGAAGATGGCATGGGCTCTTACAATCGACAAGTCACAAGGATTGACTTTAGAACGAGCGTCAGTTGATATTGGGAATAAAGAGTAGCAAGGCCTTACCTTCACAGCCATACCAAGAGTGAAATCAATATATGGTTTACGCATTGCACTGCCTTATACATTCCAACATTATTCCAAGATGAAAAATAGTGCATATGTTACAATTAGGAAGAAGGAAGAGGAGTGATTGAAGTCCATATAACTATGAAATACAACTAATAACATTGTGGCCTTCTTTATAGTTTTGAACTTCAATTTTGTAGTGGATTATTTGATGTAGACAAAACCAAAAATATATGTTAAGACTCAATGTTCTTTATGTGGTTGCAATGTTTGTTAAATCGTGATTATTTTAAACACTAGTGTTGTTTTTATGCGCAAAATTGTATATCTCTGGTCTTAAAGTGTCCTATTATGCTGTTCTTCTTTAAATCCAATGCGTGCAATTTAGATGTGTTTTTTCCAGTTATGTTTTTTTGCTCCAATGGGAGTGTTACTATTGTATATCTTTCTCTTGCATTTCTGATTGTTGTGGTCTTCTGTGTGGATCCCTTCGCTTTGTTCACTAGCATCCATAAATGAAAATATTGTTTACATTTATAATATTATTGTTGCAATTTCATGTTCTAGGTATTTATATCAATATTCTTGAGTTTTATAGTATTAATACTTTCATGTATTGATATCAATGTATTTATGGCCTGAATTCTATTTACTGTTTAAGATGTAGTGATATAAATGCGTTATTATTAATGTAGTCATGGTTTATCATTATCACATTCATCAAAATATATATATCGCTGACATATATCCTTTGAAATATAACAATTTTGAATGTTCAGAAATGATATGATAAAGAATTATTTGAGAAAAAATACATATATCAACAACAACAAGTTTTAAAGGAGTGTTCATTCACATAAAGAAATAAGGAAAAAGCAATGATAGAAGTACCGCATGCATTTGAATCCTTCCGATGTGAACAACACTTCGATTCCACTTACCTATTTGAGAAAACCTCAAGAAGATGCAAAAGTGCAAGTCTTGAAAAAGCTTCTTGGTTTGCAATGTGGTTCCTATATTGGTTTTGGTTTAAATCAAAATCGAATTAATCTATTCTGAATCTTCTATAGGAAATACTAATATTGCCACAAGCATCTTAAATAGCAAAGTAACATTTACTTCATTTTCAAGAACATGAGATTTGCTTCACAAATTTGAAGCATGTGGAATGGATCTATGACAATGTCTTTATCCTACAACTAAAAATTATATAAATATTCTTATCTAAGATAGGTGATTTATAAACAATGCAATCTTTGATTATTCGTAAAAGAGAAATAAGCATATAGATGGCTTACTTATCAAATAGAAAGATGCATTCACGTAATGGTTACTTTGTTTAAGAAATTAAACAAAGTAGTTATAAAAACATTATCGCATTCATCAAAATATATATATCGTTGACATATATCCTCTTAAATATAACAATTCTCAATCTTTAGAAATGATATGATAAAGAATTATTTGAGAAAAAAATACATATATCAACAGTACAAATTTTTAAATAAGTGTTCATTCACATAAGGAAATAAGACAAAAATAGTTATAGAAGTACCACATGCATTTGAATCCTTCCAGTGTGAACAACACTTCGATTCCATTTTGCTATTTGAGAAAAACCTCCAAAAGATGCAAAAGTGCAAGCCTTGAAAAAGCTTCTTGATAAAAATGTGAAACCTTCATGTACTTTTTGATAATAAAAAAATATTTAGAAGTACAGTAGTGCAACTTCTCAAGTCAAAATTTTATACAAATTGAGGACTCTTTCTAAATACATGAAAGGGTCTTAAATAATAAAAATAAAAACTACTATCAACAAAAATCGCTATAAGGTGTTCAAACTGTGACATGAAAATCTGGGATTTGGTATAAAATTAGCAGTGCGATGGCAGTTGAGCTAATTCATTGAACCAACTTCTTCTCTTGTGCTTGTAGCTCACAGATTGCTAGCATTGGCTGGATTTCCGGAGGCTAGCTCATCATAGAATTTCACTGCGCTGTGTAGGTGGAATCGGAGAGTTCGAGAACCATGCAGTTGATCGCATCAGACAGGCATTTCATGGCCATCTGCTAGCTATCAGGCTTGACTAGAAGAAACGAGAATGCATCCCATGTCAAGTTTTGAACTTCTCTGATTTGTTTTTCTCTGCTTGCCAGCTCGTGTCTCCAATGATGTTCTAGTTCCTTTTCTTTCGGGAGTTTGCCTGGAGAGCAATCGGAAATCAAATTAGACATATATAAGCTATTATTTATTGATTCTATTACACCATTCATTGTAGCTCTGGCTCTAGAAGTTTCCCTTTCGGCTTTCATTAGCTGAGATTTCCATTCCGAAAATAGGATTTCCTTGTGAAATTCTTGTATTTTCGGCAGATATGCAGCCATTCCTTCCTTTGAATTTTTCCAAGAGAGAAAGTTTTTTATTTTTTCATCTCCTTTCTCCAATTCCAATCTCCTGTCAACTGCCTTATCAATCAATGATGCAGAGATGTCGCACAACGGGTCAGCCAATGATATATTATGGGATAGGATGTTCAATTGTTGAGACAAGGCTTTGATTATCTCCAAGGCTTATTTTTTGAATTCAGTAACCTGTGGATAACACTTTTTTTTTTTATTTGTAATTGTAGTTGTGCAATTTGATCATCCTTGGCCTTCTTTTCTTGCTCAATCACTATCTGAGGGCTGCTTAGTTCTTGAGACAACTTTTGTTGTTTCTGGAGAGCTTGCTTATCAATTTTGTGTTTCTCCAGATTCAATTATTCTTTAAGTTGCTCATTTTGTTGCCTTTGTTCTACTAGTTGTTGTTCTAGTTGATTAATCTTTTGATGTTCTTCTGTCGATTATATCTCAAGGTGAGTAATCCTTTGATCTTTTTCCCTGATTAGTTGACTAAACTCTGAGGCTTTGTCCATTGTTGTTGTTGTGTAAGCCCCTGCATACTGAGATAATTTTGTTAAATCCTCAGAAGGATTGACTTCTGACTTCCGTACCACATTCATGATTTTGTTAGAGTTAAAAGAGGTCCTTGATCAATTTTCCTCTTTTTCCTCTGTCTTTTAACTACAGCCCTGTGCTTTGGACTGTATAATACATCAAGGGGATGTATTTCCTCTATTTTTAGTACAATCCCTTCTGTGGGATTTTCGGGAATGATTTCTATATCTTGCTGCATTTTGGGTGGGCTACTTGTCCCTTCAATCAGAACACTGATAACCTCAGACTGTTGTGGTGTGGGCAGTTTTTGTGTAGTGAGGTTTTGGGAGTCGTTTGGGTTTTCTATGATTACATTGAATTGCTCCCATTCCTTTCTTTGTCCTCTACATTTTAGGGCTCTTCTACTTTTCAAGAATCTTCTTGGTAGTTTTTCCTACACTTTTGCCTTCATGTTGTGGCATAGGGGTGGTATTTAATAAGTCCGTTAGTAGATTTTCTGACCTCCTTGTTTTGAACTGTAGAAATGCTTCTACTCCCTCTTCTCCCAATTTAATTTTTGCAAGTATTTTTACTTGAGAGAATAAGTCATTTGAGGTGAACAAATCATCATAATCATCTTTCTCATGTTCAAAATTGGCAATTTTGACATGAGAGGTGAAGTTATAGGCTATTTCTTTTGGATCATGTTGCCTCTTTGGAATGGTTGCTAACTTTAGGGCTTTTATTTTCTCTACTTCTTTCTCTGCATGTTTGAAGTCATGTAGTAAGAAAGTACCACAAGGGAGTGGGAATGAAGGCCACATTTTCTTTTTGGACTCCTTGAGGTTTTTGGACATCCCTGCTTCTGTGATTTGATAAGTTATTTCCCTGGAAAATAGTTTATCGGGAATGTATAAGGGGAGAACATGAGGAGCAGCAGTGCTTCCAAAAAGTCTAATGTAGGTGAAGTTTTCTTCACCAAACCAATTACCAATTGATGTTAAGTCGACACTGGCTTCATCGGAAAACTGAGGAGCGGGTTTATTGACTGTAGCATAATCAACAGGAAAAAACAAAACCATGAACGATTCTATAAAAATGGTTTTTATAATGGGTTTTCCACAATTCCTTATGATAGATGTGAATGGGGTTTGAGTCTTGTTGAGTCCATTTCCAACCTAGAATGGGGTAATTAGAATTGAAACAGATAGTGTCCATAATGTAGGCACTCATATAAAATGGGGATATTACCCGGGTAGTCACGAACTTGTTTCTTCTATAATCGAGGATATGGTTGGCCATTTTATTAGACAAAATGGTTGCCCAATCCATGATATACAAATTAACTGCTACCTCCATTAAAGGAAACATTTCAATTGAAAACCTAGCGGAATTGGAGACTCCAAAGAGTCTACACATCATAGCACCAGCATAGCAGTAAGGAGATTCTAAGTAGTCAACGGAATACATACCTGATGATTCATGCTTGTGTTTGTTTGGGTAATGCCTCCACTACCTGATAGGATCAGATTCCACGTCATTTTCTTTGGCAAAGGCTTCGACAAATGCCTTGTTGTAATGATTTTGCAGTTCCACCAAACGGTACATATTTTTTATATCTTCTGCTCTGAACGACCCGAACATCCTTCCATTAGCCATAAAAAATGATTTGTCTGTTATGTTGATGCTCTCAATTGCCCATCTAACTAAGTCATTGTAGGGTAATGTTCTGGCACGGGCAGCTATTTTGTGGAGAAAAGAGATGGCAAACTCCTTGAGAGTATTCTTCGATTTCTCAGTGGAGTCGGTTGTTCCCTTTTCTTCTTGAATTTCTTCTGGATCTTTAGATTCCAATAAATTGTATATGATTTCCCATGAAGCTTTACCCAGGCCGATGTAAGTAGTATCACCTATCAAGACCTTCTTTACTGGTTCCTCTTTGGTTAAGATTGGAATCTTTAGTTTCTTTGATTTCTTTGACATTTCTGATGTGTTTATGTGTGTTTTCTATTATGCTTCTTTACTACTTCATTGTCTGTGTATTTCACAATCTTATCGATCCATTGAATAAAATAACATATGCAAAACCATGCACATGAGTCTGTAATACCTTATTAATTGTTAAGATCTCATTTTTAGGTCACGGGATTTCCCCTTTGCAACCACTGATAAGCATATATTACGGGGTTGTGGGGCTCTCGATATCCAGGATTGTGATGTGCGGGGCTTATTATGCTCAGGGTCCCTGATATGTGATATTTTCCCTCATACTTAGTCATTTTCTTGGTTTTCAAGGCTTTCCAAGTGTGATCCTCAACATGCTCTAACTTTCGATCCATAAGTCTATTCTTGGAATTCTATGTATCGTTGGAAAGATATTTCTGAGCACTAGGAAATGGAGAGGGTCTGATTAAGCTCTGAGATCTTCTATGGCCTAGGAAAGTGGATCCAAAATTCACTTCTCTTGGGCAACCTTGACCAATTGAAACCCAAAATGCAGTGAGTGACAAAAATAAGCATTAGCGTTGAGGCTTCCATGGATTCTTATTCATTTTTATCAAATGGAAATCTTGATACCCATGTTCCCCATGCCTCATAAACCTAATATCCCACATTGCTTCTTGGGCTCTATCATGTCGAAATGCTTCATTGGGATAAAATTTGTAACTCTTGTACATAACAAAGGGGATGCCTATTCTAGAGGAAGCTTCTCCAAGATTTGACCCACAAACCTATAAAAAATTCTCTTCTCCACTTTGAGGCTCATTGCAAATAAAAAAATATATATAACAATAATTTGGCAGCAATTTTCTTTGTAAGCACAAAATCAGGGTACGGTCAAGATGTATCTGCACATAGAAAAATTGATGGACGGTTTCCACTGCCATTATGGCTGGATATTAAACATATTAATGAAGAGATAGACATACCACGTATTGACAGAGGAGTCATGAAGTGCAACTACTTTAGAACAATGCCTAACATCACTAGCTTTCTATTTGTCTTCAAAAGGGAAAGATATGATTCCAAAGGATAAACAACTAAAATGGTGTCCATTATGTAATCTAGGCTCTTTCGTGCTTCTCACAACACAATGGGGCCACTCTACATAATTAGAAAACCAAAGCGATTGATACTATCCCCATTGCTGATATGATGCAAAGAAACAATGTTATTGAATTAAATTAGCACACCATCATATTTTCAAAATCCCTGCTAACAAGATAAGCATCAACATCGAGGACTTCAATGGCTTCTTCTTTCTTTTGATTAATCAAACTGATAACCATCATGTGAAGCCCAAATTCTTTTTTCATTCTTTACAACCATGTGCCCCATGCCTCCTAAATCCAATATCCCACATTGCTTCCTAGCCTTTGTGTTAATTTTTTGGTAACAATGGTATGTTCTATGTTTAGGACAATTTTACTTCAGTTTCTTTATTATCCCAATATCAATATTCATTTTAGCAATCACATCATCATGATATAAAATGTATATAGAACATAAACAATAATAGTAGAAGACAAGCCAAGACAATAGGACACAAGAAATACCACTAGCTAGGGATAAACCCCAAAGTGGACAAACCCTTGATCAATTCTTCTTATAATTCTTCAAAAGTTTAGCAAAGGGAAAGAGTACAATATACAATATTCACTTGAGAAATCACAGTGAAATCCGATAATTCAAATAGCAGAAACAAAAAGCTCTAACGAGAAAATCAATGTTGGTTAACGGGGCAGATTTTGACCTCTAAAACAACATGGTCAAACACAGTCAACTCAACCTCCATCAACTAGTCAAATCAGCCCAAAAATAGTCTGAAAAAGTCCAGTGAAAGTCAACAAAAGTCAACACTACAAAAAACCCTTATATAGTTAACGCTGGTCAAACAATGGTCAAACACCTTGATTTATGTGCCCAGAAGCGCGGCCTACCCAAACAGAGACCCCTCACACAAAACTGCAGTGAAAATAGGTCAACGTTAGTCAATGCAAGTGAAAGCAACCTCCTGCAATTTCGATCAATGTTGGTCAATGGTTGGAATGTAAAAGCACGTTCCTTCTTCGTATGGCTAGCCGACCTTGATAATTTGTCCATAATCAAAATAATTTCATAATTCCATTTGTACATGTCAGAATGGGATCATCTTTAGATTAATCCTACACCTCTCAAAGAGAGGAATCCAATAAAAATATCACTTGCACCATATGAGATGTCCAAGGTTAATTTTGGCCCTAGTTGCCAAATTTAATAGTTTTTCATGCTGAAATGATCCATTGGGATGAAAACTATAACCCTTGCACATAACATAGGAGTTGTCTATTCTAGAGGGAGATTCTCCAGGATTCAAATGACAAACCTATCATAAAAAATGTTCAATTCAGACTAGTAGAGTAAGTGAGAAATTACCGTCTATTTGATGTGAAAAGGGTTTTCTTACCATGAAAGGTATATAGCCAACCATAATTATACGTGACATTGATATAATGATTGCCTCCAAAACCTTGTTTAACGAGTATAGCTATGAAAGGTTGAGGGGTTTGATAACCATTGCCTCAAAAACTCTACGAGAAGAGCTTTCCTCTACAAAATGAAAAAAACAAATATGAAGGTGAAGCACAACATCGTACAGGGGGTTATATGCCATGTTTTGGCTTTCAGTTGAAACTGCAAAATGTGATGGAGGAAGACGAATTTTCTAAGGGTAAATGATTTTTAAATCATCTAGCAATGGATATGATGGTGCCGAGTAGTGCAGAGTGTTTGTTGGGGGAGTTCTTCCCAAAAAGGATGCCTTATGATGTAACTACCACTTTAATGAAGCCTAAATATATGAAGTTTTAAAGGTAGCCTCCTTTTGAGGTTGTATCAATAATTTACCACCTCCATTGGAAAATAGCATAAGGGTGCTTGTTGAGTTTTGAATAACCTTCAAGGTTGAAAGACTAACAATAAAATAAAATTGAAATACTTGCCTTACCATAATGGTAAAAATTTGTGTTGATATATGGAATGAAATACATGTTTATTTGTGTTCGTTATTTGTCAATTTTAATTATTACTTATTTTTGTTATATGATAATTTTTTTATTTTTTACTAAACATTAAATAATTTTGTACATAAAGTAGGGGAAGGGGAAAATATATGTATCCTTTTGCCTTCAAAATTGTGCAATCCAAAGGTGAAAATTTATTAGCTAAATAATTTTAGAAATAACACTTTTACCTTAAAAACATAAGAAAATTTTATACAGTAAAAGCATGTACTATTTTTTTCTAAATAATTTTGTTAAATTAATATATAACAAAAAAATGAATTTGATGAATACTATATTTTTAATAACAATTAACACTCATCCATTTTAAATTAAAAATACTCACCCATAATTAAATAACATATTCATATTAAATAAAAATTTCTCAATTTACAATTAACTCTCTTATCCACCTTAAATAAAAAAATCTTCAACCTTTATGTAACTCATTCATTTCTTTTATAAACGCCTTGATTAAATAATTATATAATAAAAATAACAAAAATATCTCTAATAATCATCAACTCTCATATCCACTTTAAATCCAAAACCCTAAACCCATAATTAACTCTCATATTTACGTTGAATAAAAAAAATCCTAAACTCACAATTGACTTTCAAATCCACCTAGAATCAAGAATCCTAAATTATATATATATAAATAAGTTCTACGTTGCCTATCTCCTTTAAAGCATCTTAATTTAATTTAATCAGCCCACCTTTCCCCTTTAAAATCAAATTTTCAAAATTGGAGAATAATTGAGTTCGTATCTCATAAACTACAATATATATTAGTTTAGATTACCAACTACTATAGAGTACATTATAAACTAGTGTAAACTAATTTAGTTGGTACGTTATAAACTAATTTTGTAATTTTGTGGGAACTTGTTTAACCTACCTAACGTTGAAAGAGCAACCAGAATTTCAAAATAAGCGAAAAGCAAATTCAAATTCTTTTGGGTTTTAGAATGTGTTAATACTTTTCAACGGCCTCATACATTTATAAGAAGAGTTTCGACGTAAATTACATGTAAAAAATTTATGTGATTTACATCGAAATTTTTTTATAACTATTATAAATCACAAAAGTCTCAATTCAACGACTTTATACATTTTAAATGTGCACATATAGTTTTTCTGTTACACATATAATTCCATGTATATGAATTTATTTTTTATATAATATTTTAATAATACAAAAGTTGATATTTATCTTTAAGATAGTTATAACTTTTTTCTTTCTAATTAAATTGATTAATAAAAATAAAAATTCAGGAACAAGTATAATATGAATTGATTTATAGTTTTTTGGACATGTGGCATTGATACTCTAGGTATTAACCTATTGTATTGTAACAAAGGCTATTTATAAACTAAAACTCTCCACAATCAAATGAGGATAAATCTCAATAATTAAGAATATTTTTCCATGTCTCTTTCAAAGTATACTTTGTAATTTATAATGATAATAATAATAATAATAATAATAATAATAATAATAATAATAATAATAAAGTTATAATTACTCCAATAGGCACCCCCCATTAGAAGCAACAATTTAATCATTTTCTTAATTAATCTTTTTGATCGGATGCCCTGAATTGGAAAATTCCAGTATATTCTTGTAGTCGTCACTAAATCAATGAATGAAATTTGCTACAGTAACTTTATTGCATGTCTAAAACACATACTTAGACCATACCTAAATTATTTTTTTACAAAGCATGATTAAAAATTCACTGTGCCTGTCGTTGATAACCACGTATGTAGGATTAAGAAAAAATGAAATAAAAAAAATCACTACTGAACACCCATCTTTCGCAGTGGCTTTGATAGTGGTCTCTTTCCATTCTGAAACATATGCATGGTTGAAGAATAACGACACATTTTAATCCATTACAATGATGGTTGAAGGATTTATGCGACAATCATCCATAACCATGACAATAAGGTATGTAGGCATAAGTTCGAGTAATAAGGACATGTTTCATGCATTACAATGAGGGTTGAACCTTTGTGCCCGACAATCATCAATAACCATGACAATGAGATACGTAGGCATCGATCGATGAAACATTTATGTAATTCAGTTAAGTATAGTCGAAATGTGAAACGTTCTACCCATTCATATTGTCCTCCACCAGGGGTTTTGAGTTTTTAGTTACATTACAAAAGTTCGAACCTCATAGTATGGCCCATTTGATATATTATAATCAAACGCTCCATGGATGCATGCAATTATTTGTTAGCACTTAAAGTTTTTGAAATTGTTGAAGGATAACTGGAATGCTAGCTTCTCTCGGCTTCTATCTGGTAAAAAAGGTGGCAAATCTCATTTCATTTTTAATTGTTTCCAAGCTCTCGCGCTTGTCTCTAATAAACTGGTGTAGTTCGTGTTTGATTGAGTTATTCCCTACTATTTTTTAAGGTTTCAGCATTGGATAAATTCTTTCTCAGTGATTGTCAAACGCTCTGAGGATGCATGCATTTCTTTGTTAGCACTTAATGTTGTTGGAATTACTATTTTTTCAGGTTTCAAAGGCGTTTAGAAATCGATCTTACACGTATGTAAAATTTTTCTTTCCACGATATTCTTCCACTTTAATTCAAATGAGATGACTAGCCCGTGGAAAAAAAAGAAGGGAATCGATTGTGTATAAACCATTTACAAAGGAAAATGCCCACATAAACATACCTTTCCACCCTTCCGTACAACCTTGTCACGTTTCTCGAGGTTTAACCTCATCGCAATCGGCCATTGGTCCTACCACGGTCATACGTATATATATGTATCTTCATCGCCCCTTTCGCTCCGATATGCGATATTGGAGCATTAACGTATGTTTTAGCATTAAACCACTTTAACAAAAATATATAAATTGCACAGGAAACCCGCTTCGAATCATATATATAGCAGAAATCAAATTTTATAGATTTGCCACTATACGCCCATCGACTCCAAGTCTCCAAGCCTTTGCATTGCGCACTCAGATCTGCACTTCCTCCGATTGTAATTTACGATCATATCTTGACCGTCGATCCGATCCGTGATCCAACACTTGAGATTAAGCCGTGGAATCGCATATCGCCCAAGCCCAATGCCAGACTCCTTCCGCTTCCATACCACCATTCGATATCTTCACAGATGCGATAGGGACATAAACCATTCCCTATAATATTTGAAGTCGTCAATTGATTCCTACTGTGTTTTTCATCGTTTGTTTGTGTAATTGGGATTTCCACTTACGGGTGTTAACATATATAATGAGCCCGTCGATGCGATATTTTGGCTTCCTGATTCGATCTGCGATCCGACAGTTTATATTAACTCGCGCGATCGCATATTTCTCAACCTCAATGCCTTAGTGATATCCTGGCCCGTAGAAAAAAGAAGGTTCTGGACTTATTTTAAACACTCTCCCAAAATTTATTTCTTCTCTGGCGTGGATCTTCTCCCGAATGATCGTGACTTAAAACCACTTCACAACCTTTACAAAACCTTAAATCACACATATATAACCTTCCCCTTACAAAACCTTTGGTTACATATGTTTTTAACACATAAATATATTATCGGCGCATATTTCCCTATACACGATTTACAAATGAAAATGCCAGCATAAACATAGTTTTCCACCCTTTTGTACAGCCTTGTCACATTTCCCGAGGTCTAACCTTATCGCAATCGACCATCGGTCCTTCCATGGTTATACGTATATATATATGTATGTTCATTGCCCCTTTCGCTCCAATATGCGATATCAGAGTGTTAACGTATGTTTTAGCACTAAACCACTTTAACAGAAATATATGGATTACACAGGAAACCTGCTCTGAATCATATATATAGCGGATCTCAAATTTTATAGATTCGCCCCTATACGTCCATCGGTTCTAGGTCTCCAAGCCTTTCCATTGCGCACTTGGATCTACACTTCCTCCGATTGCAATTTGCGATCAGATCTTGACCGTCAATCAGATCCATGACCCGACACTTGAGATTAAGTCACGCGATCACATATCGCTCAAGCTCAATGCCAGACTCCTTTCGTTTTCATATGTCGATCCGATATCTTTACGGACCTGATAGTGATATAAACCATTCCCTATAATATTACAAGTCCTGCAGTTGATTCCTACTGTGTTTTTCACCATTTGTTTGTGTAATAGGGTTTTCCTCTTGCGGGAGTTAAACTGTATAATGAGCCCGCTGATGCAATATTTCGCCTTCCTGATTCAATCTGTGATTCGACGGTTCACATTAACTCGTGCAATCGCATATCACTCAACCTCAATGACAGACTCCTTCCACTTCCATACGTTGATCCAATATCTTTACAGACTCCATAGGGACATAAACCATTCCCTATAATATTTCATGTCCGACACTTGGTTTCGACTGTGTTTTTCACCGTTTCTTAGTGTAATTTTGTTTCCGCTTGGGGGAGTTAAACTGTATAATGACCTCGCCGATGTGATATTTCACCTTCCCGATTTGATCTCTGCAGTTGATCTTCCCAGATCTAACGGTTCCTGAGCATCAATCTTGGGTCTTGCACTTGTTCCTTTAACTTAGAATTTATGCTAAGTCTTCATTTTTGCTCTTCTTTAAAGGTTTCATCTCACTATTATTTTACATGCACCCTTCCTCCTGAGCTTTTATTGGTCCTTCTAATGGATTAAACACCCCATATTAATGCCCCTCTTTATGTATTCTTTGTGTGATTACTGAACTTCACCTGCACACACACACACACACAGATATATATACAGAATGACATAGTTCGCTCATCTTCCACCATTAGATGCTTACACTTATTCAATTTGGGATTAAATCTCTGCACATATATATAAATCAATACATAATTACAAGGTAAGTGTAAGCAATGAAATTTCTCTATGACACTTTATAAGTATTTCATCATTACTTATGTTTCCTGCATTTATACACAAATTATTAGTTTGGAAATCATAAAGTTTAGCAGTCTCAACTATTGCTTCACATATTAGCTCTTCAAACTGAACTTCATCTCCTTCTTGCACAACAATTTGTTCCTATGTTGTCACAGTTTAAAATATCAATGTATTATCAAATTCTTTCTCCTCCAATAAATCACTGCTTGTCCCATTTAACAGACATTCTCAATCCTCCTTTACTTCAGAGTTTTTTATCTTCTGAAAGATACTTATACATACTTCTGACAACTTCAAAAGATTGTTCATCCTCTGTAAAACACTCCTCTATTAGTGTTTCTTCTCCCAAGGTTAATCATCTACATAGGTTCCTTCCTTCTTAACATCTTTCAGTAGAAAATGAAAATTGCTTTGCAAAATGGAAAATTATGTGTGGAAAATTATGTATTTATGTTACTTTTAATTTTATTGAACATTAAATTGTTTTGTTGATATCAAAAGATTTTTTTTTACAGTTAGGTGGTTTCACTGTTTCATTGTGGATCCAACTATTTGGAGTTATCTTCCATTCGAAGTTCTTGAACTTGTCTTATTGTGGCTCCCTTTATCGATTGTGATAAAGTTTGGCACTGTATGTAAAAAGTGGAAGAATGCTTTGCAAGACCCTTCTTTCTTTTTAGGTTGCAAAAATGTCCACGAACCAATTTGGATTTCTTGTTCGTTTCCTCAATAGTGAAGACAATTGTTTTACTATGCAATACCTTAGTCAGAATGGCTACATATATCAATTTCATTTGGGATTCATAGATTCAAGATACAGAGTAGAGTGTGTTGTTGGACCAATGGTGGTTTTATCCTTACCAAGAGAATACTCCCAAACACACAACTATTTTTTAGCGAATTCATTTACAAAGGAATTTGAAAACATAGGGCCAGTACTAATTGGAGAATTTGGGTTCTTTTCATTATTGGAAAATGTAAGCAACAGAAAATATGACTCTGTTGTTATTAAAAAAAATCTATGACAGAATGTAGTCTGAATTTTATGCTTTTAGTAGTCTTGATAGGGTATGGCAAAGGGCAGGTGTTCCATTTGGTGGCACTTCACCCCCAAAAGAATGTAGTGTTTTATAAAAGTAAACTGTTTTGGTTGTATCTCGACAAGGAGTATGAAGATTATCCTCGATATGGGTACACAATCTAATGGTTTGACGTAATAAAAAATGAGTGGGGTTTTTCATTTGTTCCAATCACTGACATATGTATTTATGTCATTAGCAATATACATGAATCAGTTGATATGCCTTGTCAACGATGGGTCCACTTCTGTATGGTCAATTGAAGAATTAGATCATTTCCAATTTGGTCAGTCGTCTTTTGAACGAACAATTGACTACTTTGAAGATGATTGGGGTTTCAGATGGAAGTTTTTGGAAGAAATTTCTACAGATATAAATAGCAAATATCTTGGCTATCTTACGTTCCGAACAGTCCATGGTCTGATTCTTATGTGGAACAGCAGTGAAGTTCCTTTCCTATTATATGACATGCTGACTCACATCTGTTTTCCAATAGATATTGATAATTCAATTAATGAGCAAATATCTCAGTTTTGGCACTCAACACGAGAGGACTGCAACGATCTGATTGAGTATGGACATGTTTTTGGATTTGCTTCTTGTATGGATTCTGTTGATGAGATTCCACCATTGGATATGGTGATGGATTCTTAGGATATTAGTATTCTTGGGAGTTCTTATAAATATTTCCATTTTATATACTCTCTGTGGTTGTGGAAAATATTTCCATTTTTGCCTCTATACATACTGTGTGTCTTTATCGTAATACTTTATGTTTGTATCGGTCTTTGTGATGTAAAATATTTAATATTGTTTCTGCTAAAGTTTTCTTATTTACATGTAGATGTTTCTCGATGTTATGCTTTTTTCTTTGTTTGTATAATTATAATTTCTATGATTTATGTTATACATTATATTTGTAATGGTTTTTGTCATTGATTCTCAAACAATTTTATATGTTTATGTTCATTTTAATATTTATATTTATATTTTGATAGTATATATAGTTCCAAATTTTTAGATTCTCATGTCGCAATAGTATGGGTTCGATTTTGATTATAATATGATACATGGAAATTTAGGCTTCTTTTTTTGTTTGGGCCATTTGGAAGAATTCAATTGTTTTTTCTACCATTTTGAAATTATTTGTTTTTGCTTTTAGGCATTTGGAAAAAGCCTTATACATTTTCATAAGTTTATATGGTTGGAAAAAAAACAAGATATACACTTTTTATGTTCAACGTTTATGATTGCATAATGAATAATTATTATTCATTGTAGACATGTCATCTGAAGGCACAAGTGTGCGTGCAAGAAAAAGAACTTTGTCATCACAATCACGTGAGAGGTCTAATGAAAGTCGTCGTTTCTGGTATCAACAAAATAAGGATGCGATGAATGAGCATAGGAGAGCTGCATATAAGAGAAAAATGAGTGAAGCCACTCTTCAAAATGATTCTATAGTTCCTTGTAAGTATCGTAATATGGATGATATAATGGAAAGAAAATTTCCTGTTGATAGTTCATTATCAAGATATGCTCCTCCTTAGCATAGCCTTGTTGTTCGATGCTCATCTGAAAATGTTCATAACATTGGGGAAACATCTTGCAATCGGGAAGAATTCCATATCGATATTGTGCATGCAAATGTCCACCCTAACCCTTTCGTGTGTCCAATTGCATGTTTTGATGGCCAAAGGTCGCAAATAAGCGATGGTCAAGGTAATGATGACATTTTATGTAATGATTTGAATGATAGTTTACTTGGCCATTTGTTTGATAATTTGGATTCAACTGCTCGAAACAAAATACCTTCAAATCATGCTTCTCAAAGTAATGTGGTCCCACCAAGAGAACGAGTCATCCCTAATATCATTTCATGTGGCACAATGGAGGTAACACAATTATATTTTGGTTTTCACTGCAATAGTGGTTGTTCAGCTACATTCCAGACTGATGTAAATTTTCAATGTTTTTTTATTTGCTTTTCATTTTTAAAATTTCTAATTGCTTAGACAATGAATTTTATGGTGTCTTTTATTTTCTTTGAACAGGACAGAAGTCATTATAGTAGAGGCATAGAAATTAACTTCGTAGATGTTACATCTATTGATGTTAGAAGTGAAGAGAAACTATCTCATAGAGTTCATCCACATCGCCAAATAAATGTAAATGTTGAATGGATTTGATATTTTTCTCATTTTCTCATTTATATTTGCCTTGAAAATGTGTTTTCTAACATTTCATGGAGAAACCATGATGTCATCTTGTTAGGTTGGCCAATTGGAATCCAAAAGATCAAATTGTGAAACTATTGTAGATGTATTTGTTTTATTTTCAATTTTTGAATCTTTCTTTTCTGGACATTTAGTTTTATAATGTATTTTATTTCTTTGAAATGGGAAACAACTCATTTAAATAGAGGTAAATAAACTACATGCACAAATGTTCCATCCACTATTCTTAGAATCCAAGAGCAACTATCTAATAACCCTCATCCACATGAAGACAAAAATGTAAATTTTGAATGCATTTGATTCTTTTTCATTTTCTTCATTTATAGTTAGTTTCAAATTAAATTTTAAAGTCTTTTATGACAAAGAGACCTTTACATCCTCTCAGATTCGTGAAATGCACACCATAAATTTGGAAACACATTCTCATAGATGCATTCCACGTGGTTCAAATTTGCGAAAGGAATCTCATGTTCTCAAAGATGAAGTAAATGTTAGAAGATATTTTTCTCATCGAAATGGTTTTCAACATGGTTCGATGAGTAGAGATCATATTCATTTTGATGAAAACATGATTGCAGTGCATAAAAGGTTTCAAGCAAAGATAGATAGCTTGTCGGTTTTTCAGATGTGCCACATTTGCAAAGAATCATATCCCGAAATCCTTGTTGTTAGACATTCTGAAGGACCTCTTTGCAGACGATGTAAGAGTGAAAGAGGAGCCCATCGTTTTTGTCGGTATAATAACATGGATCCCAGTGAGCAACCTCATATTTTAAGAATCCTTACATATGTCTCCTCCAAGATTAAATTTGTTGATTATCGTATTGAAGAATCTGAGATCAATGAAACTAATAATGAAGAGTTTCGTGCTGAGCATTTCCCCTCTCATTGTTCTTCCTTTGTTTCTCGCCTACCAAATGAACGCAGAGAAGTGGAAGAAATTAGAGCATTTCTTGATAATGTTCATTCTTCACATGTTCAAGACATGGATTGGCCCACTATTGGAACCTCTCCTGTGAATGAATATAATACAGAGGGGCTATTTGATATGGAATTCCAAACATTGTTTCCCACTGGTGATGCTGATTGGTTGCAACCACGTGTTTCTATTGTTGAAGTTCATGAGTATGCATTGCATCTTCTTAGGCACTATGATCAGAGATTTGGAAGCCATCCTTGGTTTCGATATTACCTATTAAACATGATAATGCGACATCGAAGCCAAGCAACTGTTGTAGTTTTTGCAAAGAAACATTTACATGATAACTCATACAATAGATGAGGAGTTGCATCACCAACTATCTGATTTACTCGATAATAAGCTGGCTGAGCATCTTATGTGGTTTGTCTCTTCTCTGAGAGGTACAATGACATACTCGATTAAGTGTCGATCTGAACTGGCGGACATGATTACTCAGTTAGGATGTCCATCTTTATTTTTTACTTTGAGTGCAACTGACACAAAGTGGCCAGAGTTGCATAACCTCATGCCCATACATTCAAATTCTCATTCTTCAAATGAGCAGCGTATGAAAATTGAGAATGTTATCCAGTGCCTTCATATTGTTGTGGAATTTATTGTTAGACTCTCTCATAAAACAATAATAAATCCAAAAATAAATAGATTAATTAAATATTCCAAGTTAGGAATTTGTGCCTAACTCTTGGGTTGTTCCTCTAAGATAGGAGTTAGTTTAGGTAACTCCTATATTGGTGTGTCTGGTGAGAAATTATCTCAACCAAAGGAGAAATTATCTCAACCAAAGGTGTCTAAGATAGCACGCACTATCTTAAGAACACTATCTCTCATCTATTTATTTGTAACATTATATTCAATTATTTACTGTAAGAAATTAGAATGAGAGTGAGAGAATACATGAGGCTTCAGCCTTTTTCCGTCAATATTGTGTCTCTGGTTTTTATATGTGTTTTTCTGTAATTTGTGTGAGTTAATCTCATTTTCATCATGTGGTATCAGAGCAATTGGCCTGTAGACAGTGCGCAATTCGCCTTATCTCAATTGGCTTGACCTGGGAAACCAGTCTGTTGAGGTTGGTGTACGTGGGTCTCTCTATGTCTAGAGAACGCCTGCAGATATCATCGATTGCCATAATCTACTGAAAGCCTCTCCAGAAGAAGGGACCCCAGGCCGGATCCGGTTCCTCCTCCCACTGCGTTGAATACCAGGAAACCTTGGAGGCCAGTGCAGTTGTCGGACAGCTTTCGGATGCGGTCCAGGCAGAGATCTACAATTTCTTTTCCAATGGTATAATGGCCTCGGGCAAAGTTGTTGGCAGCGTCTTCTTTGCCACTACTGCTCGGGATGGAAGAGTTGCCTGTAGATTCCAGTTCTGACTTCGTCGATCACAGTGGGCTCTAAATCCAGAAATATAGCATGAGGGACATGCTTTCCTGCTCCTGTCTCGCTGAAGAACGTGTTGAATGCATCGTCTCCCCCTCCCGCTGATTTGTCACTTGGCATTTGCCCATCAGGCTGGATACCGTGCTCAAGGCAGTAAAGCTCCCAGCAGGCGTTGAGGCGGCCATTCAAGCACTGTTTGTATTTTTTCATTTCCAATAAACACGCTGGTCGTATCCGTGCACATTATCTCCATGACCGATAAAAATTGAGGTTGAATTCCTTTCAATTTCACCAAATCTTCAAAGAATCTATGATGCTCAATTATCATTTTCTATAATGGATATATCAAGCCAAGATCTGAATTGTGATGCCTGTGGAGATTTGAGTGAAGTGCGAGGCATTTCTACACTCTGTGCTTGTAGGAGATTATTTCAGTCATAATTACTGCAAACAGGACAAAAGGGGATGAGCGTGTGATTGTGCATCTTGGGGATTGTCTATGAAAGGAAAGAGACGAGGTTGCTGCTGCACATACCTGTTACCTGGTTGCGGAAGCAAGTTTTGAGTATTTTTCAGATACTGCAAGGTTGTGTCTAATCGGTGCAGACCATTTGAAGTATCCACGGACGTATGCTAGTCCAGAGGCTATACAGAAGACAGAATTGTACGAGTATGTAAAAGTCCCTGGAAACCCACAGTTGGCCTGCATGCCTTCCAAAAAAAGGTTCAATCTCCGCCATTTACAGTTAAATTATTTTGCAAATCAATTTCATTATCCATCGCATTTTTTTTTAGTTCTGTTGTTGCTATTCTTCACATTCAATCTTCCGCCATTTACAATAACGGCAACGCAGTCTACCGAAACCCAAAACAACTAGAAGTACGGGAATTATAAAATTGTGGTCTAGTCCATCATTTCAGCGATGCCGGTGGCAGATCTAAATGTTGTTGTGTCTTTTGCACTTGAAGCCACTCTACCAAATTCGTTTCATAAAAATCACACCATATAATTTGCTCCACAGAAAAATCTTACTACAGGGATTACAATTTCTTGCGCTTCAGTCTACGCATCAGATTTCGCTTCACACCAAAGCGAAGGTTCGAATCCACGTGGATACTTCTGAATGTTTTTGGAGTCTTCTACATATCAGATTTAGCGCAGCAGAAATGAAGGTTTAGAATCCTCTCTTCGAGCAAGTTGTCGTTTGTTTCACCTTCACCATATGCTGTCGTATGGAATTTCTAAAAATATGTTTTAAAAGTGTGCCTTACATTTTTAAAGGAGACACGTTCTCTTTTAAAGTGACTCCATTCACTTTTTAACTCACTTTTTAGAAGAATTTCATAAAATTCTATTCAATGGGAGTTTAAAAGAAATTATTGGAGTGATAAGGTGTGTTTCATTTTGAGTGATAAGTGAGTGGAATAATAAAGGTATATTTTTTAAATGAGTGATTTTCTGGAGAGATGAGTGGATAAAATCATTTATTTGTATTTGGAGCGATAAGGTGCATTACATTTTGTAAATCTGAAGAATATTTTGTGGAGATATAAGTGTTTTATTTTGTATTTGGAGTGATAAGGGAAAGTTGTTGTAATTCAAAGTATTTTTTACTTTGAGAGGGATCGTGTCATTATCCATTCAGATTTTGAAGGCGCGTTGTTTCAAAGGGTTGTCAGCTTGGAATTATCATTGCTTCAGATGTACTCAGTGATTAATAAAGATATCATTTTTTTGGTGTTGATTGTGTCCTAGATCCGCCCGAAATTGAATAAGGGGATCTAAGGTACACTGTGTGTGTTTGATGGCGCATGTGTTTTATGGATTCATGTTTTTGCTTTTCGATCTGTGTCTAGTTGTGACACATCAATAATTTCATCACATACATAAAGCAAGCACAACACATAGATGCAAGAACAACACTACAACAAATAGTCAAAGTTTTCAACATCAGCATTCTAGCTCAACAAATAAATTCACTCAATACAATCAAGTTCAAGAATCTGCAAACTCCAGTATTTCAAAGCAACGTCTACATCAACATTCTTGCAAACAAATTTAAGAACTTGTGAATCAAATTCCAATTACATTGCATTGTACGGGTGCATTCTCGGTTGAAACTGACACCCACGTTTTGATTTGATCAGAAGTCAAGCACGTCAGTTCTCTTCAACTTAGTCAAATTAAGACAAGTGAATTCCTTGTTTTATGTGAGTTATTAAAACCATTGTAAGCTTTTTGGGTGCATTTTCGACAGTTTTCGACACCCTTCCTTTAAGCTGAATCTAGTGAATGCACGAATTTTAATTCTAAAGCAAACAAGAAACAAGTTCACATCTCCAGCAAGCGAGCGTGCCAGTCAAGTCCCATAGCGAGCCTGTCATCCAAGTAACAAAATCAAGTCAATAGTTCAAAGCACGACATCTACAACAAGAGAGCCTGACTTCAAGTGAGCAAGTTCAGATGGCGCAGCATATTCAGTTGTTAAACATTCTTCACAGTTTGATCAGTTGTTAAGACATCGTGCACGTCAGCAAAGAAACTCTTGCTGATATTTCACGGCATCTACAGCAAACGCATGAAACCATTGAGTTTCTTCAGCTTGAGTCCCAACTTCAAAGGAATGAATTGCAAGAAAAGAGTGATACTTTCAAGTCTTTGAACCATCCAGATGATAAGTCATTCATCCCAACAACTTCAAGTGTCGAAGTTGTTCATGATCAAATTCAAATTTCTTCCAAACCCATCATTAAGCCTTGGGAAGAAATTCAAAATAACAAGAATAGACGTGGCTTAGGATATGTCCCTGATGACACCAACTTACAAATCCCAGATTATTCCAAGCCAATTAAGTTTGTGAGTGCAGGATTTCTTGAACCACTCACCTCAGCAGGTTCTGAGAAAGTTTCCGACAAACAGAATTGCACGCAACCTCAAGTTGAAGTCCAATCAAAGTGTTCTCATTGTCAAAGAACCGGTCATATGGAAGATCAATGTTTTGATCTCCATCCTTGTTGCCATTGTGGCAAGCCCAATCATTCCTCCGCAAAATGTCGCAACCAACAAAAAACAGGCAGATTGAAGATACATTATGAATGGATCGATCCTTGGGAATGGTCATCCACAGTCAAACGGTTGTCTCAGTTCTACAACCGACTACAATCATACATAGTGCAGCCAACGGTGAACAGATGATGGTACTCTCATGCAGTTGAATGAGGGAGTACAACAGTGAAACTCTCCTACACCTAAAGGGGGGGAGTTCAAATATATTTTGGAGAAGATTGTCTCTCCTTTCAGCTGACAAAGGGGGGAAAATGTCAATGAATTTGACAAGTGGTTGTCAGACTAAAAGTCTCGACAATATCAGCGAAGCAGCCAGTGGGCATCTTCATCAGCCAGTGGGCATTTGTCATCAGCAGTGAGCATCAGCAAATTCGCCAGTGGGTGATCGACAGCCAAAGCAGCAGTGAGCAGCTTTCATCATAGCAAAAACAACATTGAGTTGTTTTTCGACATCTTCAGCCAGTGGGCAATCATCATCAGCAAACACACCAGTGGGCGTTCATCAAATTGTGTCAGTGGACACCGGATGCTGTTTTCAAGCAAAGGACAGTTGGATCCTTTTGCGGCTTGGCACATGATGGAGTTGTCAAGCGTCCTTCAGAGATGAATCAAGCATGCAGCTGATTCATGTTCTCTTCAGATTTGAGTTTTTTCCAGCATCCATTTTTTGGCGGTTTTTTCAGGCAATGTTTTTTAGGATCAACATGATAACTTGGAAGATGGTTCTCGTTTTTGGATTTATCATTGAGGGGGGGAATGTTAGACTCTCTCATAAAACAATAATAAATCCAAAAATAAATAGATTAATTAAATATTCCAAGTTAGGAATTTGTGCCTAACTCTTGGGTTGTTCCTCTAAGATAGGAGTTAGTTTAGGTAACTCCTATATTGGTGTGTCTGGTGAGAAATTATCTCAACCAAAGGAGAAATTATCTCAACCAAAGGTGTCTAAGATAGCACGCACTATCTTAAGAACACTATCTCTCATCTATTTATTTGTAACATTATATTCAATTATTTACTGTAAGAAATTAGAATGAGAGTGAGAGAATACATGAGGCTTCAGCCTTTTTCTGTCAATATTGTGTCTCTGGTTTTTATATGTGTTTTTCTGTAATTTGTGTGAGTTAATATCATTTTCATCATTTATGCACCATAGATTAAATATTTTTTGAGAGGAAGTTATCCAAAAATACCTTAAGGCTAAAGACTTTTGGTACAGGTGTGTGTTGAATTTTTCTTCTATACCTTTTTAATTATTATTGTGGTTCTATTTATATTTTTTGTAGTAACTATATGTTTATTTATTTCAGATATGAGTGGCAACACAGAGGTTCAACGCATATCCATGGTTTCCTATGGTTAGAAGGTCCTCCTGACATGTAAATACTTGTTTAGTCAAATAGTTATGATGTACAACTTGCAAAGATGTTCTTCGACAAGTATGTAACTGCCAAGAATCGAAGTGACATCCATCATCACAACATAATCTTTCCACAAGGCATCAATGATAACCCTTTCCTATTAAATACTGGTCAGATTTTCTCTTGTGATCCTCATAACGATTACAAAGAATTATTAAACTGTGTCCAAAGGCACACGAAGTGTACTGTGGGTTCTTGTTTTCGTAGAAACGGAGCTATTCTAACATGTCGGTATAATGCTCCATCGGATATTCGTGGTGAATCAAGATTGTTCATAGATGATCAATGAAGAAAAAAATATGAGCCAGCAAGAAATGATGACAGGCTTAATGTACATAACATTGACCTTCTACCAATGTGGCGTGCAAATGTTGATTGCCAGCCAGTGCTTTCTCGCTATGCTGTGTTGAAATACATTGCTAAGTATGAATTGAAAGAAGAAAAAAGGTCTGAAAGTTATCATCATATGTTAACTAGAATTTCAAATTCTATTGGCCCTGAGGATGTTTCTTATGTGCATATAGAAAGTTTCTTGCAAAAATGATTGTTGAACGTGACATTAGAGCACAAGAAACATGCCATATGTTGCTTAATCTACCTCTTGTTGTTTGTAGTTAGAGGAAATACCACCCCTTGATATATTCTACAGTCTAAAGCACAGGGTTGTAGTTAAAAGAAAGATTAAGGAAGACCAATCAAGGACCCATTTTAACTCCTCCAACAAAATCATGAATGTGGTGTGGAATTCAGAAGTCAATCCTTCTGATGATTTAACAAAATTATCTTAGTATGCAGGGGCTTACACAACAACAACAATGGACAAAGCCTCAGAGTTCAGTCAACTAATCAGGGATAAAGATCAAAGGATCACTCAGCTTGAGATGTAATCGACAAAAGAATAGCAAACGATTAATCAACTAGAACAGCAGCTAGTAGAACAAAGGCAACAAAATGAGCAACTTAAAGAATAATTAAATCTGGAGAAAAAAAAATTGATAAGCAGGCTCTCCAGAAACAACAAAAGTTGTCTCAAGAACTAACTAGCCCTCAGATAGTGATTAAGCAAGAAAAGAAGGCCAAGGATGATCAAATTGCACAACTACAATTACAAATAAAAAAACAAGTGTTATCCACAGGTTACTGAATTCAAAAAAGAAGCCTTGGAGATAATCAAAGCCTTGTCTCAGCAATTGAACATCCTATCCCATAATATATCATTGGCTGACCCGTTGTTCGACATCTTTGCATCATTGATTGACAAGGCAGTTGACAGGAGATTGGAATTGGAGAAAGCAGATGAAAAAATTAAAAACTTTCTCTCTTGGAAAAATTCAAAGGAAGGAATGGCTGCAAATCTGCCGAAAATACAAGAATTGCACAAGGAAATCCTATTTTTATGTTCAAAGGTGGTATTTCCTCTGTTTTTATGTGCAAAATTGTATATATCTGGTCTTAAAGTGTCCTATTATGCTGTTCTTCTTTAAATTCAATGTGTGCAATTTAGATATGTTTTTTCCAGTTATGTTTTTTTGCTCCAATGGGAGTGTTACTATTTTATATCTTTCTCTTGCATTTCTGATTGTTGTGGTCTTCTGTGTGGATCCCTTCGCTTTGTTCACTAGGATCCATAAATGAAAATATTGTTTACATTTATAATATTATTGTTGCAATTTCATGTTCTAGGTGTTTATATCAATATTCTTGAGTTTTATAGTATTAATACATTCATGTATTGATATCAATGTATTTATGTCCTGAATTCTATTTATTGTTTACAATGTAGTGATATAAATGCGTTATTATTAATGTAGTCATGGTTTATCATTATCACATTCATCAAAATATATATATCGCTGACATATATCCTTTGAAATATAATAATTCTGAATGTTCAGAAATGGTATGATAAAGAATTATTTGAGAAAAAATACATATATCAACAACAACAAGTTTTAAAGGAATGTTCATTCACATAAAGAAATAAGGAAAAAACAATGATAGAAGTACCACATGCATTTGAATCCTTCCGATGTGAACAACACTTTGATTCCACTTTGCTATTTGAGAAAACCTATAGAAGATGCAAAAGTGCAAGTCTTGAAAAAGCTTCTTGGTTTGCAATGTGGTTCCTATATTGGTTTTGGTTTAAATCAAAATCGAATTAATCTATTCTAACTCTTCTATAGGAAATACTAATATTGCCACAAGCATCTTAAATAGCAAAGTAACATTTACTTCATTTTCAAGAACATGAGATTTGCTTCACAAATTTGAAGCATGTGGAATGGATCTATGAAAATGTCTTTATCCTACAACTAAAAATTATATAAATATTCTTATCTAAGATGGGTGATTTATAAACAATGCAATCTTTGATTATTCGTAAAAGAGAAATAAGCATATAGATGGCTTACTTATCAAATAGAAAGATGAATTCACATAATAGTTACTTTGTTTAAGAAATTAAACAAAGTAGTTATAAAAACATTATCACATTCATCAAAATAAATATATATATATATATATATATATATATATATATATATATCGCTGACATATATCCTCTTAAATATAACAATTCTCAATCTTCAGAAATGATATGATAAATAATTGTTTGAGAAAAAAATACATATATCAACAGTAGCAATTTTTAAAGAAGTGTTCATTCACATAAGGAAATAAGACAAAAATAGTTATAGAAGTACCACATGCATTTGAATCCTTCCGGTGTGAACAACACTTCGATTCCATTTTTCTATTTGAGAAAAACCTCCAAAAGATGCAAAAGTGCAAGCCTTGAAAAAGCTTCTTGATAAAAATGTGAAACCTTCATGTAGTTTTTGATAAAAAAAATATTTAGAAGTACAGTAGTGCAACTTCCCAAGTCAAAATTTTATACAAATTGAGGACTCTTTCTAAATACATGAAAGGGTCTTAAATAATAAAAATAAAAACTACTATCAACAAAAATCGCTATAAGGTGTTCAAACTGTGACATGAAAATCTGGGATTTGGTATAAAATTACCAGTGCGATGGCGATTGAGCTAATTCATTGAATCAACTTGTTCTCTTGTGCTTGTAGCTCAGAGATTGCTAGCATTGGCTAGATTTTCGAAGGCTAGCTCATCATAGAATGTCGCTGGGCTGTGTAGGTGGCATCGGAGAGTTCGAGAACCATGCAGTTGATCGCGTCAGACAGGAATTTCATGGCCATGTGCTGGCTATTAGGCTTGACTAGAAGAAACGAGAATGCATCCCATGTCAAGTTTTGAACTTCTCTGATTTGTTTTTCTCTGCTCGCCAACTCCTGTCCCCAATGATGTTCTAGTTCCTTTACTTTCTAGAGTTTGCCTGGAGAGCAATCGGAAATCAAATTAGACATATATAAGCTATTATTTATTGATTCTATTACACCGTTCATTGTAGCTCTGGCTCTAGAAGTTTCCCTTTCAGCTTTCATTAGTTGAGATTTCCATTCCGAAAATAGGATTTCCTTGTGCAATTCTTTTATTTTCGGGCATCTAAATTGCACACATTGGATTTAAAGAAGAACAGCATAATAGGACACTTTAAGACCAGAGATATACAATTTTGCACATAAAAACAGAGGAAATACCACCTTTGCACATAAAAATAGGATTTCCTTGTGCAATTCTTGTATTTTCGGTAGATTTTCCACGATTCCTTCCTTTGAATTTTTCCAAGAGAGAAAGTTTTTTATTTTTTCATCTGCTTTCTCCAATTCCAATCTCCTGTCAACTGCCTTGTCAATCAATGATGCAGAGATGTCGCACAACGGGTCAACCAATGATATATTATGGGATAGGATGTTGAATTGCTGAGACAAGGCTTTGATTATCTCCAAGGCTTCTTTTTTGAATTCAGTAACCTGTGGACAACACTTTTTTTTTTTTTGTAATTGTAGTTGTGCAATTTGATCATCCTTGGCCTTCTTTTCTTGCTCAATCACTATCTGAGGGCTGCTTAGTTCTTAAGACAACCTTTGTTGTTTCTGGAGAGCCTGCTTATCAATTTTGTGTTTCTCCAGATTCAATTATTCTTTAAGTTTCTCATTTTGTTGCCTTTGTTCTACTAGTTGTTGTTCTAGTTGATTAATCTTTTGCTGTTCTTCTGTCAATTACATCTCAAGCTGAGTGTTCCTTTGATCTTTATCCCTGATTAGTTGACTGAACTGTGAGGCTTTTTCCATTGTTGTTGTTGTGTAAGCCCCTGCATACTGAGATAATTTTGTTAAATCCTCAGAAGGATTGACTTCTGACTTCCATACCACATTCATGATTTTGTTAGAGGAGTTAAAAGGGGTCCTTTATTGGTACTCCTTGATCTGTCTTTTAACTACAGCCCTGTGCTTTGGACTGTAGAATACATCAAGGGGTGGTATTTCCTCTATTTTTAGTACAATCACAATTAAATATATGTAGCCACTAAAGGGGCAGTCACTTGCAGTATTCCAAGAAGAAATGCGACATGTTAGATATATATTGATTGATGAAATGAGCTTTATGGGATCAAGGTTGTTTATACAAATAGATGCTAGGTTACGAGAAGCATTTCCAGAGAAAAATAATTGTCCTTTTGGTGGGAGATCCATCATCCATATTGGTGACCTTGGTCAACTGCCTCTTGTCAGAGATAAGCCTTTGTAGAAAGGTAACATAGCAGGGAAAGTCTTGTGGAACAAATTCAACATTTTTGTTATTTTAGACACAATATTTTGCCAACAAGGGAATAATCAGAAACAATCTTGTTTTCATAGAGTCCTTAATAACATAAGAAACATAGAACCTGTTCTTGAAGATTGGGACTTTCTTATGTCTTGGGCTGATATGAGGTTGCATCCTAAAAAAAGAGATTTATTTAATGTAGCAGTTCACATGTTTCCAACAAATAATTTGGTGTCCTTACATAATAGGAATATGTTAAAGTCATTAAATTCTCCAATTGCACGATGTCGTGGTGAATATTCAAGGTGTTCAGAAATCGATGGTGTTGATGATGATCAATTGGACCATGAAGTTTTGTTGTGTCATCATCAGCGTGTTATGTTGACATGTAATTAATGGGTTGATGCTATGTTTGTGAATGGTGCACTTGTTTTTGTTAAGGATATATTCTATGCGCCTACCTCTAAGCCACCTACACTTCCAATGTTCACAACTGTTGTTTTTGATAATTATGTTGGTGTTCAATTTGATGCAAGCAATGCAAACATTGTCCCTATCACCCCAGTGCTAAGAGGAAATCGAAAAACAAATTCCTTTGAAGATGGCATGGGCTCTTACAATCAACAATGCACAAGGATAGACTTTAGAAAGAGCGTCAGTTGATATCAGGAATAAAGAGTAGCAAGGCCTTACCTTCACAACCATACCAAGAGTGAAATAAATAGATGGTTTACGCATTGCACTGCCTTTTACTTTCCAACATCATTCCAAGATTAAAAATAGTGCATATGTTACAATTAGGAAGAAGGAAGAGGAGCGATTGAAGTCCATACCACTATTAAATACAACTAATAACATTGTGGCCTTCTTTACAGTTTTGAACTTCAATTATGTAGTGGATTATTTGATGTAGACAAAACAAAAAATATATGTTAAGACTCAATGTTCTTTCTGTGGTTGCAATGTTGGTTAAATCATGATTATTTTAAACACTAGTGTTGTTTTTGTGTGCAAAATTGTATATCTCTGGTCTTAAAGTGTCCTATTATGTTGTTCTTCTTGAAATCCAATGTGTGCAATTTAGATGTGTTTTTTCCATTTATGTTGTTTTTCTCCAATGCGAGTGTTACTATTTTATATCTTTCTCTTGCATTTCTGATTGTTGTGGTCTTCTGTGTGGATCCCTTTGCTTTGTTCACTAGGATCCATAAATGAAAATATTGTTTACATTTATAATATTATTGTTGCAATTTCATGTTCTAGGTGTTTATATCAATATTCTTGAGATTTATAGTATTAATACATTCATGTATTCATATCAATGTATTTATTGTCTGAATTCTATTTACTGTTTACAATGTAGTGATATAAATGCGTTATTATTAATGTAGTCATGGTTTATCATTATCACATTCATCAAAATATATATATATATCGCTGACATATATCCTTTGAAATATAACAATTCTGAATGTTCATAAATGATATGATAAAGAATTATTTGAGAAAAAATACATATATCAACGACAGCAAGTTTTAAAGAAGTGTTCATTCACATAAAGAAATAAGGCAAAAACAATGATAGAAGTACCGCATGCATTTGAATCCTTCCGATGTGAAAAACACTTCGATTCCACTTTCCTATTTGAGAAAACCTCCAGAAGACGCAAAATTGCAAGTCTTGAAAAAGCTTCTTGGTTTGCAATGTGGTTCCTATATTGGTTTTGGTTTAGATCACAATCGAACTAATCTATTATGAATCTTCTATAGGAAATACTAATATTGCCACAAGCATCTTAAATATCAGAGTAACATTTACTTCATTTTCAAGAAGATGAGATTCGCTTCGCAAATTTGAAGCATGCGGAATGGATCTATGACAATGTCTTTATCCTACAACTGAAAAATATATAAATATTCTTATCTAAGCTGGGTGATTTATAAACAATGAAATCTTTGATTGTTTGTAAAAGAGAAATAAGCATATAGATGGCTTACTTATCAAATAGAAAGATGTATTCATATAATGGTTACTTTGTTTAAGAAATTAAACAAAGTAGTTATAAAAACATTATCGCATTCATCAAAATATATATATCGCTGACATATGTCCTCTGAAATATAACAATTCTCAATCTTCAGAAATGATATGATAAAGAATTATTTGAGAACAAAATACATATATCAACAATAGCAATTTTTAAAGAAGTGTTCATTCACATAAGGAAATAAGACAAAAATAGTTATATAAGTACCACATGCATTTGAATCCTTCCGGTATGAACAACACTTCAATTCCATTTTGCTATTTGAGAAAAACCTCCAGAAGATGTAAAAGTGCAAGCCTTGAAAAAGCTTCTTGATAAAAATGTGAAACCTTCATGTACTTTTTGATAAAAAAAATATTTAGAAGTACAGTAGTGCAAATTCCCAAGTCAAAATTTTATACAAATTGAGGACCCTTTCTAAATACATGAAAGGGTCTTAAATAATAAAAATAAAAACTACTATAAAAAAAAATCGCTATAAGGTGTTCAAACTATGACATGAAAATCTGGGATTTGGTATAAAATTAGTAGTGCAATGGCGATTGAACTAATTCATTGAATCAACTTCTTCTCTTGTGCTTGTAGCTCACAGATTGCTAGCATTGGCTGGAATTTCGGAGGCTAGCTCATCATAGAATGTCGTTGGGCTGTGTAGGTGGCATCAGAGAGTTCGGGAACCACGCAGTTGACCGCGTTAGATAGGCATTTCATGGCCATGTGCTGGCTATCAGGCTTGACTAGAAGAAACGAGAATGCATCCCATGTCAAGTTTTGAACTTCTCTGATATGTTTTTCTTTGCTAGCCAGCTCCCGTCTCCAATGATGTTCTAGTTCCTTTGCTTTCGAAAGTTTGCCTGGAGAGCAATCGGAAATCAAATTAGACATATATAAGCTATTATTTATTGATTCGATTACACCATTCATTGTAGCTCTGGCTCTAGAAGTTTCCCTTTCAACTTTCATTAGCTGAGATTCCCATTCCGAAAATAGGATTTCCTTGTGCAATTCTTGTATTTTCGGCAGATTTTTAGCCATTCCTTCCTTTGAATTTTTCCAAGAGAGAAAGTTTTCTATTTTTTCATTTGTTTTCTCCAATTCCAATCTCCTATCAATTGCCTTGTCAATCAATGATGCAGAGATGTCGTACAATGGGTTAGCCAATGATATATTATGGGATAGGATGTTAAATTGTTGAGATAAGGCTTTGATTATCTCCAAGGCTTCTTTTTTGAATTCAGTAACCTGTGGATAACACTTTTTTTTTCTATTTGTAATTGTAGTTGTGCAATTTGATCATCCTTGGCCTTCTTTTCTTGCTCAATTGCTATCAGAGGGTTGCTTAGTTCTTGAGACAACTTCTGTTGTTTCTGGAGAGCCTGCTTATCAAATTTGTGTTTCTCCAGATTCAACTGTTCTTTACGTTGCTCATTTTGTTGCCTTTGTTCTGCTAGCTGTTGTTCTAGTTGATTAATCTTTTGTTGTTCTTCTGTCAATTACATCTCAAGCTGACTGATCCTTTGATCTTTATCCCTAATTAGTTGACTGACCTCTGAGGCTTTGTCAATTGTCGCTATTGTGTAAGCCCTTGCATACTGAGATAATTTTGTTAAATCCTCAGAAGGATCTACTTCTGACTTCCATACCACATTCATGATTTTTCTAGAGGAGTTAAAAGAGGTCATTGATCAGTTTTCCTCTTTTTCTTTTGTCTTTTAACTACAGCCCTGTGCTCTGGACTGTAGAATACATCAAGGGGTGGTATTTCCTCTATTTTTAGTACAATCCCTTCTGTGGGATTTTCGGGGATTATTTCTATATCCTGCTGCATTTTGGGTGGGCTGCTTGTCCCTTCAATTGGAACACTAATAACCTCATACTGTTGTGCTGTGGGCAATTTTGGTGTAGTGAGGTTTTGGGAGTCGTTTGGGTTTTTTATAATTAGATCGAATTGCTTCCATTCATTTCTTTGTCCTCTTCCTTTTAGGGCTCTTCTGCTTTTCAAGAATATTCTTGGTAGTTTTTCCTACACTTTGGCCTTCATGTTGCAACATAGGGGTGGTATTTAATAAGTCCATCGGTAGAGTTTCCAACCTCCTTGTTCTGAACTGTAGAAATGCTTCTACTCCCTCTGCTCCCAATTTAATTTTTGCAAGTTGTTTTACTTGAGAGAATAAGTCAGTTGAGGTGAACAAATCATCATAATCATCTTTCTCATGTTCAAACTTGGAAATTTTGACATGAGAGTTGAAGTTATAGGCTATTGCTTTTGGATCATGTTGCCTCTTTGGAATGGTTGCTAACTTTAGTGCTTTTATTTTCTCTACTTCTTTCTGTGCATGTTTGAATTCATGCAGTAAGAAAGTACCACAAGGGAGTGGGAATGAAGGCCACATTTGCTTTTTGGACTCCTTGAGGTTTTTGTACATCCCTGCTTCTGTGATTTGATAAGTTATTTCCCTAGGAAATAGTTTATCGAGAATGTATAAGGGGAGAACATGTGGAGCAGTAGTGCTTCCAAAAAGTCTAATGTAGGTGAAGTTTTCTTCACCAAACCAATTACCAATTGATGTTGAGTCAACACTGGCTTCATTAGATAATTGAGGAGCGGGTTTATTGAATATAGCATAATGAATAGGAAAAAACAAAACCATGACCGATTCTATAAAGATGGCTTTTATAATGGGTTTTCCACAATTCCTTATGATAGATGTGAATGGTGTTTTAGTCTTGTGGAGTCCATTTCCAACCTAGAATGGGGTAATCAGAATTGAAACAGATAGTGTCCATAATGTAGGCACTCTCCGGGTAGTCACGAACCTGTTTCTTCTATAATCGAGGATATGGTTGGCCATTTTATTAGACAAAATGGTTTCCCAATCCATGATATACGAATTAACTACTACCTCCATTAAAGGAACCATTTCAATTGAAAACCTAGTGGAATTGGAGACTCCAAAGAGTCTACACATTATAGCACCAGCATAGCAGTAAGGAGATGGTAAGGAGTCAACGGAATACATACCTGATGATTCATGCTTGTGTTTGTTTGGGTAATGCCTCCACTACCTGAGAGGGTTTGATTCCATGTCATTTTCTTTGGCGAAGGCTTCGACAAATGCCTTGTTGTAATGCTTTTGTGGTTCCACCAAATGGTACATATTTTTTATATCTTCTGCTCTGAATGACCCGAACATCCATCCATCAACCGTAAAAAAAGATTTGTCTGTTATGTTGATTCTCTCAATTACCCATCTAACTAATTCATTGTAGGGTAATTTTTTGGCACGGGCAGCTATTCTGTGGAGAAAATAGATGGAAAACTCCTTGAGAGTATTCTTTTATTTCTTAGTGGAGTCGGATATTTCCTTTTCTTCTCGAATTTCTTTTGGATCTTTAGCTTCCAATAAATTGTATATGATTTCCCATGAAGCTTTTCCCAGGCCGATGTAGGTAGTATCACCTATCAAGGCCTTCTTTACTGGTTCCTCTTTGGTTAAGATTGGAATCTTTACCTTCTTTGATTTCTTCGACATTTCTGTTGTGTTTATGTGTGTTGTCTATTATGCTTCTTTACTACTTCATTGTTTGTGTATTTCACAATCTTATCGATCCATTGCATAAAATAACATATTCAGAACCATGCACATGAGACTGTAATACCTTATTAATTGTTAAGATCTAATTTTCAAATCATGGGATTTCCCCTTTGCAATCACTGATACGCATATATTACGGGATTGCGGGGCTCCTGATATTCGGGATTGTGATGTGCAGGGCTTATTGTGCTCAGGGTCCCTGATATGTGATATTTGCCCTCATACTTAGTCATTTTATTGGTTTTCAAGGCTTTCCAAGTGTGATCTTCAACATGCTCTAACATTCGATCTAGAAGTCTATTCTTCGAATTCTATGTATCGTTGTAAAGATATTTCTGAGCACTAGGAAATGGAGAGGGTCTGATTAAGCTCTAAGATCTTCTGTGGCCTAGGAAAGTGGCTCTAAAATTCACTTCTCTTGGGCAACCTTGACCAATTGAAACCCAAAATGAAGTGAGTGACAAAAATAAGAATTAGCTTCGAGGCTTCCATGGCTTCTTATTTATTTTTATCAAATGGAAATCTTGATACCCATGTGCCCCATGCCTCATAAACCTAATATCCCACATTGCTTCTTGGGCTCTATCATGTCGAAATGCTTCATTGGGATAAAAGTTGTAACTCTTGTACATAACAGAGGGGATGCCTATTCTAGAGGAAGATTCTCCAAGATTTGACCCACAAACCTATAAAAAACTTCTCTTCTCCACTTTTAGGCTCATTGCAAACAAAAAAATATATATAACAATAATTTGGCAGCAATTTTCTATGTAAGCACAAAATCAGGGTAGGGTCAAGATGTATCTGCACATAGAAAAATTGATGGATGGTTTCCACTGCCATTATGGCTAGATATTACACATATAAATGAAGAGATAGACATACCACGTATTGACAGAGGAGTCACAAAGTGCAACTGCTTTAGAACAATGCCCAACATCACTAGCTTTCTATTTGTCTTCAAAAGGGAAAGATATGATTCCAAAGGATAAACAACTAAAATGGTGTCCATTATGTAATCTAGGCTCTTTGTCGCTTCTCACAACACAATGGGGTCGCTCTACATAATTAGAAAACCAAAGTGATTGATACTATCCCCATTGCTTATATGATGCAAAGAAACAATGTTATTGAATTAAATTGGCACACCATCATCTTTTCAAAATCCCTGCTAACAAGATAAGCATCAATGCCGATGACTTCAATGGCTTCTTCTTTCTTTTCATTAATCAAACTGATAACCATCATGTGAAGCCCAAATGCTTTTTTTCATTCTTGACAACCATGTGCCCCATGCCTCCTAAATCCAATATCCCACATTGCTTCCTAGCCTCTGTGTTAATTTTTTGGTAACAATGGTATGTTCTATGCTTAGAACAATTTTACTTCAGTTTCTTTGTTATCCCAATATCAATATCCATTTTAGCAATCACATCATCATGATATAAAATGTATATAGAACATAAACAATAATAGTAGAAGACAAGCCAAGACAAGAGGACACAAGAAATGGCACTAGCTAGGGATAAACTCCAATGTAGGCAAACCCTGGATCATTTCTTCTTATAATTATTCAAAAGTTTAGCAAAGGGCGAGAGTACAATATTCACTTGATAAAATCACAGTGAAATCCAATAAGTCAAATAGTAGAAACAAAAGTTCTAACCAGAAAATCAATGTTGGATAACGGGGCAGTGTTCTGCTATTCCTTGATTGGCAACAACTGCAAAGCTGTTAACCTTCTCCATATTATTTTGATCAGAACACATGAAATCTTCAAACTCGTTCAGCTCCATGGCCGCTCCCCTGTACAACTCTTCCAAACCAAAATCTGTGTCACAGTCGGATGAGGAGAAGAGCAGATTCCAGTGGGGAAGCGATAGGTCGCTCAAATCCAATAAACTCTCCGCTAATATTGCTGTATTTCCTCCACAATGATCGGAATGTGGTGACTCCTCGTCCACAAATTCTGCTTCCACAAAATTAGCATCTGCCGTTTGGAAGGTAATGCGCTCCGAATCATCCGGTGTGATGGAATTGTTTGCGAGTAGGTCGCAGCATGACTGGGAGAAATTACCAGTTTCATTAATATTACACGATTTGGGAGCTCCATTTAAACTGGGATTATTGCAGCCATCACTGTTGTAGCTGTTTTCTTTCACGATTCCGAAGCCTCCCATGGCCGTTGTTATTTTGAGTGGAATTGCTTTGAACACATGTGTTGGCAGAGGAGAAGAAGATCTCCATTTCGTTTCCAGAGATTTCGTGCTTGAATGAGCTTGAGATTGCTTTAGTGGCGGGAGCTTTTTTCTAAGCTGAGTGTTCCAGTAATTCTTGATTTCGTTGTCTGTTCTTCCGGGTAGTCGTCCTGCAATCAGGGACCACCTGCATGAATCCATAAATATAACCTCGTCAACTTCCTACTGTGCACTTAATTATTCGAAATTTCGAGGCGCTGAAATGGGGAATCAATAAATTTTGTTGAGTGAACAAATGTTCAGATATTCTCGACATACCGATTGCCAAGAAGGCGATGCATCCGAATAATGAGATCCTCCTCGTCGGCGGAAATCCTTCCGCGTTTAATGTCAGGACGCAGATAGTTCTTCCAACGTAATCTACAACTCTTTCCGCACCGGTTAAGACCTGCAACAAAAATTCTTTCCACTTGTTAGCCTCTGAATAAATATATATTTCTGCATAAATAATATCTATACCATAACTGACAACTAACTGACTTGTTGTCGCTGGGACAGTTCAATTGGCTTTAGTAGTATGGTGTAAATCATGAAATTTGGAGGAGGGAAAAGAAAAGAAAACAAAAACAAAAGCATGACAAACTTTTTAGAATTCACCTGCTTTTTGGGGAAGAATTTTCCATCCACCATCTCCATGGGTTTGAATGTATGTGGAGAGAATCATATCCTCTTCTTTGGTCCAGGCCCCACGATTGAGCCCTTGTTTTGGGCAGCAAGGAGATCTACCCATCTTGAATATTCTACCTCTGTAACTCAACAGCTGATGATTTCCTCTGCTAAAAACGCTGAGTCACAGTAGGGGCCTCTCTGCTTCTCCTTGGTAGGGAGGTTGACTTTATATAGAACTCAACAGGTGATGATTTCCTCTGCTAAAAACACTGAGTCACAGTAGGGACCTCTCTGCTTCTTCTCCGTACGAAGGAAGGCTGTTAATGTCATGCGAATCGCGATGTTCGATCGATTGGTCTCTTCGGTCTATTCGTCTGTTGGGACTGTAGCGTGTACGTATGAAAATTAACTGCACAGAGCGGAAAATTATCTACCCCTCCTAAAAGCTACTTGGTTTCGGCGTTCCCACAAAATGGAGAATCACATGGTTTCGGTGAACATGCAATTGCGGGAGAGAATTGCTTCTTACAATTCAATGTTTCGGTGCACGTGCAATTGCGGGAGAGAATTGCTTCTTACAAGTCAATGTCGTTCAGTGTAATAAATTTCGAGAAAGACCAAGGTGTAATATTTCTCCAGGGAAAAATTATATTGGAAACCAGAATGCACATTAATTCACATTACGATTATTTTTGCCGTATTTTAATGGTTAGTTGTTTTGGTTAGGGTGTTTTTTGCCGAACGAGTTAGTTTTAATTATGTATTTTTGTTGTAAATTCAAAAATATATTTTATTAAAATACATAATTTGAGACTTGTGGTCTATGTTGTAGATATTTTTTGGATTAATTATATTATTTGAATTTGGTTGAAGTTTCGAATCATTTAGGAGGACAAGTGAAAAAGTCATTTAATTTTCATGAATAAATAATAAGGATGTATCATAGTCCAAAGTTACTTACTGAAAATTAGTCATTGAAAACTAGCAGTTAATTTTGGGTTATGATGTGTTATTACTATTTAGTTATGAAGATTGTATGATTTTTTCACCTTCTAGCCTGAGGATGAATCATATTAGTTAGTTCCAAATGTCAACCAAATCTTGATAATAATTAATCCAAAATATTTTTATCTAAAATACACTATATTGAATAAAATAAATATATGCTAAATTAGACAAAAAAACAAAACCAAACAAACAAACAAATTTAAGTGTAAAAAACAAATTTAACTGTAAATATTGTTTTGGAATGAATTATATTTTAAATAACTAAATAATGCTCGTACTGATCTCTAATTGTGTGCTGTCTGCCAAACATCTCGGGGAAGTTTAATGCCCTAACCGATGAGGTATTCCAAATATTAGGTGCACAAAAGAAAGACAAATATACGAGGTGTCATTTTTTCAAGTATTAGGTGATGTATAGATATATCATATTGATGGAAGTTTAATGCCCTAACCAATGACATATAAATGGCTCTGTCGTATTCCAAATATTAGGTGCACAAAAGAAAGACAAATATACGAGGTGTCATTTTTTCAAGTATTAGGTGATGTATAGATATATCACAAATTCAATGTGATGTGAGCTCTGTGAAAGCCATGATCGCGAGATTAATCGAGAGGGACAAGGAGGTGAACTTTAAGATAGTTATATTTTTTTCTTTCTAATTAAATTGATTAATTAAAATAAAAAGTCATGAACAAGTATCATATGAATTGATTTATAATTTTTTGGATATGTGGTATTGATACTCTAGGTATTAGCCTATTGTATTGTAACAAAGGCTATTTATAAACTAAAACTCTCCACAATCAAATAAGGATAAATCTCAATAATTAAGAATATTTTTCCATGTCTCTTTTAAAGTATACTTTGTAATTTATAATAATAATAATAATAAAGTTATAATTACTCCGATAGGCACCCCCCATCAGAATCAACAATTTAATCGTTTTCTTAATTAATCTTTTTGATCGGATGCCCTGAATTGAAAAATTCCAGTATATTCTTGTAGTCGTCACTAAATCAATGAATAAAATTCGCTACAGTAACTTTATTGCATGTCTAAAACACATACTTAGACCATACTTAAATTATTTTTTTACAAAGCATGATTAAAAATTCACTGTGCCCCTCGTTGATAACCACATATGTAGGATTAAGAAGAAATGAAATAAAAAAATCACTACTGAACACCCATCTTTCACAGTGGATTTGATAGTGGCCTCTTTCCATTCTGAAACATATGCATGGTTGAAGCATAAGGACAAATTTTGATCCATTACAATGATGGTTGAAGGATTTATGCGAAAATCATCCATAACCATGACAATGAGGTATGTAGGCATAAGTTCGAGTAATAAGGACATGTTTCATGCATTACAATGAGGGTTGAACCTTTGTGCCCGACAATCATCAATAACCATGACAATGAGATATGTAGGCGTTGATCGATGAAACATTTCTGTAATTCAGTTATGTATACTCGAAATGTGAAACGTTCTTCCTATTCGTATTGTCCTCCACCAGGGGTTTTGAGTTTTTAGTTACATTACAAAAGTTCGAACCTCATAATATGGCCCATTCGATATATTATAATCAAACGCTCCGTGGATGCATGCAATTCTTTGTTAGCACTTAAGGTTTTTGGAATTATTGAAGGATAACTGGAATGCTAACTTCTCTTGACTTCTATCTGGTAAAAAAGGTGGCAAATCTCATTTCATTTTTAATTGTTTCCAAGCTCTCGCAGTTGTCTCTAATAATCTGGTGTAGTTCGTGTTTGATTGAGTTATTCCCTACTATTTTTTAAGGTTTCAACATTGGATAAATTCTTTCTCAGTGATTGTCAAACACTCCATGGATGCATGCATTTCTTTGTTAGCACTTAAGGTTGTTGGAATTACTATTTTTTCAGGTTTCAATGGCATTTAGAAATCGATCTTACACATATGTACAATTTTTCTTTCCACGATATTCTTCCACTTTAATTCAAATGAGATGACTAGCCCGTGGAAAAAAAAGAAGGGAATCGATTGTGTATAAACCATTTACAAAGGAAAATGCCCACATAAACATACCTTTCCACCCTTCCGTACAACCTTGTCACGTTTCCCAAGGTTAACCTCATCGCAATCAACCATTGGTCCTACCATGGTCATACGTATATATATGTATCTTCATCTCGCCTTTCGCTCCGATATGCGATATCAGAGCGTTAACGTATGTTTTAGCATTAAACCACTTTAACAAAAATATATAGATTGCACAGGAAACCCGCTCCGAATCATATATATATATAACAGAAATCAAATTTTATATATTTGCCACTATACGCCCATCGGTTCCGTGTCTCCAAGCCTTTGCATTGCGCACTCAGATATGCACTTCCTCCGATTGTAATTTACGATCAGATCTTGACCGTCGATCCGATCCACGATCCGACGCTTGAGATTAAGCCACGCAATCGCATATCGCCCAAGCTCAATGCCAGACTCCTTCCGCTTCCATACCACAATTCGATATCTTTACGAACCCGATAGGGATATAAACCATTCCCTATAATATTTCAAGTCGACAGTTGATTCCTACTGTGTTTTTCACCGTTTGTTTGTGTAATTGGGATTTCCACTTACGGGAGTTAAACCATATAATGAGCCCATCGATGCGATATTTTGCCTTCCCGATTCAATCTGCGATCCAACAGTTTATATTAACTCGCGCGATCACATATCGATAAACCTCAATGCCTTAGTGATATCCTGGCCTGTAGAAAAAGGAAGGTTCTGGTCTTTTTTTAAACACTCTCCCAAAATTTATTGCTTCTCTGGCATTGATCTTCTCTCGAAATATCGGGACTTAAAACCACTTCACAACCTTTACAAAAACTTAAATCACACATATATAAGCTTCCCCTTACAGAACCTTTGGTTACATATGTTTTTAACACATAAATCTCTTATCGGCGCATATTTCCCTAGACACAATTTACAAATGAAAATGCCAGCATAAACATAGTTTTCCACCCATCTGTACAGCCTTGTCACATTTCCTGAGGTTTAACCTTATCACAATCGACCATCGGTCCTTCCACGATCATACATATATATGTATGTTCATTGCCCCTTTCACTCCAATATGCGATATCAGAGTGTTAATGTATGTTTTAGCACTAAACCACTTTAACGGAAATATATGGATTAAACAGGAAAACCGCTCTGAATCATATATATAGCGGATCTCAAATTTTATAGATTCGCCACTATACGCCCATTGGTTCCAGGTCTCCAAGCCTTTGCATTGTGCACTCGAATCTGCGCTTCCTCTGATTGCGATTTGCGATCAGATCTAGACCGTCAATCAGATCCGTGACCCGACGCTTGAGATTAAGTCGCACGATCACATATCGCTCAAGCTCAATGCCAGACTCCTTCTGTTTCCATACACCGATCTGATAACTTTACGGACCTGATAGTGACATAAACCATTCCCTATAATATTACAAGTCCTGCAGTTGATTCCTACTGTGTTTTTCACCATTTGTTTGTGTAATAGGGTTTTCCTCTTGCGGGAGTTAAATTGTATAATGAGCCCGCTAATGCAATATTTCGCCTCCCTGATTCAATCTGTGATTCGACGGTTCAGATTAACTCGTGCAATTGCATATCACTCAACCTCACTGCCAGACTCCTTCCGCTTCCATACGCTGATCTGATATATTTATAGACTCCATAGGGACATAAACCATTCCCTATAATATTTGATGTTCGGCACTTGGTTTTGACTGTGTTTTTCACCGTTTCTTAGTGTAATTGTGTTTCCGCTTGGGGGAGTTAAACTGTATAATTACCTCGCCGATGTGATATTTCGCCTTCCCGATTCGATCTCTGTAGTTGATCTTCCTAGATCTAACGGTTCCTGAGCATCAATCTTCGGTCTTTCACTTGTTCCTTTAACTTAGAATTTATGCTAAGTCTTCATTTTTGCTCTTCTTTAAAGGTTTCGTCTCGCTATTATTTTGTCGCGCACTCTTCCTCCTAAGCTTTGATTGTTCCTTCTAATGGATTAAACACCCCATCTTAATCCCCCTCTTTATCTATTCGCTGTGTGATTACTGCACTTCACCTGCACACACACACACACACACACACACACAGATATATATATAGAATGACATAGTTCGCTCATCTTCCACCATTAGATGCTTACACTTATTCAATTTGGGATTAACTCTCTGGACATATATAATTCTTGTGCAATTCTTGTATTTTCGGCAGATTTGCAGCCATTCCTTCCTTTGAATTTTTCCAAGAGAGAAAGTTTTTTATTTTTTCATCTGCTTTCTCCAATTCCAATCTCCCATCAACTGCCTTGTCAATCAATGATGCAGAGATGTCGCACAATGGGTCGGCCAATGATATATTATGGGATAGGATGTTCAATTGCTGAGATAAGGCTTTGATTATCTCCAAGGGTTCTTTTTTGAATTCAGTAACCTGTGGATAACACTTGTTTTTTTCTATTTGTAATTGTAGTTGTGCAATTTGATCATCCTTGGCCTTCTTTTCTTGCTCAATCGCTATCTGAGGGTTGCTTAGTTCTTGAGACAACTTCTGTTGTTTTTGGAGAGCCTACTTATCAAATTTGTGTTTCTCCAGATTCAACTATTCTTTAAGTTGCTCATTTTGTTGCCTTTGTTCTACTAGCTGCTATTCTAGTTGATTAATCTTTTGTTGTTCTTTTGTCAATTACATCTCAAGCTAAGTGATCCTTTGATCTTTATCCCTGATTAGTTGATTGACCTCTGAGGCTTTGTCCATTGTCGCTATTGTGTAAGCCCCTGCATATTGAGATATTTTGTTAAATCCTCAGAAGGATTGACTTATGACTTCCATACCACATTCATGATTTTGTTAGAGGAGTTAAAAGAGGTCCTTGATCAATTTTCCTCTTTTTCCTCTGTCTTTTAACTACAGCCCTGTGCTCTGGACTGTCGAATACATCAAGGGGTGGTATTTCCTCTATTTTTAATACAATCCCTTCTATGGGATTTTCAGGAATTATTTCTATATCCTGTTGCATTTTGGGTGGGCTGCTTGCCCCTTCAATTGGAACACTAATAACCTCAGATTGTTGTGCTGTGGGTGGTTTTGGTGTAAGGTTTTTGGAGTCGTTTGGGTTTTTTATAATTAGATCGAATTGCTCCCATTCCTTTCTTTGTCCTCTACCTTTTAGGGCTCTTCTGCTTTTGAAGAATATTCTTGGTAGTTTTTCCTACACTTTGGCCTTCATGTTGCAACGTAGGGGTGGTATTTAATAAGTCCATAGGTAGAGTTTCCAACCTCCTTGTTCTAAACTGTAGAAATTCTTCTACTCCCTCTACTCCTAATTTAATTTTTGCAAGTTGTTTTACTTGAGAGAATAAATCAGTTGAGGTGAACAAATCATCATAATCATCTTTCTCATGTTCAAACTTGGCAATTTTGACATGAGAGGTGAAGTTATAGGCTATTGCTTTTGGATCATGTTGCCTCTTTGGAATGGTTGCTAACTTTAGCGCTTTTACTTTCTCTACTTCTTTCTGTGCATGTTTGAATTCATGCAATAATAAAGTACCACAAGGGAGGGGGAATGAAGGCCACATTTGATTTTTGGACTCCTTGAGGTTTTTGGACATCCCTGCTTCTATGATTTGATAAGTTATTTCCCTGGAAAATAGTTTATCGGGAATGTATAAGGGGAGAACATGTGGAGCAGTAGTGCTTCCGAAAATTCTAATGTAGGTGAAGTTTCCTTCACCAAACCAATTACCAATTGATTTTGAGTCGACACTAGCTTCATCGGATAACTAAGGAGCAGGTTTATTGAATATAGCATAATGAACAGGAAAAAACAAAACCATGACCGATTCTATAAAGATGGTTTTTATAATGGGTTTTCCACAATTCCTTATGATAGATGTGAATGGGGTTTGAGTCTTGTGGAGTCCATTTCCAACCTAGAATGGGGTAATCAGAATTGAAACAGATAGTGTCCATAATGTAGGTACTCATATAAAATGGGGGTATTACATGGGTAGTCACGAACCTGTTTCTTCTATAATCGAGGATATGGTTGGCCATTTTATCAGACAAAATGGTTGCCCAATCCATGATATACGAATTAACTGCTACCTCCATTGAATGAACCATTTCAATTGAAAACCTAGCGGAATTGGAGACTCCAAAGAGTCTACACATCATAGCACCAGCATAGCAGTAAGGAGATGGTAAGGAGTCAACGAAATACATACCTGATGATTCATGCTTGTGTTTGTTTGGGTAATGCCTCCACTATCTGATAGGATCTGATTCCACGTGATTTTCTTTGGCAAAGGCTTCGACAAATGCCTTGTTGTAATGCTTTTGTGGTTCCACCAAATGGTACATATTTTTTATATCTTCTGCTCTGAATGACCCGAACATCCTTCCATCAGCCGTAAAAAAATGATCTGTCCGTTATGTTGATGCTCTCGATTACCGATCTAACTAAGTCATTGTAGGGTAATGTTCTGGCACGTGGAGCTATTCTGGGGAGAAAAGAGATGGAAAAATCCTTGAGAGTATTCTTTGATTTCTCAGTGGAGTCGACTATTCCCTTTTCTTCTTGAATTTATTCTGGATCTTTAGCTTCCAATAAATTGTATATGATTTCCCATGAAGCTTTGCCCAGGCCGATGTAGGTAGTATCACCTATCAAGACCTTCCTTACTGGTTCCTCTTTGGTTAAGACTGGAACCCTTACTTTCTTTGATTTCTTCGACATTTCTGTTGTGTTTATGTGTGTTGTCTATTACGCTTCTTTACTACTTCATTGTCTGTGTATTTCACCATCTTATCGATCCATTGCATAATAACATATGCAAAACCATGCACATGAGTCTGTAATGCCTTATTAATTGTTAAGATCACATTTTCAGATCACGGGATTTCCCCTTGCAATCATTGATAAGAATATATTACGGGGCTGCGGGGCTCCCGATATGCGGGATTGTGATGTGCGAGGCTTATTGTGCTCAGGGTCACTGATATGTGATATTTGCCCTCATAATTAGTCATTTTCTTGGTTTTCAAGGCTTTCCAAGTGTGATCTTCAACATGCTCTAACTTTCGATCAAGAAGTCTATTCTTCGAATTCTATGTATCATTGGAAAGATATTTCTAAGCAGTAGGAAATGGAGAGGGTCTGGTTAAGCTCTGAGATGTTCAGTGGCCTATGAAAGTGGTTCTAAAATTCACTTCTCTTGGGCAACCTTGACCAATTGAAACCCAAAATGCAATGAGTGACAAAAATAAGCATTAGCGTCGAGGCTTCCATGGCTTCTTATTTATTTTTATCAAATGGAAATCTTGATACCCATGTGCCCCATGCCTCATAAACCTAATATCCCACATTGCTTCTTGGGCTCTATCATGTCGAAATGCTTCATTGGGATAAAAGTTGTAACTCTTGTACATAACAGAGTGGATGCTTATTCTAGAGGAAGATTCTCCAAGATTTGACCCACAAACCTATAAAAAATTTCTCTTCTCCACTTTCAGGCTCATTGCAAACAAAAATATATATATAACAATAATTTGGCAGAAATTTTCTAAGCACAAAATCAGGGTAGGGTCAAGATGTCTCTGCACATAGAAAAATTGATTGACAATTTCCATTGCCATTATGGCTGGATATTACACATATAAATGAAGAGATAGACATACCACGTATTGACAGAGGAGTCACGAAGTGCAACTGCTTTAGAACAATGCCCAACATCACTAGCTTTCTATTTGTCTTCAAAAGGGAAAGATGTGATTCCAAAGGATAAACAACTAAAATGGTGTCCATTATGTAATCTAGGCTCTTTGTGACTTCTCACAACACAATGGGGCCACTCTACATAATTAGAAAACCAAAGTGATTGATACTATCCCCATTGCTGATATGATGCAAAGAAACAATGTTATTGAATTAAATTGGCACACCATCATCTTTTCAAAATCCCTGCTAACAAGATAAGCATCAACACTCAGCACTTCAATGGCTTCTTCTTTCTTTTGATTAATCAAACTGATAACCATCATGTGAAGCCCAAATGATTTTTTAATTCTTGACAACCATGTGCCCCATGCCTCCTAAATCCAATATCCCACATTGCTTCCTAGCCTCTGTGTTAATTTTTTGGTAACAATGGTATGTTCTCTGCTTAGAACAATTTTACTTCAGTTTCTTTACTATCCCAATATCAATATCCATTTTAGCAATCACATCATCATGATATAAAATGTATATAGAACATAAACAATAGTAGTAGAAGACAAGCCAAGACAAGAGGACACAAGAAATGGCACTAGCTAGGGATAAACCCCAATGTGGGCAAACCCTTGATCAATTCTTCTTATAATTCTTCAAAAGTTTAGCAAAGGGATAGAGTACAATATACAATATTCACTTGAGAAATCACCGTGAAATTCGATAAGTCAAATAACAGAAACAAAAAGCTCTAACCAGAAAATCAATGTTGGCTAACGGGGCAGATTTTGACCTCTAAAACAATGCGGTCAAACTCGGTCAGCTCAACCTCCATCAACTAGTCAAATCAGCCCAAAAATAGTCTGAAAAAGTCCAGTGCAAGTCAGCAAAAGTCAACACTACAACAAACCCTTATATAGTCAATGCTGGTCAAACAATGGTCAAACAACCTTGATTTATGTGCCCAGAAGTGCGGCCTACCCAAACAGAGACCCCTCATACAAAACTCTAGTGAAAATAGGTCAACGTTACTCAACGCAAGTGAAAACAACCTCCTGCAATTTCGATCAACGTTGGTCAACGGCTGGAACGTAAAAGTACATTCCTTCTTCGTATGTGTCAAGAGTTGCCTCTGAAATTTGTACCCAATCAAGGAAGGAGAGAGAAGAATGAGTGTGAAATGGCATGCCAAAATGAGGATGAGGCTCCTTGTATTTATATGCAACGTTGTGGGCTTGAGAGTGCAAATTAGGTGGCTAGCCGACCTTGATAATTTGTCCATAATCAAAATAATTTCATAATTCCATTTGTACATGTCAGAATGGGATCATCTTTAGATTAATCCTACACCTCTCAGAGAGAGGAATCCGATAAAAATATCACTTGCACCATATGAGATGTCCAAGGTGAATTTTGGCCCTAGTTGCCAAATTTAACAGTTTGTCATGCCGAAATGATCCATTGGGATGAAAACTATAACCCTTGCACATAACAGAGGAGTTGTCTATTCTAGAGGGAGATTCTCCAGGATTCAAATGACAAACCTATCATAAAAAAAGTTCAATTCAGACTAGTAGAGTAAGTGAGAAATTACCCTCTATTTGAAGTGAAAAGGGTTTTCTTACCATCAAAGGTATATAGCCAACCATAATTATACGTGACATTGATACAATGATTGCCTCCAAAACCTTGTTTAATGAGTATAGCTATGAAAGGTTGAGGGGTTTGGTAACCATTGCCTAAAAAACTCTAGGAGAAGAGCTTTCCTCTACAAAATGAAAAAAAAAAATATGAAGGTGATGCACACCACTCTGACGAGGGTTATATGCCACGTTTTGGCTTTCAGTTGAAACTAATAAATGTGATGGAGGAAGACGAATTTTCTGATGGTAAATGATTTTTAAATCATCTAACAATGTATATGATGGTGCCCAGTAGTGCTGAGTGGTTGTTGGGGGAGTTCTTCCCAAAAGGGATGTGTTATGATGTAACTACCACTTTAATGAAACCTGAATATATGAAGTTTTAAAGGTAGCCTCCTTTTGAGGTTGTATCAATAAGTTACCACCTCCATTGGAAAATAGCATAAGGGTGCTTGTTAAGTTCTGAATAACCTTCAGGGTTGAAAGACTAACAATAAAATAGAATTGAAATTACAATGGTTGGGATTGCAATGTCTAGCTGTGACTTTCTTATGATATAAGTATTTCCAAGAATTTTATGATTCAAAATATATAGTAAAATACATTTTAAATAATAAAAGTTTGAATTATAAAATTTTTCCAATCAAAATGTTTTAGATATTTATTAAATATAGCAGTGGTGTAACAATTATATTTTTTCTCTGAAAGTTATGAAAATTTTTGTTATAGTAGGGATTTTTGTAAATCCAAGTAAAAACTGTTAAAATTCATAATTTTAAGTGTTTTTGAGACTTTTGATGGTGCTGAATTTATTTCCACCATCAAAAACATGATTCAAACATGATCTGTACAAATTTTATTGAATTTTTATTATCCAAATTCTGACCACTTTTAACTATCCAACCAATTCCTCCATCTCAATAAATATATACATAGAGTTAAAAATATATTTTAAATAACAAACAAAATCACAATTTAACCCACCATTATTTCACCACATTCCCGTTCTACAATATCTACAATATACGATGCAAATGAAACCAACCTATTGATTACGGTTCTGATAGATATCAATTCTTACAGTACCCAATCACGGTTGTTACAATTCTTACGGGACGCAATCATGGTCTTGCAACACTAGTTTTCTTGCATAATTTCGGTCGCATTCTTATCTGCATTCCAACAATAAAAAATGAACTACTCTGTCTTTGTTTCCCGTAAATGAACGACTTCATCCATGCAATATGCAAGCATGCTATGGCAGTGTTCTGCTATTCCTTGATTGGCAACAACTGCAAAGCTGTTAGCCTTCTCCATATTATTTTGATCAGAACACATGAAATCTTCAAACTCGTTCAGCTCCATGGCCGCTCCCCTGTACAACTCTTCCAAACCAAAATCTGTGTCACAGTCGGATGAAGAGAAGAGCAGATTCCAGTGGGGAAGCGACAGGTCGCTCAAATCCAATAAACTCTCCGCTAATATTGCTGTATTTCCTCCACAATGATCGGAATGTGGTGATTCCTCGTCCACAAATTCTGCTTCCACAAAATTAGCATCTGCCGTTTGGAAGGCAATGCGCTCCGAATCATCGGGTGTGATGGAATTGTTTGCGAGTAGGTCGCAGCATGACTGGGAGAAATTACCAGTTTCATTAATATTACACGATTTGGGAGCTCCATTTAAACTGGGATTATTGCAACCATCACTGTTGTAGCTGTTTTCTTTCACGATTCCGGAGCCTCTCATGGCCGTTGTTATTTTGAGTGGAATTGCTTTGAACACATGAGTTGGCAGAGGAGAAGAAGATCTCCATTTCGTTTCCAGAGATTTCGCGCTCGAATTAGCTTGAGATTGCTTTAGTGGCGGGAGCTTTTTGCTAAGCTGAGTGTTCCAGTAATTCTTGATTTCGTTGCCTGTTCTTCCGGGTAGTCGTCCTGCATGAATCCATAAATCCACCTGCATGAATCCATAAATATAACCTCGTCAACTTCCTACTGTGCAGTTAATTATTCGAAATTTCGAGGCGCTGAAATGGGGAATCAATAAATTTTGTTGAGTGAACAAATGTTCAGATATTCTCGACATACCGATTGCCAAGAAGGCGATGCATCCGAATAATGAGATCCTCCTCGTCGGCGGAAATCCTTCCGCGTTTAATGTCAGGACGCAGATAATTCTTCCAACGTAATCTACAACTCTTTCCGTACCGGTTAAGACCTGCAACAAAAATTCTTTCCACTTGTTAGCCTCTGAATAAATATTTATGTCTGCATAAATAATATCTATACCATAACTGACAACTAACTGACTTGTTGTCGCTGGGACAGTTCAATTGGCTTTAGTAGTATGGTGTAAATCATGAAATTTGAAGGAGGGAAAACAAAACAAAACAAAAAAAACCATGACAAACTTTTTAGAATTCACCTGCTTTTTGGGGAAGAATTTTCCATCCACCATCTCCATGGGTTTGAATGTATGTGGAGAGAATCATATCCTCTTCTTTTGTCCAGGCCCCACGATTGAGCCCTTGTTTTGAGCAGCAAGGAGATCTACCCATCTTGAATATTCTACCTCTCTAACTCAACAGCTGATGATTTCCTCTGCTAAACACACTAAGTCACAGTAGGGGCCTCTCTGCTTCTCCTTGGTAGGGAGGTTGACTTTATATAGAACTCAACAGCTGATGATTTCCTCTGCTAAAAACACTGAGTCACAGTAGGGACCTCTCTGCTTCTTGGTAGGGAGGTTGACTGTATATAGAAGTAGCTACATTCTCCGTACGAAGGAAGCCTGGTCCAGTAAATCTAACGTATGTGACAGGCTGATATTTTCGGTGAAGTGATATGACAGGATATAGAGTAGAGTGACACGTTTATCACTGTATTCGTACTCCTCATTTCGAAACGGACTCGAAAGCTTATCACTGCATTCCTAATCCTCCTGTTTTCCCGACGGTTGACAGCAAAAGAACTTCCAGATGACGAGGGAAACGCATCAACTTTCTATTTATGATATAGACAGCCATGGTTATTACTGTATGAACCGCATGAATTTTCTATTTACGATGTAGACTGGCATGGTTATGAGTGAATGGCGTTGTCTACTGTGGGGACCATTTTTTTGGACCATTTTTTTCGACGGCCTCTTTAAGTTGAAGGGTTGTTGTTTTTTTTATAATAAATCTGACAGTAGGGAATAGGTTTTGAAGGTTGAAAATGGAATTAGCACTAAAAAAATTGCAGGTTAAAAATTATGTTTAAAATTCTGAAGGTAAAATTTATAACTAAAATACATGAAATTTTATTATTTTTTTTGTGGACAAAAGCATAACCTATTTGAGTAGCATTCTGGACCCTTCAGTACTAATGGTCCACAGAAGGTCAATGGCTAGGCTGTGAGGAAAGGCAACCAATATTTATAAAGCTATAACTCTATTAATGTATGAGGCATTATATGTCATTTATTTAATTTTATATTTTGCTAAATCTTATGATTGGTATATGTTAATTTATGTATTAGTGAAATTATAGTTCCGATACTCACTTTAATTAGACAACGTATGTCATTATCTACTTAGGAACCAATTTTTTGAATAGTCTTTTCAAGTTGGAAGGGTATTTTTTTTCTAATAAATCTGATAGTGTGTAATAGTTGTTTAATGCTCAAAATGGAATTGACGTTATAAAAACCCAAAATGTCTAAAACTCTGGATATTAAAAACCATGTCTAAAGCTCTGAAGGTTAAAAACTATAATTAAAATACAAAAAGTCAATGGGGAGATTGTGAGAAAAGACAATCAATATCTATATAGCTATAACCCTATCAATGCATGAGGCATTATATGGGAGACTGTGAGGAAAGACAATCATTATCTATGAAATTATAAGTCTATTAATACGTAAGGCACTATATGGTACTTATTAAATGTTGTCTATTAATGTATAAGATATTATATACCATTTATCGAATTTTGTACTTTCCTAAATCTAAAAATCAGTATATATTAACTTATATATTAATGAAACTATAGCTACACAAATATTAATAACTATTCCAATTAGACTGTTTTAATTGAATCATTCGATTAATAATAGATTCCGTAGAGAGCAAAAAAAAATTATTGCCTGATTTCATGTCCGTCCCGACAAATCCTGACTGGTCGTCTAGATTTGTTAAAAAACTGTTGTTGTCATGCGAATCACGATGTTCGATCGATTGGTCTCTTCGGTCTATTCGTCTGTGGGGACTACTGAAGAGCGAAAAATTATCTACCCCTCCTAAAAGCGATTTGGTTTCGGCGTTCGAAGAAGATGAAGAATCGCATGGTTTCGGTGCACGTGCAATTGCGGGAGGGAGAGAATTGCTTCTTACAAGTCAATGTGGTCCAGTGTAATCAATTTCCAGAAAGACCAAGTTGTAATATTTTTCCAGGGAAAAATTATATTGGAAACCAGAATGCACATTAAGTCACATTACGATTATTTTTGCCGTATTTTAATGGTTAGTTGTTTGGTTAGGGTGTTTTTTTGCAGAACGAGTTAGTTTTAATATTGTATTTTTTTTTTTTAAATTCAAAAATATATTTTATTAAAATACATAATTTGAGATTTCTGTGATCTATGTTGTAGATAATTTTTTTTGGATTAATTATATTATTAGAATTTGGTTGAAGTTTCAAATCAATCATGAAGACAAGTGAAAAAGTTATTTAATCTTCATGAATAAATAGTAAGGATGCATCATAGTCCAAAGTTACCTACTGAAAATTAGTCATTGAAAACTAGCAGTTAATTTTGGGTTATGATGCCTTATTACTATTTGTTTATAAAGATTGTATGCTTTTTTCACCTTCTCTCCTGAGGATGAACCATATTGGTTGGTTCCAAATATCAACCAAATCATAATGATAATTAATCCAAAAGATTTTTATCTAAAATACACTATTGAATAAAATAAATATATGCTAAATTCGACAACAAAAAACAAAACAAACCAATAAATTTAAGTGTAAAAAACAAATTTAATTGTAGATATTTTTTTGGAATGAGTTATATTTTAAATAACTAAGTAATGCTCGTACCGATCTCTAATTCCGTGCTGTCTGTCAAACATCTCGGGGAAGTTGAATGCCCTAACCGATGACATATAAATGGCTGCGTCATCTTCCAAATATTAGGTGCACAAAAGAAAGACAAATATACGAGGTGTCATTTTTTCAAGTATTAGGTGATGTATAGACATATAGACAGTAACATTAATCGGCTGAATGCGGAGAGCAAATTCAATGTGATGTGAGCTCTGTGAAAGCCATGCCCGACGGCTTTAACATTGACTCATTAATGCAATGATAGCGAGATTAATCGAGAGGGACAAGGAGGTTAGGAGAACTATCGCTACCTGACTCGTTTGAAATTTACGAATGCCTTTTGAAATTAATCGAAGGAAAGAACGTGGGCGTGTTGTCTCACGGATGCTATACTTATGATTAACTTATGAACACTTTTAGTAATTTTGTTTGTTTGTTTTTGCGGAGCGAAAATTTAATATAATTTAGTTATAAACCACTAATGTAGCATTAATTTATGTTTTACCATTAAACCACTTTAACAAAAATATATAGATTGCAGAGGAAACCCGCTCCAAATCATATATATAGCAGATATCAAATTTTATAGATTCGCCACTATACACCCATCGGTTCCGGGTCTCCAAGCCTTTGCATTGCGCACTCGGATCTGTGCTTCCTCCGATTGTAATTTACGATCAGATCTTAACCTTCGATCCGATCCATTATCCAACGCTTGAGATTAAGTCGCGCAATCGCATATTGCCCAAGCTCAATGCCAGACTCCTTCCGCTTCCATACCACAATTCGATATCTTTACGGACCCGATAGGGATATAAACCATTCCCTATAATATTTCAAGTCGGCAGTTGATTCCTACTGTGTTTTTCACCGTTTGTTTGTGTAATTGGGATTTCCACTTGCGAGAGTTAAACTATATAATGAGCCCGTCGATGCGATATTTGGCTTTCCTGATTCGATCTGCAATCCGATAGTTTATATTGATTCACGCGATCACATATCGCTCAACGTCAATGCCTTCGTGATATGCTGGCCCATAGAAAAAAGAAGGTTCTGGTCTTTTTTTAAACACTCTCCCAAAATTTATTGCTTCTCTGGCGTTGATCTTCTCCTGAAAGATCAGGACTTAAAGCCACTTCACAACCTTTACAAAACCTTAAATCACACATATATAAGCTTCTCCTTACAAAACCTTTGGTTACATATGTTTTTAACACATAAATATCTTATCGGCACATATTTTCCTATACACGATTTACAAATGAAAATGCCAGCATAAACATAGTTTTCTACCCTTTTGTACAGCCTTGTCACATTTCCCGAGGTTTAACCTTATCGCAATCGACCATCGGTCCTTCCACGGTCATACGTATATATATGTATGTTCATTGCCCCTTTCGCTCCAATATGCGATATCAGAGTGTTAACGTATGTTTTAGCACTAAACTACTTTAATCGAAATATATGGATTACACAGGAAACCCGCTCTGAATCATATATATAGCGGATCTCAAATTTTATAAATTCACCACTATACACCCATCAGTTCCAGGGCTCCAAGCCTTTGCATTGCACACTTGGATCTGCGCTTCCTCCGATTGTGATTTGCGATCAGATCTTGACCGTCGATCTGATCCGTGACCTGATGCTTGAGATTAAGTCATGCGATCACATATTGCTCAAGCTCAATGCTAGACTCCTTACGTTTCCATACGCCGATCCGATATCTTTACGGACCTGATAGGGATATAAACCATTCCATATAGTATTACAAGTCCAGCAGTTGATTCCTACTGTGTTTTTCACCATTTGTTTGTGTAATAGGGTTTTCCTCTTGCGGGAGTTAAACTGTATAATGAGCCTGCTGATGCAATATTTCGTCTTCGTGATTCGATCTGTGATTCGACCGTTCAGATTAACTCGTGCAATCGCATATCACTCAACCTCAATTCCAGACTCCTTCTGCTTCCATACGCTGATCCGATATCTTTAGAGACTCCATAGGGACATAAACTATTCCCTATAATATTTCATGTCCGGCACTTGGTTCCGACCGTGTTTTTCACCATTTCTTAGTGTAATTGTGTTTCCGCTTAGGGGAGTTAAACTGTATAATGACCCCGCCGATGTGATATTTCGCCTTCCAGATTCGATCTCTGTAGTTGATCTTCCCAGATCTAACAGTTCCTGAGCATCAGTCTTCGGTCTTGCGCTCGTTCCTTTAACTTAGAATTTATGGTAAGTCTTCATTTTTTCTATTCTTTAAAGGTTTCGTCTCGCTATTATTTTGCCGTGCACTCTTCCTCCTGAGCTTTGATTGGTCCTTCTAATGGATTAAACACCCCATCTTAATCCTCCTCTTTATGTATTCTCTATGTGATTACTGCACTTCACCTGCACACACACACACACATAGATATATATACAGAATGACATAGTTCGCTCATCTTCCACCATTAGATTCTTACACTTATTCAATTTGGGATTAAATCTCTGGACATATACATAAATCAATACATAATTACAAGGTAAGTGTAAGCAATGCAATTTCTCTGTGACACTCTATAAGTATTTCATCATTACTTATGTTTCCCGCATTTATACACAAATTATTAGTTTGGAAATCATAAGGTTCAGCAGTCTCAACTGTTGCTTCACATATTAGTTCTTCAAAATGAACTTCATCTCCTTCTTCCACAACAATTTGTTCCTGTGTTGTCATAGTTTCAAATATCAATGTATTATCAAATTCTTTCTGCTACAATTAATCATTGCTTGTCTCATTTAACAGGCATTCTCCATCCTCCTTTACTTCAGAGTTTTTTATCTTCTGAAAGATACTTCTACATACTTCTGACAGCCTCAAAAGATTGGTCATCCTCTGTAAAGCACTCCTCTATTAGTGTTTCTTCTCCCAAATTTAAATCATCTGCATAGGTTCCTTCCTTCTTAACATCTTTCAGTAGAAAATGGAAAATTGCTTTGCAAAATTGAAAATTGTGTGTGATAAATTATGTATTTATGTTACTTTTAATTTTATTAAACATTAAATTGTTTTGATGATATCAAATGCATTTTTTTTACAGTTAGGTGGTTTCACTGTTTCATCATGGATCCAACTATTTGGAGTTCTCTTCCATTAGAAGTTCTTGAACTTGTCTTGTTGTGGCTCCCTTTATCGGTTGTGATAAAGTTTAGCACTATGTGTAAAAAATGGAAGAATGCTTTGCATGACCTTTCTTTCTTTTTACGTTGCAAGAATTTCTCCACGAACCAATTTGGATTTATTGTTCGTTTCCTCAATAGTGAATACAACTGTTTTACTACGCACTACCTTAATCAGGATGGCTTCATATACCAATTCCATTTGGGATTCATAGATTCAAGATGCAGAGTAGAGTGTGTTGTTGGACCAATGGTGGCTTTATCCTTACCAACAGAATGCTCCCAAACACAAAACTATTTTTTAGCGAATTCATTTACAAAGGCATTTAAAAACATAGGGCCAGTACGAATTGGAGAATTTGGGTTCTTTTCATTATTGGAAAATGTAAGCAGCAGAAAATATGACTGGGTTGTTATTAACAAAAAAATCTATGACAGAATGCAGTCTAAATTTATGCTTTTAGTAGTCTTGATAGGGTATGGCAAAGGGAAGGTGTTCCATTTGGTGGCGCTTCACCCTCGAAGAATGTAGTGTTTTATAAAAGTAAAATGTTTTGGTTGTATCTCGACAAGGAGTATGAAGATTATCCTCGGTACGGGTATACAATCTACTGGTTTGACGTAATAAAAAATGAGTGGGGTTTTCCATTTGTTCCAATCACAAACATATATTGTATGTCGTTAGCAATATACATGAATCAGTTGATATGCCTTGTCAATGATGAGTCCACTTCTGTATGGTTAATTGAAGAATTAGATCATTTCCAATTTGGTCAGTCGTCTTTTGAACAAAGAATTGACTACTATGAAGATGATTGGGGTTTCAGATGGAAGTTGTTGGAAGAAATTTCTACAGATATAAATAGCAAATGTCCTATCTATCTTGCGTTCCAAACAGTCCATGGTCTGATTCTTAAGTGGAACAGTAGTGAAGTTTTTTTCCTATTATATGACATGCTGACTCACATCTGTTTTCCAATAGATATTGATAATTCAACTAATGAGAAAATATCTCAGTTTTCGTACCCAACACAAGAGGACTGCAATGATCTAATTGAGTATGGAGATGTTTTTGCAATTGCTTCCTGTACGGATTCTGTTGATGAGATTCCACCATTGGAAATGGTGATGGATTCTTATGATAATAGTACTCTTGGGAGTTCTTATAAATATTTCCATTTTATATACTCTCTGTGATTGTGGAAAAGATTTCCATTTTTGCCTCTATGCATACTATGTGTCTTTATCATAATACTTTATGTTTGTATCGATCTTTTTGATTTAAAATATTTAATAGTCTTTCCGCTAAAGTTTTGTTATTTACATGTAGATGTTTCTCGATGTTATGATTTTTTCTTTGTTTTTATAATTATAATTTCTATGATTTATGTTATACATTATATTTGTAATGGTTTTTGTCATTGATTCTCAAACAATTTTATATGTTTATGTTCATTTTAATATTTATATTAATATTTTAATAGTATATATAGTTCCAAATTTTTAGATTCTTGTGTCACAATACTATGGGTTTGATTTTGATTATAATATGATACATGGAAATCTAGGCTTCTTTTTTTCTTTGGGACATTTGGAAGAATTCATTTGTTTTTTTTGCCATTTTGAAATTATTTGTTTTTGTTTTTAGGCATTTGGAAAAAGCCTTATACATTTTTCATAGGTTTATATGGTTGGAAAAAAAACAAGATATACACTTTTTATGTTCAATGTTTATGATTGCATAATGAATAATTATTATTCATTGTAGACATGTCATCTGAAGGCACAAGCGTGCGTGCGAGAAAAAGAAGTTTGTCTTCACAATCACGTGAGAGGTCTAATGAAAGTCGTCATTTGTGGTATCAACAAAATAAGGATGCGATGAATGAGCATAGGAGAGGTGCATATAAGAGAAAAACGAGTGAATCCACTCTTCAAGATGATTCTATAGTTCCTTGTAAGTATCGTAATATGGATGATATAATGGAAAAAACATTTCCTGTTGATAGTGCATTATCAGGATATGCTCCTCCTTAGCATAGCCTTGTTGTTCGATGCTCATCTGAAAATGTTCATAACATTGGGGAAACATCTTGCAATCAAGAAGAATTCCATATCAATATTGTGCATGTAAATGTCCACTGTAACCCTTCTGTGTGTCCAATTGCATGTTCTGATGGCCAAAGGTCACAAATAAGCAATGGTCAAGGAAATGATGACATTTTATGTAATGATTTGAATGATAGTTTACTTAGCCATTTGTTTGATAATTTGGATTCAGTTGCTCGAAACAAAAGACCTTCAAATCACACTTATCAAAGTAATGTGGTCCCACGAAGAGAACAAGTCATCCCTAATAGCATTTCGTGTGGCAAAATGGAGGTAACACAATTATATTTTGGTTTTCACTGCAAGAGTGGTTGTTCAACTACATTCCAGACTAATGTAAATTTTTTATGTTTTTTGATTTGCTTTTCATTTTTAAAATTTATAATTTCTTAGAAAATGAATTTTATGGTGTCTTTTATTTTCTTTGAATAGGATAGAAGTCATTCCAATAGAGGCATAGAAATTAACTTCGTAGATGTTACATTACTGATGTTAGAAGTGAAGAGAAACTATCTCATATAGTTCATCCACATCGCCAAACAAATGTAAATGTTGAGTGGATTTGATATTTTTCTCATTTTCTCATTTATACTTGCCTTGAAAATGTGTTTTCTAACATTTCATGGAGAAACCATGATGTCATCTTGTTAGGTTCGCCAATTGGTATCCAAAAGATCAAATTGTAAAACTATTGTAGATATATTTGATTTATTTTCAATTTTTGAATATTTCGTTATTGGACATTTAGTTTTATAACATATTTTATTTCTTTGAAACAGGAAACAACTCATTTGAATAGAGGCAAAGAAACTACATGCACAAATGTTCCATCCACTATTCTTAGAATCCAAGAGAAACCATCTGATAACCCCCATCCACATGAAGACAGAAATGTCAATTTTGAATGCATTTGATTCTTTTTCATTTTCTTCATTTATAGTTATTTTCAAATTAAATTTTAAAGTCTTTTATGACAAAGAGACCTTTACATCCTCTCAGATTTGTGAAATGCACACCATAAATTTGGAAACACATTCTCATAGATGCATTCCAGTTGGTTCAAATTTGTGAAGGGAATCTCATGCTCTCGAAGATGAAGTAAATGTTAGAAGAGATTTTACTCATCGAAATGGTTTTCAACATGGTTCGGTGAGTAGAGATCATATTCATTTTGATGAAAACATGATTGCATTGCATAAAAGGTTTCAAGCAAAGATAGATAGCTTGTCAATTTTTCAGATGTGCCACATTTGCTAAGAATAATATCCTGAAATCCTTGTTGCTAGACATTCTGAAGGACCTATTTGCAGACGATGTAAGAGTGAAAGAGGAGCCCATTGTTTTTTTCAGTATAATAACATGGATCCTAGTGAGCAACCTCATATTTTAAGAATTCTTACTCAAGTTGAAAAAATGTTAATAGCACGTGCGAATCCCATTTTGCAAGTGACTCATGCTCGAGGTGGGTAATATAAGTATAGTGGTCATACAATTAGCTTTCCTCAAGATATTTCTACAATTGTATGAAGCCTTCCCCGATGTGTTGAAGATATTGACTTTCTAATTGTGAGGAGACATGGTGCTGAGTCTAAATATTATGAATGTTATGTCAAAAGATCTCGAGTGATGGATGCATTGCTTTTCAAAATCCAGCGTGATCAATACTATCGAGATGTTGTAATTGATTATGATTCACTGAATGCTCTGTCCGAAAGTTCAACATATGTCTCCTCCAAGCTTAAATTTGTTGATTGTCATATTGAAGAATCTGAGATCAATGAAACTAATAATGAAGAGTTTCATGTTGAGCATTTGCCCTCTCATTGTTCTTCCTTTGTTGCTCGCCTACCAAATGAATGCAGAGAAGTGGAAGAAATTAGAGCATTTCTTGATAATGTTCATTCTTCACATGTTCAAGACATGGATTGGCCCACTATTGGAACCTTTCTTGTGAATGAATATAATACCGAGGGGCTATTTGATATGGAATTCCAAACATTGTTCCCCACTGGTGATGTTGATTTGTTGCAACCACGTGTTGTAGTGGTTAAGTTCATGAGTATGCATTGCATCTTCTTAGGTACTATGATCAGAGATTTGGAAGCCATCCTCGGTTTTGATATTATCTATTAAACATGATAATGCGGCATCGGAGCCAAGCAACTACTGTAGTTTTTGCAAAGAAACATTTACATGATAACTCACATACAACAGTTGAGGAGTTGCATCACCAACTATTTAATTTACCCGATAATAAGTTGGCTGAGCATCTTATGCGGTTTGGCTCTTCTCTGAGAGGTACAATGGCATACTCGATTAAGTGTCGATCTGAATTGGCGGACATGATTACTCAGTTAGGATGTCCATCTTTATTTTTTACTTTGAGTGCAGCTGACACAAAGTGGCCAGAGTTGCATAACCTCATGCCCATACATTCACATTCTCATTCTTCAAATGAGCATCGTATGAAAATTGAGAATGTTATCTAGTATCCTCATATTGTTGTGGAATTTATGCACCACATATTTTATTTTTCGAGAGGAAGTCATCCAAAAATACCTTAAACCTAAAGACTTTTGGTACATGTTTGTGTTGAATTTTTCTTCTATACCTTTTCAACTTTTATTGTGGTTCTATTTATATTTTTTGTAGTAACTATATGTTCATTTATTTTAGATATGAGTGGCAACACAGAGGTTCAACGCGTATCCATGGTTTCCTATGGTTAGAAGGTGCTCCTAACATGTAAATACTTGATTGCTCAAATAGTTTTGATGTACAACTTGGAAAGATGTTCTTCGACAAATATGTAACTTCCAAGAATCGACGTGACATCCATCGTCACAACATAATCATTCCACAAGGCCTCAATGATAACCCTTTCCTGTTGAATACTGGTCAGATTTTCTCTTGTGATCCTCATAATGATTACGAAGAATTGTTAAACTGTGTCCAAAGGCACACAAAGTGTACTGTGGGTTCTTGTTTGCATAGAAAGGGAGCTATTCTAACATGTCGGTACAATGCTCCATGGGATATTTGTGGTGAATCAAGATTGTTCATAGATGATCAAGGAAGAAAAAAATATGAGGCAGCAAGAAATGATGACAGACTTAATGTACATAACATTGACCTTCTAACAATGTGGCGTGCTAATGTTGATTTCCAGCCAGTGCTTTCTCTCTATGTTGTGTTGAAATACATTGCTAAGTATGCATCGAAAGAAGAAAAAATGTCTGAAAGTTATCATCATATGTTAACTAGAATTTCAAATTCTATTGGCCCGGAGGATGTTGCTTTATGTGCATATAGAAAGTTTCTTGCAGAAACAATTGTTGAACGTGACATTAGAGCACAAGAAACATGCCATATGTTGCTTAAGCTACCTCTTGTTGTTTGTTGTCAGAAATTTGTTTACTTAAATGTTGGAAGAAAGGTTTTTAGGAAAATATCAAGGGATGGCTTAAAATGTTCATCTAAGAATACTTTCATTCAACATTATCAGAAGAGACCTTTTTTCCTTGAACATCTATCTTTGATAGAAACAACAAGGTCTTGGAAATTTGATAGCAAGCATAAACAAGATCCATGGAAGGCTAGAGATGTTCATGCTATTGTTCGGGTTTGGCCACAGTTTTATTCTATTCCCGGTGAGGCTTTAGAGGGATTTGAAACCATTTTCTTGTTAGAATTGCTATTGTACAAGCCATTTCATGACATTTCTGCAGAAATTGGCCTTTCAACTAAAGTTATTATTGAAAGTTGGAGGAATTTTCAATATTGAGCGTGGTATGTTGATCAACACCCATCAATTATAGACAATATTAAAGATGAAGAACATGGTGATTTTTCTAACCATGAGATGAATGTTGAAGATGATTTTCAAGAATGGCAGATTTTCTCTCGTTTGGTTCCACCAAATGATGTGAATGTTTCAGATCTTCACACCCTTGGTCAAAGGGACTTTGATATATCCTTTAACTAGGAAAGTACAACTATTTCTTATGATGTTGCAGAGGAAGCTACTAATTTTATAAGGATTGCAAAATCAGTGGGTGATATTGTTGACCTTCCAAATAGAACATTTGCATCTCCAGGTTCTTTGTCAGAAAAACAATGACTTGCTTTTGAGATTATGTTAAGGCACTTTGCTGAATATGAAATTCGTGAAGCTCTTCTTATGATTGTCAGGGAACTATAGGCACTGGGAAGTATTTCCTTATCCATTGTATTTTTGAAGCTCTTTCTAATTCGTCAAGTGATGCAAGAAGCCCTTTGCTTCTTCTTGTGCCAATAGGAATAACTACTTCTAATATACATGCAAAAAAAATACACTCGTCTCTTAAAAACATAATTAAATATATGCAGCCACTACAGGGGCAGTCACTTGCAGTATTCCAAGAAGAAATGCGACATGTTAGATATATACTGATTGATGAAATGATCTTTCTAGGATCAGGTTGTTTATGCAAATAGATGCTCGGTTGCGAGAAGCATTTCAAGAGAAAAATAATTGTCCTTTTGGTGGGAGATCCATCATCCTTATGGGCGACCTTGGTCAACTACCTCCTTTCAGAGATAAGCCTTTGTATACATGTAATATAGCAAGGAAAGTCTTGTGGAACAAATTCAACATTGTTTTCATTCTTGACACAACATTTTTCCAACAAGGGAATAATCAGAAACAATCTTGTTTTCATAGAGTCCTTAATAACATAAGAAACGTAGAACCTGTTCTTAAATATTGGGACTTTCTTATGTCTTGGGCTGATATGAGGTTGCATCCTACAAAAAGAGATTTATTTAATGCAGTAGTTCACATGTTTCCAACAAATAATTTGGTGTCCTTGCATAATATGAACATGTTAAAATCATTAAATTCTCCAATTGCACGACGTGTCGATGAATATTCAAGGCATTCAGAAATCGATGGTGTTGATGATGATCAATTGGACCATGAAGTTTTGTTGTGTCATGGTCAGCGTGTTATGTTGACATGTAATTAATGGGTTGAAGCTAGGTTGGTGAATGGTGCACTTGGTTTTGTTAAGGATATATTCTATGCACCTACCTCTAATCCGCCTGCACTTCCAATGTTCACAACTTTTGTTTTTGATAAGTATTTTGGTGTTCAATTTGATGCAAGTAATGCAAACATTGTCCCTATCACCCCAGTGATAAGAAGAAATCGAAAACAAATTCCTTTGAAGATGGCATGGGCTCTTACAATGGACAAGTCACAAGTATTGACTTTAGAACAAGCGTCAGTTGATATCGGGAATAAAGAGTAGCAAGGCCTTACCTTCACAGCCATACCAAGAGTGAAATCAATAGATGGTTTATGCATTGCACCGCCTTTTACATTCCAACATTATTCCAAGATGAAAAATAGTGCATATGTTACAATTAGGAAGAAGGAAGAGGAGCGATTGAAGTCCATATCACTATGAAATACAACTAATAACATTGTGGCCTTCTTTATAGTTTTGAACTTCAATTTTGTAGTGGATTATTTGATGTAGACAAAACTAAAAATATATGTTAAGACTCAATGTTCTTTCTGTGGTTGCAATGTTGGTTAAATCGTGATTATTTTAAACACTAGTGTTGTTTTTATGTGCAAAATTGTATATCTCTGGTCTTAAAGTGTCCTATTATGCTGTTTTTCTTTAAATCCAATGTGTGCAATTTAGATGTGTTTTTTCCATTTATGTTGTTTTGCTCCAATGGGAGTGTTACTATTTTATATCTTTCTCTTGCATTTCTGATTGTTGTGGTCTTCTGTGTGGATCCCTTCGCTTTGTTCACTAGGATCCATAAATGAAAATATTGTTTACATTTATAATATTATTGTTGCAATTTCATGTTCTAGGTGTTTATATCAATATTCTTGAGATTTATAGTATTAATACATTCATGTATTGATATCAATGTATTTATGGCCTGAATTCTATTTACTGTTTACAATGTAGTGATATAAATGTGTTATTATTAATGTAGTCATGGTTTATCATTATCACATTCATCAAAATATATATATCGTTGACATATATCCTTTGAAATATAACAATTCTGAATGTTCAGAAATGATATGATAAAGAATTATTTGAGAAAAAAATACATATATCAACAACAGAAAGTTTTAGAGAAGTGTTCATTCACATAAGGAAATAAGGCAAAAACAATGATAGAAGTACCACATGCATTTGAATCCTTCCGATGTGAACAACACTTCGATTCCACTTTCCTATTTGAGAAAACCTCTAGAAGATGCAAAAGTGCAAGTCTTGAAAAAGCTTCCTGGTTTGCAATGTGGTTCCAATATTGGTTTTGGTTTAAATCACAATCGAACTAATATATTCTGTCTCTTCTATAGGAAATACTAATATTGCTAGAAGCATCTTAAATAGCAGAGTAACATTTACTTCATTTTCAAGAATATGAGATTCGCTTCACAAATTTGAATCATGTGGAATGGATCTATGACAATGTCTTTATCCTACAACTGAAAAATATATAAATATTATTATCTAAGCCGAGTGATTTATAAACAATGCAATCTTTGATTATTCGTAAAAGAGAAATAAGCATGTAAATGGCTTACTTATCAAATAGAAAGATGCTTTCATATAATGGTTACTTTGTTTAAGAAGTTAAACAAAGTAGTTATAAAAACATTATCGCATTCATCAAAATATATATATTGCTAACATATATCCTCTGAAATATAACAATTCTCAATCTTCAGAAATGATATGATAAAGAATTATTTGAGAAAAAAATCATATATCAACAATAGCAATTTTTAAAGAAGTGTTCATTCACATAAGGAAATAAGACAAAAATAGTTATAGAAGTACCACATGCATTTGAATCCTTCCGGTGTGAACAACACTTCAATTCCATTTTGCTATTTGAGAAAAACCTCTGGAAGATGCAAAAGTGCAAGCCTTGAAAAATCTTCTTGATAACAATGTGAAACCTTCATGTAGTTTTTGATAAAAAAAAAATTAGAAGTACAGTAGTTCAACTTCCCATGTCAAAATTTTATACAAATTGAGGACCCTTTCTAAATACATGAAAGGGTTTTAAATAATAAAAATAAAAACTACCATCAACAGAAATCGCTATAAGGTGTTCAAACTGTGACATGAAAATCTGGGATTTGGTATAAAATTAGTACTCCGATGGCGGTTGAACTAACTCATTGAATCAACTTCTTCTCTTGTGCTCGCAGCTCACAGATTGCTAGCATTGGCTGGATTTCCGGAGGCTAGCTCATCATAGAATGTCGATGAGCTGTGTAGGTGGCATCGGAGAGTTCAGGAACCATGCAGTTGACCACGTCAGACAAGCATTTCATGGCCATCTGCTGGCTATCAGGCTTGACTGGAAGAAATGAGAATGCATCCCATGTCAAGTTTTGAACTTCTCTAATCTGTTTTACTCTGCTTGCCAGCTCCTATCTCCAATGATGTTCTAGTTCCTTTGCTTTCAAGAGTTTTCCCGGAGAGCAATCGGAAATAAAATTAGACATATATAAGCTATTATTTATTTATTCGATTACACCATTCATTGTAGCTCTAGCTCTAGAAGTTTCCCTTTCAGCTTTCATTAGTTGAGATTCCCATTCTGAATATAGGATTTCCTTGTGTTATTCTTGTATTTTCGGCATATTTGCAGCCATTCCTTCCATTGAATTTTTCCAAGAGAGAAAGTTTTTTTATTTTTTCATTTGCTTTCTCCAATTCCAATCTCCTATCAACGGCCTTGTCAATCAATGATGCAGCGATGTCACAAAACACGTCAGCCAATGATATATTATGGGATAGGATGTTCAATTGTTGAGACAAGGATTTGATTATCTCCAAGGCTTCCTTTTTGAATTCAGTAACCTGTGCATAACACTTGTTTTTTTCTATTTGTAATTGTAGTTGTGTAATTTGATCATCCTTGGCCTTCTTTTCTTTCTCAATCGCTATCTGAGGGCTACTTAGTTCTTGAGACAACTTCTATTGTTTCTGGAAAGCCTTCTTATCAATTTTTTCTTTCTCCAGATTCAACTGTTCTTTAAGTTGCTCATTTTGTTGCCTTTGTTCTGCTAGCTGTTGTTCTATTTGATTAATCATTTGCTATTATTCTGTCGATTACATCTCAAGCTGAGTGATCCTTTGATCTTTATCCCTGATTAGTTGATTGACCTCTGAGGCTTTGTCCATTGTTGCTGTTGTGTAAGCCCCTGCATACTGAGATAATTTTGTTAAATCCTCAGAAGGATTGACTTCTGACTTCCATACCACATTCATGATTTTGTTAGAGGAGTTAAAAGAGGTCCTTAATTGGTTTTCCTTTTTTTCCTCTGTCTTTTAACTATAGCCCCATGCTTTGGACTGTATAATACATCAAGGGGTGGTATTTCCTTTATTTTTAGTACAATCCCTTCTGTGGGATTTTTGGGAATGATTTCTATATCTTGTTGCATTTTGGGTGGGCTGCTTGTCCCTTTAATCGGAACACTAATAACCTTAGACTGTTGTGCTGTTGGCGGTTTTGGTGTAGTGAGGTTTTGGGAGTCGTTCGGGTTTTTTTTATTAGATCGAATTGCTCCCATTCCTTTCTTTGTCCTCTACCTTTTAGGGCTCTTCTACTTTTCAAGAATCTTCTTGGTAGTTTTTCCTACACTTTGGCCTTCATGTTGCAGCATAGGGGTGGTATTTAATAAGTCCATCGGTAGAGTTTCCAACCTCCTTGTTTTGAACTGTAGAAATGCTTCTACTCCCTCTGCTCCTAATTTGATTCTTGCAAATTGTTTTTACTTGAGAGAATAAGTCAGTTGAGGTGAACAAATGATCATAATCATCTTTCTCATGTTCAAACTTGGCAATTTGGATGTGAGAGGTGAAGTTATAGGCTATTTCTTTTGGATCATGTTGCCTCTTTGGAATGGTTGCTAACTTTAGCGCTTTTATTTTCTCTACTTCTTTCTCTGCATGTTTGAAGTCATGCAGTAAGAAAGTACCACAAGGGAGGGGGAATGAAGGCCACATTTTCTTTTTGGACTCCTTGAGGTTTTTGGACATCCCTGCTTCTGTGATTTGATAAGTTATTTCCCTGGAAAATAGTTTATCGGGAATGTATAAGCGGAGAAAATGTGGAGCAGCAGTGCTTCCAAAAGTCTAATGTGGGTGAAGTTTTCTTCACCAAACCAATTACCAATTGATGTTAAGTCGACATTGGCTTCATCAGATAACTGAGGAGTGGGTTTATTGAATATAGCATAATGAACAAGAAAAACAAAACCATGACCGATTCTATAAAGATGGTTTTTATAATGGGTTTTCCAGAATTCCTTATGATAGATGTGAATGGGGTTTGAGTCTTGTGGAGTCCATTTCCAACCTAGAATGGGGTAATCAGAATTGAAACAGATAGTGTGCATAATGTAGGTACTCATATAAAATGGGGGTATTACCCAGGTAGTCACGAACTTGTTTCTTCTATAATCAAGGATATGGTTGGCCATTTTATCAGACAAAATGGTTGCCCAATCCATGATATATGAATTAACTGCTACCTCCATTAAAGGAACCATTTCAATTGAAAACCTAGCGGAATTGGAGACTCCAAAGAGTCTACACATCATAGCACCATCATAGCAGTAAGGAGATGCTAAGGAGTCAACGGAATACATACCTGATGATTCATGCTTGTGTTTGTTTGGGTAATACCTCCACTACTTAATAGGATCTGATTCCACGTCATTTTCTTTGGCAAAGGCTTCGACAAAAGCCTTGTTGTAATGCTTTTGCGGTTCCACCAAACGGTACATATTTTCTATATCCTCTGCTCTGAACGACCCGAACATCATTCCATCAGCCGCAAAAAATGATCTGCCTGTTATGTTGATACTCTCGATTACCCATCTAACTAACTCATTGTAGGGTAATATTCTAGCACGGGCAGCTATTCTGTGGAGAAAAGAGATGGCAAACTCCTTGAGAGTATTCTTCGATTTCTCAATGGAGTCGGCTGTTCCCTTTTCTTCTTGAATTTCTTCTAGATCTTTAGCTTCCAATAAATTGTATATGATTTCCCATGAAGCTTTGCCTAGGCCGATGCAGGTAGTATCACCTATAAAGACCTTCTTACTGGTTCCTCTTTGGTTAAGACTAGAATCTTTACTTTCTTTGATTTCTTCGACATTTCTGCTAAATTTATGAATTCAAACTTACTTTGCAAAAGAAACAGATGACCGAAATAAAGGAGAAAATACGTTCCAACATAATGCACAATACACAAGATTAACAGCAATTAAGCGCAATAAGTGATATGAATTTGATATATTATGTTACCATGGATGAAATCCTCGAAGGATTCAACCATAACTGCTTTATTAATGATTTTGGCAACTACCAATCATGATTATTAAATGCTATAATTATATGTTACATCGTAAATATTAATAACGGTTCTTTAAAGTAAATATCGTGACTTTCTCAATGAGAGATTAGCAATAATCACATATCACAGACCGATAGGCCCAACTTTATGCTTTAGCCATTTCCTTCGTATAGCTCCGATTACGATAAAGAGTTAGTTTTCATAGGGAGGCAAGATAATGTTTAAGAAATCAATAAATAATTTATTTCTCATTTAATAATGATTTATGCTCTTAAAACCTGCAAGCATTCTTTTAACCGTCCTATTTCCACTTTATTGAAAAGTGCGCCTTTATTTATCATGATGAAATCACATCGGCGGATCTCAAATGGGCATTCGTTATGTGTTTCGGGACCTTAATGATGCGCGATTGTGATCAACTTGTCGCATCGGCGGAGTTGTATGGCCCCATGGAATGTTTGCTTAAGAAATTGTGATATGCGCTTTCCGATTATGTTATCACATCAGGGAATGCCAAAGGAAACGTTTAAGTCCATTTTTTAGCCAAAGGATGTGAACGATGCGATATGTTTCATTTATAGTTTATCTTATGACAAGGTTTTTGTTTCGCATTTACATTGGATCGAATCTCATCATAACGATTTTCATGTATCATATGGACTTTTTGAAAAATACGATTGTTATTGAAGTTATACTAAAAGCAAAAAAACTTATTATTTGTAACTATTAATTTTAGCTAAGTTTATTAAAAAAGGAACCCATTTCTTGTTAAAAAATTTATATAAAAATTTTGAAATGGGGAGGGTTTTTGTATAGCACAACAGGTTTCTAATATTTTTCCCTAGGGTTTATTAATTCCCAATGGTTTATAATATCAAATTATTGGTTTTCTTCGTTCTTCAACATTTTAATATTAATAAGTCCCTGGGCTTATAATCTCTTGATGTTTTATTGTTAATCCCTTGGGTTTATTATTCGTTTGGGTTTATTATATCAATACCTTGGGTTCATTATTCCCTTCGGTTTTTATTATTAGTCCCTTTTGTTTACTAATATTGCCTTTGGTTCATAATCGCTTGGGGTTTTAGTATTAATCCCTTGGGTTTATAATATCAATCGCTTGGGTTTATTATTCACGAGTCAAACATGGTTTATTATAATGTTGACCATGGCCTAACATGGAATTGTGATAGGAATTGTCTCAATATGTAAACCAATGATGGTTGATCATGTTTATTTTAATGTTTATAATATTAGTCCCTTGGATCTAATATTATTCCCTTGGATTCATAATCCCTTGGGGTCTTAGTATTAATCGCTTCATTTTATTATTCCTTTGGGTTTCTCATATTAATCCCAAGGGTTTATTATTCCCTTAGGTTTATAATATAGATCATGGTAAACCATGGTTGATTCTCCCATTCTGACAATGATTGCCTTACCATCAAACTAAATCATGTTTATTTTGATGTTCATAGTATTTACATTTGGGTTTATAGTATTAGGCCCTTTGGTTTAATATTATTCCATTGGGTTCATAATCCCTTGGGCTTTTAGTATTAATCCCTTGGGTTTATTGTTCATTGGGGTTTTAGTATTAATTCCTTAGGTTTATTGTTCATTTGGGTTTATAATATCAATCATTGTAAACCATTGTCAATCATAGCCAAACATGGTCAATCATGGTTGAATGTCGCATTATGATAAGAATTGTCTCACCATCAAAATAAACCATGTTTATTTTAGTGTTTGTAGTATTTATATTTGGGTTTGCCAATGTTGGTTTTATAATATTATTCCCTTGGTTGAATGTCGAATTTTGACAAAGATTGACTCACCATGAAAATAAACCATGTTTATTTAGTGTTTGTAGTGTTTATATTTGGGTGTAACAATGTTGGGTTTATAATATTAGTCCCATGGGTTTAATATTATTTCCTTGGGTTCATAAACCCTTGGGGTTTTAGTATTGATCCCTTTGTTTATTATTCCTCTAGTTTTATAATATCAATCCCTTGGGTTTATTATTCCCTTCGGTTTATAATATCGATCATGGTAAACCATTGTCAATCATAGCCAACCATGGTTCAATGTCACATTGTGACAATGATTTCTCACCGTGAAAATAAATAATAATCCCTTGGGTTTATTATTCCTTTGGGTTTACTATATCAATACCTTGGGTTTATTATTCCCTTGGGTTTATAATCCCTTAGGGTTTTAGTATTAATCCCTTGGGTTTCTTGTTCATTGGAGTTTTTGGATTAATCCCTTGGGTTTATTTTTCATTTGGGTTTATGATATCAATCCCTTGGGTTCATTATTCCATTTGGTTTATAATATCAATAATTGTAAACCATTGCCAATCATAGCCAAACATGGTCAATCATGGTTGAATGTTGCATTGTGACAAGAATTGTCTCACCATCAAAATAAAAGATGTTTATTTTAGTGTTTGTAGTATTTATATTTGGGTTTAGCAACATTGGGTTTATAATATTAGTCCCGTGCTTCAATGTTGTTGGGTCTATAATATTAAGCCCTTCGGTTTAATATTATTCCATTGGGTTCGTAATCCCTTGGGCTTTTAGTATTAATCCCTTGGGTTTATTGTTCATTGGGGTTTTAGTATTAATCCCTTAGGCTTATTGTTCATTTGGGTTTATAATATCAATCCCCTGGGTTCATTATTGCATTTGGTTTATAATATCAATCATTGTAAACCATTGTCAAGCATAGCCAAACATGGTCAATCATGGTTGAATGTCTCATTGTGACAAGAATTGTCTCACCATCAAAATAAACCATGTTTATTTTAGTGTTTGTAGTATTTATATTTGGGTTTACCAATGTTGGTTTTATAATATTAGTCCCTTGGTTGAATGTCGCATTTTTACAAAGATTGACTCACCATGAAAATAAACCATGTTTATAGTGTTTATATTTGGTTTTAACAATGTTGGGTTTATAATATTAATCCCATGGGTTTAATATTATTTCCTTGGATTCATAAACCCTTGGGGTTTTAGTATTGATGCCTTTGTTTATTATTCCTTTAGGTTTATATTATCAATCCCTTGGGTTCATTATTCCCTTCGGTTTATCATATCGCTCATGGTAAACCATTGTCAATCATAGCCAACCATGGTTCAATGTCACATTGTGACAATGATTGTCTCACCATGAAAATAAATAATAATCCCTTGGGTTTGTTATTCCTTTGGGTTTATTCTATCAATACCTTGGGTTTATTATCCCCTTGGGTTTATAATCCCTTGGGCTTTTAGTATTAATCCCTTGGCTTTATTGTTCATTGGGGTTTTAGTATTAATCCCTTGGGTTTATTATTCATTTGGGTTTATAATATCAATTCCTTGGGTTCATTATTCCGTTTGGTTTATAATATCAATCATTTAAACCCATTTCCAATCATAGCCAAACATGGTCAATCATGGTTGAATGTCGAATTGTGACAAGAATTGTCTCACCATCAAAATAAACCATTAGTATAAGTCCCATGTTTGAATGTCACATTTTAACAAAGATTGTCTCACCATGAAAATAAAAAATGTTTATTTTAGTGTTTGTAGTATTCATATTTGGGTTTACGAATATTGGGTTTATAATATTAGTCCCGTGGGCTTAATATTGTTCCCTTGGGTTCATATTCCCATAGGGTTTTAGTATTACTCCCTTCGGTTTATTATTCATTTGGGTTTATAATATCAAAATTTGGTTTTTTTTATTCCATTAGGTTTATAATATAAATCGTAGTCAAACATGGTGAACCATGTTTGAATGTCGCATTGTGACAAGGATTGTCTCACCATCAAAATAAACCATGTTTATTTTAGTGTTTGTAGTATTGATATTTGCCTTTACTTGATATGAAGTTTATAATATTAGTCTCGTGGGTTTAATATTATTCCCTTGGCTTCATAATCCCTTGGGTATTAGTATTTATCCCTTGGGTTTATTATTCAATTGGGTTTATAATATCAATCCCTTGGGTTTATTATTCCCTTTGGTTAATAATATAAATCATGGTAAACCATTGTCAATCATAGAAAAACATCGTCAACCATGGTTGAATGTCGCATTGTGACAAGAATTGTCTCACCATCAAAATGAACCATGTTTATTTTAGTATTTGTAGTATTTATATTTGGGTTTACCAATGTTGGTTTTATTATATTAGTTCCTTGGTTGGGTGTCGCATTTTGACAAAGATTGACTCACCATGAAAATAAACCATTTTTATTTTAGTGTTTGTAGTGTTTATATTTGGGTTTAACAATGTTGGGTTTATAATATAAGTCCCAAGGGTTTAATATTATTACCTTGGGTTCATAATCCCTTCGGGTTTTTGTATTAATACCTTATTTTTATTATTCCTTGGGGTTTATAATATCAATGCCTTTTGTTTATTATTCCCTTAGGTTTATAATATCGATCATGGTCAACCATTGTCAATCATAGGGAACCATGGCGAACCATGGTTGAATGTAACATTGTGATAAGGATTGTCTCACCATGAAAATAAGCCATGTTTATTTTGTCTTTCTAATATTTATATTAGGGATTACCAATGTTGGGTTTATAATATTAGTCCCTTGGGTCGAACATTATTTTCTTCGGTTCATAATCCCTTGGGGTTTTAGTATTAATCCTTTGGGTTTATTACTAGTTTGGGTTTATAATATCAATCATGGTCATCTTTATGTTTCTATTGTGTTTGTAATATTAATTCCTTTTGATTCTTGATCTCTTAGGCTTTTAATATTTATCCGTTGGGTTCACTAATTCCTTAGGTTTATAATATTAAAGAGTTGGGTTTATTAGTTCCTTTGGTTTATAGTATTAGTCCTTTTTGTTTAATATTATTCTCGTTGGTTCATAATCCCTTAGGATTTTAGTATTAAAGCGTTAGGTAATAATAAACAAAAGGGAGTAATATTATAAACATGTTGTATACAAACCCTACGATGACTATTAAAAATTATAAAGCCTAATAATAATAATAATATGAGTTTATATTATTATAATAATATTAATATAATAATCATAAATTTATAAATATATAAGAATATAGTTGCGTTTAAATAAATCTCTTTCTGGCTGTAGTGAAATTGTGCTTAAGACATTAATAAATATTATTTACTGTCACTTATTTGTCACTTAAATATATGTTGTATCTTTAAATGAAGGACCAGAAACTTGGTCTTTAATGCTTAGTACTTGCATGACCAGAACATCTTAGGCCATCACAATCTCAATCACAATCAGTCACAATCACAATCAACCCTTTATGCACCCTTAATAATATTGGATTTATATATAAATCCTTGTATTGTGATTTTGAAAATATAACATAAAATGTGTTTTTCCCACTTTTAATACTGTTAACACGACTGTCGAGGCCTACCCCTCATCGCAATCGACAATCAGAATTTCCCCATATATATATATATATATATATATATATATATATATATATATATATATATATATATATACATTATATCGTTGATATGATGGACCCGCCATAGTCATGAAACATAATACATATGCTTTTAGGTCTGGCTTACCCATATCGCAATTGGCAATCATTTCTATTATAATCTCTTTATAATTGAAATATATAAAATGCACAATCATAAAAAGACTTTTCAACATGCCAGACCTAACGGGACTTACAACCATAATGAATATACTTTCGGGTCTGGCCCATGATCACAAATCACAATCGCTGATCATTGAATCCACCAACATATGTATTCAACGTTTTACGGAGATGCCGGGCTGTTAGAACATAATGTACATATGTTTCGGGTTTGACTTACTGATATCACAATCGGCAATCATTGAGTGCACCAACATACATATTCAACGCCTTACGGACCCACCGGGCTTTTAAACATAGCGTAAATGTGTTTCGGGTTTTCCACCATTAATCGTAATCGACAATCTTTATATATTTACATACATATAACTACGGACCCGTCGAGACTTTACAACAAAATATCAATGTGTTTCGGGTCCACACTGCTCATCGTAATCGAGAATCGATGATTCCCGTAGTAATAACCTGCTTGCTGCACTTTTGCGATTGCGATTTATTATTATTATGAGCTATTCTTATTATTATGAGCTATTCTTATTATTATGAGCTATTCTTATTATGAGATATTCTTATTATTCTTATTATTAATTAATATATATTAGGAGTTTATATAATTATTATAATATTAATATAATATTTATACAATAATATATATAAATAATCCGGTTCTTAATATTTATATAGTTATTTATGATCCTAAATACCCATAATAATTATTAATGTGGTTGATATATATGCTTGATATACACCTATCGATGTATATCAACCATATTTACCTTGGTAAATATGGCTGTGCTAGTTTAGTTACTCTCATGTTTTTTGTAATTTTAGTAATGCAACCATTTAATTATGATGATAGGCATGTCTTTTTTAGAATTGGTTTTTGAGAATTTCATTTAATTATCACTAATTATTAGATAGATGGTAAAAATTTAACATCCATAGAATATTATAGAATATTCTTAGTATATAAACCAAAGGTTGAGATTCATCGCCAAAGTTGTTGTGCCATTTTTCTTCATTTAATTAAATTAACTAATTTAAAAAATATCATATAAACAAGTGTCATACAAAATTAGATATGGTTTTTTGGGCATGTGATATTTGATAAGCCACTATATTTTAACAAAGCCTATTTACCAAATCTTTATGGCAAGGTTGGGAAAAGCTCCCTAAATAAGAATCTTGTTCCATGTTTTTTCAAATGTATATATATATATATATATATATATATATATATATATATATATATATATATATATATTATATATATAATAATAATATAAAATAAAGTTATAATTTAATTATTTTTATGATGTTAGATCTAAGACTTTTGTGATCCATAATGTAGAAGTAAGCCTTTCTGATTAATCACATTGTTAGGATTTGGTCGATGTTTTGAAGCAACTAATGTGGTTAATCCTCATGACAAAGTGAGAAATCCATTGATCAGAAGGAATAAATAGTAAGGATGTGGCATTGCCGAGAGTTAGCCATTAAAAATTAGTTGTTGGTGGATTAGTTAGAAGGTAAAGAAATTAATTATTTAGGGATTAGAAGTAAGGAAAAATATTCTATATTTAGTTAAAAATAGTTGTTAAATAAAAATAGTAATTCAATATTATCGATTGATGTAGAAAACATCTTGTTTGTTATGGGTTGAATTATTCATATTAGAAAACTAGTTGTTAGGAAAATGTATCTAATCCAAAATAATTCATTAATTATTAATAACATTAATTTCATATTATTTAATAATATCATGTTTAAATTATCTGATAGAGGGGTCCTTAAATCCATCAGAACAGAATCCAAGATAAATTAAAACAAATCATAGTCAAAGAAAACTGATTTTTTTTATAATGTGATAAAAAAAAAACTAAATAGAAAATAAAAGAATATAAAATAGAACAATTTTGATAATAATAAAAATAGAATAGGGGATAAGACAAAAAAAATAATAATCATAATAATAATAATAATTAATAAACGAATAAATGAAAAGATAGAAAATAATAAACAAATAGTTTTATGATTTTTTTAATTTTAACAATGTGAAATGTCTATTATGGATCGGTGTCTATCAACATTTATCATCCATTTAATTTATGTAGCGATTCCCTCTGAAACCAACTCCCCTCGGTGCACACCTATAATCACTCTTTGTTATTTGATCCATCGTTAGACGACTAGATTGTCCTAGTCCATTGATTTAATTGCATAGACACAAAAATTTTCTATTTCCCTTTGCACAGATGTCAACATCTTATACAATTCTTGTTATGTATTTCATCGGTGAGGGTTTTGCAGGGACAAAAGCAGAAAACAAAAAAGGATGAGGTGGAGGATTGTGGGCGAGAAGTGGATTGATGAGGGCGCTGGAGAGGAAGAGAACCAACAGATGTTGTAGTTCCGATTGAACAATCAATGTGCCTCTATCAAATAACGATTAGCCTCTCATTCATTCATTACCCAATCCATCAATTCAAGAAGAAATGAGTCCATCAATATGAATTCAAGAAGAAATGAGTCCATCAAAATGTCCATCCACGATAGTGTTTGGCTTCAGTTTATAATCTCACATCAGGTAGGGAAGTGTGTTCCCTCGATGAGCCCTAAATGCTTGCATTAAATCAATTCTTGGGTCTTATAGCTCTGCATTGTGGTTTGGATTTTGTGTGTTTATGCATGTTATTTGTTTACAATTGAAGTTCTTATGCTCAATGCCTATGGTAGATTAGCCCCAGAAGACTTTGTTTCTTTATGCATCAGGAGTTACATACTAATGCATAAAGAGGTTGAATACATTATGTAGTACACTAGTTTCTGAGAAATATAGAGAAAAATAAATTGTTTCTCTTCCTTCTTGCACCAGGCCATGGATGAAAGCTCACGGAATACACCCTTTATTTATTTTTCTAATTTTACTGTGGTGTGAAAGTCCCCGGTTCTGTACTTTGGCATTTGAGGTTTCAGTGGGCAAGGATCACTTCAAAGAGTTGCGGTATATTATAATGGAAATGAATTTGTTCATCTTACTCCATTTATTTTTCTTTTTCTGATACTTGTAGCGATCACATGTATACCATCAAACTTATATGCCCGTAATGCAAGACGTTTGAGTTCCCCCCCCCCCCCCAACTAGTTTTCATATTGAAACCTGCTACTATCAATACACCCTTTCTCTATGTTGGACATCATCTAATCTTTGCATCTTACAGTTTCTTGGTGAGTACATAGACTATTCTTTATATAATGGTCTTCTTTTTCTTTTATTTTCAGGTGCCTTTTGTGTTCTTGTTTCTTGGCCTCCACATTTTCAGGCGCCTTTTGTGTTCTTATTTCTTGGAACCTAATGACTTAGTGTAGTTCAGAGTTCTCGAAGGATTGTCATCACCAAGTGATTGACATTGGGTTTTAGGATTTCAATTTGCCATCATGAAATTCAATCAACATACTTAATATATTAATTTATTTTTGGTGTGTATCTCTATTAAATTTTTTGAGGTGAATATATGTTTATAAATTTTTCATATGCATGATTATGTTAGTACCTTCAAAATTCCCTACAGACACCACTCGTGCTCAATGCCCCCCACCCCCCCCATGCTCAATACCCTTGCTTCACACACCACCTATGCTCAATGCCCCAGATTCTTGGCGAATCTTCTTTGTACTCAATCCCGCGATCAACATATCCGCTAATCCACTTGAATTCTCATCCATTTCGAGTTCAATTTTCACTACTTAGTCCCAGTATTCTCGGATAAACCAAACATCTACATCCGTCTAGACTGAGCTAAGATTGAAGTTTTGCTTCCTCGAATAGAGTTTATGGTGAGTTACAATTTTCCTTGATAAAGCTTTTCTTATTTCCATTGTGTATGGATTATTTCGCATTGGTGTGGTTGCCATTAAAGGAGAAATTATTAGAAAAAATAAAATAAAATATCTAACAACGTTTAAAAAAATAAGGTTAAGGCAGATGTTTAGGGCTAAATGGATCATTGCTGATTTTTGTTTTCATTGGTCTCCTCTTTCCCTTTTCTTAACTTGAACTCAATATCTTATACTGATTTTTTTTCTATCTATTTATTATCTCCTTTCTCTTTTATGTAAAAATATATTAAATTTGTATATATTAAAATTACACATCTTGTGCTAAGCAATAAAACATTCATGCAAAAATACATGCCTATGAGCTCTTGTCCATATTATATTCTCGCTTATAGAAGAATTACATCCATAGTTGATCACAAGAATCAAATTAAAGAAGATAAAGTGAATGTCAATTTTATTCCCTTTTAATCTTCTGCTACCATTGCTAGCAATCTTCCTCATCAATCAATGAGTAGTATTTACAACTGAGAAGATTACTCGGAGTTCCTTGAGATTCTGCACACCCAACACTAGACATTTAGTTTTATAGCATCTATACCTATACATATTCACCAGAACTTAAATATACAATGGTTCCTATGGAGATGATCATTAAACCCACACCTTTCTACAGTGAAAGATTCATAATTTTTTTATTTAAAAGGCATATATGCTCCTACTTGAATTTTTTTCAAATATGAAATAGATCACTTAAAAAAAGTCATTGATGCATTTCATTATAACTTGGTGCAGTGCACCGAAAGTACCAGTTCATTGATCTTAATATGCACTCCATTGGATGAATTAATTAGCCAGGGTAGAGATTTGGGAAACACACCAATGACCTGCGTCTTAGTGCAAATCAGTAATTGGGGAGGAAGGAACAATAAAACAAAATCAAGAGTGTTGAGATGTGAAAAATAGTTTCCATTTCATACAACGTACATCACTTCCATACCTTCCTGAAACTTGAGGAGAAGTATTTACAGGTCCTTGGAGGTAATACTGGAGTGTCTGGACCCTTGTATATTATCCTGCTCAACCTGCATTGATGCTAGTTCCTTATGCCTTGCAGTAATTTCTCTACGCATTTTTTTTGCCTCCACCTCCATTTCTATTTTTAATTTATGCACCTATTTGGAGAGAACCTACAGGTGCGTAGGGTTGTGCCACGACAATAAAATAAAACTCCTGTTTAAGCCAAATCCCACATGTGAAATTCATGTTCAATTAAATTTTCCTTGGCACTCCTGCGTGGGATTTGTTTGATCATGGACATGGTGAGTGATTTGGTGTGGGTGCTCAACAAGTTAGAATGACTGCACAAATCAAGATTTAGTTGACAATTAAAGTAGTGGGATCTAACGGTGGAAGAACTTTCAATCGTCTAACATTGGATCCTATGGTACAAAAGAGTGCTGAGGGGCAACTAAGGGAGCTCTTCTAAGAGGAAATTCCTTACAACATAATTAGTGTAAATTAGTAAACTTTCAAATCCACATGGACACACGGTGGGAATTCATATATTAACCATAATTTTTTTATGGTGGGGAGGGAATTCCTTATTCTTCTTTCTCACTCATTCTTCACTATAATTTTACAAGAGAATAAAATAGTTATATTATAGAAGATCCATTACTAATTGGTTGTATAGGAAGACTATATATTTTCCAATAATTTAAATATGCTTAAGTATATGGATGTATTGCATTTTGAGTTAAACTATCCATAGCAAAGAACAATTGAACCTTCAAAGATTGAGATTTTTTAACTATATTATACTAATTCTTTAGAGATAAATGGAATAACATGAATGATTCCATTGTAGAGAAGGGGATTCCTTTTTTTCGGATATGAATAACGAATGCAAAAGAGTGTTTATAAGTTGAGATTGTTGTGTGAGCATTTGAACAAATAGAGACAACATGAATACTTGACTATGTGTGAGTGATTAAAGTCATCTCAGGAAGTTGTCCATGTGGACTCATAGTCTCATCTCAGTGTTTACTTACTGCTAAGAGATTTGGATTAGTAATTTCTATGGTAGGGTGGAACATCTCAGATTTGTATATAGTAAATGTGGTTATTTAGTAAAGATGAGTGTTCTATGTGTATTTTATTCATGTTATGTTTATGATTTTTCATTTATTTGTGTTGTGCATCTCTTTGAATGTTATGCATTGTGTGATTTGTTTTTCTCCCTGGTGTGTGTATCTAGGGGGGGTGGGATTTCCAATGAGTCCTTTTCCATTGTATACACATTTATTCATTTAATTTAGTATAAAATTTCAAAATGAAACTCAAGAAAACAAGATATTGACATACTTTATGAGTTGGATGCATTATATTTGTGATCGAAAGCAGATGAAATTTTGTGGTAACATGGACTATCATGGAGCTAAGTGCATTAAAACAAATTATTTTATGTTTTTCTATCTTAAAGACCATGTGTATTTTTTATTCATATTTTTGGTTGATATAAAAATTTATGTTTTCATTGTGTATTTCCACCTTAATCCTCATACAATAATGTGAATTGTCAAAGTCATTAATGTGAAAGTCAGATCAAAGTTGGGACCCAATCTTCTTGACTGATTCATACAATCAATAGTTAATAATATCATCAACAGATAAAATAAAAATAATAAAGATAATACCTTTTTACTTCATGTAGCACATGAATGGACTACTTCACTTCTTATGGTTCCTTCTCCATAACATATTCATCAAAGCATGGGGATGATTGTCTTGGTCATTTATTCAATCCATATTGTGATCTCCAAAACCAACACATCATGTTATTTCTCTCATCTACCATAAATGCTTCAAATTACTTGATGATGATTTATTATTCTAGTTCACCATGAATTATTGATGTCTTTATGAAATTTTTTTTAACATTTTATTCACATGTAGTTTCTAATGCCAATAATAATCTAATAAAGCACATATTGGAAATTTAAGAAAATGTATCGTTATAAACAAAATTCTCTACTTGAGAGTATATACTTTCCACAAAACAAGCCTTTACCATTTCACAAATCTATATGTGTTATGATCGTCCTTAAACACACATATCCATCCAACCACCTTCCTTCATTCAAGAAATATTTCAAATGCCCAATTTATACTTATATTCCAATGTTTCCATTTATTCCTTTATAGGTTACTAGCATTGTGGGGGTTATTCACCATCTCATTAACATTTTTTTCTTCATCACCCATGGGATATAGAGAAAAATAAATGAATAAAAGTGTCTCATAACAATATCTATAAAGTATTTTTACTCACAAGGGATCCTCAAATTTCTCTATTGATCACACCAATCATGATAGGGATGCATATTTTTATTTTGTTCTAATGGAATCATTTCTTCAGTCTAGTTTTCACCTATATCCTATAGATTATTTTGTAGTTGGCCCCTACAACAACTAGTCAACTTTATCTTTAGCTATAGATCAAAAATCAAAAATTGTTGTATGTTGTTCCTTTTCTATTGGTATAAATTCTTCATGTTGAAGTTCACAATATTTCTTCTCCTTGCATTATTATATTTAGTGTCATTTTTCAGAACAATTTAATGTTTAAATTTTCAAACAACACTAAATATGAATTAATCATTTTGCTAGTGTTGTTGTATTACTATCACTATACTTGTCAAATAAGATATATCATTTGAATATTATAAAAAACACATATTTTGATGTAAGATCTCAATTTACCAACATTTAGATGTATGTGTGACAGCCCTTTCATTTCCCAAATTTTTCTAATGTAATTAAGAACAAATAAAGCAGGGTTCCAACATTGATGCTATGATGTCAAAAATTGTTATATGATGTAATGCTTATTTTTATTAATAAAAAATGCTATCCTTATGAGGAAAAATATACCCTGGGTGAATATTTCCCTTTGATGTGTTTATTGGTCTTCCCAAGAAGCTAAAAGGTTGTGAAGATGGAGGTCCAAGGTGGGATCATAAAAATAGGAGGGAGAAACAATCAAACAACTCTTCTTCTTGGTTCATAAGTTTCTAGTTTTTCTCCTTTCTATTAATCTCACATACATCTCTCTCTTTCTCATTCACATAATTAAAATTGGAAAAAGGATTAGTGATATAATCTAAAGAGGTTCAAACCTTACAAGTGATTAAGAGTTCTTAGTGAGAGCTTGTGTAACAGGAAATGATGTGTTGGGGTGCTTTTTCCTTGGAGTGGATGGCTTTAGAGGCTAAGTGTTGTTTTGTTTGTGTGTGGAAAAAATATAATTAGATAAGGTATGGCCAAGGGACTACAAATATTAGAGAAGGAATCCATTGTGTTGTGAAAATCTACATTTTCATGTGTGAATGTCTATGGGCCTGTTCATGGGAATGAAAAGGATAAACGCCAAGATTATTTCCTGTGTGGAGGAGAGTGGCCATCAATTTTGTGTTAAATATGCTTAGAAAAATGCATGCTGAATTCCTAAGTTTTTTTTTTCCCTCAAGGAATGAAGATATAGCTTGGGGCTGGCCAACTATGAGAAGGATTACAAAATAGCTAAGCTTATGGCTAGTTGGAGATTGGCTCACCTTTCTTTAGTTCCATATTGCATCATATTTGACTCAAGATAAGTATTTTTTATGCATGATTATTTAATTTCTCATTTCAACAATTTTATATGTACATGAATTTATCCTTCAAAAAATATAACTTTGGTGTAGCTTTTTATTTGTATTAAATTTTTCAATAGCACTAGTTAAGGAAGATAAGCTTCCTAAATTCTTCTTTAAATAGGCAATGTTGGAATTTTTGGTAAAAAATTTCCTCTGGGAGGTTCTAGAAGCTGAAACTTAGAAAGTAGTGATTGAAAATACTTTTGATCCTCTAATCCATTTTTCATATCATCGGTTGCAAGATGTTAGGAAATATGATCAGGGAAAGTTGGGCTTGCTTAATGCATCTTGAAACAAGTCATATAAATTTTATTCTAAGATCTTCCAAAAGGTAAAACTTTGACCATAGTGAGGTAAAATCTCACTGACCATTTGGTCCAACTTTTAGGTCTTGGGTGATGATATTTTATGAGATATTACTAGAGGAATTGAAGCTTCCTAGATGGCTCTAAAATCAAGCATTGAACATGTCATGTCAGAATTTCTGGTATAACATCTCTTATGGGATGTTGAAGAAGTTGAAACATGGAAAATAATGAGGATACATCCAATTGGTTGTCTAGTTTAGTTTTCATCTCTTCGTTCATGATTTTTTAAGAGATATGGTCATAGGAATTCAATTTTTATTCACGCTTTTGAAATCATGCATCAAGCATGTCATGTTGGAATTTCTACTATAATTTTTTAATTGGAAGGTTCTAGAGGTTCAAACATGGACCATATTGATGGGACTCCCACTGATGATCTAGTTCAGTTTTGAGAACTTGTAAATTATAATTTAGGATATGTGCCCTAAAAAATGTTATATTAGTTTTCATGCAAAGTGTTTGAAGAAATGCCTAAATGTTTTAATGATTCCATACATACATACTATTTGATGAAATTTTTAAATGAAAATGTTGTTTTATTAATGGAAATAGTATCGTTGTATGTTAGCAATGTTGTATTAATAGTAATGTTGTATCTGATATATACATATCTACGTGCACATTAGGGGAATTTTGAGGTCTCAAATGTAAAATAATAGTTATGAATTTTTAATAAAATGAAATGCAACTACTTTTTTTATTGTATTTTTGGCTTATCTGCTTATAAGTTTACTCAAATTTCAAGAGTAGAATCTCGTTGGATAATTAAATTCCCCATCCAAAAAATACCCACTTTGCATACTTTAGAACCACGTTGAAAAAATTGAAAATACATGAAAAAAATGTGTTGAACACTCTTTTTTCATGCATTTTCAAATTTTTATGATGTGGGTCTACTCAAAAGTATGCAGCGTGGGTACTCATTGGACTTGGAATTTAATCACACATCTAACAAATTTATACACTTGAAATTTTAGTAAACCTATGAGGAGATAAGCCAAAAATACAATTAAAAATGATAGGTTTCTTCTTTTCCCTCCAAAATATTTAACCTTGGGGATGACATCATCATCTTGAATCTTGTCGGTTCTTATAAAGTTAATTTTGTTAGGATAATTTTTGTTTTTATGCTCATTTTTTACGTCAAAATTCCCCTAATGAAGCATTTGAATAAATGTGTTATAGGTGTTTTATTACAGTTTGCATACAAATGTTTTGATAAAATACTTGAAAGACAAAAATCAAAGTCGCATGGTTAAGTGACCCACTTCAATTAATATGTTACAAGTTGAATAAGAACAATGTTTCTTGATTGATTTCAAGCCAAACGTTGGAAAAATTATTACACGAAAACACTACTTAATTTGCTATATACAAAGTATTTGAAGAGAGATTTATCTGTAAAATGTTTCAAAAAATGTATGCAATATGAAAATCAAGTTTTCACAAGCATGGGTAGGAAATATCTAGTAGTGGTATGAGACAACATGGTATCGGAGCTTATTTCCAAGATAGTAGAAAGAAAAAGAAAATTTTGGTGCCCCATAACCTTTGCAACTCATTGAGGGAACCGAGTATGTGACACAGTGGTATTAGAGCTAAGCTTTAGAATTAAACTTGGATTGGATTGAGTTTAAGAATGAACTAAATTTTTAAATTAACATCTACGAATGTATTTCTATTTATATGAAATTATTTTTTTGTATATAAGAATAAATTGATCTTACTTGAAGATTAACTTGAGTTTCATGCAAAAAAATGGACATGCAAGATAAACATGGAGGATATTGAATAGATTCCCTGGAGCGGGCCAACATAATTACAAAAATTTATGGCCGAGTGATGTAACCATAGATAAGAGTATGAATCTCTTAAATCATCTCATGCTAGTTTTAATAATTTTGTTAATGTTTGGAGAAGTTGTCATATGATGATGAACACTAGCATAGGCATGATAATTATGCAAGAGCTGAAATAGTTCAATGATTCATATCCATTGAATAGATATTAAATAATGATATGTTATATGCATGAGGATATGAGAGGTTCATATAGTAATCAACGTACATGTATAATGAGTCAAAATATAATGTTATCATAGCATGAGTAAGATGAATAATAGTGGTTAATGGTGAACATATAACCAGGAATAGGTTGATAAAATGATTGGGAAGCCAATGAAGGTTTTCTATGTAGTATTGTGGAATAAAGGCTATGGAAGATAACTTGTAGATGAGAAAATGATACAAGTGTAGCCTATGCATGTTGCTGTTCATGTCATAACTATGTTATGGGCCCACTATTCCTTGGGTTTCCTTGTAGAAGGTAGGAGCCATGGAAGGAAGAGTGTAGGGATAAGTGTTTATGTGTGGGGTCTAGATATACTTGGAGCCATGAAGGAACGTGAAACTCCTATAAGCCATAGGGCTATGATAGATCCTTCACGAACCCATGTTAAAGATATTGGAAGTATATGGCATAGCTTGAGGGACTGCCATAATCAAATAAGGTAGCGTACAGTACCTTGGGTCAAGTGGGCTTATGGGAGGATGTGAGACTATTGGTTGGAAGTTGTGAGGGTTGGTACCCTAACCTTATTTTGATTTAGTATTTTTTGTGTACCATACTTGGATCTTCATAAGCAAATGTCTTTGTGCAGTCATGGCCCAACCTGAAAATGACCCACTATTCAACAAACTAGGAGAAACAAAGCCTATTGCTAGGAAAAAAATAAGAGTTTTACTAGTAGTCAGGGAAAATTTTAAGGGCTAATATTTGCCCATGGGCTAATTTTCTATACTTTTTCCAAAAGAAAAAGATTCGCTAATTTCCATTTTTTTGTAAAAATGATTCACCCAAATTTTATAGAATGAAATTAATTTAACCTAAAAATCGCAAAAAAATTATATATAAACTATATAAAAATATTATAAATTTGAATATTTTTACAAAAATATCTCCATACATTTTATAGATTTCATATTATGGACAGTGGGATTCACCAAGGTTTCTAAACTTTAGAATTTTCCCTCCTAGTAGTTAGTGGTTTTATCCAAATATTTTAAGAATTATTGATTATGACTCTTGAGTTTTATGCACACTTAAAGCAGTGTTTGAATGGATGATTAGGTACATGATATGAGTATATTATTTTGATATCGGCTAATGGAATGATCATGTTCTAAGATAATTTTACTTTTATAATGTTTGTTGAGAGAACTAATATGCACAAGAGTGCAAGGGGGACACACCCCATAACTATTAAAAGGAAGAAATTAGTAGTTGCATTAGAGGGTAGATGTGGAAAAAGGATCAATCAAGGAGCGATTGAATGGGTCAATATGAATTAGATGGACATTGAATTCATACCTACAAAAAAGTCTTAAGAATGGAGTTTCCCTTAACTAAAACTTGTGCTTGGCTAATATATTTTATTTATGAAAATAATATGAATGCATTAATGGTAAGAAAATAGAAACCAATACTTCCTATGTTTTTGGTAATAACGTAAGGTTACGTGATGAATTCCATGTCATATGGAATGCTCATGTGGAAAATTTTCAAGATTTATCTCTTATTGTTAACTAGCACATGAAAGAAATGAGCGTTCTTATGCATATACTTATGAGACTTGTCACATGAATGAATGGAAAAAAAATCCTAAAAATTAAATTTAAAAATAAATGTGTATGAATAGCATATTATATGTGCAAGCATGGCACATGCATGAAAAGAAGTATATACACATGTTTGGGTTCATGATTGAAGTAATTGTTTGAATGCGACAATTCAATACATATAACAAATACCTTTGATGAGTATTCATTGAAAATTTTGTGTAAGAATATGCAATAATAGATTTGTGACTAATATGTGAGGTTGGGATCAGTTCAAGGATTGTTGAATGTTGTAACATCAACTATCCTAAGAATTCAATTGAACTCCTTGAAAATATCTTAGTTAAGAATGCATGCAATGGTAGCTAAGTAAGAATGGAAAGTAGCAAGCAACATTAAAAAAAGTAGCAAGCAACATTAAAAAGGTTAAGGAATTGGGTGAGAATTCCTTTGAACCAAATTTTGTATATTTTGTTTTTCAAATTAATGCATGTATTGCATGGATTCCCAAGAACTAGTGTGGTTAAGGTAGAAAATTTCTAGCAAACAAATGCTCAACAAAGTCTTTATAATGTGTGGATGCATTGTGCTACCATGTTGAACAAAGATTAAATGAATGAATCATACACTCAACAGATAAAATATGTCTAGTAATGCATTGAGAGAATGCATGAAAATGTGGGACATATGAAGAAAATGTAGGGATTATAATTGTGTTAATGAGTCCTTGAGTATTTCCCCAATAGTTTTTAATATTGAGAAAAATGATTCTATCATATAATGTTTAGTCTATTGGTAAGGAACTTGTAATTAAAGGATTGATTTTTCCTATTTAATATGAAAATGAATGGAATTTGTCAATATGTGAAATATTTTTTTCATTAATACCAAGTGGGTTACGACAAAGGAAACAATCCTTAAGGGTGTAAATATTTATACAATTGTTGTGATGCATCCACGAGTTACTGTGACAATGTTTGGTTATGACACTCATATTATGAATCATGATGGTACATATGATTGGTTTATTGAGTGGATACATGCTTGTAGGAGACAACCAATTGTATGATTGAATGTCATGAAAAGAAATAACTTCTAATAATTTTGAGGAATTGTTCGGTAATGGAATGAGTGGCATGAATCACTCATCTTGGAAATAAAATTGAAAGCTAATTAGTCATGAATTTATAGAAATGTATCTCTTAGTATTAACCCTTTGGTTGTTATTAAAAATGTTTGAATGCATTATGGAGTGCTTGGAATGATTGTGATACAAACAAATAATTTAATGATAACTTCATGTCAGTTTATTTTTAAGTCAATTGAAAGTGATTGAATAATAAATTTGAGATCACATTAGGGATGTTAAAGATATTGGAATGATTTTTTTTTTTTTTTTTTTTTTTTTTTTATGTATGAACACTTAATGCTATTTGGTCGATTGAAAGTATAGATTATGGTTGAAATAGTCATGGTTATGATAGTGGAGCCTTGGTGTTTCCATATGAAAGGGTCAAATATCAACATAATCTCATATTTATGAAATTTGATTCCTATATAAAGTAAGCTTGGAAAAGAAAAGAAAAAGATGAATATTTGGTTTAAATTATTATGATTAATCTCATGGAAATCATATTTTTATGATGCAAGTAAGATGAAGATATATCAAGGAAGGATATATTATGGTTGTGAAGTTGAAAAATCATAGGTACAAGGCCATTGTGGTGACACTGCAACCCTATGCCATATATTGATTACAATGAGTTATGTTATATAAATATGTTGTACTATTTAAAGAAATCCAAAGCGATTTATTTATTGAAAGACTCCATAAGTCTCAAGACTGTTACTCCATGAGGAAGCCTTACCAAGGAATGGCTTGTTTGATGGATTGAGGAGGTAGAGAGAGGGATGCCAGAACTTGGAAGGTGTGATTCCAAGGAAGGGGAGAGTTGAAAGAATTGGTTTTCAAATATTCATGTACATAATCATTGGGATCATGAAAGAATTGGGCATGTCCATGAAAATGATGAGTTGAACTTGTTCTGTTTGAAATCCTTTTTGTAAACACCCTCTCCCACATTTACCCATTTTCACTAGCTTTCTAGGGTAAATATGAGACAAAGAGTTATTATGACATGACCTGAGCTCAAAGCTTCAGGTGTGGAAGTAGGGCTACACAACTCACAACTTATAGATATCCCTCAAAGACATACATGACACTCAGAGGTAAAAAAACCACCCCACTTGACCAAACCCTAAGCTGAATAGCATTTTTACTGGCCTAGGCCCACAACTACATGAAAATTCCTACAAGAGTGTTTTTATAGGCTTCCAACCACATACATAAGCGTATATCCCTATGGTTGTCATCCAAAATGGTCAGTGAGGTTGCAGTCCTGAGATCTGAGCCACTTTTCTAGGCTATCCTCCAGACCACTACCCAAATTGCCTATAACTTCTTAGAGTGATAAATGACAAATGATAATTCTATTACAAAACTTGAACAAGAACTTGACTTAATTAGACCTAACCATGATAGTCATTTCATCAAACACATGGCAAACATGTAAGCTACATGTCATGAATGCACACTAATCATATTAGTCTAAGATTCATCTGAGAATCACTAAGAAGGCTTTATTCTCTCTCCACATAACTACAACAACAAGTATTAGTACATACATTAATTAATGAATCAATAACTTAACGATTCATGACAAGAGCCATAGATGGTACACACCATATAACTGGAATATAATGAGAAAATAACCAGCATAGAAACAATGGAAACAAAACCATAATATCACCAATATAATACTACAAAAGTTCATAAATTAGAATAAGGAAATATATCATATTAGCACAGGAAAATACCAACCATGTCAGGGACATCCACGTACCACCTTACCATATATTTGGCTAAACCAAATCTCTCTTTTAGTCAATCACTCCTGCACCATATTTCAAGCATGAATGCAAGACATCGCGAAATAAACCATGACAAAACCAAACAAGGGATTATAGAGGCCAAACCACCTCAGCCCTCATCCTTAGTGATTCTACCTCCTTGATTTGACATCACTAACACCAACCAAATCAGTGTTTACCCAAGTTGTCTAGGGATCCATAAACTAGTAACTCAACCCAAAACCTTCGAGGGCTCTAGAGAAATTTTGCATCCCAACTCCAGGGACTAGTAACTCAACCCACCAAGTGCTCCATAGAGTTTGTACCAACATAGGCTACAGTACTAGTAACTCAGCCCAAGTTGTTCCAAGGCTTCCAAAGCATTTTTTCCAACCCATATCCATAAGGAATTATGAGCACCAATTAGAAAAAAAATCAAGTGTAATAAACCCACAACGCCATGAGTATCTAGGAAATGGAAAGGCAAGGAAAAAACCAATGTCAAACCATATAAATCTCCACGCCAATGATAACACATAACCAAATAATTGCATGCATATATGATTCATCCATAAATAAAAAAGGTAATGACACATGAAACATATTACCTATAAAGAAACCTAGTTGTAGATGGTGGTTCACTTTTCCCTTACACTTTCTTGTTTTCCTTTACCTTCCTTCTCCAAATCCATTGTATGCAAAAGTGCTCCAAGTATATTCTAAGGGTGTAAGAGTATGAAAGAATAGAAGAGATCTCCAAAAATTAACTAACATAAGGTAAAACTGACAAAACCTACAAATTGATTTATCATTGAGGCCTCTATTTTATTTATTTTCCTACATTTCCCCTTCAATTTCCCTCATGCAAATTTGTGTCTCTTCAAATTCCTTTTCTCCTATTTTTCGTCACACTGTAAATAGAAAGCCAATTATTGCCACTTTTCCTTTGCCAAATCCTTTTCCAATTTCCATATGCATAAATTAATCACTAATGATACCCATCATTATTTTTTTCTCAACAGTCAGCTTAGAATATGTTTCTTATAACCTTGGTTTTCTTTTATTAACATAGAAAATCAACTAGTGGTTGTTACAAAGCCCATCCCCTTGGGTGAACACTTTCCTCGGTGTCCAATGACACCTATGACTAAAAAACTACTGAAAGAAAAACATAGTACATGTGGGGCTTTATAACATATCTAGATGTAGTATTTACAATGAACAACTGTGTAAACTATGACCAACATGACAAACATGACAATCCTATCGCTTATCAGAGCTCTATAACGTAACTCGTTCCGGTATCTACAACAACATCTGTATACATATACATATACATATACATATACCAAAAAATCATTTTCTCAAAACAACAAATAATGAAGGATAGATAGCCCACATTTGATCAACCATCTTGCATGTGGCTTCATCGGGTCCAAAGTGCTTCCATTACACTTTAACCTGCTTTATTTCTATGTTCTGGAGTATGAGTTATTTTTTTCTGCAATATGCATTATGGTTTTGGATGGAATTCTCCCTCTGGTTCCAACTGCAATACAGACCAATTAACCACATGATCAAGATCTTGGACATACTTCTTCAGTAATGAAACATGGAAAACATCATGGAATTTCATTGTAGGAGGCAATGAAAGTATGTAGGCCCTTGGTCCAACCCTCTCAAGGATCTCAAAAGGCCTGCAATACTGATGTACCAGCTTGGCACATGGCCTAATCCTTAAGGAGATCCTCTTGGGCTTGATGCACAAGTATACATGTTCCCAACCTGAAACTCCTTAAATACCTTGTGTTCATCTATATAACTCTTATGCTTGTGATGTGTTTCCTTCATATTCCTTTTAATAACATGGACTTCCTATTCCATCTATCCCAACATATTCGATCCAATCAATGCATGTTCACTAAATCACTCCAGATGATAGGAGTATTAAAACTCTACCCATAAACTTCATCAAACAAATCATTTCAAGGAATCTTGATACTGCTTGTTATATAGAAACTCTACTAGTGAAAGGTACTCTTCCCACTTCCTCTACTAATGCATGACATACATTCTCAAAATGTCCTAAATAATATATTAACCATATTTGTCTATCCATTTATCTATGGATGGTAAGTTGTAATGAATGCAAAACCTATCCCAAAACTTGCAAACAATTCCTTCCAAAACCTAGAAGTGAACTTGGCATCTCTGTTAGAAACAATATTCTCATGAACACCGTGCAATCTCACTATCTCCTTGATGAAAATATGAGCTACCTCACTAGATGCATTTGTAGACTTAATTGCAATGAGGTGAGCTACCACATGTCAACCACAACCATAATAGAATCATGTTGCATTAATGTCCTTGATAAATCAATAATGAGTTCAATGGAAATGACCTCCCATTTCCACTCAGGAATTGGAATCAGTTGTAATAAACCACCTAGACACTTACACTCTGATTTTACTGGTTGACAATCCAAACGTCTTTCAATAAACTCAGCCACCTCTTTCTTCAAGTTTGTCCAGTGATAGGATTTGTTCACATTTGTCAATGTCTTATGATATGCTGGGTGACCTAAATATGAATTAACATCTAATTCCCATAATATAAGATTCTTGAGCTCATTATTGTCTAACATATAAATCATGTTCCTAAATTTGACCAAGCCATCTGCTGTGAGAGATTCTCCTCATTTATGTTACCTATACATTATTGTTGTAACATATTCCTCAATCACTGGTACCTATCATCCTGTTGTCTTGCCTTCAAGATCTTCTCCTATAAGTTTGTACAATAAGAACTTACTACTGCAATGTGATTCATCTATACTCTTCTACTAAGAGCATCCACAACCTTTTTCTCCTTTCACTTGTCCTTCCTACATGAGTACTACACCAATTTCTCTCTTGTAAGGATATGTACATACCACAAAACCCTTTATCTGGATCTGGAATCTTCAAAACCAGAACATTTGTAAGCACCTGCTTGAACTGCTCAAAACTAGTTGCACATTCATCTGTCCATTCAAACTTCTTTCCTTTTCTCTCCAATGATGTATAAGATAGGAAATCCATGAGAATTTCTAGATGAACCTCCTATAATAATTTGTTAGTCCTCTAAATGATCTGAGCTCATCAACATTCATAGTAGTCTCCCATTTCATGACATCTCTAATATTTTCCATGTCCACCGCTATACCTTCTTTGGAAACAACATGCCCAAAGTAATGAACTATTATATGAAAGAAAATTCACTTACTAAGATTGGTATACAACTAATGCTCTCTTAGTAATGTTAACATTGTTCCAATATGTTTTGCATGCTCTTCGTCATTCTTAAAACATATCAATATATCTTTAATAAACACTATCACAAAATTTTCTAGATAAGGATGCAACACACTATTCATCAAACATATGAAAGTAGCCAGAGCATTAGTCAACCCAAAAGGAACCACGACAAAATCATAATGCCCATACCTAGTTCATAATGTGGTTTTGTATATATCCTCTTCTTTCATGCCTACGTAATGATATCGTGATCTCAAATCAATCTTCGAGAACATTTATGGTCCCTTCAACTAATAAAAAAAGTCATCAATCCAAGTTAAGGGGTGCCTATTCTTGATTGTCACCTTATTCAAATTCCTATAATCACTACGCAACCTAAGAGTACCTTGCTTATTCTTCACAAACAATACTAGTGCACCCCAAGGTGTCACACTTAGCCTTATGTATCCCTTGTCAATAATTTCCTTAGGCTACAACTTCAACTCTACCAAATTTGGGGTGCTCATCGGGTACGATGCCTTAGATGTTATGGTTGCTTCTGAAATCAACTGAATAGAAAATTCCATGATTGTGACTCTAAAATAACTAGTGGGAATACATCCTGAAACTACTACAAAACTAGATACCTTTTCAAGACATTAACGTCTTCAACATCCTTCCTTTTCTCACTAGAAATATTATTTTCAAACAAGGTACATCATTTCCTACTACCTCACTTTTCCTTCATAATTGTAACCATTCTCATTAACGTATATTTATTCTTACCTTGCAAGATTCTCTTATCTCCATCATCATCCAATCACTCAATAGACCTATCATATAAATATACCTTAGTCCTATGAGTGTACAACCAATCGATACCCAACAACATATTATATGATCCTAATGAAATCACATATAGATGTGATAATGTAGAAATACAGTTCAACTGAAATGCACAAGATCTTACCCAATGATGAACTCTTTTCTTAGTACATGTAGCCAATTGCACCAACCAATAATTTACATGCACTTCTTTATTCAAGTAACACATATACACTAGGTCAGGACTGATATAACTATAGTTAGATCCAAGTCCAATCATAATACAAATAACTTGATCACAAATCTTTCCTTCCATGTCGATAATTGATGCCTGATGATCAACATGTCTATTTTCCAATTATGCATAAATCCAAGGAATACTTTGTCCAACATACCCAACTGTAGTATGAGGACTATCAGCCTAATGTTGTGGAAAATTTCTCCTGCGGTGATCCTTGCCACAAGTCCAACACTGCAAAGGTCTCTTACAATCACCCTTTTTATGCTCCTTAGACCTAAATCCCCATCCTCTAGCAGCTACATTGAATTTCTTATATGGAATTGCATTCTCCTTATTACATGTATCCTATGTTCATCCTCACTTATTATCAAATTTTCCCTTCGTGTTTTCATTACCTTTCCAATCAAGCTTAGGCATTGACTTATGCTTAGATTGGTCATAACAATGCTTCAACTTCCCAATTACTTCCTGTAATGTCTGAGGCTCATTGTTGGGTGTGTGTTATATTCTTTCCACAACTAGCCCCATGCACCGGGGAGGGGGGGGGAGGGTGGGGGGCGATAGGGACCCCCTTATTCATTGTGACAGGCACAACAGGGGGTTCACAAGGGGGATGGTAGCCCCTTTGTTAGGGTCTTTAAGGCGGGTGGGGGCAGTTCCCTAGGGAAATTGTTTTTGGACCCTATATTAGGTAGGTGGGCCTACCTATGGTTTTGTGCATGGCTTTTCGCACATGATTTTGGGCATGATGGTTTTTTTTCCATGTTATTTTGTAGATCCGGTCAAGGGAACTATGGTTGTGTTCTAATCCAGGGTTAATGGATGCTTCAACATGTATATATATGTATTGTAACATTGGAAGGAATACAATCAAAAATCAATCTGGTAGTCCTGATTTTGGGATTCCCAGGAAAATATTTATGTATATCTATTTTGTGTTTTATGCTCCTGCCATTGTTTATTTTCTGCTTTTAGAATCCGTGTGCAAGTAATTTTTGTACAGGGTTAAAACCTACACTCATGATACTCAATCCGACCCTTAATTAATAAAGGAAATACACTAACAAATCTTTCAACCTTCATCTTCTCATCCTTAAGATATGGTACATAGCTCAATAGCTCCAAGCACTTAGTCGTGTACTTTTCATCCATGATAGATCCCATATTCAATTCATAGAACTCCTTAGCCTTATTGGCATTGTATATCTCTAACAAATAATTATTTCTAGAAAGTCTTTTGAGTTCATGCCAACTCAACTCCTTTGTCTTGATGCTTCTAACAGGATTCACATCTTCCCACTAGATGTCTTCTTTAACTATAAGACTAAAAATAGTTTTCTTTGCCTTCATATTCTCTATGTAATTATGCAACTTGAAGAACTTTTTCATCCCAAGAAATCATGCTTCTAAATCTTATGGCTTCTTTAAATCTCCATCGAATGTAGGATGCTTGGATTTATTGAACTCATCCGGTAAGTATTGCTTCTTTTTCCTCTCGTAATGATGAAAATGGTGGTGACCATGCTACCTATATGAACTAGAAATAGGATAGAACCCATAATCTCTACCTCTCTTACCAGCTGTATCCATCCATATAAAACCTCTTACTTTGTCATCCCTATCTGAACTGTTCTCACCATGATACTTTCTACCATATTCCCCAATAGTCTGTTCCCCTTGTCCATAACCGATCCATGGTTGTCCCTGTCTCAACAAATCGGATAAACTCTAAATGATGACTACATTATCCTCTGCTTCTTTTTCCTGTGCCCTGGTTGGTCCTTCCTATGACTAAATGATCCTGTCATTGTCTACATTAGAAATTATGATCTCTTCCTTTAAAGTTCTCAAAGTATCTATTATATTAGGACAATGCTCATCCTTATTGCTCATTTGATCTATAAGGAGAGTCACGTGAATTGATATGCAACATTTTGATTTTCGCTTCTGTTCTTGTACTTCCTACGAACATACCATGTTAGATAAAGAAAATATAAACATAATCAACATACCTTAATGAAGTTTAGGGTAGGATAAAACATCTTCACAATCAATATGAATTAGCAAAACACACACACACACACACACACACACACATATATATAAAATCAGCATATCAACCATCCCAAACTCAACATCATCAACCTATACATGATGACAAAACTACAAGAATGACCATTACAATGCATGCATAAAATGCACATCGACAACTAACATACATGAATAAAAGTCAAATCCCACCCATGCATTCCATGTGTGTGAACTTAGAAGCTTTGATACCATGTTGTAACCACTCACTCCCACATTTACCCAATTTCACTAGTCTTTCATGGTAAACATGAGACAGAGAGTTAGTATGACATACCTCAACCTCAAGCTTCAATTATGGAAGTAGGGCCAACAATTTACAATTTACAAAAATCCCTCAAGGCTTAATGACAATCAAGGGCCAAAGAACCACCCGATGTGACCAAACCCTGAGGTGAGTAGTTTTTTCACTGACTTGGGTCCACAACTACATGCATAAGCCTACAAGAGTGCATTTATAGGCTTCCAATTGCACACATAAGCCTAGCTCGCTGTTGTTATAGCCTAAAATTTCCAGTTTAGAGGGTGCGGTACTGAGATCTGAGCCATTTTTTCAAGCTAGCCTCCAGACCATTGCTCAAAGCTGCTTATAACATTTCAAGTGATAAATGACATAATGATAATACTATTCATACAAAACACGAACAAGAACTTGACCTAACGAGGCCTAACCATGATAGTCATTTTGTCAAACATATGTTAAACATGTAATCTATAGGTCATGAATGTATATATGATCATATTAATCTCAGATTCATCTAAGAATCACTAGGAAGGTTATATGCCCTCTCCACATAACTATAACAATTCTTATTATTCCATACATTCATCAATCAATCAATAACTAAATGATTCATGACAAGATCCATAGATGGTAGACATCATATAACCAACATATAATGATAAAGTAACCAACATAAAAACCAAGGAAACTCAGCCATAATATTGCCAACATAATACTACTAATTCTCGTAGATCACAATAAGGAAATGTATCATCTTAAGATAGGAAAATACCAACCAAGTTAGGGAATTCCATGTATGTTGGGTCCCTATAATACTAGTGATTACCCCATTACTATTTTAGTTGTACCCCTTAATAATATTGTTGTGCCCCTATTATCCCCATATTGTTATTACTGTGCCCCATAGAATCCCTTTATTGTTATTTTTGTGGCTCTATATTATTATTGTTAGGTCGGCTAGGATATATTGTGACTCCTTAGACTCCTATATATAGAAAGGAGGTTTTTTCATTTGAATCATCGAAGAATTGTTCATTTATGTAATGTAAAGGAGGTTTCCCCCTCGAAGAGGCTGAATTCTAAGGCGTTGATCTATCTTTTCTATCTTTTTCTTGAGCTAGTTTCATAACATTTGGTATCAGAGCTTTGGATTCTAGGGTTTCGCTGCTCCATATAGGTCATCGTGGCATTTTCAAAAACCAATTTGAGAAGAAATCACGCTGAACCTCGGGTCCAAATTTCAGAGCTGTTCGCGCTATATTTGCGGAGATATGATCTGAGGAAGTTGGTCTTTTTGCAGACTCCTGAATTACATTCCAAACAGGTGACCTGGGGAAAAGCATCATAACTTTCTCTCTGGGGATCGGATTGAAATTTCATAAGAAGATACAGAAAGAGGACAGACTGTAGTTTCTTGTATGAATTTTTCAGATCCAAAGGTCGAAACAGTGACTCGTGGCAAATTGTACAAGTTCGCTCTATTGAACTAGTCTATAATCAAGTCACTGTGGGAGATTTGGCATAACTCTTCCTTGGAGAATCAAATTTGGGTCAGACTTGTGGAATTGGAAAGAAGACACAGAGGGCTACTGCAGGTCACAAATTCAGATCTAGATGATTGGAAAGTACAGAGATACATCAGAGGCAATATCGAGCTCCTACAAAGTGAAAAAAGGTGTGTAGATTTTCTTAAATTTTTGCTTAAGCTTGGTTTGAAAATTTATTTTGAAGGAATTCAAATGGCATAGTAGAGAATTATTATCGGTGATTGATGCCCCGAGGAAAGAAAATGCAAACACCTAGTAAGGAACCTGAAAGCTCTAGCATGACTCATGAAGAAGAGGAAGAAATGCAACATGATATATCAAAATTACAAGACCAAGTGCAACAACTGCCCCTTGCACAAAAAGGAACAGAATCTAAGATGGATGGTTTAAAGAAAGATGTAGAAGCTAAGATGGATTGTTTAAAGAAAGGTGTAGAAGCTAAGATGAATGACGTGGAAGCTAAGATGGATGATTTGAAGATAGATTTGAAGACAGACATTGAAGAATTGAAGATGAATATGAATAAGTTGCTACAAGAAAGGGTAACTAATGGTGAAAGGGTAGTAAAGGAAACTCATGATGAGAAAAAAAGAAATGTTAATCATGATTCCATAGACTCTAATGTTGGATCAAAGACCCACCATATTCCAAAAATCGATATGAGGAAGTTTGATGGCAAGGATCCCGCAACATGGATATTAGAGATGAAGCAATTTTTCGATCTCAATAATGTGCAAAACACACAAAAGGTATGTATTGCAACTTTATATTTGGAACCAAATCAGTTTGAATGGTATCAATGGCTTTGCTCTCGTAAACAATTTATCACTTGGGCAATTTTTATGGAAGAATTGATAGCACATTATGAGGATACAAAAGGCAACACTTTTTTTAGCCAATTGATAAGTCTCAAACAAAAGGGTTCAATAATGGAGCACATTGAGGAGTTCCAAAAATTGAACATAAGGGTAAAAGATATTCGAGAGGAGCATAGGATTGATGTCTTCATAGGGTCTTTAAAGGATAATATCCAACATGATGTTCGCCTTTGGGAACCTAATTCATTAGAGAAGGCATTCAGGTTAGTAAGAAAAATGGAAAGCAAAATTATGGCAACCAGGAAGCATACCACTCACAACTATAAAGACGGAAGTGTTGTTGCCTCTAGTCTTCCACAACCTATAAGGTTGACACCACAACAATTGGAAGAAAAAAGAGCAAAAGGGATTTGTTACAGTTGTGATAGCAAATACACTAAAGGTCATAAGTGTGCTGAGAAGAAATTATTCTACATAGATTGTGAAGAGGAAGAAGAAAAGGAGCAAGAAAGGTCAAAAGAAGAGGATATACTCCAGGAACAAAGCCTAGATAAAGAAGAAATGAATCCGACCATATCTCGTAATGCATTGGCGGGAATTACCACTCCTCAAACCATCAAGATAGAAGGACAAATCAAGAAGAAAAAGGTAATAGTGTTGATTGATTCAGGAAGTACCCACAATTTTATTCATTGTAAGGTAGGAATAGAATTGAATTTCTTCCTATATCCAGCACCAGAGTGTCAAGTGATGGTTGCAAATGGAGGAACAATAAATTGCTCAGGAAAGTGCCATAATATCAAGCTATCCATGGGAGAATATGTATTGACTAGCCCAATGCTTTCCATTCCAATGGGAGGTGCTGATGTTGTACTAGGAGTCCAATGGCTACAATCCTTGGGTACAATAGCTTTTAATTTTCAAGAACTTTTCATGAAATTTTTTGTGGAAGGAAAGGAAGTTGAATTAAGGGGTATTGCAGGGAAATCGGGAAAGATAATCAGCTCTAACGGTATGACAATGCTTCTAAAAAAGGAACAAAGAGGTGTAATTGCACAATTATGTTCGCTAGATGTGTCCACAGTGGAATCATCTATTTCTCTAGATCTCCAAAAAGTCTTGGACAATCATTCCAAGGTATTTGAGACTCCCAAAGGTCTCCCATCTATTCGTGATCATGATCATGCTATTCATCTGATTCCAGGAAGTGTTCCTCCAAACACCAGGCCATACAGATATCCCTATGCCCAAAAGAGTGAAATTGAACGTATGGTTGCAGAAATGCGAGAGGCTGGTATAATTCAACCAAGTCAAAGTTCTTTCTTTGCTCCAGTCGTATTGGTGCACAAGAAGGATGGATCATGGCGCATGTGTCTGGACTATAGGGAGCTTAACAAGCTCACTATTAAAGATAAGTTTCCCATTCCTATCATTGATGAATTACTGGATGAATTGCATGGATCAATTTACTTCACCAAGTTGGATCTTCGTTCAGGATATCATCAAATCAGAATGAAGATTGAAGACATTCTGAAAACAGCATTTAGAACTCATGATGGTCATTATGAATTTTTGGTCATGCCTTTTGGCCTTACCAATGCACCTTCAACATTTCAAGGTTTGATGAATTCAATTTTCAAACCATTCCTTAGAAAATTTGTGTTAGTATTTTTTGATGATATACTAATCTACAACAAGTATTGGAAGGATCATGTTGAACATGTTGACAAGGTGCTACAACTATTGGAGGAGAAACAATTATATGCAAAAAGATCCAAATGTTTATTTGGAGTACAAGAGGTGGAATATCTGGGTCATATTGTATCTCATGAAGGAGTTAAGGTAGACCCTAGCAAAATTAAAGCCATTAAGGAATGGAAAATTCACACATCCATAAAGCATCTACGAGGATTTCTCGGGTTGACAGGGTATTATCACAAGTTTGTTAAGAATTATGGGAGAATAGCAGCACCTCTAACAACATTATTGAAGAAATATGCATTTTCATGGACTCCAGAAGGAACAAAGGCATTCGAACATCTTAAAGAGGCAATGTTCCAAGCACCGGTCTTAGCTACACCGGACTTCACAAAAACCTTTATTGTGGAATGTGATGCTTCAGGAAATGGAATTGGTGCTGTTTTAATGCAAGATGAAAGACCCATTGCTTTTGAAAGTCGTCCAATCAAGGGAAAGTTTTTACACAAAGCGATTTATGAGAAGGAAATGTTGGCAATACTCCATGCACTTAAGAAATGGCGACCCTACCTAATGGGAAGACACTTCAAGGTAAAAACGGATCATGATAGCCTTAAATACTTTTTAGGACAAATATTATCCTCTGAAGAGCAATAAAAGTGGGTCACAAAGATGTTGGGTTATGACTTTGAAATCATCTACAAAAAAGGGAAGCAAAATGTGGTGGCAGATGCACTCTCAAGAAAGGATGAGGATGTGGAAGCATTGTTGTGTGCCATTTCTATTATCCAACCAGATTGGATAAGCAAAGCAAGGGAGGAATGGAAGAATGACGAAGAAGTGTGGGCACTTATTCGAAAGTTACAACAAGATTCCAGTATGTCTGATACATTTAGCTGGAAAAATGATTCGTTATGGTACAAAGATCACTTATACTTCTATAAGAATTCTGAGCTAAAACAAAAGATTCTTATGGAATTGCAAACTTCTCCCTTAGGAGGGCACTCAGGATTTTTAAAAACTTACCACAAGGTTAAGAAGGAATTTTTTTGGGATGGCCTTAAAGCAGATATTCAAAAGCTTGTGGCGGAATGTTTGGTTTGCCAACAAAATAAAGTTGAAACAATTAAGACACCCGGTCTATTACAACCTTTATCCATTCCAAGCCAATGTTGGGAGGAGGTTTCAATGGATTTTATCACAGGTTTACCCAAGTCTGAGGGAAAGAGTGTCATCATGGTGGTAGTTGACAGACTTACCAAGTATGCACACTTTTGTGCATTATCACATCCATTTAAAGCCAGTACAGTTTCTACTGCATTTATGGAAACAATTCAAAAGCTACATGGAAACCCAAAGATTATTGTAAGTGACAGAGATCCCATTTTCACTGGAAATTTTTGGACAGAATTATTTTCTTGTCTTGGTACTCAATTAGCTCATAGCTCATCTTATCATCCTCAATCTGATGGGCAAACTGAGATAGTAAACAATTGTTTGGAAGGATATCTTCGTTGCTTTGTATCTGATAAACAGACACAATGGGTCAAATGGTTGCCTCCGGCTGAGTGGTGGTATAACACTTCCTTCCATACAGCAACAAAAATGACCCCATTTATGGAACTTTATGGGTATCAGCCACCATCCATCACATCATATTTAAGAGAAAATTCTAAGGTTCAAGTAGTGGAACATCACATTGAACATCAACAACAAGTCCTCCAACTCTTAAAGGATAACCTCGTGTTGGCACAGAATAGAATGAAACAACAGGCAGATCAACATCGTAGCGAAAGAAGTTTTGAAGTAGGTGATTGGGTATTCCTACGGCTACAACCATATAAGCAAATGTCCCTCAAGCAAGCTAAGAAGGATAATAAATTATCACCAAAGTATTATGGTCCATACAAGGTGTTGCAAAAGATTGGTACTATGGCATACAAATTGGAGCTTCCTGCAGCTTCTCGATTGCACTCAGTTTTCCATGTTTCATGTTTAAAGAAGGTTATAGGCGACAAGCTCCCAGTTCAAACAATATTTCCAGAACTTGACGAGGAAGGAAAAATTATATTGGAACCGGAAGCAGTCACAGGAGCAAGAACTCGACAGCTATGAAATCGATCAATTTCGGAGTATCTTATCAAGTGGAAGAACTTATCTGCTGAAGATTCCACATGGGAGGATGAGAATTTTATACAGAAGCATCCAAAACTTCTCAAGCGTTGAGGACAACACTTTTTTGAAGGAGAGGGGCATCTTGAGTCCCTATAATACTAGTGATTACCCCATTACTATTGTAGTTGTATCGCTTATTAATATTGTTGTGCCCTTATTATCACCATATTGTTATTACTGTGCCCCAAAGAATCCCTCTATTGTTATTTTTGTGGCTTTATATTATTTTTGTTAGGTCGGCTAGGTTATATTTTGACTCCTTAGACTCCTATATATAGAAAGGAGGTTTTTTCATTTGAATCATCGAAGAATTGTTCATTTATGTAATGTAAAGGAGGTTTCCCCCTCGAAGAGGCTGAATTCTAAGGCATTGATCTATCTTTTCTATCTTTTTCTTGAGTTGGTTTCATAACAATGTACCACCCAAACATATATTGTGTTGAAACAAATCTCTCTTTCCTCCAATCACCCCCGTGCCATATTCCAAGCATGAATGTGGGATTTCATGGAATAAACCAAGATAAAACCAAAGGAAGTCTTCGAGACACCAAACCACCTCAACCCTCATGCACAGTGATTCCAGCTCCTCGATCGAACATCACTAACACCAACTAGATAGATCTCTACCCAAGTTGTGCAAGGCTCCAAGAACTAGTAGCTCAACCCAAAACCTTCCAAGGATCCATAGCATTTTTTCAAGCTGGCTCGAAGGACTAGTAGTTAAACCCACCATGGGCTTCAGAGCATTTGTCCCAACCTAGGCTCTAGGACTAGTAACTCAAGTGATGAGCCTCTAAATTAGACATAGATTAAGGCCCATGCCTCTAAATAAAATATAAATTAAGGCATATGACCATCATTCAACACATTAAACCTCTCGTTTTGCATTAGATACTTTAACATATTCACCAGGAAGGTTTATGAATAATTGCATATTTGCGCCTAATATTATTTATTTTTGTTGAATATTATGAGAATATTGGGTAGATTATGAAAATTTGGACGAGGAGATAATTTAGGGACTTGCTATCTACTACATGACGATAACTATTAAATAATAAATCAACAAGGTATTATGGAATTTTTGCACAAATTGTGGAACTCCAATGATTGAGAAAATCTAGGAATGTGTTCCCTGCCATTTAATGCAGATTCCTAGTATTGGGTACCAAATCCACTAATCAAGGGATTTTGGTGGGGAAATATTCCTCCATTCATGAGGAATGATTCCTAATCATTTTTTATAGGTACCAAGTCAAATTTTCCTCTAGATATAGATTTTCATGAGTGTTCTTGTGGAGATAACTCGTATTTCTGCAGTTCCATTGTAATTTCTTACATGGATGTAACTATATTGATGAAAATAATGAAGATTGTTGTTATGTTCAGCTTCTAAATCTTGTTCTCCTCCATAGGTCTCTAAGTTTCCATAGGCTTGACCATACCAGGAGCTTCATAGCCCTTTTATATCATTTTCTTTCCTTCTTTCCACTTCTTATTCACATGCATCTCTTGTTTTTTCTTTCTATTTCTGCATTTATTATTAATGATTTCTTGTTGTAGGATTGGGTTAAATGGTTTATGTAAGTTATTTTTTAGGATCGCAAGCATAATTTCATCATTGGAAAATGTTTGGAATATCGTAGTAATCATTTAGCTACTTGGATTAACTTTCTTATTCCCAAATCTAGATTTCGAGAACTCCTCTGTGGCAAAGAATAGTAAATTTCTGCTATTTTTTAGAGCATGTTAATGAGCTTCAATCGAGTTGGTTCCACTTGAATTAGATCAAAAAAACATTATAGTTCATAAAAAAAATTACCCCACTGCATTTTCACTTGATTAGGTTAGGCATTTTATAGATTTACTAGGTCACTAGTTCTCGAATTTCTAGATTTTCGACTACTAATATTGTGCTATTTTTTAGCATGGGTTAACAAAAGTTGTTTTGAGTGATTCCACTTGGAATGGGGACCTAAGACATCCTAGTAAATAAAAACATTTGTCCCATCCAATTTTGATTTCATTTTCTTGGTCATTCGATGAATTATAATCTCGTATAGTAAATCTGTAACATCCTGTAGTAAATCATGGGATCCTGTAGGAGAACTAGGGGATCCTATAGGAGAACTAGTATATCCTGGAAATCTTGTAGGGCCTGTTTTGAGCCTAAATTGAGAAAAATCATCATTGAAGTTGGGATTAGGCCCCTACTTGACCTCCAAGCAATCAAAATCATTGTATCCCTCTTGCTCCACACTTGTCTCCCCTGCCAAAGATCAAGGAAAGATTAGCATTTTCATTTATAAAGAAAAAAGATTTAAAAAATTAGTTCTTTTATATTTACACACAAAAACAATAGTTAGTACTCTCTAGATCATATTTCATGCTCAGTTAGTTTAAATCATCACATGTGATAAATAGGGTCAAGCTAGGTTTTTTTTTATATTTAGTTCATGATTTTAATGTAATTAGAATAGTTTTCTTTCCTTGTACTTTATTTCTTGCAATAGGTTAAGGTTCCATTTCAAACATTTCATGTTCTACAATTAGTTTAGGATTTGATTTCACTACGTGCGCTCAATTACATCATGACAACAAAGGAAGGACACATTTTATGTTGCACATATAGTGCTAATACCTCTTAAGTTTGTACCAACCCTGAGTTGATATTTAAAGTTGGTAACCTCGGGAGTTGTAACAATCTTGTTGAAATATTGTGGCTCATCACTTTTTGGTGCCATTGCCAGGGAGGTGTCAAAGTATGAATTGTTTTCTTCCCTAGTTGATTCATTTCTTTTTACTTTTTCCAAAAACAATTTTTTTGTTGCATTATGCATATTTAATTTCAAAAGTAGAAAATTTTATTGCATTATGCTTTTCATTCAATCATAAAAACAAAAACAAAAAAATTCTCCAACACCAACTCACTCCCCCCATTTGATCACATGGTGCAGTAAGAGGCATATCACCATCCACTTTTGAAAGTAGAAAAAGAAGAAGAGATCGAAAAAAATGTAGAAGAAATGGATGGAGAAGATAACAATGAGGGATATCCTCTTAGATTCCCCATTCAAGTTACTAATATCAATATGCACATGAAGAACATTCCTCCATCTTTTCTTCCAGAATTTCATGGTCTAAGGTCACAGGATCCAGAAACCTTTATCTTTGAATTTGAAATTGTTTGTAGATCTTATGGATACTTACTAAAAGCTCAAAAACTAAGATTGTTTCTGGAAACATTGAAGGATATAGCTCTTAAATGGTTCATGAGTTTAGGGAATATTTCAATAAGATCATGGAATGATATGAAAAATATATTTCTGGAAAAATATAAGGATCATGATATTAAAGAAAAAATATTTAGAATGAATAAAAAATTAGATGGGAGTCTAGAGGATCTAATAGAAAGGTTCATGTATAATGTTAAGAGGGCAAAACTACATCATTTAGGATCCAACACACTAAAAACCCTCTTACTTAGAACAATCAGGGATTAATGGATCGATCTCCTTTATATCATGACTAGAGGTGATGTATACCAATTATCATTTGAAGAAATTTGTGAAACATGCAAACACATATCAAGAGGAAGGGAAAGAGTAGGTAAATCAACATCAAGATCGATAAGTCAAGCTAAACATGGAAATTTGTTTGATGATTTTAAAACAGAAATTCTTAGAAATCTAACCAAACAACTAGAAATGTTAAGAATGCAAGATGAAGGAAAAGAAGATGTTGATGTTTGTGTTATCCATGCAGAATCACATGATGTTAAAAATTGTCCATCATTACCAAGGTTGAAGGAAGTTTACCAAGAGGACAATGAAACAGTTGAATTTCCAATGAAACTATGTTATGTAGCTCCAAGAGGACCATGGAAATATAGTCAACCTAGTATGATGTAAGAGCCTAATTCACAATTTCAAGGTTATGCATATCCACCTCAAAGTAATTGGAAAACACCCTTTCCTTGGCAACATTGGCCATCTCAACCCTAAAACCAATTTTGGCAACAAGGTTGGCAAGGAACTTATGGGAGCCATCCACAATATCCTCAATAGTTTCCTCAATATTCTCCATACCCAACTCCATGTTATACCTACCATTCACTTCCAACACAACCACAACCCCAATGACATCCATATAGAACATACACTCCCACTCAACTACCTGTACTACCATTTCCAAACACACACATTGAAGTAGCTCAGCCTAGTTACAATGCTGAGGTACAAAACTTCCTAATGTCTCCTCTTGAGATCAATGGTATTCACCATAGCTCAGGAAGAGTATTGCAAAAAAGAGATTATCTTGATACCATTGAAGGACTACATCTAGAAGAAAAATATTCTAATGAGAAGAGAAAAGAATCACAGGTTGCACTTGATGAAGAGTGGACATCAAAATCAGAGATTGAGAAAGCTCCCTTATGGTTACCATCAAATTCTCCATTTATTCAAGAGAACGATCAACAAAAAGAGGAAGATTTGAAGGTCATGGTAGAAGAAGACATGAAGAATGATCCAGATAAGAAATCAAACCAAGGGCATGAAAGTTATATTGAGGTTTGGTTCTAGATAGTCATGAAGTTCTAGTAACACTCTCTTCTTCAATTGCGCTTGATATCATCAAATTCAAAGCATTTGATCACTCAAATCCAGGTACATGTCAAAGCATACAATTCAAGCCTCCACATCATTTTGTCTGTCATCTTGATGTGCACATGGCTCCATTGGAAGTATTCTTATATTTGAAAGTGATTTTTTTTTTGAAGTAGGGTAGGGTAGTTGTTTTTTTTTTTTTGAAAAATAAGAGAAAACAATTAAAATATCAGGTGAAAACCTCCTTGGAGGCGCCTCAGATTGTCTCATTGAATGAAAACCTCCATGAGACAATCAATGGGTTGGAAAAAATAAAAAAGAGAAAAAAGAAAAGATCCTAGGTGAAAACCACCTTCGAGGTGCCTAGGTAGACCTACAAGTTGAAAACCTCCTTGAGGCAGCTAGTAGGCCTAGAAGAAAAAAAAGGAGAAAAGATAAAAAAATCCTTAATCCATGTATCCCTTTGATGAATCTAGGTTCTCTCGAACATCTACAAGGAACAAAAACAAGTTTCCACCAAAGAAAGAAAAAATAGGTCAAACCTAGTCAAAAGAAGTCAAATGTTGACTTCTCCTCCTTTGCTCAAATGCTCCAAAAAGTCCAAGGCCATGCCAATCCATCAACCTCATCTCTTTCAACCATCCACCCATCATTCTCAAGCTTTTCCCATTCAGTTTTCTTGTTGTCTTAAAAAAATACAGGAAGGCTCTGTTTTACTGCCGGAAATAAAAGTACATATAACACAAATTTGTTTTTTCCATAACTTGAAAACCATTCATACATTTGCCAATTTTTTTAAGGAAGAGATGCATTTGGATGAAGATAACATGCTCAAGGAATTTTAGCAAATTCCAATGCACAATATTTGAGAAATCAACCTCTATCACCTACAACCATTTTTTAATTTTCTCAATATTCGTGCATCCATTTAAAAATATGTTTGATGGGGAGATGCATATGGATGATGGTAACATGCCCAAGAAATTACAACCAATTCTAGTGCACGGTTTCTAAGAAATTAACCTCCATCACCTTCAGGAATCTCTAATTTTTCTTGAGATCCATGCATTCCTTGGCCAATTTTTTTATGGGGTGGTGCATAATGATGATGGAAACATGCTCAGAAAGTTCCAGGTCAATCCATTCTACCGTTTGAGAGATATGGACAAAACAAGTCTACTACAAGAGATTGTCCTAAATTACTACAGGAGTTTCCTATAGTACTACATGAAGTTCTTAAAATCTATAGGAAAGGATGTTTGATAGAAAAATTATGATGTAGGCCTATTTTGGGATGGGAAAAAAGGACATTGAATTCACCACTTCTTAACCAACACCCATCATGAGCATGTCACTCTATGGTCACACCTTCCACTCATTCTAATACCTATTTACGCTCCAATAGAGAAAGGATAGAAAAATTCAAAAAAAGGGTAGCTACAACAACTTATTTGGAAGTAACAATAGGCTCGAGGCCCAACCTTTGGCACCATGATTGAAAGAAGAGAAGCATAACTACAGGCATAATGAAACTCCTCCAGAGCTCAGTAGCAATAGAGGAATCCATCACCTGCACATCAACAAGAAGACAACCTATCAGCGAAATAAGATCAACAAAAATGAAAAAGGAAGTCAAGAAGATGTACCTGATTCATGAGAAGCACAACAACATCAACTCGGCAACAACATGCATGTGTCTCTAACAACCATCAGGTAGGCACATGTATGCAATACACTTGACCTCCTCTCTTGAGCATATTATAGTTAGAAATTTGTAGTCAATGCTTGAGAGATAAGGTTTTATAAGCTAAGGATGGGTGAGTAGTCTCAGCTGCCTTCAACTAGTTAATTGTAGCTCACTCCTTCACTCATGCAATGATAAAAAGTCAAACTATGAAGCGCGATGATTTCAAGGAATGATGACAACAGTTAAAAGAAGAAATTTTTGCAAAGGCCAAGTCACCACAACACTCCAATCCTTCCATCCACTTCATATTCACTATCTATCCATCATTCATCCATCGCATTTCATAATTTCAAGAACAAACCCTATCTCACCTAGAAAATTTATTGAAGAAGCAAACAGAGCATCCTCTCCATTTTCACAAAACTACATCATTTCTCATCACTCCCATACAGTTAGAAGACTACTATAGAGCAATGGAACACAAAATATTGCACAAATATAAACACAGAAAATGCATAAAACAAGAGAGACACAAATATACGTGGTTCACCTAGTTTGGGTTACGTTCACGGAGAAACAACCAATCCTTCTTTTATTATTTTATCCAGCAAACTGAAGAGATACAACCTACATCAGATCCATTGTAACTCCCTCTTTTCTCTCAATCTCCTCTCTCTTCCTCACTTAGAAATATAGATCTACATAGACGTAATACAATTCCCTCATATATAGTGAGGGGTTGCCTTCTAGGGCAAAAAAACCTAAACTAATTAACTTCTACCGTCAGATCATCTACTTAATGAACGACCCAGATTGACCAGGAATTACTAGACATTTACAAGGAAATTTTACATCTATTTTTAGCTTCGAGGGTGCTACCCCAAACACCCCCCCGGCAGCCCCCCACGTGGAGGGGTGTACAGTCTTCCTGCGGTATACATTTGGCTAAAACCTTTGAATACAGAAGATAATCAGGCTCCACACCCAACAATCTCCCACTTGGAGACTGATTATAGCAACTCCACCACTGCTTCATTTGCTAGACAATGACTCCAGTTTGGACCTGGTTGTTTCTAATATTCTTCGTCATACTTGAAGACCAATTGAACTCAGTTTCTCCCTGGTTACAACTTTTGTTAACATATCTATAGGATTCTGGCTAGTGTGTATCTTTTCCAGTTTTAACTATCCATATTCCAATGCTAACCGTATGAAATGGTACTTGAGTTGTATATGTTTAGTCTTGGAATGAAATGAAGAGTTCTTTGCAAGATGTATGGCACTATGGCTATCATTGTATAACCTGCCCAGCTCCTACTTCTTACCCAATTCATCCAGAAACCTTTGTAACCAAATCATTTCTTTACTAGCCTCTGTAGCAGCAACATACTCTGCTTCTGTTGTTGAGAGTGCAACAACACTTTGCAGTTTTCAGACCCAACTGATAGTTGTTCCACCTATAGTAAACACATACCCTGTTGTGCTCCTCCTGTTATCTCTATCACCCACCATATCTGCATCAACATATCCCTATAGAGAAATGTTTGAACCACCAAAGCATAATGCTTGATTTATGGTACCTCTCAAATACCTCAGAATCCACTTCACTGCCATCCAGTGTTCTTTTCCTGGATTGTTCATGTACCTGCTTACAACTCCCACTGCATGTGTAATATCAGGTCTTGTGCAAACCATTTCATACATTAAGCTTCCAACTGCTGATGCATATGGAACTTTAGACATATGAGCCATTTCTTCTTGAGCCTTGGGACATGCCTCCTTAGTTAATTTGAAATGGCTAGCCAAAGGTATACTAACTGGTTTTGTATTTTGCATATTAAACCTTTTCAACACCTTTTCTATTTACTCACTTTGAGACAATGTTAATTTGTGATTCTTCCTGTCTCTAGTTATTCTCATACTGTACTCACTTTGAGACAACGTTAATTTGTGATTCTTCCTATCTCTGTATTTCATCTTATCAAAGTTGTTGCTGTACGACTAAGAAATGGGTTAACCCCACAAACATAAACTCCATCACCCGGTGATGGAAGATCGACATATCTCTGAGCGGGCAACCAACCTGATACCTCGATGAATTGGCGTCTTAATTCTGTATCAAGTTGAGAAACCAAATTCGAGGGTAAAGACCCAAAAATAACTAAGGGAGGATTATTTGCATATTCCACCAAATTATTTTCCTTCAAAAGAGGAAAAGGGAATAATTTTGTTTTAGTTTCTTTTGATTCACCAATGGGGAATTCTTGGTCTGGACAACGATGTGCCATTACAGCTAAGACAATATCTTCCCCCTAAGTAAAAGCATAATCCAGTCCTATTTTGCAGCACCCAAATCCTTCATTGCAAATGAATTTGCCAATTTTCTTTTGAGCACATTTATTTCCTGCATGCTAGAACCTGCAAAAAGCATGTCATCTACATACAATAATAATATAATATAGCTGCCATCATTTTGCCTTTTGAGATAAACACAATGATCAGAGTGACATCTAGTATAACGTTGTTCAGACATAAACCTGTCAAATTTTAGATACCACTGCCTTGGAGCCTGTTTTATGCCATACAAGCTCTGCTTCAACCTACACACTAGTTTCTCCTTCCCTTTTACCTCATATCCTTGTGGCTGCTACATATATATCTCTTCCTCCAAATCCCCATGGAGAAAGGTTGTCTTTACATCTAACTGCTGAAGATGCAAATCTTCAGCTACTACTAGACTTAGAATAGTTCTGATTGAAGTCATTTTCACAACAGGAGAAACTATCTCATCAAAGTCTATACCCTTTTTCTGTGCAAACCCTTTCACCACAAGTCTAGCTTTATACCTTTTTCTACCTCCATCTTCTTCCTTCAACTTGTAAACCCATTTATTCTGCAATGTTGCTTTACCTGCAGGCAACATGACTAAGTCCCAAGTATGGTTATGTGCTAAGGAGTCCATCTCTTCTTTCATGGCTTGCTCCCACTTCTTCCTAGTTTCTACCTGCACTACTTCTTCATAACATTCTGGTTCACCAGAATCAATCAACAATACATAATATAATGAAGGAGAGTCTCGTTCAAGGGGTCTACTTATCCTGGTAGATCTTCTAACACCACTTTCAGGTGTTTGAGGTGCTTGTTGTTGTTGTGGTTGTTGTTATAGCTATTGATCATTATGATTTTCAGGCACCATTACTTTTCCTGTGATATCGTCAAGCACTGTGTATTTTTTGTTTTCTTTTTCCTGCAGCTGATCCTCATACAAAATCTTTTCATTGAATATTACATCTCTACTCCTAATGATTTTATGTTTCTCATAATCATAAAAGCAATAACCAAAATCATTAACACTATATCCAATAAAGGTACGTTTCTTTGATTTTTCCTCAAGCTTTGTTCTATTTTCTTTATTAATGTGGACAAAGGCTTCATAACCAAAAGTCTTTAAAAAAGAGTAGTTTAGCTTTTTACCTGTCCATGCCTCCTCTGAAATACAACCATCCAAGGAACTTGAAGGCCCTTTGTTTATTAGATAAACAACAGTATCTACAGCATCTGCCCAAAATTGTAAAGGCAATGTTGCATGCAATCTCATGCACCTTGCACACTCCATGATTGTCCTATTCATCCTTTCTGACACACCATTTTCTTGTGGTGTTCCTGGAACTGTCTTCTCTCTACGAATTCCATTCTCAAAACAGTACCTATCAAACTCTTTGCTACAATATTCACCTCCATCGTTTGATCTGAGACACTTCAAACTTTTTCTTGTCTCATTTTCAACCAAAGCTTTCCATTTCTTGAAAGTATCAAACTGCATATTTATTTTGAGTACAATAAATCTAGGTTTTTCTAGTTGCATCATCAATAAAAGTAACATAATAATGAGAGCCACTAAGAGATGATACCTGAGTAGGTCCCCATACATCTGTATGCACAAGCTCTAATTTTTCGCTCTTATTTTCTTTCCCAACTCTAAGGAATCTGACTCTCTTCTGTTTTCCATAAATACAATTCTCACAGAATTTTAAATCAACATGCTTCAAACCTAGCAACAAATTTCTTGAGTGAAGAATCTGCATCCCCTTCTCACTCATGTGCCCGAGCCTATGATGCCACAATGCTGCATCTTCTCCTGTAGAGGTTAAAGAATTAACAGAATTAGAAATACCATTGCATAAATACAATGTACCAACCTTTCCTCCTTTCACTATTACTAGGGATCCTTTAGTGACCTTCCAGGTTTTATCTGTGAAAGTAGTTACGCAACCTTCACCTCCCAACTGCCCTGTTGAAATCATATTTTTCTTCAGATCTGGAACATGACTTACCTCCTTTAATAGCCACTAATTTCGATTTTCCTGTTTTATGAAAATTGTAGCCATTCCAATGATTTTATAGGGTTTATCATCACCCAATCAAACTTCTCCAAAATCTCCTTGAACATAATCATGAAAATGTTTCTTATCAGGTTTGGCATGGAATGAGGCCCCTGAATCTACCACCCAGGCATCAATAATATTTTCTAAAGAAAGAATGAAAGCATCTTGCAACACATCACCTGCTACATCCGCTTCATGATTAGTTTCTTGCTGCACGTCTCCATCTTTTCCTTTCCAAGACTTGCAGTCTTTCTTCAGGTGTCCTTTCTTCCCGCATTTCAAGCACACTATCCTTGATCTAAACTTGGATATGCCTTTTCTTCACTTACTGCGATATCCAGGGCTCTTACCTCTTTCCATTATTCTTCCCCTAGTCTCTGTAGTCAAAGCATTACCTGATGTCTCACCGGAGCTTTTCCATCGCATTTCCTCGCTAAGGATTGCACCAACAACATCATCAAACTTTAATATACTAGATCTATAGACAGAGTTACTAATGGCCATAACTAAACCATTCCAACTTTCTGTCAATGAGCACAGAAATAGCAGAGCCCTAACTTCATCATGAAAATTTACCCCTACGGAACTTAACTGACTTGTAACTGTATTAAAATCATTTAAATGTTCTGCAACAGATTCACCTTTTGACATCTTCATATTAAATAAAAGCTTCATAAAAAATACCTTCTTTGAGGCCGAGGCTTTTTCATATAGTTTGGCCAATGCCGAGATTAAACTCTCTGTTGTCGTTTTGTTTGAAATATGAAACACTACCGATGCCGCTAGGCACAACCGTATTGTTCCAAGTGCCTTTCTGTCAAGAATATTCCATTCTGTGTCCGTCATACTCATCGGCTTCTTTGTCTTTCCGCTCAATGGTAGGTACATATCTCTCTGATACAGATCATCTTCCACAACTGGTAGTTTTGGCCGTTAAATTTTTCGACCCTAAACCTACCATCTTCCGCCATTGCTACCACTTGAACCAGGAACCCTTCTCTACTGCGAGTTTATTAGCCAAATAGACCTTCTGCTCTAATACCAGTTGTTAAGAAATTTACTAGAGAACATAAATTAATTGCTGAGATTTATTGAGAAAATAATAACTAGCAAAAAACATAAACACACATGTTGACCAGGAAAACCCCAAATCCCGGGGAAAACCCAACCCAATGAGATCTCATTAACCTTGGCCAAAGTCCTGGCCAAGATGGCTAAGTGAGCCTTCACCACTCAATTCCAGGCCTACATTACAATGAAATATTCCCAGCCTTTTATAAGCTCCATTACATGCAATACCATAGGCAAAAAACCATTGGTGCACAATACCATGTGCCCCAAAACCATCACAGTTTATCACATTGACTTAATTCATTCTGATTAATTAACCAGTTTTCCCAAGTTTGTACTTAGGAAATATAAAAGAAATGGTTAGTAATCCAATTAAGTCATCTTTAGGTGGAATTTCCATAAATGTTTTCTGGTTTTTGGATATCTCATGTATTCTATACTCTCCACTAAATTTTATGTCTAGAACACATATGATGCTACAAAAACTAACATCTTATTGTTATGACTGAAGAGGAGGTGGTCGAAGCAGTTAAGTGGTGTAAAGAGATGCCCAATTGGGACATGGGCTAGAGTTGATACAACTCAAATCCACAATTGCTCAAATCTACCAGGGGAGACCAAATCGATTCAAAGATGGGTTTCCTGGTAAATCATGGTGGTTTGGGTTTAAAAAATGCATCCAGACCTTGTATTGTTTATAGATGAGGGCCTTGATAGATAGAGAGCTTTAAATATATGCCTTGCAATTGTGTCTAAGTTCTATTACACTCTCTCTAGTGCTTAAAATAGTGTCCTTATGCTACATACCATATATGGAATTGTGACAAAATAGGTTTATAACAGGAAGGAATTGTGGCATGCGAGTAATTTAAATGTGCCAAATATTTTTCCTAACAGAGGGGAATGAATAAATACTGTATGTTGTGTCAGTGCAATTGATGCTTCAATCACATGCTTTTATCTATTCAAAGGTAAAAATCAACTCAAAAATTATATACAAAACTGTGAATGAGGTGCATGTATGGATTTGCATCCCCATGCATGGAAGCTAAGGAACTTTTTTTAAATTGACTTTGTCACTTTGTTGCATCTATTCTCGGTGGCATCTCACCAAAGAACAAGCACCTTTTGATTTTAGATGATCATGGAAGCCACATTGTCATGCAAACAATTGAGGAGGAAAACAATTTTGGCATTGACCTATTAACATTTCCTGCACATACCACTCACAGATTGAAACCCCTTGATTTTAGTGTGTTTGACCCTTTAAGAACTACTTAAGGTCAAAGTGAGATGCGTGGATGGCAAAGAATCCAAGGGTTGAGGTGAAAAGGTTTGAGCTTGCATATCTTGGAAGTAAAGTCCTTACAATGGCTATCACACCATCAAATATCGAGGTTCGCTTTAGGAGGACAGGAATATGGCCACTGAACTATGATTCTCTTATGCATGATACTAGTTGTAGCCATGCATTTCATGTAAATCGTCAAGAAGAAGGGAATGTCCAAGACAATTTTTAAATGCAAGAAGAAGTGTATTAACAAGAAGATACAGTTGCAACTGATAATATAATTTCCCTCTCTCAAGGAAACTTATGTGGTGATGATGATGAATAGGTAAGTCAAACACAATAAAATCATGAACAAATTAACAGTAACATGGAGGTTGTTTTACCAATTAAATCACATGGAACTTTATATGTTGATATTCTTAATGAACGTTTTTATCATGCAACTGACAAAGATAATGTGGTGACCCCACCATCAATAATTACATTGTTGACATTACACTAAGAAGAAACAATGACCAATTGACATTTCCAAGCCAAGTAACCCCACCATCATGGCGTGCAGAATCCATGATGAATATAAACAAACATGGTATCTCAAGAACCAATGAATAAAGCATGAACATGATAAAAATTTTCATTTTTTTGGACAATAGATCAATGGAAGAATATAGTGCACATAATGAGGAATCACATGAAAAGAAGAATATAGTACAATCAGTTGTTCTAGATATTAAAAGGCCAGTGTCAACTAATGACATGAAGGATTAAGGGAATGATAAGTTACTTGGTTGGTTCCTAAAGCTATTAGTAGAGATAGTGTCAATGAAAAAAAACATCGAACATCAAGTAGTGTTTGTTTGGGCCTAAGTTCACAGTTACTCACCTAAGAAGACTATATAGCCTTATTAATTGAGTCTAAAAAAATTAAAATTGACATTGAAGAATTAAAATAGAAAAATAAGGATATATCCAAGGAAAAGAAAGCATTAAGGATTGTTGCAGCGCAACTTCAAGTAGAGGAAAGGCTTGAAAGAGAGAAAGTAAGGCAAGAGAAGGACCATAAAAAAAAATAGCAAAGCACAAAATGGAAGCAAGAAAGGCTCAACAAAATCTTCAAAGAGAATGTAGCATGAGAGTTGACAATGATGCAAGCAAAATTAATGAAACCAAGATGATGTCAACCATGTTGGACCAAATTGCAGACAATACAACATTATTCCAAGACCTCATAAGCATTCAAGTGCCTCAATATTGGAGTGGGGGTTTACCCACTTGCTATATTCCTATTAGTCTAAGTGTCAATCCTATGTATGTTTATCAGACACATCCACTTAATGCAGGTGTTATTAGCGCAAGTGTTAGTTATCGGTACTCAATTCCTCCATGGCTACAAGGGGAAAATTGGACTCAATCATATGGAAGCAACACAATAAATTATAATCAACCACTGTTAGGTATCCCAACCTACTTGGATCAAGCAAGGAACTCAAAAAGCTTGGGCACTGAAAAGGGGTGTGATATGTTTTTTGTTGTAACCACATCATGATGTGTATTTTCGATGGATTGCCTCTTTTTCTTGTCACATGAGGGTTTTGGCTTATAATCTAGATCATTTTATGTCATACTGTTTGCAACAATATAATGAAAATCCATTTTAGAAGCAACATTCATAGTCTATTTGAATGGAGAAATCCTAGCTGAGAATGAAAATGAAATTTTTGTTCTACCTTTACATACCAAATGATCCACAACATCACATTTTTCTCTAAGTTGTTAAATAAATGAAAAATGAGCAAATAATGGAATCATGAACAACTTAATTTTTATAATTTGAAAACTCCATAAAACAATGAACAATAATAGTAAACATTTTGGTCGATGCAAACATCATGACTCCATTTATTTTGGTGGTCGTTTTCAACCTCCTAAATTTTCCCTCACTATTACAAATTTAAAATGAAATCAATTCCATTTGACAATTCTTATAGGGGTTGGATCGGATTCCATTGAAATTGGGTTAATTATAAACATCATGAGTCCACTGAATAAAAAAATGTAAAATTATTTAATCAAGCAAATTCACAAATGTCCTTTTATGACTAGAGAAGAAACTGTGAGGAAAGTGCAGTGGATGAAAGGAAATAATACCACAAAATTTAATTCAATTTTGTTGATCTGTCATGACTGAATTGAATCAAACAAATTCAACATTTTTTAATCAAACAAATTCATAATTGTCTTGTTATGACCAGTAAAGAAAATGCGATTGAATCAAATAGATCAAACCTTATTAATAAAATAGATTCACAATTGTCTTGTTATGACCAGAGAAGAAAATGTGGAAAAAGTGTAGTGGATGACAAGAAAGAATCCTAGAATCATCTAGGCATGTTGAAAAGTCACAAACTCAAAATGGAACTCAACCTTAACTTCCTTAGTATTACAAATTAAGAAAATTTGTTTATCCCAAGGTGTTTTTAACTCCACAACTCATGTCAATAATTAATAGTCAATTGAAATGTATATTTTGATTCAAAATCGAGACAAACAAGTGGATAAAATATGAGTATCAATTGTAGATTAAATTGTCGAGCAAGACTAAAATATAATTTGAGCTGCACCTTGTCTTTATAACTTTTTATATTTTCAGGCATAAGTTAATTGTAAGGAAGTTTAATATCAAGGCCCCTCTCTAAGGTTGGTTTTTCAAATACAAGCCTTTAGTAAGGAGATATAAACCATGAAGTTTCCAAACAACCGTGATGATTTTCCTTAACAAATTTGATGCTAATGCCTCAAACCAAATCAAAACAAGATTTATGTAAATGAAAATTGAGAAAAGAGGCTATACTCAACCCTTTTTTTTTAAAGAAGAAAAGAGTGACCTTACATTCATTACTTCAAACAAAGGAGGTTACAAGTAACATAGATCAGATCATCAACAATAGAGAGATTAATGTCTAGCTTAAGTCTTCCTGCCAGCGTAGAGTTCACCAAAGAAACATAGATCACAAAAAATACATCATTCACAAAAATTGAAAACAAATTAGTCCAAATTACAGTGGAATCTTTAATGTCCAAAGTACCCCGCGGAGTGGCTCAAAACTATTGAAAGAGCCAATCAGAAATTCCAAAATGGGCGAGAGATCTTTAGCTCGGAGGCCTGCAAGTTACCCATGTTATATCCTCTCATTAACCTGTTTCCTTACGTCGGAGGAAGACGAGCTCTTAGCCAATGTGGTATTAACTTATTTCAACCCGATTATGTTTCAAATAGAATTTTCCCTCGTTATTTTAGTTTTATTTTTTAATATAAATTTAGTTTTACATAATTTGAATAATTATATTAGAAATAATATTTTTATCAAGAATAATAATAAAATATTTTACAATTTAATATGAATAACAAATTATCATAAATAAATAAATATAGTATTAAATTAAAAAACTAAAGCAGCTATAAAAGTTGAATGGCCAATAAATTTCAATAGACATTAGTTCATAGTAAGTATCAAATGATTTATTAAAACAATTGTAAAGATCAATTAAATTATAACTTTATTTTAAATTATTATTATTACTAACTATTTAAAAAAAAGATATAATAAATATATGCATATTGAAAAAAACATGGGACAAGATTGTTTACTAGAGAGATTCTTAATCTGTAATTAGATTTTGTTATAGGACCATGGACCAATACCATACCTTATCAACACCAAATGCCCAAAAAACCATAACTCACTTCATATGACACTTGTTCTATGTTATTTTTTTAATTAATTAATTAATTTAATTAAAAGAGAAACAAATAGCATAACTACTTTGGAAATCAATATCAATATCAATATCAATATCAGTAAGAATATTCTAGAATATTTGGTTGATATTAAATCCTTATCATCCACCTAATAATTATTAATAATTAACTTAAAATTCTATTCTAAAATAGACATGTCTATCAACATAATTAACAAAATATAATTAAATTTCATATTAAATAGCATAAAATTAAATAAAATAAAAAATAAATAATATGTAAAGAAAATAAATCAACTTAAATATATTTTTAACTTTACTATATAACATATAGATTAAATTTCATATTAAATAATATAAAATTAAATTAAAAAAAAATACGTAAAGAAAATAAATCAACTTAAATTTATTTTGACTTTAATTTATAGTATATATAAAAATTAAATTTATTTATTTATATTTTTAATATAAAATAATTAATTTGATTTTACTTACTATTTAATAATGTATAGCCCTTTGATTTTACTTACTATCTAATAATGTATAGTCCTTTGTCTTTTGGAATAACTTGATTGGAAGTTTTTATGAAATTTATAGTATATATAAGAATTAAATTTATTTATTGTCCTTTGTCTTTTGGAACAACTTTGATTTAATGTTTTTATGAAATTTATAGTGTATATATAAATTAAATTTATTTATTTATATTTTTAATGTAAAAAAATTAATATAATAGGTTTTAAAAAATTAATTATTAAGAAATTTGATTTTACTTCCTATCTAAAAATAATATATAGTCTTTTCTCTTTTTGATTTCAAGTTTCTAGGAAACTTTGACGTTCCAAGTTCAAATTCCCTCACTTAATTATATAGGTCATATGTGAAATTAATTATATAGGTTATATGTGGAAGGGTGTAGCTTCATTTAGATTTGTTTCCTTGTAGACATGTTGTATATAGAAAGTATGAAAGATTTGATTTAGAGTGGCTGTGTCAAGAAAGCACGAACTTTACTAATTGATGATTATTACAGTTGTATATTAATAGTTCGTTTAGGAAGCCAAGATTGTAATAATTGATTTTTTTTAACTTTGTATTAATTATATTTGGAATATAAATATTTACCGTAAAATATTAGATAAATAATTTATTTACTTTTATGATATATCAAAATTTTACTATTAGTAAAAAATATAAGTTTTATTATAAAACTAAATTCAATGGAAACAAATTAAAAAAATTAAAAATTAAAAAATAATAAACTCAAATAAAAAAATTCCAATTTATTTTAGTCTTAATTTTAAAATTATGATATTTGAAATTAAATAAGATAAAAACTAATAAATACACATTAAACTTAATCTGGACATGGCATCTCATATGATCCGATCCGAGTACATTGTTGAGTTGTTGGCGGCATTTAAGTTTCTTGTGAGTGATTCAATAGGTGGCCTGGCTCACCCGCATGGCCATGTGACTCGTTGGTTCTCGCACCCTTGGCCTTCACGCCTGGGATTCCGGCTCTATTCCTACGGTGGAGATCTAATGCCCAGATCGGAGGGCAGGGAAACGCCTAAGGGTTTGAGGCCTTTCATAAACCCCTTAGAGCTTTGCTCGTGGCTCATTTGGAACGGGATGGACTCTCGGCATTTCTCTGGTCAATCAATCACCTGGTTTCGTTTTTCATTTAACGCCTCCCCTGAGCTTCATCTACAGCTCCGAGGTCTTATGCTTACTCTTCAAGGACACTATGCAGGTAATACCCTCTGTTTACTTTTAATTTAGACATAGTCTTTCGCTACAGATTATCTCTTTTTTTCCACAAGTTCGGCGCAGGCTTTGCATGCGTTTAAAAATGAGGTTTGCTACTATTTTTTAAACTCCCACTGACTAATAATCCCGATATTGTTGTGTGCAGGTAAGGTTTGTTACAAGCCCCCTTTCCGCTTGTGGAATGACAGAGCCCAAATGTCTCGACCTCCTCCGTCTCATACCAGGTAAGCAAGCGACTCTAAAACCTGGTGTGAAGTCTAAGGGTTTCTCTTTCCTTGATGTGCCGAGACGGCTGTGAATAATACCCGCGTGTTTTCTTATATGTACTGGTTTTTGGCTGTTAGATTCCAGACGAGGAATTCCAGAGGAGATCCTCATGTTCGCATGTGTTTTTTCCTATTCTCAGGTCTTTACATTTCGACCTACCCTATTGAGCTATGTGAACAGGCAGTTTTCCCTTGCGCCTTAACCCCGTGCAGCGGTTGAACGATTCGAAGGAAATCTTTGCCTTCCTGTGTTTTAGACATTCAATGCCACTTTTATATGTAAATGTTGAGGCAGTTGTTGAACTGGCCGCTGTGTTTGGACCTCGCTGGTCAAGGATGTTTTTATTTGGACATAATGAATATATATTTCAATTTTAAATATATATATTTCAATTTTACTCTCTCAGATCTTCGCTCTTAATTACCATTTGTTCTGTAATTGCTGGTTCGCTTTTGGTCTTTTCTTGGATGGTTAAATTGCATGTCGCTCATACTTGCAGTATGCTCAATCTGATAATGTCGGTTTGCCATTCTGCAATCAGTTAGTTGTTATGTCTATTTCCGTGAGCAGTATGAATTCTGGTTCTACCACTATCACATTATGTAATCATCTCAGGAATGTTAGTTGGTTTTTTCTTTGCTACTCCCTTTTTTATTTATGTCCTCCTCACACAGTTATGGAATGCTGCATTACCAGAATATGGTTCTTTCGTTGCTGAGTTTAAGTTATAATAAGATTGTTGAATTGTTACAGCGCATACATATGTGTAATACCTGTTGAACGTGTATATATACATGTGGTTACTTACGCTTCCGTGTTCATAGCCACGGTTAAGAAATTTCGGTGGTTACATTCGTTGTCTTTTGAATGGATACTAGGAAAATTAGACTTGGCTGGCCAATCTTCCTCGAAATATTTACTTCTCAGTACCGTTCAGATAACTGCAATTGTTTTCACTGTTATGCAACCAGTTTCGTAATATTTACTCTTTTCGATAGCATTTGGTTTTAGTTGACTAATTCTCTGGTTATATGATTTCTCTTATGGTCACAGTCTCGTTAAGACTCTAAACTCTGAACTTTGTTCGCAATGTGTAATTACATGATTTGTCTAACGGTGTTTAGTTATCATAACTTTGGCTGTTCTCTAAAGGAAAGGTAGTTTATGGTCTTTTACTTTCCTTCCCATAACTGTGGATAATGCAGGTAATGAAGATAGTCTGGTCGTTCTTTTAATGTACCTATCTGCTCGGATACCCACCACAGTGCTTCTGGTCCGACTTATTGTTTTATATGTTTTTCTTTTATTTGAACTACCATTAGCGTGTCAGGTTTTCTCTTTTACAATTATCTGGCATTTAAATAATCTGACATTGAAATAGTAATGTTTGCCTGAATCAAATATACTAAAGCAATATGATATCAAAGGAAAATTTATAATGTAAGGGTCTGTACTGTCAACTACTGTAAATTTATCTGCAGTGTGGTCAACAGTCATTGCTGAACTAATTTTCCTTCAATGTTAACGCGTACCTGGTTCACCAGTGTTGTATATATACGCTTCAGAATTTCACCTGCAATCCATATTTTCTCTTGTCCACCCAACCTTGAGATCCATCGCTAAGACTGGAATCTCCCCCCGAGCTATCTTGCAGGCCTACAACCCTCAACAAGATACATGCACCTTGTGCCTGGTTATCTGGTCCTTACCAGACTTAACCAGCTTATTTATTTGTCCTTTGGAATCCTTCTGTCTGTCCCTACAACACAGAATTCCTCTTTTCTCTACCCAGGACTTTTCCCCGTTAGGGAGGGTAGTTTCAGTCAGTTTTCATAACTGATTTTCTTCTTCAAATCCTCCTTTTAGAGGTTGCCAGCATTTCAAGAAGTATATATTTTCTAATATATTTTAAACTCACAAATAAAATAATATGATTAGAGTTTTTTTTTTATAAAATAAAAGAACAACAATCTTTCAACTCCATCTCTTACTACAGTAAAATTCCAACATTTACATTTTTCCGGGGTCATCACATCTCCCCCTCCTGAGATTGGACATCGTCCCGATGTCTGTTTTCCCTAAACAATTTCGGGTAAGCTTTTTTTATGAGCTCTTCGTCTTCCCAAGTGGCCTCATCAGGCCCATAGTGTTGCCACTGCACTTTAACTTGGGTAATAGCTCGCTTCCGCAGCCGCACTTCTCTCCGGTCGAGGATGTTCAGTGGCTCGACTAGAACCTCGCCTTCCGGTTCGACCTACAATCAACAACAATTCCAGTCACTTCCTGTCTGGGATAAAAGCTTAACTAGAACAAACAGATTAGCTCTTACCCGTACATCCTGCCATTTGATCACATGTTTAGGCTCGTAAACGTATTTTTTTAGTATAGAAACGTGGAAAACATTGTGGATCCTAATATGACTTGGCAGGGCGAGTTGGTAAGCCACCGGCCCCACTCTTGCCAAGACCTGAAAAGGTGCAAAATAGCGACGAGCAAGTTTGGCACACCCGCTCCATTGCAGGGTGCTCCTTCTGGCTTGGATCCTCACGAAAACAATGTCACCGACCTGATATTCTTTGAACCTTCTTTTCCGATCTGCAAAACTTTTTTGTCTGTCCTGAGCAGCTTTTAAATTGGTACGCACCCTTTTTACCATGTCTTCCATTTCTTTGAGCATTTATGGTCCCAATCTTAATTTATCCTCAGGTCCACCCCAGCTTGAGGGTGTGCGGCATTTCCGCCCATACAAGACCTCAAAGGGACTCAGCTGTGTTGACATGTGATATCCATTATTATATGTGAATTCAACCAGGTGTAAATATTCCTCCCATTGAGTTGGTTTCTGCATTACACATGCTCTCAACATGTCCTCCACTACCTGGTTCACTCGTTCTGTTTGACCATCGGTCTGGGGATGATAGGCTGTGCTGAAATTCAGCTGTGTTCCCAGTTCAGTAAACAATGTTCTCCAAAAAGTTGACGTGAATTTTACATCACGATCAGATATTATTATCTTCGGAAGTCCATGCAATTTGAACACATTCTGCATAAAAATATGAGCAATTTGCACAGCCTTATAAGTGGTCTGCACAGGTATAAAGTGTGCTGCCTTTCTCAGTTTATCTACCACTACCATAATGGAGTAATTGTTTCTCTTTGTCCGAGGCAACCCGGTTATAAAATCCATAGAAATAGTTTCCCATTTCCACTCTGGAATGGGTAATGGTTGTAGCAGCCCTGCTGGATGCAAATGCTCTGCTTTAATCTGTTGACACTCCAAACACCGTGACAAGTATTCAGCTACATTCTTTTTCATTCCTGGCCAATAATATTCTTTTCTAAGTGCGGTGACCATTTTTTGGTATCCTCGGTGCCCGGTATAGTGGCTGATGTGAAATTCATCCAAAATCAGATTCCTAAGACCATCTTCGTTAGGTACATACAACCTCTTATTAAAATACAGCATTCCGGCATCATCCAATTCATATCCCTGCTGCAATGGAGCGGGTGTGCCAAACTTGCTCCTCGCTGTTTTGGACCTTTTCAGGTCTTGGCAAGAGTGGAGCCGGTGGCTTACCAACTCGCCCTGCCAAGTCATATTAGGATCCACAATGTTTTCCACGTTTCTATACTAAAAAAATACGTTTACGACCCTAAACATGTGATCAAATGGCAGGATGTACAGGTAAGAACTAATCTGGTTGTTCTAGTTAAGCTTTTCTCCCAGGCAGGAAGTGACTGGAATTGTTGTTGATTGCAGGTCGAACCGGAAGGTGAGGTTCTGGTCGAGCCACTGAACATCCTCGACCGGAGAGAAGTGCGGCTGCGGAAGCGAGCTATTACCCAAGTTAAAGTGCAGTGGCAGCACTATGGGCCTGATGAGGCCACTTGGGAAGACGAAGAGCTCATCAAAAAAGATTACCCGGAATTGTTTAGGGAAAACAGACATCGGGACGATGTCCAATCACAAGAGGGGGAGATGTGATGACCCCGGAAAAATGTAAATGTTGGAATTTTATTGTAGTAAGAGATGGAGTTGAAAGATTGTTGTTCTTTTATTTTATAAAAAAAAAGCTCTAATCATATTATTTTATTTGTGAGTTTAAAATATATTGGAAAATATATACTTCTTGAAATCCTGACAACCTCTGAAAGGAGGATTTGAAGAAGAAAATCAGTTATGAAAACTGACTGAAACTACCCTCCCTAACAGGGAAAAGTCCTGGGAAGAGAAAAGAGGAATTTTGTGCTGTAGGGACAGAAAGAAGGATTCCAAAGGAAAAATAAATAAGCTAGTTAAGTCTGGTAAGGACCAGATAACCAGGCACAAGGTGCATGTATCTTGTTGAGGGTTGTAGGCCTGCAAGATAGCTCGGGGGGAGATTCCAGTCTTAGCGATGGATCTCAAGGTTGGGTGGACAAGAGCAAATATGGATTGCAGGTGAAATTCTGAAGCGTATATATACAACACTGGTGAACCAGGTACGCGTTAGCATTGAAGGAAAATTAGTTCAGCAATGACTATTGACCACACTGCAGATAAATTTACAGTAGTTGACAGTACAGACCCTTACATTATAAATTTTCCTTTGATATCATATTGCTTTAGTATATTTGATTCAGGCAAATATTACTATTTCAATGTCAGATTATTTAAATGCTAAATAATTGTAAAAGAGAAAACCTGACACGCTAATGGTAGTTCAAATAAAAGAAAAACATATAAAACAATAAGTCAGACCAGAAGCACTGTGGTGGGTATCCGAGCAGATAGGTACATTAAAAGAACGACCAGACTATCTTCATTACCTGTGTTATCCACAGTTACGGGAAGGAAAGTAAAATACCATAAACTACCTTTCCTTTAGAGAACATCCAGAGTTATGATAACTAAACACCGTTAGACAAATCATGTAATTACACATTGCGAACAAAGTTCAGAGTTTAGGGTCTTAACGAGACTGTGACCATAAGAGAAATCGTATAACCAAAGAATTAGTCAACTAAAACCAAATGCTATCGAAAAGAGTAAATATTACGAATCTGGTTGCATAACAGTGAAAACAATTGCAGTTATCTGAACAGTACTGAGAAGTAAATATTTCGAGGAAGATTGGCCAACCAAGTCTAATTTTCCTAGTATCCATTCAAAAGACAACGAATGCAACCACCGAAATTTCTTAACCGTGGCTATGAACACGGCAGCGTAAGTAACCACATGTATATATACACGTTCAACAGGTATTACACATATGTATGCGCTGTAACAATTCAACAAGCTTATTATAACTTAAACTCAGCAACGGAAGAACCATATGCTGGTAATGCAGCATTCCATAACTGTGTGAGGAGGACATAAAAAAAAAAGGGAATAGCAAAGAAAAAACCAACTAACATTCCTGAGATGATAACATTATGCGATAGTGGTAGAACCGGAATTCATACTACTCACGGAAATAGACGTAACAACTAACTGATTGCAGAATGGCAAACCGACATTATCAGATTGAGCATACTGCAAGTATGAGCGGCATGCAATTTAACCATCCAAGAAAAGACCAGAAGCGAACCAACAATTACAGAACAAATGGTAATTAAGAGCGAAGAACTGAGAGAGTAAAATTGAAATATATATATTTAAAATCGAAATATATATTCATTATGTCCAAATAAAAACATCCTTGAGCAGCGAGGTCCAAACACAGCAGCCAGTTCAACAACTGCCTCAACATTTACATATAATAGTGGCATTGAATGTCTAAAAGACAGGAAGGCAAAGATTGCCTTCGAATCGTTCAAACGCTGCACGGGGTTAAGGCGCAAGGGAAAATGACCTGTTCTCATAGCTCAACAGGGTAGGTCGAAACATAAAGACCTGAGAATAGGAAAAAACACATGCGAACATGAGGATCTCCTCTGGAATTCCTCGTCTAGAATCTAACAGCCGAAAACCAGTACATATAAGAAAACACGCGGGTATTATTCATAGCTGTCTCGGCACATCAAGGAAAGAGAAACCCTTAAACTTCGCACCAGGTTTTAGAGTCACTTGCTTACCTGGTATGAGACGGAGGAGGTCGAGGCATTTGGGCTCCGTCATTCCACAAGTGGAAAGGGGGCTTGTAACAAACCTTACCTGCACACAACAATATCGGGATTATCAGTCAGTGGGAGTTTACAAAACAGTAACAAACCTCATTTTTAAACGCATGCAAAGCCTGTGCCGAACTTGTGGAAAAAAAGAGATAATCTGTAGCGAAAGACTGCGTCTAAATTAAAAGTAAACAGAGGGTATTACCTGCACAGTGTCCTTGAAGAGTAAGCATAAGACCTCGGAGCTGTAGATGAAGCTCAGGGGAGGCGTTAAATGAAAAACGAAACCAGGTGATTGATTGACCAGAGAAAGGCCGAGAGTCCTTCCCGTTCCAAATGAGCCACGAGCAAAGCTCTAAGGGGTTTATGAAAGGCCTCAAACCCTTAGGTGTTTCCCTGCCCTCCGATCTGGGCATTAGATCTCCACTGTAGGAATAGAGCGGGAATCCCAGGCGTGAAGGCCAAGGGTGCGAGAACCAACGAGTCACATGGCCAAGCAGGTGAGCCAGGCCACCTATTGAATCACTGACAAGAAACTTAAATGCCGCCAACAACTCAACGCCGGAAAAGGCTACGGGTCGGACAAGGCATGTAATCCGATTGCCGTTCATTATATATGTCACCCATGCAGTCAAGCCAAACCTGAAGTCAATAATTCATATAGTTTGTCAAACAAATATTGTAGGTCCAAGATATATCACCTCAGTTCAGCTAATGTAAATGTTTAACTGCGCAACAATGGTTACGGTAAGAGTTATGTAGTTGTAATATAGTTTTACCAATTTAAAAAAAAAAATTATGTATTTATATAGGGACGTGACAAATTGGTATCAGAGCCAAGTTTCAATACTGTGGCCTCTGGAACAGCATGTTCAAATGTACAGATAACAATCCCATACATCTGTAAGGGAGAGAGTTAATCAAACTAACTACTTTTCCTGTCCCATTTCTAGGGGTGAGACATAGGAACAATAACAGCTAATAGCCAACAGATAGAAAACAATGAATATGCAGAGAGCCGGCAACACCCCTCGGGAAAACCTAGAGCTATGGGTACAGCTTGGCGAGGAGACATGTAGTACAAACCTTGCAATACTAGAAACTATTCAGGAGCTGAAGAATGAGATGGCATGCTTACGAGAGGATAATGCGCGACTGACGATGGAACAAGAAAGAATTCTGAAGAGTTTGTCGGATAGGCAGAACCCACCACTAGCTAATCCCAGTACGGAACAACAGAGGATGACAGAAGAACGAATCTATCAAACTGGACCTGAAAACTCAGAGGAAAAGGAGGACCATTCCGATAATGTACTCGAACAACAGACTTCAAAACCTCAGAGAATGGAGCTGCACGGAGAATTTCGAAAAATTAAACCCCCACATTTTGATGGGGAACAGGAAGAGGCGGCTAAAGCATGGTTAATTAACATGAACAAATATTTCGAGTTGTATGAGTATGACCATAAATTGAAGGCACGATTGGCCATCTTCCAGTTACAAGGTAAAGCAACCCTGTGGTGGGAGGAAATTAAGATCATCAAGGGGGTAAGCGAATGGACCATAACATGGGAAAAGTTTCAGAAATACTTCAAAGGGAGATATCTGACTGAGCGCTTCTACGATGAAAAATCAAGGGAATTCCATGATTTACGGTTGGGACAATAGACTATGGACGAATTTATCAACCGTTTTACTTCCCTGCTTCGTTATGTGCCCTATATTAAGGAGGAGAAGGCCAAGGTGCAAAGGTTTGTAAGCAGTTTACCTCTATATATAAGAGAAAGGAAGTCACAGTAATGGTAGAAGGGAGCTGGCAAAGGGTAGAACATCAGAACTATAACAAGAGGGTCACTCAGGGCTAGGCCAACCAATGAGTCCAGAGTGAGTGAACAACCTACTAGGCCGGAGGGTGAAGGAATGACCAGACCTCCAGTTCAATGATGGGGCTGTGGAGGACCACACTACGTCAAACATTGCCCGCAGTGGAAGGGTACGGATCATATATCCTAGATTCACGAAGCATCGACCGTTGGGGATGTGGGATGTAGCGTACCAAGGATTAACGCAACCCTGGATGATCATCAAGCAGAATACGAGCCGACTATGGTGGAATTTGAAGGTAAAATTTTGAACCTTTCTATAGTTGTTCGCATTGATCCAGGAGCCAATTTAAGTTATATTAGCCCAAAGATAGTAGAACAGTGTAAGCTACAATCTGAAAAATTCAGGAATCCATGGCTGGTACAGTTAGCTACGTGAGCTAAGAGACGGGTCTTGGCAAAAATTGATAACTTCTCTTTAACCGTAGCAGGACAGCCAATAGTAGTGGATCTGAATGTACTTCCGTTGGGTTCATATGACATTCTGATTGGGATGGATTGGCTAGAAAAACACTGGTCATTAGTAAACTGCAAGACGAAAACCATTTACTATAAAGATGACTTTGGGGAGAAGCAGGAACTGCAAGGGATCAAGCACCCCGTGCAGATCCGGCCGATCACGGCATCCCAGCTAGCTAAATGTATCAAAAAGAAATTTCAAATTTATGCCATTCAGGTAGGCTATGCAAATCAGAAGGATAAAACAGCCACGCTGGAAAATATTCCAGTAATACAAGAATTTGCAGATGTTTTTCCAGAAGAGATATCGGGGCTACCACCCACGAGATATAGACTTTACCATCGAATTGACACCGGGGGCAGCACCAGTGTCGCGGGCACCTTATCGAATGAGCGTACCTGAATTAACAGAATTAAAAATGTAATTGCAAGAGCTGCTAGACAAAAATTACATTCGCCCTAGTGTATCACCATGGGGAGCCCCAGTGTTATTTGTCAAGAAAAAAGATGGAACTTTTCGGATGTGCATAGACTATCGTCAGCTGAACAAGCTCACGATCAAAAATAAATATCCTTTACCTCGGATTGATGAAGTCTTCGATCAAGTGAATGGGGCAACAGTGTTCTCTAAGATCGATTTGCGATCCGGGTATCACCAAATTAGGATTAAGGAGGAAGATATCGCTAAGACAGCTTTCAGAACACGGTACGGGCACTACGAGTTTGTGGTGCTACCTTTTGGCTTGACCAATGCACCTGCCACCTTTATGTGTTTGATGAACAGTGTATTTCATAGGTTCTTGGATAAATTTGTATTGATATTTATCGATGATATTCTGATATATTCTCGTTCTAGGAAGGAGCACGAGGAACATCTCAGATTAGTGCTACAAACTCTCCGGGAACATCAGCTATACGCTAAGTTTAGCAAGTGTGATTTCTTCAGGGAGGAAATACAATACTTAGGCCATATAATCACCAAAGAGGGGATTGCAGTGGACCCTGAAAAGATAAGGACTATCATGGAATGGCCCGTACCAAAGGATCTGGTGGATATCAGGTCCTTTATGGGGCTAGCTGGCTATTATAGAAAATTCGTGGAAGGTTTTTCAAGGGTAGCATACCCTATCACCTCCTTACAAAAAAAAAGGAAGGGTATTCAAATGGACCTCAGAGTGTTAGCGGAGCTTTGAGCAACTTAAACATTTACTCACCACCGCACCCATTTTGAGTATAGCTGATCCTAATAAGGATTACGTGGTATGTACTGATGCGAGTAACGAGGGTGTGGGCGGAGTATTGATGCAGGAAGGAAGAGTAATCGCGTACGAATCAAGAAAGCTAAAGGAACATGAGCAGAAATATTCTTCCTACGACTTAGAATTGGCAGCCATTATACACGCACTGAAGATGTGGCGACATTATCTCTTGGGGAGAAAATTTCTGTTGTTAACAGATCATCACAGCTTGACAAATTATTTCAGCCAGCCTACCTTAAATACGAGGCAAGCCTGTTGGGCGGATTTTATAAGTGGATTCAATTTTGAAATTAAACACTTAAAAGGGAAGGAGAACCATGTAGCTGACGCATTGAGTCAGAAGGTGCAGTGCTTGTATGAAATTTCGATCAGTAAATGGAAGAATTCCTTATTTGAAATGATAAAAACAGCAGCAGATCAAGATGTTGAATACCAGCAAATAAAACAGCAGGTACAACAACTTTCTAGCGGGAATATGCAGCAAGGATATGAATTGGATGATGCCGAAATGCTGTATTTTAATAAGAGGCTATATGTACCTAACAAAGATGGTCTTAGGAATCTGATTTTGGATGAATTTCACATCAGCCACTATACCGAGCACCCAGGATACCAAAAAATGGTCACCGCACTTAGAAAAGAATATTATTGGCCAGGAATGAAAAAGAATGTAGCTGAATACTTGGCACGGTGTTTGGAGTGTCAACAAATTAAAGCAGAGCATTTGCATCCAACACGGCTCCTACAACCTTTACCCATTCCAGAGTGGAAATGGGAAACTATTTCTATGGATTTTATAACCAGGTTGCCTCGGACAAAGAGAAACAATGACTCCATTATGGTAGTGGTAGATAAACTGAGTAAGGCAGCACACTTTATACCTGTGTAGTCCACCTATAAGGCTATGCAAATTGCTCATATTTTTATCCAGAATGTGTTCAAATTGCATGGACTTCCGAAAATAATAATATCTGATCGTGATGTAACATTCACGTCAACTTTTTGGAGAACATTGTTTACTGAACTGGAAACACAGCTGAATTTCAGCACAGCCTATCATCCCCAGACCGATGGTCAAACAGAACGAGTGAACCAGGTAGCGGAGGACATGTTGAGAGCATGTGTAATGCAGAAACCAACTCAATGCCGGAAAAGCTACGGGTTGGACAAGGCATGTAATTCCGATTGTCGTTCATTACATATGTCACCCATGCAGTCAAGCCAAACCTTAAGTCAATAATTCGTATAGTTTGTCAAACAAATATTGTAGGTCCAAGATATATCACCTCAGTTCAGCTAATGTAAATGTTTAACTGCGCAACAATGGTTACGGTAAGAGTTATGTAGTTGTAATATAGTTTTACCAATTTAAAAAAAAAAATTATGTATTTATACAGGGATGTGACAAATTGGTATCAAAGCCAAGTTTCAATACTGTGGCCTCTGGAACAGCATGTTCAAATGTACAGATAACTATCCCATACATCTGTAAGGGAGAGAGTTAATCAAACTAACTACTTTTCCTGTCCCATTTCTAGGGGTGAGACACAGGAACAATAATAGCTAATAGCCAACAGATAGAAAACAGTGAATATGCAGAGAGCCGGCAGCGCTCCTCGGGAAAACCCAAAGCTGTGGGTACAGCTTGGCGAGGAGACAAGTAGTACAAACCTTGCAATACTGGAAACTGTTCAGGAGCTGAAGAATGAGATGGCACGCTTACGAGACGATAATGCGCAACTGACGGTGGAACAAGAAAGAATTCTGAAGAGTTTGCCGGATAGGCAGAACCCACCACTAGCTAATCCAAGTGCGGAACAGCAGAGGATGACAGAAGAACGAAACTATCAAACTGGACCTGAAAACTCAGAGGAAAAGGAGGACCATTCCGATAATGTACTCGAACAACAGACTTCAAAACGTCAGAGAATGGAGCTGCAGGGAGAATTTCGAAAAATTAAACACCCACATTTTGATGGGGAACAGGAAGAAGCGGCTGAAGCATGGTTAATTAACATGAACAAATATTTCCAGTTGTATGAGTATGACCATAACTTGAAGGCACGATTGGCCATCTTCCAGTTACAAGGTAAAGCAACCCTGTGGTGGGAGGACATTAAGATCGCCAAGGGGGTAAGCGAACGGACCATAACATGGGAAAAGTTTCAGAAATACTTCAAAGAGAGATATCTGACCGAGCGCTTCTACGATGAAAAAGCAAGGGAATTCCATGATTTACGGTTGGGACAACAGACTATGGATGAATTTATCAATCGTTTTACTTCCCTGCTTCGTTATGTGCCCTATATTAAGGAGGAGAAAGCCAAGGTGCAAAGGTTTGTAAGCAGTTTACCTGTATATATAAGAGAAAGGAAGTCGCAGTAATGGTAGAAGGGAGCTTGCAAAGGGCACAACGGCAGAACTGTAACAAGAGGGTCACTCAGGGCTAGGCCAACCAGTGAGTCCAGAGTGAGTGAACATCCTACTAGGCCGGAGGGTGAAGGAATGGCCAAACCTCCAGTTCAATGCTAGGGCTGTCGAGGACCACACTACGTCAAAAATTGCCCGCAGCAGAAGGGTAAGGATCAGATATCCCAGATTCACGAAGCATCGACCATTGGGGATGTGGGACGTAGTGTACCAAGGATTAACGCAGCCCTAGATGATCGTCAAGTGGAATACCAACCGACTATGGTGGAATTTGAAGGTAAAATTTTGAACCTTTCTATAGCTGTTCTCATTGATCCAGGAGCCACTTTAGCTTATATTAGCCCAAAGATAGTAGAACAGTGTAAGCTACAATCTGAAAAATTCAAGAATCCAAGGCTGGTACAGTTAGCTACGGGAGCCAAGAGACGGGTCTTGGCAAAAATTAATAATTGCTCTTTAACCGTAGTAGGACAGCCAATAGTAGTGGATCTGAATGTACTTCCGTTGGGTTCATATGACATTCTGATTGGGATGGATTGGCTAGAAAAACACTGGTCATTAGTAAACTGCAAGACGAAAACCATTTACTATAAAGATGACTTTGGGGAGAAGCAGGAATTACAAGGGATCAAGCACCCCGCGCAGATCCGGCCGATCACGGCATCCCAGCTAGCTAAATGTATCAAAAAGAAATGTCAAATTTATGCCATTCGGGTAGGCTATGCAAATCAGAAGGATAAAACAGCCACACTGGAAAATATTCCCGTAATACAAGAATTTGCAGATGTTTTTCCAGAAGAGATACCGGGGCTGCCACCCAAAAGAGATATAGACTATACCATCGAATTGACACCGGGGGTAGCACCAGTGTTGCAGGCACCTTATTGAATGAGCGTACCTGAATTAACAGAACTAAAATTGCAACTGCAAGAGCTGCTAGACAAAAATTACATTCGCCCCAGTGTATCACCATGGGGAGCCCCAGTGTTCTTTGTCAAGAAAAAAGATGGAGCTCTTCGGATGTGCATAGACTATCATCAGCTGAACAAGCTCACGATCAAAAATAAATATCCTTTACCTCGGATTGATGAACTCTTCGATCAAGTGAAGGGGGCAACAGTGTTCTCTAAGATCGACCTGCGATCCGGGTATCACCAGATTAGGATTAAGGAGGAAGATAGCTTTCAGAACACGGTACCGGCACTACGAGTTTGTGGTGCTACCTTTTGGCTTGACCAATGCACCTACCACCTTTATGTGTTTGATGAACAATGTGTTTCATAGGTTCTTGGATAAATTTGTATTGATATTTATCGATGATATTCTGATATATTCTCGTTCTAGGAAGGAGCACGGGGAACATCTCAGATTAGTGCTACAAACTCTCCGGGAACATCAGCTATACGCTAAGTTCAGCGTGGGATTTCTTCAGGGAGGAAATACAATACTTAGGCCATATAATCACCAAAGAGGGGATTGCAGTGGACCCTGAAAAGATAAGGACTATCATGGAATGGACCGTACCAAAGGATGTGGCGGATATCAGGTCCTTTATGGGGCTAGCTGGCTATTATAGAAGATTCGTGGAAGGTTTTTCAACGGTAGCATATCCTATCACCTCCTTACAAAAAAAAAGGAAGGGTATTCAAATGGACCTCAGAGTGTCAGCGGAGCTTTGAGCAACTTAAACATTTACTCACCACCGCACCCATTTTGAGTATAGTTGATCCCAATAAGGATTACGTGGTATGTACTGATGCGAGTAAGGAGGGTGTGGGCGGAGTATTCATGCAGGAAGGAAGAGTAATCGCGTACGAATCAAGAAAGCTAAAGGAACATGAGCAGAAATATTCTGCCTACGACTTAGAATTGGCAGCCCTTATACACGCACTGAAGATGTGGCGACATTATCTCTTGGGGAGAAAATTTCTGTTGTTAAGAAATCATCACAACTTGAAAAATTATTTTAGCCAACCTACCTTAAATACGAGGCAAGCCCATTGGGCGGATTTTCTAAGTGGATTCAATTTTGAAATTAAACACTTAAAAGGGAAGGAGAACCGTGTAGCCGACGCATTGAGTTGGAAGGTGCAGAGCTTGTATGAAATTTCGATCAGTAAATGGAAGAATTCCTTAGTTGAAATGATAAAAACAGCAGCAGATCAAGATGTTGTATACCAGCAAATAAAACAACAGGTACAACAACTTTCTAGCGGGAAAATGCAGCAGGGATATGAATAGGATGATGCCGGAATGCTGTATTTTAATAACAGGTTGTATGTACCTAACAAAGATGGTCTTAGGAATCTGATTTTGGATGAATTTCACATCAGCCACTATACCGGGCACCCAGGATACCAAAAAATGGTCACCGCACTTAGAAAAGAATATTATTGGCCAGGAATGAAAAAGAATGTAGCTGAATACTTGGCACGGTGTTTGGAGTGTCAACAGATTAAAGCAGAGCATTTGCATCCAGCAGGGCTGCTACAACCTTTACCCATTCTAGAGTGGAAATGGGAAACTATTTCTATGGATTTTATAACCAGGTTGCCTCGGACAAAGAGAAACAATGACTCCATTATGGTAGTGGTAGATAAGCTGAGTAAGGCAACACACTTTATACCTGTGCTGTCCACTTATAAGGCTGTGCAAATTGCTCATATTTTTATGCAGAATTTGTTCAAATTGCATGGACTTCCGAAGATAATAATATCTGATCGTGATGTAAAATTCACGTCAACTTTTTGGAGAACATTGTTTACTGAACTGGGAACACAGCTGAATTTCAGCACAACCTATCATCCCTAGACCAATGGTCAAACAGAACGAGTTAACCTGGTAGTGGAGGACATGTTGAGAGCATGTGTAATGAAGAAACCAACTCAATGGGAGGAATATTTACACCTGGTTGAATTCGCATATAATAATGGATATCACACATCAACACAGTTGAGTCCCTTTGAGGTCTTGTATGGGCGGAAATGCCGCACACCCTCAAGCTGGGGTGGACCTGAGGATAAATTAAGATTGGGACCAGAAATGCTCAAAGAAATGGAAGACATGGTAAAAAGGGTGCGTACCAATTTAAAGGCTGCTCAGGACAGACAAAAAAGTTTTGCAGATCGGAAAAGAAGGTTCAAAGAATATCAAGTCGGTGACCATGTTTTCGTGAGGATCCAAGCCAGAAGGAGCACCCTGCAATGGAGCGGGTGTGCCAAACTTGCTCCTCGCTATTTTGGACCTTTTCAGGTCTTGGCAAGAGTGGGGCCGATGGCTTACCAACTGGCCCTGCCAAGTCATATTAGGATCCACAATGTTTTCCACGTTTCTATACTAAAAAAATACCTTTACGACCCTAAACATGTGATCAAATGGCAGGATGTACGGGTAATAACTAATCTGGTTGTTCTAGTTAAGCTTTTATCCCAGGCAGGAAGTGACTGGAATTGTTGTTGATTGCAGGTCGAGCTGGAAGGCGAGGTTCTGGTCGAGCCACTGAACATCCTCGACCGGAGAGAAGTGCAGCTACGGAAGTGAGCTATTACCCAAGTTAAAGCGCAGTGGCAGCACTATGGGCTTATGAGGCCACTTGGGAAGATGAAGAGCTCATCAAAAAAGCTTACTCAGAATTGTTTAGGGAAAACAGACATCGGGACGATGTCCAATCTCAGGAGGGGGAGATGTGATGACCCCGGAAAAATGTAAATGTTGGAATTTTACTGTAGTAAGAGATGGAGTTGAAAGATTGTTGTTCTTTTATTTTATAAAAAAAAAACTCTAATCATATTATTTTATTTGTGAGTTTAAAATATATTGGAAAATATATACTTCTTGAAATGCTGGCAACCTCTGAAAGGAGGATTTGAAGAAGAAAATCAGTTATGAAAACTGACTGAAACTACCCTCCCTAACGGGGAAAAGTCCTAGGTAGAGAAAAGAGGAATTCTGTGTTGTAGGGACAGACAGAAGGATTCCAAAGGAAAAATAAATAAGCTGGTTAAGTCTGGTAAGGACCAGATAACCAGGCACAAGGTGCATGTATCTTGTTGAGGGCTGTAGGCCTGCAAGATAGCTCAGGGGGAGATTCCAGTCTTAGCGATGGATCTCAAGGTTGGGTGGGCAAGAGCAAATATGGATTGCAGGTGAAATTCTGAAGCGTATATATACAACACTGGTGAACCAGGTACGCGTTAGCATTGAAGGAAAATTAGTTCACCAATGACTGTTGACCACACTGCAGATAAATTTACAGTAGTTGACAGTACAGACCCTTACATTATAAATTTTCCTTTGATATCATATTGCTTTAGTATATTTGATTCAGGCAAATATTACTATTTCAATGTCAGATTATTTAAATGCCAGACCAGAAGCACTGTGGTGGGTATCCGAGCAGATAGGTACATTAAAAGAACGCCCGGACTATCTTCATTACCTGTGTTATCCACAATTATGAGAAGGAAAGTAAAAGACCATAAAATACTTTTCCTTTAGAGAACAACCAGAGTTATGCTAACTAAACACCGTTAGACAAATCATGTAATTACACATTGCGAACAATGTTTAGAGTTTAGAGTCTTAACGAGACTGTGACCATAAGAGAAATCGTATAACCATAGAATTAGTCAACTAAAACCAAATGCTATCGAAAAGAGTAAATATTATGAAACTGGTTGCATAACAGTGAAAACAATTGCAGTTATCTGAACAGTACTGAGAAGTAAATATTTCGAGGAAGATTGGCCAGCCAAGTCTAATTTTCCTAGTATCCATTCAAAAGACAATGAATGCAACCACCGAAATTGCTTAACTGTGGCTATGAACACGACAGCATAAGTAACCACATGTATATATACACATTCAACAGGTATTACACATATGTATGCGTTGTAACAATTCAACAATCTTATTATAACTTAAACTCAGCAACGGAAGAACCATATGTTGGTAATGCAACATTCCATAACTGTGTGAGGAGGACATAAAAAAAAAGGGAATAGCAAAGAAAAAACCAACTAACATTTTTGAGATGCTGACATTATGCGATAGTGGTAGAACCGGAATTCATACTGCTCATGGAAATAGACATAACCACTAACTAATTGCAGAATGGCAAACCGACATTATCAGATTGAGCATACTGCAAGTATGAGCAGCATGCAATTTAACCATCCAAGAAAAGACCAGAAGCGAACCAGCAATTACAGAACAAATGGTAATTAAGAGCGAAGAACTGAGAGAGTAAAATTGAAATATATATATTTAAAATCGAAATATATATTCATTATGTCCAAATAAAAACATCCTTGACCAGTGAGGTCCAAACACAGCGGCCAGTTCAACAACTGCCTCCACATTTACATATAACAGTGGCATTGAATGTCTAAAACACAGGAAGGCAAAGATTTCCTTCGAATCGTTCAACCACTGCACGGGGTTAAGGCGCAAGGGAAAACTGCTTGTTCTCATAGCTCAACAGGGTAGGTCGAAACGTAAAGACCTGAGAATAGGAAAAAACACATGCGAACATAAGGATCTCCTCTGGAATTCCTCGTCTGGAATCTAACAGTCGAAAACCAGTACATATAAGAAATCACGCGGTTATTATTCACAGCCGTCTCGGCACATCAAGGAAAGAGAAACCCTTAGACTTCACACCAGGTTTTAGAGTCACTTGCTTACATAGTATGAGACGAAGGAGGTCGAGGCATTTGGGCTCCGTCATTCCACAAGCGGAAAGGGGGCTTGTAACAAACCTTACCTGCACACAACAATATCGGGATTATCAGTCAGTTGGAGTTTACAAAACAGTAGCAAACCTCATTTTTAAATGCATGCAAAGCCTGCACCGAACCTTTGGAAAAAAAGAGATAATCTGTAGTGAAAGACTGTGTCTAAATTAAAAGTAAACAGAGGGTATTACCTGCACAGTGTCCTTGCAGAGTAAGCATAAGACCTCGGAGCTGTAGACGAAGCTCAGGGGAGGCGTTAAATGAAAAACGAAACCAGGTGATTGATTGACCAGAGAAATGCCGAGAGTCCTTCCCGTTCCAAATGAGCCACGAGCAAAGCTCTAAGGGGTTTTTGAAAGGCCTCAAACCCTTAGGCGTTTCCCTGCCCTCCGATCTGGGCATTAGATCTCCACCGTAGGAATAGTGCGGGAATCCCAAGCGTGAAGGCCAAGGGTGCGAGAACCAATGAGTCACATGGCCAAGCGGGTGAGCCAAGCCACCTATTGAATCACTGACAAGAAACTTAAATGCCGCCAACAACTCAACGCCAGAAAAGCTACGGGTCGGACAAGGAATGTAATTCCGATTGTTGTTCATTACATATGTCACCCATGCAGTCAAGCCAAACCTTAAGTCAATAATTCGTATAGTTTTTCAAACAAATATTGTAGGTCCAAGATATATCACCTCAGTTTAGCTAATGTAAATGTTTAACTGCGCAACAATGGTTACGGTAAGAGTTATGTAGTTGTAATATAGTTTTACCAATTTTTTTAAAAACAATTATGTATTTATACAGGGATGTGTTCATAGCCACGGTTAAGCAATTTCGGTGGTTGCATTCATTGTCGTTTGAATGGATACTAGGAAAATTACACTTGGCTGGCCAATCTTCCTCGAAATATTTACTTCTCAGTACCGTTCAAATAACTGCAATTGTTTTCACTGTTATGCAACCAGTTTCGTAATATTTACTCTTTTCGATAGCATTTGGTTTTAGTTGACTAATTCTCTGGTTATACGATTTCTCTTATGGTCACAGTCTCGTTAAGACTCTAAATTCTGAACTTTGTTCGCAATGTGTAATTACATGATTTGTCTAACGGTGTTTAGTTAGCATAACTCTGGCTGTTCTCTAAAGGGAAAGTAGTTTATGGTCTTTTACTTTCCTTCTCATAATTGTAGATAACACAGGTAATGAAGATAGTCCGGTCGTTCTTTTAATGTACCTATCTGCTCGGATACCCACCATAGTGCTTCTAGTCCGACTTATTGTTTTATATGTTTTTCTTTTATTTGAACTACTATTAGCGTGTCAGGTTTTCTCTTTTACAATTATCTGGCATTTAAATAATCTGACATTTAAATAGTAATATTTTCTTGAATCAAATATACTAAAGCAATATGATATCAAAGGAAAATTTATAATGTAAGGGTTTGTACTGTCAACTACTGTAAATTTATCTGCAGTGTGATCAACAGTCATTGCTGAACTAATTTTCCTTCAATGCTAACGCATACCTGGTTCACCAGTGTTGTATATATACGCTTCAGAATTTCACCTGCAATCCATATTTTCTCTTGTCCACCCAACCTTGAGATCCATCGCTAAGACTAGAATCTCCCCCCGGGCTATCTTGCAAGCCTACAGCCCTCAACAAGATACATGCACCTTGTGCCTGGTTATCTGGTCCTTACCAGACTTAACCAGCTTATTTATTTTTCCTTTGGAATCCTTCTGTCTCTCCCTACAGCACAAAATTCCTCTTTTCTCTACCCAGGACTTTTCCCCGTTAGGGAGGGTAGTTTCAGTCAGTTTTCATAACTGATTTTCTTCTTCAAATCCTCCTTCCAGAGGTTGCCAGCATTTCAAGAAGTATATATTTTCCAATATATTTTAAAATCACAAATAAAATAATATGATTAGAGTTTTTTATTATAAAATAAAAGAACAACAATCTTTCAACTCCATCTCTTACTACAGTAAAATTCCAACATTTACATTTTTCCAGGGTCATCACATCTCCCCCTCCTGAGATTGGACATCGTCCCGATGTCTGTTTCAATACTGTGGCCTCTGGAACAGCATGTTCCAATGTACAGATAACTATCCCATACATCTGTAAGGGAGAGAGTTAATCAAACTAACTACTTTTCCTATCCCATTCCTAGGGGTGAGACACAGGAACAATAACAGCTAATAGCCAACAGATAGAAAACAGTGAATATGCAGAGAGCCAGCAGCGCTCCTCGAGAAAACCCAAAGTTGTGGGTACAGGTTGGCGAGGAGACACGTAGTACAAACCTTGCAATATTGGAAACTGTTCAGGAGCTAAAGAATGAGATGGCACGCTTACGAGAGGATAATGCGCGACTGACGGTGGAACAAGAAAGAATTTTGAAGAGTTTGTCGGATAGGCAGAACCCACCACTAGCTAATCCCAGTGCGGAACAACAGAGGATGATAGAAGAACGAAACTATCAAACTGGACCTAAAATCTCAGAGGAAAAGGAGGACCATTCTGATAATGTACTCGAACAACAGACTTCAAAATGTCAGAGAATGGAGCTGCAGGGAGAATTTCGAAAAATTAAACCCCCACATTTGATGGGGAACAGGAAGAAGTGGCTGAAGCATGGTTAATTAACATGAACAAATATTTCCAGTTGTATGAGTATGACCATAACTTGAAGGCACGATTGGCCATCTTCCAGTTACAAGGTAAAGCAACCCTGTGGTGGGAGGAAATTAAGATAAGGACTCTCATGGAATGGCCCGTACCAAAGGAAGTGGCAGATATCAGGTCCTTTATGGGGCTAGCTGGCTATTATAGAAGATTCGTGGAAGGTTTTCAAGGGTAGCATTGTTGGACACCTAATTCTAAATGGGTTAGTGTGGAAGTCGAATAGACCAAAGCAGTCCAAGAGACCTTGGGATCTGAAACCCAAGAGTCACACATTGTACTATAAATGTATATCTCATGTTAATAAAAAATGAATTGCATGTTTTATCTTTCATATTGTATTTGCTTTCCATGTGTGTTTAACATGGTATCAGAGCCATGATGTGTGGCTTGTGTAGTTTTCTCACGGTTTAGCAACTGGTCTGAGCTGCCTTGAATAATGCTGGCCTAGTCTTCATTACCTGACCATTTATTTTAGTTGAGCACATCAGATCTGCAACTAGGCATTGTATTCCTACCTGCGGCCTATCAGAGTCTGCGCACTGGTATAACAGTGCTGCGATTTGCCATTATTCCCTGACATTACCTGTGCCCTCTGTCTGCCATATTCCATTTATAAGACCTGTGCCTGACATTCACCTGACATGGGAACGTTTGCTCCTGACATTCACCTAACAGAGGAACGTTTGCGTTGTTCATCCGAATAAGTTGATTGCTCTCTGGCTATCCTGACATAAAATCCATAAATGTTTCATAAAAACGCTTGTCTGACCTTAAAACTGTCACTTGAGCCAAGAGAAACCCATGCGTTGATGTATCTCCTGGTGCATGGTGCATTGATCAATGGTATCTTGGTTATATATATATATATATATATATATATATATATATATATATATATATATATATATACGAGATACGCTAGTGATTGAAGTGTTGCCGCTAAGGACTGTTGTGGGTGCTGAGAAGTGTTGCCGTTGAGGACTGTTGAGAGTGCCGATGTGAGGGTGCTGTTGTGAGTGAGTGTTGCTGCTGCGGGAGTGGAAACGTATCAGAATGCTGATGATATATATCTCTGTTCACCGGTTAGTTCGCTATGAGATTCGAACGAGTGTCTAATCCTCTGGTTCGCATTTCCATTTTGCCCGTCTAGACTTTATTTCCTTTTAATATGAGCTAAGCACGCTTGCTTACGGTGTTCGGTCATACCTAACTCCTATTTTGAGGGATTTATGTTGAAAAGGCTGAGGCAGTGAATAAAAATCAGAGTGTGGAATGAAGGTTTCACTGGAGGCTTCACCATATCCAAGAGAAGGTTGAACTTCTGGACCTATGCTACGATTCTGTTTCAAAACAGCACGTGAGATCTTGCGTTCAAACCGTTGGCCTCCTAACATGGAGATGAGTTGCACTGTTTTTGTGCACAAGCACATTGTTCGAGCATGTGGTTTTTCTGACAGCACAATCCTTTTACTTCTAATTCGAATGCTAGAAGTGTGAGGGAGTACTGCATGAAAGACCACTACACACTCGGTATTTGAATGCTGTTGCTGCTTTGTTTCGAGTTTGTTCTTGGTTTCAAAGCTCATCGCCAGCGACCTCACCTGCAAGAGCCTTTTCTTTCGTACTTGCAGCAAACTCACGAGCTTGTGCCAACTTATTCTCAGATGTGAACTTTAGTTCAGCCATTTCTGCACGCATCTCATGTAAAGCATTTTCAAGATCCATAACACATTGTTTCTCGACTCCCAAAGCCTTTTTCAAACATTGTTTCTTCCCATTTTTCAGCTTCCGATATAGCAATTAAGTGAGCAGATTGCTCTCTCTTCAAATTTTTCTTCAGCTTCGGCTATGGCAACTTTCATTTGCTCATACTTAGATGTCCATTCTTTGCGCTCAATTAGAAGAAGCCCCATGTTATATTGGTAGTCATAAAGCTCGGCTTCAATTTTGGTAACGTCCACAACCAAAGTGGCCCGATCTTTTTTCTCGAGGGATTCTTCGTCCAGAGATCCGGCCTCCTTGAAACGCCTCCAGCAGCCCAAGCCTGAGGTCCTTCGACTGCAAAGGCAAATGGGGTCCACGCAAATACAATGCAGTTTGGGTGCCGCTATTGCTATTCTTGGCACCTTCTTGTATTCCCAGGCAAAGCAATAAGTTACGCAAATGGGATATTTATTTCTCAAGTTTGATGCCCTTGGATAGGACGTGACAATCTAGAAGTTTTTTGTTTTGTTTGAACTTTAGGATATTCCCTGTTTTGAGTCTAATAGAAACTGGGGATTCTTTGCTAAGTTGTTCATTTATAGCCAGCTTTGTTGGATGTATAAGAGAAGGAGCTAATAAGTGGAAGCTGCACGATCGAAGTAGTTTGCATTGATTGGATTCAACAATTTTGATCTTTTTGAGATCAGGAGTGGTTTTTTTCTCTTCGCTTCTTGGATTATGACTAATGAATAGTTAGATTGCACATACCAATATTTAGATTATGAAATAATAAAAGTCAAGACTGAACCAGAGAACTGAAATTTTCTAGAGTGAACCTTCTTCCAACTGTCCAACAATAGTGTGCAAGTGCTTTTTGGCAGAGGCTTTTTAATGATAGAGTTGAAAGTGGAAGCAGTATGGATGAGTCCAACTATCTTTGATGAACATTTTGACTTTCAACTTGAGGATGGCAACAATATAAAATTTTAGAAGTGGTTTGTATCAATTCAATAGATCCGTTAAAGGTCTGTAAGTTTTCCATGCTCAGCAGGGTAGCCTGTTATTGGCTGATGATTTGATTTCTTTACATCAATCGCTGGGATTTAGTGTAATTCTAAAAGTGTCCATACAAATATTTTGAAAGGAAAAAAAATAAAGAAGGTTCCTTGTTCGTCAGATACGAGTCACTACTCGTTAATTAGAAAGTTTCTGTTTCCATGTTGTGGATTCACTGCTTTCTTTTTGTGTGGCTGAAGTGAAGCCGAGAGCACTCTTGCACAAGGAGTAGAGTATGCTACTTTTTACAGGCTACTGAATTCATTTATTGCAGCTAGAATAAAAATGCAGTAAGGTTTGGGTTCGTGTTTTTGCTTGCTCGGCCTTCTTCAAAGCTTCTATTATTGTGTATTTGAAAATTGGATTTGAAGGATATTTTCAGTTCAATAGAGTCAGGGGTTCAAATCTTTATTTGCTGCAAGGTGCTGGTGTAAAATTCAAATTTGAATTCTCTTTTTGTGAAGATTATTGCTCTTAATATGTGCACTGTATGTGCTGGACATTAAGTCTCTATTGCAGAGAAAGAAATCAGTTTTGTATATCGCTCATTGATTTATTTGTGTGCTGACCTGGAGCTCTATTGAATGCAACGAAACCTGTGATTTAAGCTGCCTGAATACGTTATGATGCTGCCTGAAATACGTTGAAGCTGCTGTACAATCCAATGGTATGGTGATTGGTTTCAAATACACTTTGAATAGTTCGAATTCCATTTGCAACCGAGATTCTGTGCTTCTGTTCCTATAGTTGGATCCGATTTGATTGCTGGTGCCATTCATTTGTTTAATGCTTTGCTGAGGTTGACAGCTGTAAATTACAATTCAAAGAATGCCCATGATATGGTGTTATAATTATTGAAGTTTTGATAACCATCATTTCTGAAGGAGTACTTGAAGGATCCAAACAAGTTTGCAGTTGCTGCCGCCCCAATTGTGGCATTTTATTTAAAACTCATTCCTTGATTCCACTGCTGCATAAAGATTTTGGTGAGCTGATTGTAATCTTTTTGCACACTGATCATTTGCTGACATTTATAAAGGATATTGCTGTGTACTGTGAGTAGATATTACTTTTCTGCATTGAGTAGTAGTGATCAGTTTTTTTAAGGTGTAAATCAGACATTGAAAAAAAAATGGCCAGAACCAGTGAAGTATTACAGTTCCTTAAAACTCTAATATTATCTACTGTTGATGACACATTACAAATCAGCAAAGGATCTCTCTCAGAAATTCAGACATGTATACAAAATGCACAAGAAAAGATAGAGTTTTTGCAACTTGAGACAAAGCTACAGCAGGAAGAATTACACAAGTGGAATCATCATTCTGAACCAGTTTCTGTTCAGAAGATTGAAACAGACTCCCATAAACAGCAAGACAATAATGTTACTGTTCATTCAAATAAAGCAGCAGTTGTATATGCAGATGCAGAAACCCAGTCTGCACTTCCCAAGCCCATCATCAGACCTTGGGAACAACTTGTCCACAACAAGCACAGAACAGGTCTTGGATATGACAAGGACTTGTCCTTTCATATTCCAGACTACTCAAAGCCCATTCAGTTTCGGAGTGCTGGATTCATTCATGATAGTTCAGCTGCTCCTCATGACAGTTCACCTCCAGCTGTTCCAGATTCTGCCCCTCTTCTACAACAACAACAACAACAAAAACAACAGATTGTGAAATGCCAACATTGTGATCGAGTTGGCCATTTGAAAGATCGCTGTTTTGATCTTCATCCATGTAAGCATTGTCATAAAACCAGTCATTCTTCACACAGATGCTTCAGAAATAAACGTCCTACAAGAACAAAGATTCATCTTGGATGGATCGCTTCTTGGCAATGGGCATCAACAGCCAAGAAGATATTCCAAACACATGTTAGAACTTGTTCCAGAGTATTGAACAGTCTTGCAGTTGATTTTTCTCCATCTTCTCACCTTGTATCTGACAAGGGGGGAAATGATGGTCATCTACAAGCTTCAAAGTCACATCAAGCAAGCCTGAGCCACAACCTGCCACACCAGTTTCACAGTTGTAGCCAGAGACAAAGATGCCCCTGAACATGCCTTCAGTTGGTAATCTGGGACACTTCCTCTAGCAGAAGACTTCAGCTTCTTGCCAGTTTTGGAAGCATTCCAGGAACACAATTGAGAACACTTCCTCTAGCAAAAGACTCCAGCTTCTTGCCAGTTTTGGAAGAGTTCCAGGAATTGCATTAAGCATTCCAGAGTTGTTGGTTATCCTTAAACCATCACAGGTTGAGACTTCCCTTTTCAGGTTGAAGTTTTACCTTTTATGCGGGGTGAGACCTCCCTTTTATGGTTGAAGGTTTCCTCTTTAAAACAATAGGATCACTTCCTCTAGCAGAAAACTTCAGTTTCTTGCCAATTTTGGAAGAGTTCCGGGAACTGCACTAAGCGTTCCAGTGTTGGTGGTCATCCTTAAACCACTGCCATTTATACCAACATTTCATAGAGCACATTCAGCCTAGTGCTGCCATGCATTTTTCGCACATTTTGTATCACAGCTCTCTTCTTGGACTCATACATAACCCTTCGGATTAAGGGGGGGAATGTTGGACACCTAATCCTAAATGGGTTAGTGTGGAAGCCGAATAGACCAAAGCAGTCCAAGAGACCTTGGGATCTGAAACCCGAGAGTCACACATTGTACTATAAATGTATATCTCATGTTAATAAAAAATGAATTGCATGTTTTATCTTTCATATTTTCTTTGCTTTCCATGTGTGTTTAACAAGCATACCCTATCACCTCCTTACAAAAAAAAAGGAAGGGTATTCAAATGGACCTCAGAGTGTCAGCGGAGCTTTGAGCAACTTACACATTTACTCACCACCGCACCCATTTTGAGTATAGCTGATCCTAATAAGGATTACGTGGTATGTACTGATGCGAGTAACGAGGGTGTGGGCGGAGTATTGATGCAGGAAGGAAGAGTAATCGCGTATGAATCAAGAAAGCTAAAGGAACATGAGCAGAAATATTCTGCCTACGAATTAGAATTGGCAGCCGTTATACACGCACTGAAGATGTGGCGACATTATCTCTTGGGGAGAAAATTTTTGTTGTTAACAGATCATCACAGCTTGACAAATTATTTCAGCCAACCTACCTTAAATACAAGGCAAGCCCGTTGGGCGGATTTTCTAAGTGGATTAAATTTTGAAATTAAACACTTAAGAGGGAAGGAGAACCGTGTAGCCAATGCATTGAGTCGGAAGGTGCAGTGCTTGTATGAAATTCTGATCGGTAAATGGAAGAATTCCTTATTTGAAATGATAAAAACAACAGCAGATCAAGATGCTGAATACCAGCAAATAAAATAGCAGGTACAACAACTTTCTAGCAGGAAAATGCAGCAGGGATATGAATTGGATGATGCCGAAATGCTGTATTTTAATAAGAGGTTGTATGTACCTAACAAAGATGGTCTTATGAATCTGATTTTGGATGAATTTCACATCAGCCACTATACCGGGCACCCAGGATACCAAAAAATGGTCACCACACTTAGAAAATAATATTATTGGCTAGGAATGAAAAAGAATGTAGCTGAATACTTGGCACGGTGTTTGGAGTGTCAACAGATTAAAGCAGAGCATTTGCATCCAGCAGGGCTGCTACAACCTTTACCTATTCCAGAGTGGAAATGGGAAACTATTTCTATGGATTTTATAACCAGGTTGCCTCGGACAAAGAGAAACAATGACTCCATTATGGTAGTGGTAGATAAACTGAGTAAGGCAACACACTTTATACCTGTGCAGTCCACTTATAAGGTTGTGCAAATTGCTCATATTTTTATGCAGAATGTGTTCAAATTGCATGGACTTCCGAAGATAATAATATCTGATCGTGATGTAAAATTCACGTCAACTTTTTGGAGAACATTGTTTACTGAACTGGGAACACAGCTGAATTTCAGCACAGCCTATCATCCCCAGACCGATGGTCAAACAGAACGAGTGAACCAGGTAGTGGAGGACATGTTGAGAGCATGTGTAATGCAGAAACCAAATCAATGAGAGGAATATTTACACCTGGTTGAATTCGCATATAATAATGGATATCACACGTCAACACAGCTGAGTCCCTTTGAGGTCTTGTATGGGTGGAAATGCCACACACCCTCAAGCTGGGGTGGACCTGAGGATAAATTAAGAAAGGGATCAGAAATGCTCAAAGAAATGGAAGACATGGTAAAAAGGGTGCGTACCAATTTAAAGGCTGCTGAGGACAGACAAAAATGTTTTGCAGATCGGAAAAGAAGGTTCAAACAATATCAGGTCGGTGACCATGTTTTCGTGAGGATCCAAGCCAGAAGGAGCACCCTGCAATGGAGCGAGTGTGCCAAACTTGCTCCTCGCTATTTTGGACCTTTTCAGGTCTTGGCAAGAGTGGGGCTGGTGGCTTACCAACTGGCCCTGCCAAGTCAAATTAGGATCCACAATGTTTTTCACGTTTCTATACTAAAAAAATACGTTTACGACCCTCAACATGTGATCAAATGGCAGGATGTACGGGTAAGAACTAATCTGGTTGTTCTAGCTAAGCTTTTATCCGAGGCAGGAAGTGACTGGAATTATTGTTGATTGCAGGTCGAGCCGGAAGGCGAGGTTCTGGTCGAGCCACTGAACATCCTCGACCGGAGAGAAGTGCAGCTACAGAAGCGAGCTATTACCCAAGTTAAAGTGCAGTGGCAGCACTATGGGCTTATGAGGCCACTTGGGAAGACGAAGAGCTCATAAAAAAGCTTACTCGGAATTGTTTAGGGAAAACAGACATCGGGACGATGTCCAATCTGAGGAGGGGGAGATGTGATGACCCCGGAAAAACGTAAATGTTGGAATTTTACTGTAGTAAGAGATGGAGTTGAAAGATTGTTGTTCTTTTATTTTACAAAAAAAAAAACTCTAATCATATTATTTTATTTGTGAGTTTAAAATATATTGGAAAATATATACTTCTTGAAATGCTGGCAACCTCTTAAAGGAGGATTTGAAGAAGAAAACCAGTTATGAAAACTGACTGAAACTACCCTCCCTAATGGGGAAAAGTCCTGGGTAGAGAACAGAGGAATTCTGTGTTGTAGGGACAGACAGAAGGATTCCAAAGGAAAAATAAATAAGCTGGTTAAGTCTGTTAAGGACCAGATAACCAGGCACAAGGTGCATGTATCTTGTTGAGGGCTGTAGGCCTGCAAGATAGCTCAGGGGGAGATTCCAGTCTTAGCGATGGATCTCAAGGTTGGGTGGGCAAGAGCAAATATGGATTGCAGGTGAAATTCTGAAGTGTATATATACAACACTGGTGAACCAGGTACGCGTTAGCATTGAAGGAAAATTAGTTCAGCAATGACTGTTGACCACACTGCAGATAAATTTACAGTAGTTGACAGTACAGACCCTTACATTATAAATTTTCCTTTGATATCATATTGCTTTAGTATATTTGATTCAGGCAAATATTACTATTTAAATGTCAGATTATTTAAATGCCAGATAATTGTAAAAGAGAAAACCTGACACGCTAATGGTAGTTCAAATAAAAGAAAAACATATAAAACAATAAGTCGGACCAGAAGCACTGTGGTGGGTATCCGAGCAGATAGGTACATTAAAAGAACGACCGGACTATCTTCATTACCTGTGTTATCCACAATTATGAGAAGGAAAGTAAAAGACCATAAAATACTTTTCCTTCAGAGAACAGCCAGAGTTATGCTAACTAAACACCGTTAGACAAATCATGTAATTACACATTGCGAACAAAGTTCAAAGTTTAGAGTCTTAACGAGACTGTGACCATAAGAGAAATCGTATAACCAGAGAATTAGTCAACTAAAACCAAATGCTATCGAAAAGAGTAAATATTATGAAACTGGTTGCATAACAGTGAAAACAATTGCAGTTATCTGAACGGTACTGAGAAGTAAATATTTCGAGGAAGATTGGCCAGCCAAGACTAATTTTCCTAGTATCCATTCAAAAGACAACGAATGCAAACCACCGAAATTGCTTAACTGTGGCTATGAACACGGCAACGTAAGTAACCACATGTATATATACACATTCAACAGGTATTACACATATGTATGCGCTGTAACAATTCAACAATATAATTATAACTTAAACTCAGCAATGGAAGAACCACATGCTGGTAATGCAGCATTCCATAACTGTGTGAGGAGGACATAAACAAAAAAGGGAATAGCAAAGAAAAACAAACTAACATTCATGAGATGATAACATTATGCGATAGTGGTAGAACCGGAATTCATACTGCTCACGGAAATAGACATAACAACTAACTGATTGCAGAATGGCAAACCGACATTATCAGATTGAGCATACTGCAAGTATGAGCAGCATGCAATTTAACCATCCAAGAAAAGACCAGAAGCGAACCAACAATTACAGAACAAATGGTAATTAAGAGCGAAGAACTGAGAGAGTAAAATTGAAATATATATATTTAAAATCGAAATATATTTTCATTATGTCCAAATAAAAACATCCTTGACCAGCGAGGTCCAAACACAGCGGCCAATTCAACGACTGCCTCAACATTTACATATAACAGTGGCATTGAATGTCAAAAACACAAGAAGGCAAAGATTGCCTTTGAATCGTTCAACTGTTGCATGGGGTTAAGGCGCAAGGGAAAACTGCCTGTTCTCATAGCTCAACAGGGTAGGTCGAAACGTAAAGACCTGAGAATAGGAAAAAACACATCCGAACATGAGGATCTCCTCTGGAATTCCTCGTCTAGAATCTAACAGCCGAAAACCAGTACATATAAGAAATCGCGCGGGTATTATTCACAGCTGTCTCGGCACATCAAGGAAAGAGAAACCCTTAGACTTCGCACCAGGTTTTAGAGTCGCTTGCTTACCTGGTATGAGACGGAGGAGGTTGAGGCATTTGGGCTCCGTTATTCCACAAGCAGAAAGGGGGCTTGTAACAAACCTTACCTGCACACAACAATATCGCGATTATCAGTCAGTTGGAGTTTACAAAACAGTAGCAAACCTCATTTTTAAACGCATGAAAAGCTTGCACCGAACTTGTGGAAAAAAAGAGATATTCTGTAGTGAAAGACTGTGTCTAAATTAAAAGTAAACAGAGGTTATTACCTGCACAGTGTCCTTGAAGAGTAAGCATAAGACCTCGGAGCTGTAGATGAAGCTCAGGGGAGGCGTTAAATGAAAAACGAAACCAGGTGATTGATTGACCAGAGAAATGTCGAGAGTCGTTCCCGTTCCAAATGAGCCACGAGTAAAGCTCTAAGGGGTTTTTGAAAGGCCTCAAACCCTTAGGCGTTTCCCTGCCCTCCGATCTGGGCATTAGATCTCCACCGTAGGAATAGAGCGGGAATCCCAGGCGTGAAGGCCAGGGTGCGAGAACCAACGAGTCACATGGCCAAGCGGGTGAGCCAGGCCACCTATTGAATCACTGACAAGAAACTTAAATGCCGCCAAGAACTCAATGCCAGAAAAGCTACGGGTCGGACAAGGCATGTAATTCCGATTTCCGTTCATTACATATGTCACCCATGTAGTCAAGCCAAACCTTAAGTCAATAATTCGTATAGTTTGTCAAACAAATATTGTAGGTCCAAGATATATCACCTCAGTTCAGCTAATGTAAATGTTTAACTGCGCAACAATGGTTACGATAAGAGTTATGTAGTTGTAATATAGTTTTACCAATTTTTTATAAAAAAAATATGTATTTATACAGGGATATTTTCATAGCCACGGTTAAGCAATTTCGGTGGTTGCATTCGTTGTCTTTTGAATGGATACTAGGAACATTAGACTTGGCTGGCCAATCTTCCTCGAAATATTTACTTCTCAGTACCGTTCAGATAACTGCAATTGTTTTCACTGTTATGAAAACAGTTTCGTAATATTTACTCTTTTCGATAGCATTTGGTTTTAGTTGACTAATTCTTTGGTTATACGATTTCTCTTATGGTCACAGTCTCGTTAAGACTCTAAACTCTGAACTTTGTTCGCAATGTGTGATTACATGATTTGTCTAACGGTGTTTAGTTAGCATAACTCTGGTTTTTCTCTAAAGGAAACGTAGTTTATGGTCTTTTACTTTCCTTCTCGTAACTGTGGATAACATAGGTAATGAAGATAGTCCGGTCGTTCTTTTAATGTACCTATCTGCTCGGATACCCACCATAGTGCTTCTGGTCCGACTTATTGTTTTATATGTTTTTCTTTTATTTGAACTACCATTAGCGTGTCAGGTTTTCTCTTTTACAATAATCTGGCATTTAAATAGTAATATTTTCCTGAATCAAATATACTAAAGCAATATGAGATCAAAGGAAAATTTATAATGTAAGGGTCTGTACTGTCAACTACTGTAAATTTATCTGCAGTGTGGTCAACAGTCATTGCTGAACTAATTTTCCTTCAATGCTAATGCATACCTGGTTCACCAGTGTTGTATATATATGCTTCAGAATTTCACCTGCAATCCATATTTGCTCTTGTCCACCCAACCTTGAGATCCATCGCTAAGACTGGAATCTCCCCCCGAGCTATCTTGCAGGCCTACAGTCCTCAACAAGATACATGCACCTTGTGCCTTGTTATCTGGTCCTTACCAGACTTAACCAACTTATTTATTTTTCCTTTGGAATCCTTCTGTCTGTCCCTACAACACAGAATTCCTCTTTTCTCTACCCAGGACTTTTCCCCGTTAGGGAGCGTAGTTTCAGTCAGTTTTCATAACTGATTTTCTTCTTCAAATCCTCCTTTCAGAGGTTGCCAGCATTTCAAGAAGTACATATTTTCCAATATATTTTCAAATCACAAATAAAATAATATGATTAGAGTTTTTTTTTATAAAATAAAAGAATAACAATCTTTCAACTCCATCTCTTACTACAGTAAAATTCCAACATTTACATTTTTCCAGGGTCATCACATCTCCCCCTCCTGAGATTGGACATCGTCCCGATGTCTGTTTCAATACTGTGGCCTCTGGAACAGCATGTTCCAATGTACAGATAACTATCCCATACATCTGTAAGGGAGAGAGTTAATCAAACTAACTACTTTTCCTATCCCATTTCTAGGGGTGAGACACAGGAACAATAACAGCTAATAGCCAACAGATAGAAAACAGTGAATATGCAGAGAGCCCACAGCGCTCCTCGAGAAAACCCAGAGCTGTGGGTACAGCTTGGCGAGGAGACACGTAGTACAAACCTTGCAATACTAGAAACTGTTCAAGAGCTGAAGAATGAGATGGCATGCTTACGAGAGGATAATGTGCGACTGACGGTGGAACAAGAAAGAATTCTGAAGAGTTTGTCGGATAGGCAGAACCCACCACTAGCTAATCCCATTGCAGAACTGCAGAGGATGACAGAAGAACGAAACTATCAAACTGGACCTGAAAACTCAGAGGAAAAGGAGGACCATTCCGATAATGTACTCGAATAGCAGACTTCAAAACGTCAGAGAATAGAGCTGCAGGGAGAATTTCGAAAAATTAAACACCCACATTTTGATGGGGAACAGGAAGAAGCGGCTGAAGCATGGTTAATTAACATGAACAAATATTTCCAATTGTATGAGTATGACCATAACTTGAAGGCACGATTGGCCATCTTCCAGTTACAAGGTAAAGCAACCCTGTGGTGGGAGGAAATTAAGATCGTCAAGGGGGTAAGCGAATGGACCGTAACATGGGAAAAGTTTGAGAAATACTTGAAAGAGAGATATCTGACCGAGCGCTTCTACGATGAAAAAGCAAGGGAATTCCATGATTTACGGTTGGGACAGCAGACTATGGACGAATTTATCAACCGTTTTATTTCCCTGCTTCGTTATGTGCCCTATATTAAGGAGGAGAAAGCCAAGGTGCAAAGGTTTGTAAGCAGTTTACCTCTATATATAAGAGAAAGGAAGTCGCAGTAATGGTAGAAGGGAGCTGGCAAAGGGCAGAACAGAAGAACTGTAACAAGAGGGTCACTCAGGGCTAGGCCAACCAGTGAGTCCAGATTGAGTGAACAGCCTACTAGGCCGGAGGGTGAAGGAATGGCCAGACCTCCAGTTCAATGCTGGGGTTGTGGAGGACCACACTACGTCAAAAATTGCCCGCAGCAGAAGGGTACGGATCAGATATCCTAGATTCACGAAGCATCGACCGTTGGGGATGTGGGCCGTAGCGTACCAAGGATTATAGCAGACATGGATGATCGTCAAGCGGAATACCAGCCGACTATGGTGGAATTTGAAGGTAAAATTTCGAACCTTTCTATAGTTGTTCTCATTGATCCAGGAGCCACTTTAAGTTATATTAGCCCAAAGATAGTAGAACAATGTAAGCTACAATCTGAAAAATTCAGGAATCCATGGCTGGTACAGTTAGCTACGGGAGCCAAGAGACGGGTCTTGGCAAAAATTAATAATTGCTCTTTAACCGTAGCAGGACAGCCAATAGTAGTGGATCTGAATGTACTTCCGTTGGGTTCATATGAAATTCTGATTGGGATGGATTGGCTAGAAAAATACTCCTCATTAGTAAACTGCAAGATGAAAACCATTTACTATAAAGATGACTTTGGGGAGAAGCAGGAACTGCAAGGGATCAAGCACCCCGTGCAGATCCGACCGATCACGGCATCCCAGCTAGCTAAATGTATCAAAAAGAAATGTCAAATTTATGCCATTCAGGTAGGCTATGAAAATCAGATGGATAAAACAACCACGCTGGAAAATATTCCCGTAATACAAGAATTTGCAGATGTTTCTCCAGAAGAGATATCGCGGCTGCCACCCAAAAGAGATATAGACTTTACCATCGAATTGACACCGTGGGCAGCACCAGTGTCGCGGGCACCTTATCGAATAAGCGTACCTGAATTAACAGAATTAAAAATGCAACTGCAAGAGCTGCTAGACAAAAATTACATTCGCCAGAGTGTATCACCATGGGGAGCCCCAATGTTATTCGTCAAGAAAAAAGATGGAACTCTTCGGATGTGCATAGACTATCGTGAGCTGAACAAGCTCACGATCAAAAATAAATATACTTTACCTCGGATTGATGAACTCTTCGATCAAGTGAAGGGGGCAACAGTGTTCTCTAAGATCGATCTGCGATCCAGGTATCACCAGATTAGGATTAAGGAGGAAGATATCGCTAAGACAGCTTTCACAACACGGTACGGGCACTACGAGTTTGTGGTGCTACCTTTTGGCTTGACCAGTGCACCTGCCACCTTTATGTGTTTGATGAATAGTGTGTTTCATAGGTTCTTGGATAAATTTGTATTGATATTTATCGATGATATTCTGATATATTCTCGTTCTAGGAAGGAGCACGGGGAACATCTCAGATTAGTGCTACAAACTCTCCGGGAACATCAGCTATACGCTAAGTTCAGCAAGTGTGATTTCTACAGGGAGGAAATACAATACTTAGGCCATATAATCACCAAAGACGGGATTGCAGTGGACCCATAAAAGATAAGGACTCTCATGGAATGGCCCGTACCAAAGGATGTGGCGGATATCAGGTCCTTTATGGGGCTAGCTGGCTATTATAGAAGATTCGTGGAAGGTTTTCAAGGGTAGCATACCCTATCACGTCCTTACAAAAAAAAAGGAAGGGTATTCCAAATGGACCTCAGAGTGTCAGCGGAGCTTTGAGCAACTTACACATTTACTCACCACCGCACCCATTTTGAGTATAGTTGATCCTAATAAGGATTACATGGTATGTACTGATGCGAGTAAGGAGGGTGTCGGCGGAGTATTGATGCAGAAAGGAAGAACTAATCTGGTTGTTCTAGTTAAGCTTTTATCCCAGGCAGGAAGTGACTGGAATTGTTGTTGATTGCAGGTCGAGCCGGAAGGCGAGGTTCTGGTCGAGCCACTGAACATCCTCGACCGGAGAGAAGTGCGGCTGCGGAAGCGAGCTATTACCCAAGTTAAAGTGCAGTGGCAGCACTATGGGCCTGATGAGGCCACTTAGGAAGACGAAGAGCTCATCAAAAAAGCTTAACCGGAATTGTTTATGGAAAACAGACATCGGGACGATGTCCAATCTCAGGAGGGGGAGATGTGATGACCCCAGAAAAATGTAAATGTTGGAATTTTACTGTAGTAAGAGATGGAGTTGAAAGATTGTTGTTCTTTTATTTTATAAAAAAAAAACTCTAATCATATTATTTTATTTGTGAGTTTAAAATATATTGGAAAATATATACTTCTTGAAATGCTGGCAACCTCTGAAAGGAGGATTTTAAGAAGAAAATCAGTTATGAAAACTGACTGAAACTACCCTCCCTAACGGGGAAAAGTCCTGGGTAGAGAAAAGAGGAATTCTGTGCTATAGGGACAGACAGAAGGATTCCAAAGGAAAAATAAATAAGCTGGTTAAGTCTGGTAAGGACCAGATAACCAGGCACAAGGTGCATGTATCTTGTTGAGGGCTATAGGCCTGCAAGATAGCTCGGGGGGAGATTCCAGTCTTAGCGATGGATCGCAAGGTTGGGTGAACAAGAGCAAATATGGATTGCAGGTGAAATTCTGAAGCGTATATATACAACACTGGTGAACCAGGTACGCGTTAGCATTGAAGGAAAATGAGTTCAGCAATGACTGTTGACCACACTGCAGATAAATTTACAGTAGTTGACAGTACAGACCCTTACATTATAAATTTTCCTTTGATATCATATTGCTTTAGTATATTTGATTCAGGAAAATATTACTATTTAAATGTCAGAGTATTTAAATGCCAGATAATTGTAAAAGAGAAAACCTGACACGCTAATGGTAGTTCAAATAAAAGAAAAACATATAAAACAATAAGTCGGACCAGAAGCACTGTGGTGGGTATCCGAGCAGATAGGTACATTAAAAGAATGACCGGACTATCTTCATTACTTGTGTTATCCACAGTTATGAGAAGGAAAGTAAAAGACCATAAACTACTTTTCCTTTAGAGAACAGCCAGAGTTATGCTAACTAAACACCGTTAGACAAATCATGTAATTAAACATTGCGAACAAAGTTCAGAGTTTAGAGTCTTAACGAGATTGTGACCATAAGAGAAATCGTATAACCAGAGAATTAGTCAACTAAAACCAAATGCTATCGAAAAGAGTAAATATTACGAAACTGGTTGCATAACAGTGAAAACAATTGCAGTTATCTGAACGGTACTGAGAAGTAAATATTTCGAGGAAGATTGGCCATCCAAGTCTAATTTTCCTGGTATCCATTCAAAATACAACGAATGCAACCACTGAAATTTCTTAACCGTGGCTATGAACACGGCAGCGTAACTAACCACATGTATATATACACATTCAACAGGTATTACACATATGTATGCGCTGTAACAATTCAACAATCTTATTATAACTTAAACTCAGCAACGGAAGAACCATATGTTGGTAATGTAGCATTCCATAACTGTGTGAGGAGGACATAAACAAAAAAGGGAATAGCAAAGAAAAAACCAACTAACATTTCTGAGATGATAACATTATGCGATAGTGGTAGAACCAGAATTCATACTGCTCACGGAAATAGACATAACAACTAACTGATTGCAGAATGGAAAACCGACCTCAGGGGAGGCGTTAAATGAAAAACGAAACCAGGTGATTGATTGACCAGAGAAATGCCGAGAGTCCTTCCCGTTCCAAATGAGCCACGAGGAAAGCTCTAAGGGGTTTATGAAAGGCCTCAAACCCTTAGGCGTTTCCCTGCCCTCCGATCTGGGCATTAGATCTCCACCGTAGGAATAGAGCGGGAATCCCAGGCGTGAAGGCCAAGGGTGCGAGAACCAACGAGTCACATGGCCAAGCGGGTGAGCCAGGCCACCTACTGAATCACTGACAAGAAACTTAAATGCCGCCAACAACTCAACGCCGGAAAAGCTACGGGTCAGACAAGGCATGTAATTCCGATTGCCGTTCATTACATATGTCACCCATGCAGTCAAGCCAAACCTTAAGTCAATAATTCGTATAGTTTGTCAAACAAATATTATAGGTCCAAGATATATCACCTCAGTTCAGGTAATGTAAATGTTTAACTACGCAACAATGGTTACGGTAAGAGTTATGTAGTTGTAATATAGTTTTACCAATTTAAAAAAAAAAAAATATGTAATTGGTAAAACTATATTACAACTACATAACTCTTACCGTAACCATTGTTGCACAGTTAAACATTTACATTAGCTGAACTGAGGTGATATATCTTGGACCTACAATATTTGTTTGACAAACTATACGAATTATTGACTTAAGGTTTGGCTTGACTGCATGGGTGACATATGTAATGAACGGAAATTGGAATTACATGCCTTGTCCGACCCGTAGCTTTTCCGGTGTTGAGTTGTTGGCGGCATTTAAGTTTCTTGTTAGTGATTCAATAGGTGGCCTGGCTCACCCGCTTGGCCATGTGACTCGTTGGTTCTCGCACCCTTGGCCTTCACGCTTGGGATTCCCGCTCTATTCCTACGGTGGAGATCTAATGCCTAGATCGGAGGGCAGGGAAATGCTTAAGGGTTTGAGGCCTTTCAAAAACCCCTTAGAGCTTTGCTCGTGGCTCATTTGGAACGAGAAGGACTCTCGGCATTTCTCTGGTCAATCAATCACCTGGTTTTGTTTTTCATTTAACGCCTCCCCTGAGCTTCATCTACAGCTCCAAGGTCTTATGCTTACTCTTCAAGGACACTGTGCAGGTAATACCCTCTGTTTACTTTTAATTTAGTCACAGTATTTCACTACAGATTATCTCTTTTTTTCCACAAGTTCGGCGTAGGCTTTACATGCGTTTAAAAATGAGGTTTGCTATTGTTTTGTAAACTCCCACTGACTGATAATCCCGATATTGGTGTGTGCAGGTAAGGTTTGTTACAAGCCCCCTTTCCGCTTGTGGAATGACGGAGCCCAAATGCCTCGACCTCCTCTGTCTCATACCAGGTAAGCAAGCGACTCTAAAACCTGGTGCGATGTCTAAGGGTTTCTCTTTCCTTGATGTGCCGAGACGGCTGTGAATAATACCCACGTGTTTTCTTATATGTACTGGTTTTCGGCTGTTAGATTCCAGACGAGGAATTCAAGAGGAGATCCTCATTTTCACATGTGTTTTTTTCCTATTCTCAGGTCTTTACGTTTCGACCTACCCTATTGAGCTATGAGAACAAGCAGTTTTCCCTTGTGCCTTAACCCCGTGTAGCGGTTGAACGATTCGAAGGCAATCTTTGCCTTCCTGTGTTTTAGACATTCAATGCCACTGTTATATGTAAATGTTGAGGCAATTGTTGAACTGGCCGTTGTGTTTGGACCTCGCTGGTCAAGGATGTTTTTATTTGGACATAATGAATATATATTTCGATTTTAAATATATATATTTCAATTTTACTCTCTCAGTTATTTGCTCTTAATTACCATTTGTTCTGTAATTGCTGGTTCGCTTCTGGTCTTTTCTTGGATGGTTAAATTACATGCCGCTCATACTTGCAGTATGCTCAATCTGATAATGTCGGTTTGCCATTCTGCAATCAGTTAGTTGTTATGTCTATTTCCGTGAGCAGTATGAATTCCGGTTCTACCACTATCGCATAATGTTATCATCTCAGGAATGTTAGTTGGTTTTTTCTTTGCTATTCCCTTTTTTGTTTATGTCCTCCTCACACAGTTATGGAATGCTGCATTACCAACATATGGTTTTTCCGTTGCTAAGTTTAAGTTATAATAAGATTGTTGATTTTTTACAGTGCATACATATGTGTAATACCTGTTGAATGTGTATATATACATGTGGTTACTTACGCTGCCGTGTTCATAGCCACGGTTAAGCAATTTCGGTGGTTGCATTCGTTGTCTTTTGAATGGATACTAGGAAAATTAGACTTGGCTGGCCAATCTTCCTCGAAATATTTACTTCTCAGTACCGTTTAGATAACTGCAATTGTTTTCACTGTTATGCAACCAGTTTTGTAATATTTACTCTTTTCGATAGCATTTGGTTTTAGTTGACTAATTCTCTGGTTATATGATTTCTCTTATGGTCACAGTCTCGTTAAGACTCTAAACTCTGAACTTTGTTCGCAATGTGTAATTACATGATTTGTCTAACAGTGTTTAGTTAGCATAACTCTGGCTGTTCTCTAAAGGAAAAGTAGTTTATGGTCTTTTACTTTCCTTCTCATAATTGTGGATAACATAGGAAATGAAGATAGTCCAGTCATTCTTTTAATGTACCTATCTGCTCGGATACCCACCACAGTGCTTCTGGTCCGACTTATTATTTTATATGCTTTTCTTTTATTTTAACTACCATTAGCGTGTCAGGTTTTCTCTTTTACAATTATCTGGCATTTAAATAATCTGACATTTAAATAGTAATATTTGCTTGAATCAAATATACTAAAGCAATATTACATCAAAGGAAAATTTATAATGTAAGGGTCTGTACTGTCAACTACTGTAAATTTATCTGCAGTGTGGTCAACAGTCATTGCTGAACTAATTTTCCTTCAATGCTAACACGTACCTGGTTCACCAGTGTTGTATATATACGCTTGAGAATTTCACCTGCAATCCATATTTTCTCTTGTCCACCCAACCTTGAGATCCATCGCTAAGACTGGAATCTCCCCCCGAGCTATCTTGCAGGCCTACAACCCTCAACAAGATACATGCACCTTGTGCCTGGTTATCTGGTCCTTACCAGACTTAACCAGCTTATTTATTTTTCCTTTGGAATCCTTCTGTCTGTCCCTACAACACAGAATTCCTCTTTTCTCTACCCAGGACTTTTCCCCGTTAGGGAGGGTAGTTTCAGTCAGTTTTCATAACTAATTTTCTTCTTCAAATAATCCTTTCAGAGGTTGCCAGCATTTCAAGAAGTATATATTTTCCAATATATTTTAAACTCACAAATAAAATAATATGATTAGAGTTTTTTTTTATAAAATAAAAGAACAACAATCTTTCAACTCCATCTCTTACTACAATGTATGTACTTAGTTAGGAGGGGCTCAGAGCCATTTAGTCAAAATAACATTCAGTTATAAGATTTGGTGTTTCCGGGATATAAATTTGATGAAAAAATTTGTACTCTTGATTGTTATATTTAGTTGTTTACCATGTACCTTTTAACACAATATTTACCAAATTTCAAACAGATTTACATACACATATTACGTAAAGGTTAACAAAGCCACCTCTCTTCAATATGGTGATAGTGATGTTATAACGTAAAGGTTACAAAGCCGCCTGTATTCAATATAGATATAGTGATGTTACAGCTGCTCTCTTTTACTGCGATTACCTGACCGGTTCAAAAGAGAGCAGCTGTAACATCACTATCTCTATACGAAAATTTGTCACGTTAAATTTAAATTCTTATTAAATTTGAGAGATCAATCTCGGCCCTGTTACTCATCTGATTTTAAGAGTTTATGATAAATATGCATTTATTATTTAAATGACTTTTTAGGTGAGATATTTAGAGAGTGTACAAACACTCATACAATACACATTCTATATCCATTAGGAGAACAACCTAGTACATATAGGTTTTCACGCTATCAGGGTGGTTTCAACCAGTTCTTAAATAGTAGGATTTGAGACATAATCTTAGAATTCTCAATCCTATCCTTAAACAACTCATTGTAACTCTCTCCATTAATTATAACACTCCCCTTTCATGGAGAAAGGGTACTGACATAACATACGCTTGCTGGTCTAGTCTCGGCTAGGCTTACAATTAAAAACATGAAAAAACTTGGTAACATAGTTTTCATTTTAGTCTTCTTCCAGCAGAGCCCATACTTGTTCATCTTGAGTAGAGGCTTCATCTTTGCTTTCCTAGCAATGAGGTAGTGATATCTCTTCACCTCATTTCTTCCCCAGTGATGGAAAGTTTGAATTCTTATTCTAGCCCATCTCAAGATTATGACACGTTGGATAGGAGAATTTTCCCTCACTATTTCCGGTGTCAACCATCTGAAAGTTAGCTATGATGTCTTCATTCATTCATTGATGTAAAATCTTCACACACAAAATATTAATGAGATCATCACAATTTAAATTCTCTCCAGCTTTGTCTTCTTCTGCCACATCTTTGCAATCAGCGTCATGTGGCTTGTCCAATTGATCTTCAACACTTTGTTCCTCTTTACACCGTTATGTTTTCAATCTCAGGATCTTGCACAACAAATTGTGCCTCTTGATTTTTGTGGTCATCAACAAAACCACATTGTCAAAAAAGTTAGTTGTTTAAAGATAAGATTAAGACTCTAAAGATGTCATCAATCCTGTCCTTAAACAACTAACTCTGGTTTTTCTCCATTAATTCTAACCATTTAACATTCAATAATAGAGCCCTTCATCCAAAACGTGTCTTAATCGAAAGGGTTTTGAACCATGAAAAATTCATGGAGAAAGCTTAGGGGACATGTCCCTTCCTTTAATCCACTTGACGTAACTGAATGGCGTTTAATGCATCCTGATTCTGGTCATTTAATGAGATTTCAAATTTGTAAATTTAGATAAAGTTTGGGGATATTTGGGTTATAACGATTTTCAAATTTGAGGTATTTTTAGATTTTTGATAGTGATGAATTTATTCCCATCATAAAAACAAATTAGTTCGTTAAATTTAATTTTAACATAAGTTAGAATAAATTACCAAAAACATTGAATTAATGCCATGTATATTTCAAACAACAAAAACAGATTCATGATACTAAAAATTATTTGAAAATTCAAAAACATAAGAAATATTTCAAATTAAAATGCAGGACCATGTATATTACAAATCCTAAAACAGGTTCATGATATTTAAAATGATTCAAACTCTTATGACATTATAAATACTAAATTATGTTAGTTTCAGTCTGCATATGGAATTAAACAAATCAACAAAGGCACTCAATTTTTCTTAAAGTGTATTAGCTCATAGAAGTTGTGAATGGAATAAAATATATGAATTACCTTATAGAAGTTGTGAATGAAATTCAAAAAATCAATTAGCTTATAAAAGTTGTAAATTGAATTACATTGGTAGAGTTCTTTAATCAACTAGATTATAATAGTTGTAAAATGAACCCAACATTATAATGTGAAGTGGTATGAAATAGATTATTATTATATACAAATGTAAAGAGATGTTTATATTAATTAAATAATATTACATATATAAATACAATGTTATTTTTTTCAAGATAGGAAAATTATTTTATTTTTGAGTTGAGAAAATATCTTAACCTTACACAAAAATAAGAAGTTAACTATTACGAGAGGATTTCTCAAACTACTTAAGCTTCAACAACCTCCTAGAAGCTAGAGAGAAACTCTATTAGTAAAGACAAGAACTTGACATGTTAATGACCAATAACAAACCATTATTAAGTATGACCACACAAATTATGACAAGTGGAAGTTATATACGCTAACACTTACCCTTAACGACTACTTGTACTAATATCATCACATGACATCTTCATATACATCTTCTCTGTTACACATGACTCACTAAGAAGAACCTCACGTTCACAATTTATACATCTGATCCAACTTGGTAGTTTCACCTTATACCTATATTATGTAAACCTCACTAGGTTGTTGACATTCATAAGAGGAAAAACCACCCACTAGAATGCATCGTTATCCAACCGTTGCAATCATTGGTCTACTAGGTTGTCACTTCATATTCATGATTCTATTAACCTCTTGTTGAACTCCCCCTAAATGTAAATTTTTACCTCCATAAGTTTACAACCAGTATGGTCCACTCAGGTGTATTAGGAAAACACATTGCTCACTCCTCCAAGTGTTAAATAATTCACTAATAGAGTTTATTGAACAAAACTAGACAAGATATAAAATCATCATCAAGGCCACATGATAAAAGGTTATGTAGACCTCTCTGTGTCTTACAACAATATGTGTTTTTCATGTTATATAGATATAGGTACATACTACAACTCATGGAGGTACTAGGTATATGCTCATTTTTTCATGGACCACTACATCAAGTCAAAACATGACATATAAACATGATATAAATACATGTGTGAATCACATTACAACTTGGTCATGAGTATTTTTTTTATTCAACACATCATTCAAACTTTTAACTACATTTGTCCATCACCACTCAATCACATTTTTTGCTACTCCAACCAATATCCTTTGTTGCCATAGCACTTCTAGAAGCATTGTAACTTGGTTCTCTTTTCTCTCAACTGTAACTCAATGAAAAGAGCACCAATCTCTCTGTTGTATCCATGACCTCTCTGTCCTCCCTATTACAAGTTATCATTTCATTTAAAATTAAGCTTGTAATCAATCTTGGTTTCTCAAGGAAGAATAATGTAGATCACTTCCATCTTAGAAGTGTCCATGCTTCTCTCTTCACCTGAAGAACTCTCATCACATACTAGTTGAAATCTAAACTACATGACGGTCCTCAGTATTCCGGCAGCAACACTGCAACTCCAAAATATCTTGGTTTTAATTGTCAACTTGGGGTTCATACAATCTTAAGAGGGGTTGGCGCTATATGTGCAGTAAGAACTACCTCTTCCCTTTGCTGAATTTTATGTGGATGGAAGTACTAAGATGAAATCGATCTGTACAAATTCGAATCTAATTGTTCCATGCTTAAAGAAAATTGAAATTGCAAGAAAATACTAGCAGAAAGAAAGGAAATATGAAAACCTAGGCTATTTTCAATAAACGAAGGGAAGTTATTCTATCTACAATGAAATGAAGGTAGACCTATTTTATCTTGCAAGGAAAGAAAACAAACTACTGAAATAAAAACTTGCAAATAGTAAACCCTAGTTCTATAGGAAAGGAGTAATTTATACATCAATTGAAATAAAGGCACCTACACGGTCTCTCTACTTCCAAATTCCATTCTCAAGCATCCAAGGGAATTTTAAAACATCAAAGAAGAAAAGTCTTGAATTGGGTGCAAATTTAAGTGGGTTTTAGAGCTGACTTGCAAACTGCTACAAGAGTCCCTATTTTGCTACAAGATACAGTCCAAAGAGTAGAAGAATACACCAAATGCAAGGTTTGAAGGAAAAGATGTTAGGAAAATGAAATAAAAATTTAAATTGTACATGTCCAAGGCATCACATCAACTTGTGGAAGGGTTAGTTTAGAAAGGTTCAAGGTTATAGGGTTTACTGTAGCTGCAAAACAAGGGACTCTACAGAAAAAACAAACAATGAATGACAGGAAACAAAAAACAATAGTAAAGAAAGTGACCCAAATGTAGAAAAAAGAATGTTATTTGAACAATTTAACTATTACAAATATCATCACCTAATGGTAAGATAACGTGCAGGAAAATATTTCACATAAACTATCTAGATAACCATGCATAAAAGTAACGTTTAAAAATACATTGTAGAGATAAACAAATGATGACTAGAAATGGTATAAGGGGGTTATTGAGAACTTGGGGTAAGCCCTAACCTAGGGAAGCTCAAAACCCTTAAGGAAAACCCTGACTAAGAACTAAAATCAAATATCACTTCCATTAATTGAAAAGCTTCTTGTACATGGGAAAAGTTAGAAAATTTGAACTTTAAACTTCTCGTAATGCTCTACTCTGCTCTTTTGCTACTTCTACTTTTTTTACTAGGCTACTCGAGATCTTTATTTATAATATGAGTAGGGGGAAACCTCCTTCAGGGGAGGATTGCTTTCCCTTCAAAATACCTATGAAATTGGATCATGCTTCATGGGTTAACATGCAGCAGCAGGAAGGAGTATTTATTGTCCTTATATAGAAGCGTTTGAATCTTCTATAGATGAGAGAAGGCCCCATGAATATATCTATCTAGATCTCCATGAGATATTCACAAAATCCCTTTAGTATCTTGTATAATAGTCAAGTGAGGCACATGAAGTATGATAAATCTCCTTGACATTTTTAGGAACTCATTAAGCTAGGAAAGTGTTATTAAGTGCAAAAAGGAAAGTTTAATATAGCCTTTATGTTTCTAGGAGTGGTTAGATGGGCCTTATGTTTTACCTATTTGGGATACCCATTAGATGTTAATACCTCACATTGACTAGGAACTTGTTGTACTTCCTGGCCTAATATCAATCTAACCATGAATATTGTTTCACTCACCATCATATGGAATTACTTCCATTTACCGACATACATGGGTGCCATCCACTATACTCAATAATTATCTAGGTAAGTATTCTAGATAGGGATGTATTCATATTAGTCTTACATTGTTGGGTCCCTATAATACTAGTGATTACCCCATTACTATTGTATTTATACCCCTTATTTATATTGTTGTGCCCCTATTACCTCCATATTGTTATTTCTGTGCCCCATAGAATCCCTCTATTGTTATTTTTGTGGCTTTATATTATTATTGTTAGGTCGGCTGGATTATATTGTGACTCCTTAGACTCCTATATATAGAAAGGAGGTTTTGTCATTTGTATCATCCAAGAATTGTTCAGTTATGTAATGTAAAGGAGGTTGCCCCCTCGAAGAGGCTGAATTCTAAGGCGTTGATCTATCTTTTCTATCTTTTCTTGAGCTGGTTTCATAACATTTGGTATCAGAGCTTTGGATTCTAGGGTTTCGCTGCTCCAAACAGGTCATCGTGGCATTTTCGCTATAACTTTTTTCTGTGACGTTTCAGAAGTCGCAAAAAAAACCCATTTGAGAAGAAATCGCGCTGAACCTTGGGTCCAAATTTCAGAGCTTTTTGCACGACATTTGCGGAGATATGATCTGAGCAATTTGGTCTTTTTGCAGACTCCTGAATTACATTCAAAACAGGTGACCTGGGGAAAATCGTCATAACTTTCTCACTGAGGATCGGATTGAAATTTCATAAGAAGGTGCAGAAAGAGGACGGACTGTAATTTCTTGTGTGTGTGTTTCAGATTCAAAGGTTGAAACAGTGACTCGTGGTATGTCGTACAAGTTCGCTCTACTGAACCAGTCTAAAAGAAAGTCACTGTGGGAGATTTCACATAACTCTTCCTTGGAGAATCCAATTTGGCTCAGACTTGTGGCATTGGAAAGAGGATGGAGAAGGATACTACAGGTATCAATTTCAGAACTAGATGATCCGAAATTACAGACGTACATCAGATTCAATATCCGGCTTCTATAAAGTGAAAAAAGGTGTGTAGTTTTTTTTAAATTTTTGTGTAAGCTTGGTTTAACGGAATTCAAAGGGCATAGTAAAGCATTATTATCGGTAACTGATGCCCCGAGGAAAGAAAATGCAAACACCTAGTAAGGAACCTGAAAGCTCTAGCATGACTCATGAAGAAGAGGAAGAAATGCCACATGATATATCAAAATTACAAGAACAAGTGCAACAAATGTCACGCTCACAAAAGTTAACAGATGCTAAGATAAATGGCATGGAAGCTAAGATAAGTGGCGTGTAATCTAAGGTAAATGACGTGGAATCTAAGATAAAGGGCATGGAAGCTAAGATGGATAATTTGAAGATAGATTTGAAGAGAGACATGGCAGATTTGAAGATAGATTTGAAGACAGACATGGAAGAATTGAAGAAGTTGCTACAAGAAAGGGTCACTAATGCTGAAAAGGTAGTAAAGGAAACTCATGATGAGAACAAAAGAAATGTTAATCATGATTCCATAGACGCTAATGTTGGATCAAAGAATCACCATATTCCAAAAATCGATATGAGGAAGTTTGATGGCAAGGATCCCGCCACATGGATATTACAAATGGAGCAATTCTTCGATCTCAATAATGTGCAAAACACACAAAAGGTATGTATGGCAATTGTATATTTGGAACCAAATCAGTTTGTATGGTATCAAGGGATTTGTTCTCGTAAACAATTTATTACGTGGGCAATTTTTACAGAAGAATTGATAGCACATTATGAAGATACAAAAAACAACACTTTTTTTAGCCAATTGATAAGTCTCAAACAAAAGGGTTCAGTAATGGAGCACATCGAGGAGTTCCAAAAATTGAACATAAGGGTAAAAGATATTCCAGAGGAGCATAGGATTGATGTGTTCATAGGGTCTTTAAAGGATAATATCCAACATGATGTTCGCCTTTGGGAACCTGATTCATTAGAGAAGGCATTCAGGTTAGCAAGAAAAATGGAAAGAAAAATTATGGCAACCAGGAAGCATACCACTCACAACTATAAAGACGGAAGTGTTGCTGCCCCTAGTCTTCCACAACCTATAAGGTTGACACCACAACAATTGGAAGAAAAAAGAGCAAAAGGGCTTTGTTACAGTTGTGATAGCAAATACACTAAAGGTCATAAGTGTGCTGAGAAGAAATTATTTTACATAGATTGTGAAGAGGAAGAAGAAAAGGAGCAAGAAAGGTCAAAAGTAGAAGATATACTCCAGGAACAAAGCCTAGATGAAGAACAAATAAATCCGACCATATCTTGTAATGATTTTGGCAGGAATTACCACTCCTCAAAACATCAAGATAGAAGGACAAATCAAGAAGAAAAAGGTAATAGTGTTGATTGATTCAGGAAGCACCCACAATTTTATTCATTTTAGGGTAGCAAAAGAATTGAATTGCTTCTTATATCCAACACCAGAGTGTCAAGTGATGATTGCAAATGGAGGAACAATAAATTGCTCTGGAAAGTGCCATAATATCAAGCTATCCATGGGAGAATATGTATTGACTAGCCCAATGCTTTCCATTCCAATGGGAGGTGCGGATGTTGTACTAGGAGTCCAATGGCTACAATCCTTGAGTACAATAGCTTTTAATTTTCAAGAACTTTTCATCAAATTTTCTATGGAAGGAAAGGAAGTTGAATTAAGGGGTATTGTAGGGAAACCAGGAAAGATAATCAGCTCTCATGGTATGACAAAGCTTCTAAAAAAGGAGCAAAGAGGTGTAATTGCACAATTATGCTCGCTAGATGTTTCCACATTGGAATCATCTATTTCTCTAGATCTCCATAAAGTCCTGGACAATCATTCCAAGGTATTTGAGACTCCCAAGGGTCTCCCACCTATGCGTGATCATGATCATGCTATTCATCTAATTCCAGGAAGTGTTCCTCCAAACATCAGGCCGTACAGATATTCCTATCTCCAAAAAAGTGAAATTGAACGTATGGTTGCAGAAACGCTAGAGGCTGGTATAATTCAACCGAGTCAAAGTTCTTTCTCAGCTCCAGCAGTATTGGTGCACAAGAAGGATGGATCATGGCGCATGTGTCCGGATTATAGGGAGCTCAACAAGCTCACTATTAAAGATAAGTTCCCCATTCCTGTTATTGATGAATTACTGGATGAATTGCATGGATCAATTTACTTCACCAAGTTGGATCTTCGTTCAGGATATCATCAAATCAGAATGAATATTGAAGACATTCCGAAAACGGCATTTAGAACTCATGAGGGTCATTATGAATTTTTGGTCATGCCTTTTGGCCTTACCAATGCACCTTCAACATTTCAAGGTTTGATGAATTCAATTTTCAAACCATTCCTCAGAAAATTTGTGTTAGTATTTTTTGATGATATACTAATCTACAGCAAGTCTTGGAAGGATCATGTTGAACATGTTGACAGGGTGCTACAACTATTGGAGGAGAAACAATTATATGCAAAAAGATCCAAATGTTTCTTTGGAGTCAAGGAGGTGGAATATTTGGGTCATATTGTATCTCATGAAGGAGTTAAGGTAGACCCTAGCAAAATTAAAGCCATTAAGGAATGGAAAATCCCCACATCCATAAAGCATCTCTGAGGATTTCTTGGGTTGACAGGGTATTATCGTAAGTTTGTTAAGAATTATGGGAGAATAGCAGCACCTCTAACAACATTATTGAAGAAAGATTCATTTTCATGGACTCCGGAAGCAACAAAGGCCTTTGAACATCTTAAAGAGGCAATGTGCCAAGCACCGGTCTTAGCTACACCGGACTTCACAAAAACCTTTATTGTGGAATGTGATGCTTCAGGAAATGGAATTGGTGATGTTCTAATGCAAGATGAAAGACCCATTGCTTTTGAAAGTCGTCCAATCAAGGGAAATTTTTTAAGCAAAGCTATTTATGAGAAGGAAATGTTGGCAATACTCCATGCACTTAAGAAATGGTGATCCTACCTAATGGGAAGACACTTCAAGGTAAAAACGGATCATCATAGCCTTAAATACTTTTTAGAACAAAGATTATCCTCTGAAGAGCAAAAAAAGTGGGTCACAAAGATGTTGGGTTATGACTTTGAAATCATCTACAAAAAAGGGAAGCAAAATGCGGTGGCAGATGCACTCTCAAGAAAGGATGAGTATGTGGAAGCATTGTTGTGTGCCATTTCTATTATCCAACCAGATTGGATAAACGAAGCAAGGGAGGAATGGAAGAATGACGAAGAAGTGTGGGCACTTATTCGAAAGCTACAACAAGATTCCAGTACTTCTAATACATTTAGCTGGAAAAATGATTCGTTATGGTACAAAGATCGCTTATGCCTCTGTAAGAATTCCCAGCTAAAACAAAAGATTCTTATGGAATTGCACACTTCTCCCTTAGGAGGGCACTCATGATTTTTAAAAACTTACCACAGGGTTAAGAAGGAATTTTTTTGGGATGGCCTTAAATCAGATATTCAAAAGTTTGTGGCGGAATGTTTGGTTTGCCAGCAAAATAAGGTTGAAACAATTAAGACACCGTGTCTATTACAACCTTTATCTATTCCAAGCCAACGTTGGGAGGAGGTTTCAATGGATTTTATCACAGGTTTACCCAAGTCTCAGGGAAAGAGTGTCATCATGGTGGTAGTTGACAGACTTACCAAGTATGCACACTTTTGTGCATTATCACATCCATGTAAAGCCAGTACAGTTTCTACTGCATTTATGGAAACAGTTCAAAAGCTACATGGAAACCCAAAGATTATTGTAAGTGAGAGAGATCCCATTTTCACTTGAAATTTTTGGACAAAATTATTTTCTTGTCTTGGTACTCAGTTAGCTCATAGCTCATATTATCATCCTCAATCTGATGGGAAAACTGAGATAGTAAACAAATGTTTGGAAGGATATCTTCGTTGCTTTGTATCTGATAAACAGACACAATGGGTCAAATGGTTGCCTCTGGCTGAATGGTGGTACAACACTTCCTTCCATACAGCAACAAAAATGACCCCATTTATGGCACTTTATGGGTATCAACCACCATCCATCACATCATATTTAAGAGAAAATTATAAGGTTCAGGCAGTGGAACATTACATCGAACATCAACAACAAGTCCTCCAACTCTTAAAGGATAACCTTGTGTTGGCACAAAATAGAATGAAACAACAGGCAGATCAACATCGCAGTGAGAGAAGTTTTGATGTAGGTGATTGGGTATTCCTACGGCTACAACCATATAAGCAAATGTCCCTAAAGCAAGCTAAGAAGGATAATAAGCTATCACCAAAGTATTATGGTCCGTACAAGGTGTTGCAAAAGATTGGTACTATGGCATACAAATTGGAGCTTCCTGCAGCTTCTCGATTGCACCCAGTTTTCCATGTTTCATGTTTAAAGAAGGTTATAGGTGACAAGCTCCCAATTCAAACAATATTGCCAGAACTTGACGAGGAAGGAAAAATTATATTGGAACCGGAAGCAGCCACAGAAACAAGAACTCGACAGCTACGAAATCGATCAATTTCAGAGTATCTTATCAAGTGGAAGAACTTATCTGCTGAAGATTCCACATGGGAGGATGAGAATTTTATGCAGAAGTATCCAGAACTACTCAAGCGTTGAGGACAACACTTTTTTGAAGGAGAGGGGCATGCTAGGTCCCTATAATACTAGTGATTACCCCATTACTATTGTAGTTATACCCCTTATTTATATTGTTGTGCCCCTATTACCCCCATATTGTTATTTCTGTGCCCCATAGAACCCCTCTATTGTTATTTTTGTGGCTTTATATTATTATTGTTAGGTCGGCTGGATTATATTGTGACTCCTTAGACTCCTATATATATAAAGGAGGTTTTGTCATTTGTATCATCCAAGAATTGTTCATTTATGTAATGTAAAGGAGGTTGCCCCCTCGAAGAGGCTGAATTCTAAGGCGTTGATCTATCTTTTCTATCTTTTCTTGAGCTGGTTTCATAACATACATTCTCTATGCACATGCTAATGAGGACATATAGTGCACTACTCTAAAAATAGTTTAGGGAGAAAAACATCTAGCTAGAAATCCCTTTAAGCTACAATACAACTTCAAAACAAATTCAAGAATTATGTATACATCAATTTGTAGTAGAATGCATGGTTGGAAACCATATTTCTCCTATGAAATTGTTCACATCATAGGTGTATTCCGTTGCTTCTTTTTTCTTCCTATCTTTGTCATGTCTTCATAATATCTATTAGTCAATGGTTCCTACAAATAAAACCTATCTATTTTTGACAAATTCAATATTTTTGCCCATTGAACAATGTATCTCTGGTTAACATTCATCAAAAGTCCAACAAAAATGTGTCTATATATATACACTATTTTTTGGTCAAATATTTTATTTTGTTAGTTGCACTTGGAAAATAGTTAAACACATAATTTTAATTTTGTAGAGTCTATTACCTTCCATTTTCTATTTATCCACCATCATTGATTAAAATAAACAAAATATCTTGTTTCAAAAAATAATCACATTTTCTATCATATATTTTATGTTTCCACCATGCTTTAGAGAGTTGATCTCTAGGCATGTGTTTTTCATGACATTATTTAGATATGCAAAAAAGTGTCTTGTAGAAGAGGTAAAGTCCTTCGTCATTGACCTAAAGGCAACTACGAGAAACCCTTTTAGTCTTACCACAACTTCTCTATAGGATATTAGAGGTGTTTGCCCCCTCACGAGGAATATAATAATAACAATACAATACTAAATAACTAAGTTAAATAAAATAATTGAAAAAACACATTCCATGTACTTTCTTGAAAGCCTAGTTGATGAGCTCTTCCCTTATTTTCCAATTTTCATATTAAAACTTCCTTTGATTATTAATAAAACATTGTGCATAAATTTTTATTAAAAAAGGCCAGTTGCATATGAACTGTCCATTAACACTACTAGCGTAACGAAAACACACACACTAACTTATGTTAAACCCATTAAATATAGAGAGTCACAATAAACATGTGTCCATCATAAAAGAACAATGACATATAAAATGCATGAAGTATATCACCTAATCACAAATGCTAAGAAACAGTAATGCCAATAGCAAACAAGGATCATCATGGTCACTTGGGAAACAAACCTAACGAATCACTAAAGGGGAATCCCCATCTATCATATTATCAAAGAAGGGGCTCGAGGTTATTTAAAATGGCTAGGGACATGCTTGAAAACTACTCAACCCACTTAATTGTGGTAATGGATTAGATATGCCCATGTTTTCTTTGATCTAAAACTTGATAGTTTTCCTAAACGTGAGACCCATTGTCACCTTGGTCAAACCATGCTAGTGGGGCCAAGATGCTAAACGAAGTGGAACCTTCTATTGAATTTACATGATCTTGGGTCTAGGATAGAATCTTATAATCTCTTATGCTACCAAACTAAGAATGTCAACAAGAACTACTTTTCACAACGGAAAATATAAAGAAGTAGATCACATATGCACAAGTATACACAATATTTCACAAAATAATTTACAATAATATACAACCCAATATTTGTTATATTAAACCAATATGATTAATACAACAGTCTATGGAATACAATATACAATGGAAATCATGCTGCAGACTCTACGTTGTATCTCGTCTTGCCAGTCCTTCACTCCCATTCTACTCTCTAGATAACCCTTAGTCCATCAAAGGACAACACATAGAGTCTCCACGAGAGTTGCCACCTAATACTACTATAAGTCACTTTTGCTGCAATGAACACGCATTGATCTAATCTACTCTCTAAGATGGCAAATACCTAAGCTCCAATTTTCCAATATAGCAGTCATTATTTTCCATCAAGGTGCTCAACATTAGGCTCCAAAATTCACCCTCACTTTTGTTGTCACACATCCTTTAGGACTTCTAGTCACATGATACTTTTGGTAGCCAATGCACTGCCCTCCATCAATCCAATGGCTCCCAACACTTCACTATAAGTTCTTCACTTAGTTGAGGTTTCCATCTGCCTATTCAACCTTAACACCCGACACTTATAGGTTGTTCATATTACCGATCCAAAGTTGATCAATAATATGACCCAACACAAGGCAAATTATTCTCTAAGTCTGTTGTACTACGACTTTCATTCACTATTTCCAGTTAGGGAACTTGGCACGCTGCAACAACCCTTAAACATCTACACACAGTCCCTTAAATATCTACGACTTCCCTTCATTTGTTGTGAAATTCCATTGGAGGGATCCTCACATACTACGTTGTTTTTATGGGCATAGAACAACCCTTAAGCTACCCTATGAAACTCCATAACAGGTTTGTAAGGGGTTTGGTCTACCCACAACAACTTTCTCAAGGTTGTGGTTGCCACTTCCAAGGGTTGTCCACCCACAAACGCCCTCAACACAGACCCAAAACTTGGATCTACTCCCGTGGACATCCTGCACAACAATTCAGTCACCAACAAAAGCCCAAAAGAATATTTTCCTCCACGTTGGTCTCTCTCTTTTTTCCTGCGAACAAGATAGAAAAATATTTCACCTCCAACGAGCTCTTCTAATGCTTCTGTGGCACTTTGGATGTGTCTCAACCATTTTCAACTCAACTTCTATTTATATCAATGTTAAGGGCTTCCTAAAACATATTTATTGGGCTTGTAAAACTATGATATCACTTATTATCATCAAGTCAACTTGACCACACATGTGCAAAACCCAACCATATACTTCAAAAATTCATAACTCTATTTTTACAACTCGGAATGAGATGATCTTGATTACGTTGGACTCGTCTCGATGAGAGATACCATCCTTGTACGTCACATGTCTAAATGTTCCCATGGTTTTGTCCCAAATCAATATGGCTAAAAACCTTCAAGCTTGGTTTCCAAGCCCACAAGTGACCCTTATGGTGCTCCACCCTCGAAGCCCTGAATGCTAGAGCCTAGACTACCTCCCAAGCTACTGAAAAATAACCACGCACTCTTAGTAAGGGATGTACTTCCATGACTAGGAATTAATTCATAATCATCATCACTACTCGCAAAAATCGCCCAACTCTTGGTGCTTACCCTTGCAACAATCCTTCTAGCATGAAATAAGTTTATCTCAGAAGTTTCTCCATCATTGGAGGCATCTTGCTTCTTCTTCTTCTACTGTATAACTTTCCAATCCATCCATTATTCCTTATTTGCATATGTGGAAGTACCCTTTCCCCCACTGACCACACACTCTTCTTGGGATGCAAACTCTCCCTCTAAACCTGAAAACTCCTGCTAGAACACAACTCCCTTAGAGCCTCTACAATCTAGACCTTCTTCTCTAGAACATGTACTTGCCCCTCTGAAGCCTGCACCTGCACCTACTCCTTCTTCTTCTTCCCTTGTTCCATAGGCTTTCCCATCAACCTATATATGTCATCCTATCTAACTCTAAGCACAATACCCACTGAGATAGAGCTGCTAGGCTTGAGTCTTACCTTCCCATCCTGGAATAAGACCTCAAACACCTTCTTCTCGATCATTGAGATAGATATCATGTTATATCTGAGTCCTGGTACAAATAGTACATCCCATAACTGCATGACTCATCCTCTCTCCATCCCGAATGGCACAACTCCTGATCCTCGAATCTCCTTCGAACTCTTGTCACCCAACAGCATGTGCAACTTTGATTTCCATTCAACTAGAGTCTCAAAAACATCTTGCAACCTTGTCATATGTTTTGACACACCACCGTCCACTTAGCATCCATCATCGTCGATAATAACTTGGGAGAAATGAGAGATCATAGCAAGGTCCTCTTGGTGAAAGAATCTATATTAGCAGAAGTGGCAACACCGGCAACCTACTTCCCCTTATTATTCTCATCATCTCCCTTATTCTTCACCAAACATCTTGATGAAAAACAACCCATCTTACCATAGTTGAAACACTTGAATTTAATCAAGTCCTTCTTCTGCTTACCCTTCATTCATTCTGCAAGTGCAATTTCATCATATGAAGCCCTCTTCTTCAGATGAATATCCTTACCTCACCACTCCTCCTTAATGAATTTGTCCCACAGCCTATTCCAGTCTGACAACTTCTCTCTGGAAATAATCCCTCTGATGAAGAGCTTCCATTCCTTAATGAACCCTTTCAAGGCGATACTCACCATATCATTCTCTTAAATAGTCACACTGATGGAAACAATCTCATCTTTGACATGAGACAATCTCGTCAGATACGAAGTCACTCCTTCACCTTGTATCCTCTTGGTGGAATTCAACTTATCCTCTAATACCAATACACGTTTCTTGTTCTTATTCTGGAAAAAAATCTAAAGATACATCCACATCTCATGTGCATTGTTCTTCCCAAACTAATGACATATTAGGGGATCCTTCAAACCATCAAGGATGATCAATATCATCCTCGTATCCAAATCCTTGTGCACTTCCAGCTCCTTTAGTTCACTTACCTTCTTTATGGATTTCTCTACAAACTCCTGGATTCTATTGATCTACAAGACCGACTTGATCCTTTCCTTCCATGGACTATAGTTGGAAAACCCTTCCAACTCGTCCTCGCACCACATATGAGCTTGTAACTTCGACATTGTCACGTACAATGCGACCAACTCCCTCTTAAGTTGTACTTCATTGTGCACAACTCTGATTCACTATCTTCCAAAGTAGCTCAGACACGCTCTGATATCAAGCTAAGTTTCCAAGAACTACTTTTCACAATGGAAAATATATAGTAATTCACATATCCACAAGTACACACAAGTTTTAGCAAAACATTGTACAATAATGTATAACCTAATATTTTTTATATTAAAACAATCTCAATAACATGACTATCTACGGAATACAAGATACGATGACAATCATGGTGCATAATCTATGTTGTATCTCGTCTTGCCAGTCCTCCGCTCTCGTTCTGCTCTCTAGCTACCCGTTAGTCCATCAAAGTACAACACATAGAATCTCTAGGAGGGATGCCACCTAACACTATTGAAGTCACTTTTGTTGTAATGAACACGGGTTGATCCAATCTGTTCTCTAGGGTAGACAATACCTGAGCTCCAATATGCCAATCTAGCAGTCACTTTTGTCCATCAAGGTGTTGCACATTATGCTCCAAACTTCACCCTCACTTAAGTTGTCACACCTCCTTTAGGACTGCTAGTGACAGGCTACTTTTGGTAGCCAACACACTTCCCTCCATCAGTCCAATGTCTCCCAACTCTTCATTATAAGTTCTGCTCCTAGTTGAGTTTTCTGACTGCCCAGTCAACTTCAACACATGGCACTTATATGTTTCTCATAATATTGATCCAATATTGGTTAATACTATGTCCCAACACAAGACAAATTATACTCTAAGTCTGTTGTACGAAAACTGTCATTCACTATTCCTGGTTAGGGCAGGTGTCATGTTGCAACAACCCTAAAATATACCCACATAGTCTCTCAAAAAGTTGCGGGTTCCCTTCATTTGCTACGACCTTCCCTTAGAGGGATCCTCACGTCCTACACTATTATTCTTGGCATAGGCAAAACCTCAAGCTTCCCTATGCAACTCTATACGAGGTTGGTAAGGGTTGTGGTCTACCCACGACAACTTTATCAAGGTTGCAGTTGTGTCTTCCAAGTATTATCTACTCACAAACACCCTCAACATAGACCTAGAACTTAACTTTACTACCTCATCCCTCATTTACATCAATTTGATCACCAACAAAAGCCTAAAACAATCTTCTCCTCCACATTAGTCTCTCTCCTTTTTCTCGCGGCCAAGGTAGAAAAGCATTTCTCCTCCAATGAGCTCTTCTTATGCTTGTGTTGCACTTTGGATGTGTCTCAAATAATTTCACATCACCTTCTACTTATATCCATAAGAAGGGATTCCTCAATCGTCCTTACTAGGCTTCTACAACTGTCATATGGCTTATTAGCATCAAGTTGACTTAACCATACATGCACAAAACCCAACCATATACTTCAAAAATTCATAACTGCATTTTTACAGCTCAAAATCAGATGATGTTCATTGCGTCGGATGTGTCTTAACTAGAGCTATCATCCTTATCCATCACATGTCAAAATGTTCCTATGGTCTTGTCCCAAATCAAGATGGGTGCAAAACCCCAAGCTTGGGATCCAAGCCCAAAAGTGACCCTTATGGTGCTTCACCCTCCAAACCCTGAACCCTAGAGCTTGGACTACCTCCCAAGGTACTCAAAAATAAACACCCCCTCTTAGCAAGGGAGGTACTTATAAGACTTGGAACTAATTCACCATCATCACTACTTTCTACACTCACCCAATTCTTGGCGCTCACCATTGCAACAATCCCTATGGCATGAACTACGTCTCTCTCAGAAGTGTCGCTATCATTGGATGCATCCTTCCTTTATTCTTCTCTTGTATCTCTCTCCAATCTCTCCATGATTCCTTGGTGGTAGATTTTGAAGCACCCTTTCTCCCCACTAAGCACATGATATTCTTGGGCTTCAAACTCTCCCTTAGAACCTGCAAACTCCCTCTAGAACTCGACTCCCTCTGAGCCTATAGAAACTGGACCTTCTTCTCTAGAACCTGTACCTTCTCCCATGAAGTGTTCACCTTCACCTGCTCCTTCTTCTTCTTCTCCCCATGATACATAGGCTTTCCTGTCAGCCTATATAGAACATTCTCTCTAACTCCAAGGAAAACACCCACAGAGTTAGAGCCTCTGGGCCTGAGTCTTTCCTTCCCATCCTGGAAAAAGACCTCAAACCCTTTCTTCTCAATCATCAAGATTGGTAACAAGATATATATCAATCTTGGTTCGAATAGTACATCATGGACCCGCATCACTCATAATGTCTCCATCCTGAATGACACAACTCTCAATCCTCAAATCTCCTTCTAACTCTTGTCACCCAACACCATGTGGAACTTCGAGTCCTGTTTAGCTAGACTCTCAAAAACCTCCTATGACCTTGTCATATATTTCAACACCCTACTCTCCACGTACCATCCATCATCATCGTTAGTACCCTATGAGAAATGAGAGATAATAGCAAAATCCTCCTCCTCCAACCTCCCGGTGAGAGCATCTATCTTAGTGGAAGTGGAAACATCGGTGACCCACTTCCCCTTTTTCTTCTTGTCATCTCCCTTCTTCTTCATCATACATCTTGATGAAAAATGACCCATCTCGCCACAGTTGAAACACTTGACTTTAGTCATGTACTTCTTCTTCTTACCCTTTATTCATGCTGCAAGTGTCATGTCATCATCAAAAGCCCCGTTCTTTGGATGAAGATCCTCGTCTCACAACTACTCCTGAATGAATTCATCCCATGTCCTATTCCAGTATGGAAACTTCTCTCTAGCAACAATCTGTTTGATGAAGAGCTTCAATTCCTCAGGGAACCCTTTCAAGGAATTCCTCACCATATCATTCTCTGAAATAGTCACATCGATGGTAGCAAGATCTTCTTTGACCTAAGACAATCTCATTAGATACAAAGTCACTCCTTCGCCCTATATCATCATGGTGTACTTCAACTTATCCTCCAATACCGGTACTTGATTCTCCTTATTATTCTGGAACAAATTTTGAAGAGCCATCTAGATCTCATGTACACTATTCTTCCAGAAAAATGAGGTATTAGAGGATCCTTCACACCATCAAGGATGATCAATATCACCCTCGTATCCAAATCCTTGTACACTTCCATCTCCTTTGAGTCAGTTAGCTTGATGGACTTCTCGGAAAAAATCCCAGATATTGTTGACCTACAAGACCAGCTTGATCCTTTACTTCCATGGATTAAAGTTGGACAACCCTTACAAACTGTCCTCATACTAGAGACCAGCTTGTAACTTTGACATTGTAACCTATAATGTGACCAACTATCTCTTATGTTGTACTTCATTGCACACAACTCTGATTCGCTCAGACACGCTCTGATGCCATGTTGAATTTCCATGATCTTGGATCTAGGATAGAATCTTAGAATCTTTGATGCTACCAAACCAGGAATCTCAACAAGAACTACTGTGCACAATGGAAAATATAAAGCAAAAATCACATATGCGCAAGTATACACAATTTTTAACAAAATATTGTACAATAATGTACAACCCAATGTTTTTTATACTAAACCAATCTGAGTAATACCAAAGTCTATGGAATACAATATACAATGACAATCATGATGCAGGCTCTATGTCATATCTCATCTTGGCAGTCCTTCGCTCTCGTTCTGCTCTCTAGGTGCACAAGGTCCATCAAAGGACAACACATAGAGTCTTTAGTAGGGATACCACCTAACACCATTGCAATTCGCTTCTGCTGTAATGAACACGGGTTTATCCAATATGTTCTCTAGGATGGAAAATAAGTAAGCTCCATCCTATCAATTTAGGAGTCACTTTCGTCCATCAAGGTGCTGCACATTTGGTTCAAAACTTCATCCTCATTTCAGCTATCACACCTCCTTTAGGATTGCTAGTCACAGGCTACTTTTGGTATCCAACATGTTTCACTCCATCATTCCAATGGCTCCCAAATCTTCCCTCTAAGTGTTTCTCCTAGTTGAGGTTTCTAACTTTTGAGTAAATCTCAACACATGGCATTTATAGGCTACTCATAAGACTAATCCAAAATTGGTCGATACTACGACCTAACACAAGACGAATTCTGCTCAAAGTCTGTTATACTACATCTATCATTCAGTCTTCTTGGTTAGGCCACTTGGCATTCTGCAACAACCCTAAGACATCCACACAAAGTCTTTCAAACATTTGTGGCTTCCCTTGATTTGTTGTGGCCTTCTCTTGGAGGGTTCCTCACCTCTTACATTGTTGTTCTAGGCATATACCAACCCTCAAACTACCCTACGCAAATATGTAATAGGTTGGTAAGGGTTGCATTCTACCCACAACAAATTTCTCAAGGCTTCAATTGCCTCTTCCAAGGGTTATCCATCCACAAACGCCCTCAACATAGACCCAGAAATTGACTTTAATCCCTCATTCCTCCTGCACAGCAACTTGGTAATCAACATAAGCCCAAAATATTCTTCTTCTCCACGTTGGTCTCTCTCCTTTTGCCTCCGGCCAAGACAAAAAAATATTTCTCCTCCAACGAGCTCTTCATATGCTTGTGTTTCACTTTGGATTTATCTGAAACAACTTCACATCACCTTCTATTTATATCCATAAGAAGGGCTTCCCCAAACACCCTTATTGGGCTTGTATAATAGTCATATGGCTTATTATCATCAAACCGACTCGACCATACATGTGCAAAAACCAACCATATACTTGAAAAATCCATAACTCCATTTTTACAACTTAGAATCAGATGAACTTCATTGTGTCAAATTCATCTCGACAAGAGATATCACATGCATCCATCACATGTAGAAACTTTCCCATGTTATTGTCCAAAATCAAGATGGGTACAAAACCCCAAGCTTGGGTTCCAAGTCGACAAGTGACCCTTGTGGTGATCGACCCTCCAAACCCTAAACTTACCTCCCAAGCTACTCAAAAATCAACACTCCCTCCTACCAAGGGAGGTACTTCCAAGACTAGGAAGTAATTCATCATCATCACTACTCACAACACTCACCCAACTCTTGGTAATCACCACTACAACAATCCCTATAGCATTAACTACGCCTCTCTTGGAAGTGTTGATATCACTGGAAGAATCTTACTTATTCTTCTTCTCTAGTATCACATTTCAACCCCTCCACGATTCCTTCCTGGAAGATGTGGAAGCAATCATTCCTCCCACTAAGCACATACTATTCTTGGGCTGCAAAGTCTCCCTCTAAACTTGCAAACTGTCACTAGAACTCAACTCCCTCTAAGGCTCTAGAATCTAGACATTATTCCCTTTGAACCTATACCCGCCCCTCTGAAGCCTACACCTACACCTGCTCCTTCCTCTTCATTCCATGATCCATAGGCTTTCATTTCAGCCTATATATACCATGTTCTCTAACCCTAAGAACAATACCCATGGAGCTAGAGGCTCTAGGCCCGAGTCTTGCTTTCTCATCTGGGAAGAAGACCTCAAACCCCTTCTTCTCGATTAGCGAGATAGATATCACACTATATCTAAGTCCTGGTATAAACAATACATCCTAGACCCACACCAATCATCCTGTCTCCATCCTGAATGTTACAGCTCCCATTCCTCGGAACTCCTTCTGACTCTTTTGCCCAACACCATGTGGAACATTGAGTTACATTAAGATAGAGTCTCAAAAACCTCCTGTGACTTTGTCATATGTTTCGTACACACCACTATCCACCTACCATCCATCCTCATCAATAGTACCTTGTGAGAAATTAGAGAACATAGGAAATCTCACCTCCTTCAACCTCCTAGTGAGAGCATCTATCTCAATACAAATGGAAACACTGGTGACTTGCTTCCCCTTCTTCTTCTCATCATACCCCTTCTTCTTCATTAGACATCTCGATGAAAAATGACCCATATCGCCATAGTTGAAAAACATAACTTTACTCAAGTTCTTCTTGTTCTTACCCTTCATTTGTGCTACAAGTACCATGTTATCATCTGAAGCCCTCTTCTTTGGATGAAGATCCTCGTCTCGTGACTCATCCTAAATGAATTTTTTCCAATGCCTATTCCAGTCTAGAAAGTTCTCTCTGGCAATGCTCCCTTTGCTGAAGAGCTTCCATTCCTTAGTGAAACCTTTCAAGGTGATCCTCACCAAATCATTCTCTAAAATAGTCACATTGATGACAGCAAGCTCATCTTTGACTTGAGACAGTATCGTCAGATACGAAGTCACTCCTTCACCCTGTATCATCTTGGTGGACTTCAACTTATCCTCCAATACTAGTACCTATTTCTCGTTGTTATTCTGGAATAAATTTCAAAGATCCATCCACATCTCATATATATTGTTCTTCCTGGACAAATGAGATATTAGGGGATCCTTCACACCATCAAGCATGATCAATCTCACCCTCGTATCCAAATCCTCATACACTTCCCTTTGGGTGAGTTGGCTTCTTGATGGCTTTCTCGGAAAACTCCCAGATACAATTGACTTGTAAGACCTACTTGAACCTTTCCTTCCATGGACTATAGTTGGAAAACCCTTCCAACCTGTTCTCATACTAGAGACCAACCTGTAACTTTGACATTGTCACCTACAATGTGACCAACTCCCTCTAAAGATGTACTTCATCGTGCACAACTGTAATTCACTGTCTTTCAAATTATCTCATACACTCTCTAATACCATGTTAAATTTCCATGATATTAGTTCAAGGATAAAATCTTAGATTCTATGATGCTACAAAACCAATAATCTCAAAAAGAAGTACTTTTCACAATGAAAAATAGAAAGTAGTAAATCACATATGTACAATAATATACAATCCAACATTTTTATATGAAACCAATCTGAGTAATACAATAGTTTATGGAATACAAGATACAATAGCAATCATGTTGTAGATTCTATGTTGTATCTCATCTTACTGGTCCTTCGCTCTCGTTCTACTCTATAGATGCCCCTTAGTCCATCAAAGGACAACATATGGAGTCTCCAGGAGGTCTGCCACCTAATACTGCTGCAAATCATTTCTGCTGCGATGAACACAGGTTGATATAATCTTCTCCCTAGGCTGGTCAATACCTAAGCTTCAATATGCCAATCTAGCAGTCACTCTTGTCCAACAAGTTGCTGCACATTAGGATCCAAACTACACCCTCACTTTAGCTTCCACATCTCCTTTAGGATTGCTAGTCATGAGCTAATTTTGGTTGCCAACACACTGCCCTTCATCAGTTAAATGGCTCCCAACTCTTCACTATAATTTTTGCTTCTAGTTGAGGTTTCCAACTACCCATTCAACCTCAAAACATGGAACTTATAGACTACTCATAAAACCAATTAAAAACTAGTTAATACTATGACCCAACATAAGACAAATTCTTCTTTAAGTCTGTTGTACTACAATGGTCATTCATTGTTCCTGGTTAGGGCATGTCGCACACTGCAACAACCCTAAAACATCCACACAAAGTCCCTCAAACAGTTGCAACCTATGTTCATTTGTTGTGGCCTTCTCTTGGAGGGATCCTCACCTCCTACATTTTTGTTTTGTGCATAGAAAAACCCTCAAATGGCCCTATGCAACTCTGTAACAGGTTAGTAAGGGATGTTGTCTAGCCACAACAACTTTCTCAAGGCTGTGACTACCTCTTCCAAGGGTTATCCACCCACAAGTTCCCTCAACAAAGACCCAAAACTTGACTCTACTCCCTCTTTCCTTCTGTACAACAATCTGGTCACCAACAGAAGACCAAAACAATTTTCTCCTCCACGTTGGTCTCTCTCTTTTTGCCTGAGGCCAAGACTAGAAAAATATTTCTCCTTTAACGAGCTCTTATTATGCTTGTGTTGCACTTTGGATGTGTCTCAAACAACTCCACATCACCTTCTATTTATATCCATAAGAAGGGCCTCCTGCAACATACTTATTGCCCTAGTACAACTGTCATATGGCTTATTATCATCAAGCCGACTTGACCATACATGTGCAAAAACCAACCATATACTTCAAAAATTCATAACTCCATCTCTACAACTCAGAATCAGATGATATTCATTGCGTCGGATGCGTCTCGATGATTGTTATCATCATCATTCATCATGTATCAAAATTTTCCCATGGTTTTGTCCCAAATCACGATGGGTGCAAAACCCCAAGCTTGGGTTGTGTTATCACATTAACTCTATTTTTTAGAAAAATTTAGAAGATGCTGATAGTTTCAGCTTCAACACTTTTAGTTGTAATAAATAGGGAAATCATTGATAGCAGGGCTATCAATGAGTTAATATTATAATAATGTTTTCTAAAGAAATTCACTAACAACGGGCTTATCCGCATTTCCGATATAATTGAGTGACCAACTGTTAGCACCAAAAATGAATTTCAAATTTAAATTTAGGAATTACGCTGACCACATCAGCAACAATGATAAGGTTTTCAAGCATTCCACAGGTAAGTTTAATGTTAAACCATTGATTTTTCCAATGCCATCAGTATATTGTTTATCGATTAACCATGGTTTAAAACGTGTATTCCCTTGATTGTAATAATTTTCGTGAATTGTAATTATTTCCCCTCTCCACTGATTAAACTCATTTCAATTTGTAAATTTGTGATTTCTTTTTATGTTTTGTTATTTTTTCGTGGGATTGGTAACATCTGGTAATATTTCATCTGACTTCTCCCGCAAAGATGAAAAATCAAATCCCAGTTTTTTGGTTTCTAAATAAAGTCTGTGATGGGGGAAGGAAGCAAGGCTAACCAGGACAAGCCCAAAGCACTAGATATATTAATGATCTATCCTAACATCCAAAAGAAGTTATAGCAGAGCAGGTAGGAGCTAACATTCCCACAGTCAGTGATTTTTAAAGAAGTGGGAGCTCACATCTCCATTGTCAGCGATTTTCAGGAACAAAAGTTGACATCTCTGTTGTCAGTGATTTTGAAGGGGAGCACTAACATCTCCATTTTCAGTGAATTTTGGTAAGAAAAATGCTAGCATTCCCACTATCAGTAAATTATAAAACAACAGGAACAAAGGAAAAGCTGACATTCAGTCTGTTAGTGAAATTGCCAATTAAAACTATGTTTTCCCTGTAAAGAAAAATAATTTTGGGAACACTTTCCAAACAAACAAGAATTAATTATATGAAACCAAAAGAGGATTTTGTCCAAAACAGACCATTTTTGAAAAAGCTCTCTCAATTTTCTAACATATATCATGGTTGTTGATGTTTGAAGGGATCACTCTACCTTATTTTTCAGGATCTCGTGAGGAAAAATATCATGGACATTTGTTGACTTGGATGCCACCTCACCAAATTTGACATGTTGCTGGGGAAATTATATGTGTTATAATTCCAAGATTAAATTATCAGTCTAGGACTCGTAAGCTTCGAGGCACAAGCACAGGTAACGTAGGATCAGAGCATCTAATATTAACTAACATCATGAAATTTGAAATATATTCCTTGATTAAGTATGAAATTTCTATTACTAGTTTGAAACTAATCTACTGATAAGCAAAGCAGTAACTTTAATCAAATAATGAATTAATTAAACTTACTGAGAAATCATGGAAAATAATGAATAATCTATTCAAATGAGTGCTACTTGATTCAAAACAATTCGACATGTAAAAGATAATATTTATTCCTAAAGCTAATTATTCACACAATGAAATTTATTAACAAAAGGTCTTTATTTCCATAAATTGCAAAATAAAAATTTGATTAACAATGATAATTACTCTATTGAAATCACACAACTCACGCTTCCAAACTAGATTTTTCTAATAACTAAATCAGAGAAATTCTAAGTCCAGAATGCAGCTAAGTACAGAACGTGTCATGAGTACAAAACACAGCCTCAGTAAAGAACACGACCAGTGAGTACAGAATGCAGTTGAGTACAGAATGTTGTTGAGTGCAGAATGTGGCCAAGTAAAGAATGCGGCTAAGTACATAATGTGATCGAGTGCTTACTCCACAACCTGCAAAGTGAAACCAATAACAATGCACTCATTACCCTCTACTCAAATTGTTGCCCTCTACTCAGATCTACAAAACATAAATGAATCTAGAATGCAAATTGAAGTTCTGGAGTTCTGAAAACTATTTAGTAAACAATTTGGAAATGAAATATAAATCTTTTGACTGAAACAAAACACACTTCCGAAAACTATTCCTGGGATCACACCATAAATCAAGAATAAATTACATAATCTAAAATGTAGAAATAAATTGCAAAAACAAATTGACAAAAAAATTAAATCTACTTCAAACCATTTACAAGAAATAAAATATAAAAAAGAAATAAACACACTTACATATTCTATGTTAACCCCCCAAACATGATGGGTTCAGGTGGCCTTTCTTGTTGTTGATGGTGATGCACCAGCCAACATTCAGCGGATCACCCTGGTATGAAGTGCCAACTAGACCTCACACTGTTTGGTGTTGGAGTCCCATTTGGTATGATGGCCCAGTTTCCATTATCTTAAAGCTTTGCCTCAGCTCTTTCTTGTCAACAGAGGAGAGTGGTTTGCTTTGTCTTCAAGTATTGAGGTTCACATGCTTGATGATTTCTAGTGTTTCTTGTGTCAAAGGTTCTTTCATCCTAGAGGGAGAGGGTGTGAGTGAGTCCCAAATCGGATGGGAGGAAGCCCTAAATCAGTTAGGAACACATAGCACAACAGGACATGCACAAGTTCTGGATGAGAAATCCATACGGATGTGCTAGTCACAACACACAAGGAAAGATAACAAGTACAACATATAAAGTAGTCAGCGCAAATGCGATGGTTGTTATAGCAAGTTTACATGAAAGGTGTGTCTGATGTCTGGGGAGGTAACCAACATGGGTAGGACAACGTTAACATTTCATACAACACATTTTCATTAATATATATGTATTAAGACAATTGAATGATTTCAAGTGTTAAACATAGGTTAAAGAAACATGTATTATAAGTGTTCAAGGTTATTCTTACAACAGTTACAACACGTGCGAAAACATGATGGCCCTTGAGTAGGCTTCTAAATTAAGCAACAGTTACAAGACACATCATTACACCATACATCACTAACCCCATGGGCGGAGCATTGGAGCCACTACTTACTCCTCAAAGAAAATAATACAAACTCTCAAGGCTATGTGGGAGGAGTCAAGGTGAAAAAAGTCCCTTGGATGTACAAATTAGGGGGTATTTATTGCCAAGTGTGAAAGTAACCCCTTGTGGTTGTTCAACTTCCCTCTTGATTGTTTGACTTCCATAACCTTTCGACTTTACATGACTCTTCATATGACAAGTGGGTCCCTTGGACTTCCACACATTACATTGATTGATAGCATGGCCCATAGTAGAGATGTGGATGACATGACTCATGACAAGACTCGACATCACAGTGCTAGTACATTTGTGTTGTTGTTGGTGTGCATGTCAAGCTACAATGTTGTTGAGTGATGGATATCCTCATGGTGTGTCATAGCTTCACCTCTGCATGGCAAGGTGTACTATGTCTTTGATGGTCATTGGGTTCACTTGATGTTGCATTTGTGCATTGCTCCTTGCCTGTATGTTTGCATGCTTGACAAGTTTGTCCATTCACGAAAGTGCAAGTTCATCTGTCCGTCTGTGCGTGAACACATCTTGCATGTTTGCTCATCCATCCGTCCGTGAACACATCTCTTGCATGATTGTTCGTTTGCGAGCACATCTCTTTGCATGCATCATTTGTTCATCTGTTGGAGAACATGTCCTTCTGCTTGTACTCCCTTTGCTCATCCCATCTGTCGTCACGCCATGTTTGTTTGTGTACCTGTATCTGCAATCACTCATGACGAGAAAACATCAAATCCACAAATATCCTAATTTACCATGAAGCATAATTGTTTCAGATGTGGGTCACCGGCAAAGAAGAAAAAGTTGCAAGCTTCAAGCTGGGATGGAGGCTCTGAGCACTGCTGGTGAAAACTATGAAAAGTCAGTTGGATATGGTGACAGGAAATTCGGATCGGGAATGACTGTCCATGGGTTCTAGCTCACCTAGAGGACAAAACTGCACAATTCTTTGGAGGAGAAGTCTAGGCTACAGGAAGGTTGGGAAGAGAGGATCTGTGCAATTTTTGGAAGGAGCAAGTAGTGGGATCCTGGCAGCCAAAACTGCGCAATTCCTGGAGGGAATTGGCAGCTCGCTATTGGGGCCTTGGCAGCAAAAATTGCGCAATTCCTAGAGAGAACTGGCAGTCAGTTGCTAGAGCTTGGTAGGAAAAACTGCGTAATTCCTATAGGGAACTGGCAGTCAGCTATTGGAGCTTGGCAGCGAAAACTGCATAATTCCTAGAGGGAACTGGCAGTCAGCTATTAGGAGCTGCTGGCGGGAAAAAGTACTCTGATGCTGGAAGGATGGCTTGCTGATCACCTCTATACAATTTTTGGGTTGAGAAGACTTCTGGGCATTAGAGGGCTTGCTCATGAAATCTGCGTAGTTTTTTGAGTGAGCATCTAGTTGGCTGACTGGTGAGCTAGCGGGAAAAACTGTGCAATTTTCTAAGGGAGACAAGGAGGGGCACTAGGTGTTTGTCTAGCCTATATAGGAAACTTTCTCAGTCATCGATTCAGGCAAGGTCTGTAGTCTCTATGCAATTTTTGAGCGGAGTTAGTCCCGGGGTGACTACTGGGTCAAACTCTCTAGTTGACCAACAGGAAGGTTCATTAATCAGCTTGCGGGCAGCGGAACTTGAAATGGCTTGCTTGGCGCTTATGCACTATTAGGGGTGATAGTCAATTGAGTCGATGGTAGGGTAAAGGTCCAGCTATCAGAGGGTGATCTGGTCATCATAGCTTCAGCAGAGTGACTAAGTGTGGGAGTGAGTGAAAAGGTGCATACGTGAACTTGCAAACGCACACTTAAATGACTTGATGACGAGATGACTCAAACCATCCAGACACACATGTTCAACAATTAAAAATAGTACACAGATCAATAAAAATGAATGTATAAATCAAGATACCTTTTTAAATGCAAAATAAAAAGCTTTTAATGTTGATGTAGAACTTGAATCTGGATAATTGCATACAACATCATCCCAACTATCTTCATTCAACAATTTAACCATTTGTTCTTGGATTTTCATGTAAACTTTGTGATTGCATAGATAAAGTAACAAAAAGTTAATATAATGATATGTATAACAAATACTACCAAGAACAACATGTTTTATTTAAAAGAAAATTATAATCTAAAAATAAATAAAAATAATTCAACAAACTTACTTTTGAAATTCCTCACACATTTCCTCTAGAAATAATTCCCCTGACCTCACACGTGATAATATTGTTTTGACAATTTTTTCATCTTTCACTCCTTGCATTTCTCTCCAAGGTGTGATAGTCATATCTTCTGGAAGTTGCTTCATTTCGTGACCTGATTTATTGCTGCTACATATCAATGGCTTAGACTTTTTGACCTTTTGGTTTTTAATGCCGATGTTTTCCCATATACTAAAAATCTCATCAATCAACTCCCATAAATCTCCAGTTATAAATGCCAACTGGAAAATGTTATCGACACCTCTGAATAAATCACTAATTGTGTTGCCTTTTCCACCTTTTGAATTGGTTTTCTCTTCAATTTGATAGCCTATTTCCATACAACATTATTTTTGGAAATCGACAGTAACATTTATCCTATCCCCACCACATTTTTCTTGAAATTCACTATGAATAAATCTAACCCTTTGGATGAAATTCATAGACATCCTATATTCATTATCTGAATTATGATCCCATGCCACTAAATTTGCTTCTATATTTGATAAACCAGCATAAAATGATACACTTCATTGTTTCAAAACATGGGTTATTAGGATATTCCTCCATCAATTGTCTTTGAGCTTCTACAGAATGGTTCCCCCCAAGCACATAATAATTATATTCAAAACATTTTGACTTATCAAATGATTCTTTGTTGGGAACTTGAACTGGATCAACAAGAAGCACATAACTAACCACATGAGCATATGGATTTTCCCTCATCAATGTCTTCAAGTTTTGAACATGCAGATTATGTGGCTTTCTGACTTGATATTGACATTGTCCTTCACTTGCCTTATAAGTTTGTTTGATATTAAGCTGAAATGTACGACCAACATCAATTAAGTTTCTCTTTGTCAAATTCTATTGAATGGAATTTTGTTTTGTTTTGATAATTCCATCCTCTAAATCAGCTCGTGGTGTAATGATTTTTGTGCTTTCTTTTGAAGTTTCGTAATGTTCTTGACTGCTAGTAATGACTACTTCAAAATCTTCAACTTTACTTTTATTCTTCATAACATTCTCATCATTAATTGTAACAAATTGAGCTTTGGAACATGGTGGGTCTTTAATCCAACGTTAGTCTATGAAATCATGATCAACACTTATTTTTCTCTCATCATGAGTTTCCTTTACTACCCTTTCGCCATTAGTAAACATTTCTTGTAGCAATCTTGTCAAACTTGTCTTCAAATCTTCCATGTTTCCTTTAATTTTTTCTTCTATACCATCCATCTTAGCTTCCACATCATTCATCTTAGCTTCCACGCCTTTCTTTAAACCATCCATCTTAGCTTCCATGTCTTTATTTAAACCATCCACCTTATCTTCCATGCCACCCATCTTAGCTTCCACGCCTTTCTTTAAACCATCCATCTTATCTTCTGTTACTTTTTGTGAGGGTGAATTTTTTTGCACTTGGTCTTGTAATTTTGATATATCATGTTGCATTTATTCCTTTTTTTCATGAGTCATGCTAGAACTTTCAGGTTGCTTACTAATTTTTCCCATTTTCTTTCTTTGGGGAATCAATTAATGATAATAATTCTTCACTAAGCCCTTTGAATTCCTTCAAACTATTTTTTCAACCAAATTTATGGAAAATTTTAAGAAAACTGCACAACGTTTTCACTTTGTAGGATTTTGATATTAAATCGGTTGTATCTATGTAATTTCACATCTCCAATGTCTAAAATTGCAACTTGCGGTACCTCTAAGTCCTCTTTCCAACCCCTCAAGTCTGATCAAGATTGGATTCTGCAAGGAAGAGTTATGCCAAATCTACCATGATGACTTCATTATAGACTGGTTCAAGAGATTGAACTTGTACAAAGTTCCACGTGTCACTATTTTGACCTTAGGACCTGAAAACAATACAAAGCAAACTATAGGTTGTCCTATTTCTGTGACTATTTACGAAATTTCAATCTGATGCTTAGCAAGAAAGTTATGATGATTTTCCCCAAGTCACCTTAGATTTGGGATGTAATTCGGGAGCCTGCAAAAACCCTAAATGTTTTGGATCATATCTCCAAAAATATAGTGAAAGAAGATCTGAAACTCGAGTGCAAGCTTCATCAAGATTTTTTCTCAAATGGGTTTTAATTTCAGAGTTTGAAACTTTGTAGAAAAAACATTATAGGGAAAATTCCATGATTATCTATTTGTAATGGAATTTTGGAGATTGCAAAAATCCTAAATTCCTCAGGTCATATCTTTGAAAATATAGCGAGGCAATATCTGGAATTTGGACCCGAGGTTCAGAATAATTTCATCTCAAATGAGTGTTTTTTTTAGCTTCTAATATTTCTTATAGAAAGACTTATATTGAAAATTCTATGATGGCCTGTTTGGATCAGTGAAACCTTAGAATCCAAAGCTCTGATACCAAATTTAATGAAACCAACTCACAAAAAGATAGAAAAGACAGATCAACGACTTAAAAATTAGCCTCTTCGAGGGGGAAACCTCCTTTACATTACACAAATTAAAAATTCATGGATGATACAAATCTCAAGACCTCCTTTCTATATATAGGAGTCGTATGGGGTCCCAATACAATCAGAGCCTACATAACAATAATATTGTAGGGCCACAACAATAACAATAGTGGGATTCTATGGGGCATAATGATAACAACATGGGGACTATATGGGCATAATAATACAATAAGGGGGTCACACTAATAATAATAATGGGTTACACTAGTATTATAGGGACCTAACAAAGGATCTCTTGCTCCCTCATCTTTCTTTTGTTCTTCTATGGGAGGCCATCGGGGATGGTGAGGTGAGTCTTGCAAAGGTTCAACTAGTTCAAGCCCTAATTCCTTATAGACCAACCTCGATAGGGACATAGACATAAAAACAGAGAAAGGGGAGACCACTCTTATATGATTGATCCATATTTATGAAGGAATTAAATGAAATAAAGATATAATGGAAACACGGGAATACAAAGGAAACAAAACTTCAATTCATTAATAAAAAAGTACTGAAAATTGTTTACATGCAGATTGGAAATAAACTAGCTCATTTGATGATATCTTGTCTCTAAGAAGATATGTGGAGGTCACATGCCTTTTGAACTATGTTACAATGAGGCTCAAAGCCTTATCTATTATTGAGAAACAATGGAAAACCATAAACATCCAAAAAAATAACCATAGGAGATGAAGTGCTAAAAGTTTGTGGACCTCGTTTGAGTAAATTGGTACGCTAACTTATTTATTTGATGCATACGACACCTCATTATAAATATCTATCTGAGGACTACAACTTTCAACTACAATCCACTACTAGAGCCTATGGATTTTCCCGTTTAAAAAAAAAATGTTATTTAGGGCCTCAAAATGGCACTGGAAGTTGAAGACTCAAAAAAATACCAAAAATAGTAAATTATGCTACAATTAAGGAAAGTAAAATAAACTATGATGGGGGTCCAAGTGGAATAGGCAGGTGGCCACAAATATCGATATGTATCATCATGGCATATCCTTTGAACTTTTATTTTATACAAGTTAAGATGTATTCTACTTGAAAACCCTTTAATATATTATTTTTATATTAATGGGTTAGTTTATCCAATATTAAGGATTTTTAAATTTCTTATTTATTTTATTTTTAACTTCTTACTTTAATTAAAATGAAATTTAGTAATATATATTTTTTTAAATAGTAAGTTTTGTCCTATTAAAAGGTTGGAGTTTTACTAGTTAATGTTATTGAAACTCTGAGTTCACGATAGTTTATAGTTCAAAATTCATCTAAAATATTCCAAAATAAATACAAAAGAGGTGATACTATGATTTACAAAGGTTGTAAAAAATTTCAGATAGTATAAAACTTAGGAAAGACTACTGAGAAATATAATCCTTATAAACCATAATATGACCTAAACTAAGTTAGATCGTTTCATCCACTTCTTTAGGAATCTATAAAATTGATTCTTCCTGAATATCCTCACCTCCCCTTGAACCAATAAATATTTTATAATATGAGGAGGCCCTTTGAACTAATATGTATTCTATAATTTGAGGAGGTTGACTATACACTTATAATTAAATTGGTGAATTAATGATGAAAAACATAACATCTAACCTATACCTTTCTAATATGTCTCTTCTTTTAAAGGAAGGTTTCCATAATAACTTCCATATCACTACTATTGTTATCCTCCTTCAAATAAATTTCTCCTACTGTAGTTAAAATAGAGACGTTGTCTACAAATGGTGCCTCATGACTCCAAATAACATGCTAAGTATCTATAATTGCACAAAGGGAGTAACTTCTCGGATGATTTTCGTTGAACAAACATTCTAAACTTTAATAAAATATATAATGAATTCCCTAATTCCAAGTCCACTTTTATTATATCGACTAGCAACCAACCAATGTTAAACAACAAAATGAATTAATAGAGAGTTTAGGGGGTGAATTTGGATTACGACAGCTATTGACATTTACCACAAGCCAATCTCTAATAACCTAAAAAAAATATCAATACATATTGAAGATGATTTTAAACTAGAAATGCACCAGTTGTTGTAAAAGAAACATCATAAGTCAGTAGCATATGGAAGAAGAGCATAGATGAAGAGAAATGTGATATGTTATTTGATCTAGTTGTTGCATAGTTTGAAATAGTTTCCTCAAAAACATAAATTACTAGATCTAACAATAGGAAATAAATTAATTTAAACAAAAATAAAATTTCACATAAATTCATGTAGGCCTTAAATAAACCAAAATGATCTAGGAAATGCCATGTTTGAGTTCTTCATCACTAGAAAAGAGGTCTTAAAAAAAAAATAAACACAAACATGAACATTGCAAAAGTGAGTTGCTACCATTTTCTCTTAGGGTAGATGATTGCACTTTATTTGAAGCAACAATTACAAAAAGGAGATTGTGTTGTTCTCGTGTGATTTGTAACAAGAAATATACCCTTTGTGTTTTGTTGCTACCTTTTGAGATATTGGCTAGAAATGTACATACTTGACTATGAAAGAAAATAAAATTCAAAACAATGAGCATGCATATCTCAACATTAATCTACAACATTGCTAAGGCAGCTGATCAATTTTCTTATCTTGGAGAGTTTATAAGCAAATCAACATCACTTGAACCACAATATTTGGCAGAGGCCTTCTAGATCAAACAAATAGGGAGTCAAAGGCTTGACTGTTATATTAATCTCTTGAATAGGACCTACATATCTTCTATTTTTTTACAAAAGGAGTTCAACAAGCTACAATGTTGGTTGGCCTAGGTGTTGAGTGAATTTTTTGAAACACCTTTCTCGATAGTAGTGCATAGTATGGCATTTTTTGTGTTTTCTTGGGTTGTGATTTTCATTAATGGAAATAGGCTGACCACATTTGAAGGCATAGAATCCATTTCTACATGTCTTTGTTATAGATGAAAAGAGATGTGATATTTTATGTGATCTGAGTGTATCCCAATTTTAGTGAAAGTAAAATCTTAATGTTATTCATAATATTTTATTATTGGGTTATTTCAAATTTATATGATCCTTACACAATTATGATGACAATATCTCTTACATAGACAAATTGGGACTAGACTCAACCTAATTGAAAAACAGAGAGAAAGGAAGAAGAATTCATAACACATTTATATTATAAATTAAATATATATCTATATCTATATCTATATATATATATATAGCGAGAGAGAGAGAGAGAAAGAGAGAGAGAGAGAGAGAGGTAATTGATATACACTTATTGTATAATAATACATATTATATAGCCCACGGGGCTTTGGATTGACGGTGGATGGGTGTTCTGTTAAGGCACTCCTTGCGATAGGTCACTGGTTCAAATCCCCCGTGGGTACTTAGATTAGTCTTACCGAGAAAAAATAATAAATATTATATAAATTAAGATATTCATCATTGGATCTAAATTTTTATTATACAAATTAGATATATAATATTATAATGGCGCAGTGGAATTATTAGATGCTTTTGTGCTTTTTATGGGAACTTGATGATAAATATTTTGGAAAGATACTGAATTTTATTAGTTTAAAATGTTTTTTGAATGTATTGTGGGAAATATTGTTGTCATTTATTTATATAAAAGATAAGCTAGATTACTTATATTCACATTAAAGATTGAAAATTGAATATTGTTGAAAATATTGTTTTTATAGTTTTGATACCTTATTTGGTTACGCTTTTTTTTTTTTTTTCCACTGGAAAAATCAGTAACTTTCATTATAATTTGAAAATTACATAAGTAGATGCCAAGGCATTGCAGTTTGTTCATACAAAAATCCTTTTTCAAGGAGTAGTTCTGTAGATATAAACAATATTCGATCTGAGTTCAATACAGTCTGTACAATACTATCAATTGTCCATTAGAGGACTCTGTTATATAACATAGGCTCCGGGTACTATATAGGTCTATTAACAAAAAGAACAAAAAAATTGTCATTGTCATTCATCTGTTGGGACTGTTGACCTTATTTGGTTACGCTATATTTGAAGAAATTTATTCAACATCCTAGAAAATATTTGAACTAATTGACTTCTACAAATTACACTATCAAAATTTATGGTTCCAAGAAATGTCTACTATCTTTTGAAGAAAATTATTTTGACAAAATTAATCAAATACAAAGAAAAAAATACTTAATAATAAAAATGTGCATATATTTATCCACCTAATTATATGATAATATGTGTAATACATTTTAGATTGTCTTTATTTAATTATCTCTATCACAACCTTTACACTATTTGCTACTATAATATGACACACATATCACTGGCCCACCTCACTATGTCATGGTAAAACTAATACATACCTTACCAATGACTCACCAATGGAAGTAAAACAAAAGAGAGAAAATTCCTCCACCCCACCACAAAACCTGGGGTAAAACCTTCCCTTCTTGTTTTATAAAGATTTAAGGGGCCAATGGTTACAAAAAAATCCATTCAACAGACACTAATGAATAATTTTAGGACATATATCCAAATTTTTTTCTCCATGTAAGTATTTTACACCACGGGAATTTCAAATAACTATATGTAAGTTCAAATCTGTAGATTTTCTAAGACCTAGAAACCATCATACAATCCACAACGCAAGGAGATGTACATAGATTATTAAGATTGGTATTTAACCATAATAGGTTAAATGTCAATATATACCGATTATTAGGCCTCAACACTTCAAGGCCTCTTACTGAACGTTGGGGCTAGTTAATGCATTCACAATGCAAAGAAATTATTTCTTCCCGATTATTGGGTCTCAGAAATTCAGATCCATTGAGTGAAAGTCGGGGAAAATTAATGGATGTCGCATGCAAAGAAATTATTTATTCATAGAAATTATATAGGACTTGAGATTAGCCCACTCTAATATTTACATTACAAATATTCATATCATTCTTTTATACTATATAAAGGATCAACTAATCTGGTTTTGTTGTTAACTACTTTCTAGGAATACTGCTACCATATTTTCCGAAGTATAATCTGACTTTTGGTCAGTTGACTATTAGGTAAAGAAGGCTACCAAAGGAGTAGAAATATACATAAAGTATGCATTGGGTTTTGTATCAATTATGGTGTTTCTGCTACTAACAATAGTTGATGTAGAAATATGTAGTGGGGAGCCTGTGGCTACAAGGAATGTATCAGGTGTTGATTCACCACAAGTCCTTTTGGTAGACACCATTGTGCTAAGAGATGCAATAACCAAAGGAGCTGGTAAAAAATAAGAAAGCAGTTGGAATGATGAGAAAACTAATGAGAGTGGATCTTAGTTTGGTCTTTTTATTAAGAATTCAGATCTAGATCCATATGTGTAATGTTTTAAGAATTTAGCTAAGTTATGCTTATCTTTCCTTGAATCTTAGAGATCCAAATCATGCTTATTATGTGTAATTTACTCAAGTTCAAGGTGTAGTGAAGTTTTTCTAGATGGAAGCCAACTGACTTACAATATACAAAGGGGATTTGGATAAGGAGAAAATAGTTGGCTAATTAACATTGAGACAAGCCATTTATTTTTCAACTTGTTATATCCATTGTTCTCCAGGGTTGTCATTGTTAATTCATTTTCCATACCCTTTTGTATGGGTTTCTTCTTGTTTAGGGGGAGTTCTTGTTAGCCAAGAGAAGAGAGTAATATATTAATATCATAACTTGTGTGATGATTCATATAGTTGTAACATTATAGTAGAGAGAATCCTACACTTTGGCTACATATAACCTCCTATAATCAATTTGGATATATGAGAAATGGAGTAATGTGTTGAATTTTCATGTACGTCTTATTGGAATGATGTGCTATTTAATACAAAATTGTATGGAGGGTGGAGGATGGTGTCATAACATAACCTTATGGTTAAAGTGGGCACACTCTCACTTAGGCTCATATCTGTACATGGGAGAGAAGTTGGTATGTTGAGGCATAATAATTGATAAACAACCACTATATCCAAGTTTTTTCTAGTCACAATCTAGAGTCATTTGTGATTACAACATGGGTCTTCATAACATTCAAGAGTAGAAATTAGATTCTATTATGAAAGTGAATCAACAAATATTCAGGAAGCCACAATATATAGTACTTATAGTCAATTATGAATGATTTTTTCATTGTCATTGAAAACAAGGATTCATTAGTGATTCATGAATTTGAAAATTTTCCAACATATTTCTTCTCTTGGAACCAAGTTGGTGTTCGATACTGTGATGGATCCTCGTTCATCAGATATGTGAAGGAGGTAAATTAGGTATGTTACTGTAAAATGGTAGTATGGATATTTTATGACTATTTTAGTAGGTTTAAAAATTATTTCCTCTAAACAATTGACATGCATGTTTTTCTTTTTACCTTTAGCTGATGACTATGATATCAGTATACAGATAAATTATTCATCTAGGTATGGTTTCTTCTGCACATGGTGCATGAAGTATATATCTAGAGGAAGCTACATAAGGTCTTACTTTAATCAAATAGTTACATTGTATGTATTCCCTGGTTGTTGTTGAAAGGCTTCCTCCACTCTTGGTTAAATCATTGCCTTATCAGACTATATTAACCTCCCAAGTCACAATGAGAATGTGGATGCCTAATAAGAATGTAATTACAATTTGAGCCCTGTCTTTCACCAACTTAGTGAATCATCAAATTTATTGATGCTTATGAGAATCACAAGAAACCTTATTGTTGTAATCTCAAATGTAATTTTCGCCTTTTTAGTTTAATATTTTTGCAGAATTTGCAACAACTATGTTATGGGGATATACAAAAAGCTTTCCATGTGCTTGCACAACAAAAATGGTTCTAAATTCAAGTCTGGTTAGTATAAAGTCACCATTAAGTTTTGTATTAGCATAATAATTTTTTCTCTTCATAAAAAAATGACTAATAGTTATGAAACAAAATGGCAGTGTTTCTTTCCATAATATATGTTGTTTCTTTCCATAATATAATTAAAATAAATAAATAATTAAAATTAAAATTAATTAGAACAAATAACAATTAAAATTAAGATTAATAATTAAAAGAATTATAATTATAATTAAAATAAAGAATAATTAAAATAATTAAAATAGAAATAATTAACTAAAATTAAATTAAAATGATTATATAATTAGAAAATTAAAGCAAATATAATTAATATAACCATAAAGCTAAAAAAAAAAGGAATAATTAAATTAATTATATCTGTCGGCTAAGCATCTCTATATATAATGGAAAAATAAGACCAGTCTTTCAATATTTTTTCACATCCTGAAGATGAACCATTGTTGCTGGTTCAAAACGTCGATGAAAAAGAATCCTTATGCGATGGATCCAAAAAATAATCTAAACAATGTTGTTACAATCGATCAAAATGCCACTTTTTGTTCTAAATGTAACATATCATTCATGGTAGGTAAATAAAGTCTCTTTTTGGGATGGTCACTAATTTCATATACCTATATGTTATAGGTTACTTAATATCATGTTTGTGACTAACATGTTTTGTGTAGATAAAAAATATTTTCGTACTCCCTACAATCATTGGAAACTTTGCAACCTAAACATACTCAACAATACTCCATGGAAATTGAAAATAATGCAAGATTAAATTTTGTAGACCAGGCCCTCATTTTATGTTTTTCCCCCCATTGATGTGCTTCAAGAAGCATGCCCAAACAACCTTCAACACAATTAAAGAAATTCTTTCACTTTAGGTATCCACTTTTACTGAAGACTTGTACCCAGTCTCATACCCTTTGAAAATCAATGCTATGTATGGGGCATGAATATTATAGTGAACTCACCCCAGTATTGCATCTTGCCTCATCCTAGATATTGTTTCTTCTGCACTCTTGGGTTCATTACCCCGCAAAAAAATCTAATAATGGTTTGGCAACAATTTAGTATGTAAACACAAAATCAGGGGAGGGTCAAGATGTATATTCACATAGAAAAATTGATGGACCATCTACACTACACTTATGCCTGGAGATTACACATATAAATGAATAAAATAATATACCAAGTATTACGAGAGGAGTCATGAAGTGCAACAACTATGGAATAATGCCTAACATTACTAGCTTCCAATTTGTCTTCAAAACGGCAAGATATGGATCCAAGGGTAAGCAACTAGGATGGTGTCAATTATGTAATATTGGCTCTCTATTTCTTTCTACAACACAACCATCCCACTCTACCTAATTAAAAAAATAGAAGGATTCATATTATCTCCATTACTGATATGATGTAAAGAAAGAATGTTATTGAATCATATTGGTGCACCATCATCTTTTTAGAATCCTTGCTAGCGAGATAAGCATCAAAGTCGAGGACTTTTGTGGCATCTTCTTTATTTTTATCAGATGAACTGATCATTTTCATGTGAATACCAAAGGCTTTTGCAAACTTTACAACCATGTGCCGCATGCTTCCTAAGCATAATATTCCACATTGTTTCCTAGGAACTATCAGGTCGAAATGCTTCATTGGGATAAAAATTGAAACTCCTACACATAACAAAGGGGTTTCCTATTCCAAAGGAAGATTATCCAATATTTGAACCACAAACCTATCATAATAATTTTCTCTTCTACATGCTCAGTTTCACTGCCAAAAAAGAAGAAATCTAACAATTTGGGAATAATTTACTACGCAAACACAGAATCAGGGTAGGGTCAAGATGTATCTACACACATAAAAATTTATGGACTATATCCACTACCATTAAGCTTGGATGTTACACAAATAAATGAAGAGATATATGTACCAATTATTAACAAAGATTCACTGAGTTCAATGACTCTAGAACAATTCCCAACATCACTAGCTTTCCTTTTGTCTTCAATAGCGAAAGATATGGTTCCAAAGGATAAGCAACTAGAATGGTGTCCATTATGTAATCTAGGCTCTTTGTTGCTTCCTACAACACAACGGGTCCACTCTACATAATTAGAAAACCAGAAAGATTCATATTATCCCCATTATTGATATGATGCAAAGCAATAATGTTATTGAATTAAATTAGGGCACCATAATCTTTTCAATATCCCTACTAACAAGATAAGCATAAGTGCCAAGGAATTCCATGGATTCTATATTTTTATAAGATGAGCTAATAACCATCACTTGAAGCCCAAAGGCTTTGGGAATCTTGACATTGATGTAGCCCATTCCCCCTAAACCCAATAGCCCACATCCCTTCCCAAGCTTTGTCATGCTGAAATGCTTCATTGGACTGAAAATTATAACCCCTGAAAATAATAAAAGTGTTGTGTGTTCTAGAGAATGATTCTACGGGATTCGAACCACAAACCTATCATAACAATTTTCCAATTTAGACCAAGAGAGTAAGTGATAAATGATTGTCTCTTCGAAATGAAAAGGGTTTTCATATCGTGAAAGGTATATATCCAATTGTAATTGTTTGCAACATCGATACGATGATTGCCTCTAAAAACTTGTTTAACCATTATAGCTATGAAATCTCGAGGGGTATGGTAACTGATGAGCCTCAGTATTACAATAAGAATGTTGTGACTCCCAAGGCTACCAAATTAGATTATAAACTCAGGGTTCATACACAATTAAGGGGTGTCGACACTATATGTGCATCATAGAATTTTCTTGCATTGATATGATGCAATGAAGTGAATGCCATGAAATCCAAGCCTAAACTAATTGAAGAAATATAGATGCTACTCTATTTGCAAAAAAAAAAAACTAATTAATTTTTCAGAGGGGAAATCCTAGTTACTTTTGCAGAAAGGAAAGACTGTTCTACTTTGCATGAATGTAAATGTTAATCGTATTTGTAGAAAGGTAAACATTAACCTATTTGCAGAGTGTAAATGGTACATTAGAAGGAACCCTAGCCTATGCAAAAGAAATAGAAATGTTGGAAATGGAAACATAGCTTCAGATGTATGGAAAAAAATGAAATCATTTTTCAATCACTTCATTCAAGATATATTTTTTCAACAAAGTTCATAAGTTTCTTGATAAAGCAATCATGAAAATCATCAATATGATCTTCAAGTCATGAATTTGTCCACTAACCATAACTGCATTGGTTAATTGTAATGTAGAAGAGGAAAGTATTAATAGGTTATTTATCTTAATCAATCATGGTTTTGGAGCCTAGGAGCCTTTATTCAAGTATAAGAGACAAAACCCAAGTTTTGGGAGTAGATCTAGTCAAGTTTACATGTGCTACAGGAGGTGCTATAGAGACCCTATTTGTCTACATGATTGACATAACTTGCCAAATGCCTAAGTAAATAAAATGAAAATGAGATGGGAATTTTTTCTTTATTAAGTAGAATTTACTAGGACTCCATTCTAAGTGGAATCACTCCAAAATACCTTCATTAACACATGATAGAAAGTAGCAGAAAATTACTTACTCTAAAAACTGGAAATTCAAGAACTAGTGAGCTAGTTAACCTACCAAATGCCTAATCTAATCAAGTGAAAATTATATGGAATAGATTTTGTTATTAACTTGAAATTTTTTATGACCCAATAAAAGTGGAATGAACTCAAATGAATCTCATTAACATGTTCTAAAAAGTAGTAGAATATTACTATTGTTTTGCTACAAGGGACTTCATAAATTCTAGGTTTGTGACCTAGTAAACCAATCCAAGTAGCTCAATGATTAATATGAATTTTCAAAGATATTATAAGGATACATCATGCTTGTGAATTTATAAGTAACCTATAAAAAAATCTCACTTCCCTCATTTAACCAATATGACCCACAACCAAAGAAGCATGAATAGTAAATGGAGAAATAAGAGATGCAAGTGAAAAACATTCAAGGAAATAAATAAATTGTACAAGAGGGATATGAGGCTCTTGGGATGGAAACTCCCAAGGAAACTAAAAGTTATATGAAGGAAATCAAACTTTAGAAGCTAAAAATATCACAAAACTTCATTATTTGAATCAATCCAAGTACATCCCTGCTAGAAATGAAATTGGAGCTGCTAGATAACAAGTTTTATCATCAAAATGACTAAGAAATACATGCCGCTAGAGGAAAATTCGAATTGGTAATTATAAAAAGTGATGAGGAATCATTCCTCATCCAAAATCCCTCAAATAGTGGAACTGGTTCCCAACACTAGGAATTTGCATTAAATGACAGGGAACAATTTCCTATATTTTCTCCCAGTGGAGCTCCATAACTTGTCAATGATTTCATGATATTCAGCTAATTTATTATCCAATATTTTTCCATCCTTTAGTAGGGAGAAATTCCCTATATTATAGCATTCATAATTTACTCTGTATTCTCTCAATATTCTACAAAAATAAATAATATTAGGAACATAATATGCAATTACCTTTAAACCTTCATACGAAGATATTAAACCTTAAAAACCATTATTAGGTGTAGAGGGAGAGATTTAATAACTTTATGTGGCTAGGAATGGTTACATGGGCCTTAGTTTATGTCTAATTTGGATTGGAGGCCCATCACACCACCCTACTGAAATTGTTTCTTATCCTCTGAGAAACCTATCCAACGTCTTTCCCTGTTGTTATTCTTTTATGCCTCAGATGCATTTTCATGCAATTCACTTCCTTAGCTCAATGGAATATGATTTGGATGGCTGCTTGCACTCAATGTCCTTGATGGATAGACTTGCCATGGTAGAAAGTTTTGCCTCCTTTTCCTACAGTTTCTCTCTAAGCCTCTCTAGCTACTCCTTCATGACTAATTATTTTGGTCTCAGGTCATTCAATTCCTTTCTCATTTCATCAACTTTCCCCTCTGTGACGCCAACATCTTCTACCTTTTTGGATTTTCCAATTTTCATCCATCTATGTGTTTCGCCTCTTTCCTTCTCCAACTCAAAGTAGACCGGGATAACAAATTTCTAAGGTATAATCCTACCTCCCTCAATAAATTTGTAGTAGGATGCTAGTATAGGTTGTGGGTCAGGCTCCTGGAGTTCTTGAGTTTTTTTACCTCTTATTTTACAGTGTCTTCCTCTTCCTGTAGCACCCCCTATTCCTCATATGGCTCTTCTATTTCTTCTTGTAATAGGGAATCTTGTGCCCTGAGGCTTTTAAATGTGACTGCTCTAGTGGTGGGCCTCCCCATGGGTGAAATGTGCCCTCCTGTAGCACTCTATTAGCTTCTTGTAGCAAATATTTTCTTCCTATGGAAACTATGTTCTTCCTGTATTAATTTTGTTCCTTACTGTAGCAGACAACCCAAATCCTGTAGAAACTAATATTTTCATACCAAGAGGTGGTGGGTACACCTTTTATTTTTTATTTTATTTTTTTCCTCTTTTTTCATTGCATGAAAAAAAACTCAAAGTTCTTTTTGTTAACTAAGTTGGCCCTTACTTACTCCTTCTCACTCATTTTCCTCCATCATGAATAAATGATTACAACTCACTTTCTCAAGTTCTCTTCACTTTTGTACTGTTCCTCTCCCACACGTGCAGGTACCTTGGTGGAAAAGTGAACCTAATTGCTAGATAAGGTTGAGGTTGCTCTGCTACTAATTTTGGTTATAAAAACCATTTTCTTTCATACACTTGTAATTTTTTTCAAGCTGAAATAAGTTCGTAGGAAATTTTTAGAGGATTTCATACCTGAGCCTTACCCTTGATGTGTTTTTGCAGGTGATAGTGAGGTTGCTGATATGACTGTTGAAGTTGCCTTTGGTGGTTTTTAAGCTGCTAGTAATGATCCTTTGATGGTTGCATGGATGATATCGACATGTGTGACGCCATTTTTGAGTGTCTTCTATGAGTTCATTTCTTTGTCTCCCTTGACTTCTACAATTTATTGAGAAGAATATAAAAATTTTATGTTCTCTACTAGATCAAACATGATGATGTCGAACCTTTCTCTTATCTGTAGGTGCTTTTGGAATTAAGGAATGTTTCTTTCTAGGTGATCAAGAATCCTATAACAACTGGTATGAGGTCTTGTGGCTATTGAAAGATCAAAATTACAATCCTCAAGTGCTCATGGTGACTGATTTCTAAATCTGATGCTCTAGTTGTTATCTTATAAGGGATGTGCATACTATTATACGATTGTGTGTCTTCCTGTAGCAGTCACATAAACCCTCATAAATCATTATTTCCTTCAGGTGATACCTTTAAAAATACTGATAATTCATGACTAATTTATTGACAACGATCAAAGGCCTTTTTTGTGGGGGAAGGGATGGTAGAAGGGGTGAAAATTGGTTCTTTTCATGGACATAGATGAAAATGAGAGTGGATAAGTGGTTAGTTGGTGTTGAAAATGAATGATGAGGCTATGGTAGGCACCTCCTCTTGTTCCTCTATGAAAAACATTAGATCTGAACCATTTTTCCATGATGATGATGCTCATGTAGGAATTCTGGTCACTCCTGTAACAATTCTGGAATGCTCGTGTAGCAGAATTATTTTATCCATATCTCTAAAATGGTAGATTGGATTGAAATAAAATTTTGTGAGTATGTTTCCATCCTCCTTATGCATCTCGCCATAAAAATTCTTGGCGAATGAATACTCTAATATCGAGAAAAAATAAAAATGGATGTAGGTGATGGAGGTCAATTTATCGAAAAGTGTGCCCAGGAATTTGCTGAAATTCCTTGAGCATGTTATCATAATCCATTTGCATATACCCATGAAACATATCAGCCAATCGACGCACAATCTTCAAGATATGGTCAAAACAATTTATGCTTTGTGCATTTGGGCCTCCTGTAGCAAAACATAACTTTCCTGTAGCATTTTAGGACAGTGAGGGAAATGAATGGGAAAGGCTTGGGAATGATGGGTGGATGTTGGAAATGGGTGAGGGTGATGGATTGGAATACCCTTGTTACTTCTTGAGAATTTTTCACAGATGGTAAGAAGCCAAAGGTCGATTATTTTTTACTTTTTTCTTAGCTCATTGTGCATTTCTTTCTTTTTCTCTTTTTGTGGTGTTGACCTGTTTCTTTTCCTTATGAAGGTGGAGGAGTACCTGCATGAAAAGACATATTTGCAACTGGATTTTTATTTTTTTTCATCTTTTTTCCATTGTTTCCTCTTTTTTTCATTTTTTCTTTAGGCCTACTAGCTCCCTTAATGAGTTTTTCAGCGAGTACGTTAGCCTAGGTGCCTCAAGGGAGGTTTCTGCCTAGGATATTTTCATCTTTTTTTCTTCTTTCTAACCCACTGACAGCCTCAAGGAGGTTTTCAATAAATGAGTCAATTTCAGACACCTCAATAGAGGTTTTCTCTTGAGATTTTATTTTTCTCTGTTTTCCATATTTTTATTTCTTTTTTCTATCCTACTCTACTTCAAAAAAAAATATATCTTTCAAGTATAGGAATACTTCCAATGGAGTCATTTGCACATCAAGATGGGAGATAAAATTACATGTACGCTTGAAAGATATGCTTTGACATGTACCTAAATATGAGAGACCAAATTATTTGACTGAGATGAAATCAGAAATTATTGAAGAAGCCTATGTTTCTACAACTTAATGATTGTATGGAACCATATTTCAATATAGTTGTGATTCCCATGGTCCCGTTACACATTTGGATTTATTTTTGTGTCCTCTTCGACCATGACATTCAAATATTCCTATTTTTGCTGATTTTTCTCTTGAGCACATGGAGGATCTAATTGTAAACATGAGGGAACTTTCTCAATCTACGATTATGATGTTTTCTCTTCATCAAGTGCAGCCCATGATTATTTGGTCTCCTCATTTGAATCTTGTTTTTATGAATGTTATCCTTAATGACATCAAGAGAATATCATTTTTGAAATACTCTTCCTAAGCTAAGATGAATACCATTTAGACCAATAGGAGTTGCTTGGAAGTATTGTACCTCAACATTGTAAGTGGGTTGAGATACTTCCTTGTGTGTGTTTGGAAATGGTGATACAGGTAGTTGAGTGGTACTGGATGTTTAAGATGGATGTCACTGAGGTTTGGGTTGTGGTGGAGGTGGATGGTAGGGATAACATGGAGTTGGGTATAAAGCATATTGAGGAAAATATTGTGGATTTCTCCCATAAGGTCCTTACCAGCCTTGTTTCCAAGATTGGTTTTGTCGTGGAGATGACCAAGGATACCAATGAAAGGGTGTGTTGCAATTACTTTGAGATGGATGTGGATAAAATTGAAATTGTGAATTAGGTTCTTGCAACATACTAGGTTGACTAGGCTATCATGGTATTCTTGGAGCTACATAATATAACTGCTTTGGTGATTGAATCACTCCATTGTCCTCTTGGTAAAATTCCTTCAACCATGATAATGATGGGAAATATTCAATAGCATGTGATTCTGAATCGATAATACAAATATTAGCATCTTCTTTTTCCTCATCTTGCGTTCTTAACATTTCTACTTGTTTGCTTAGATTGCTAAGAATTGTCATTTTAAATTTATCAAGCGAATTTCCAAGTTCAGCTTGACTTACCAACCTTGATGCTGATTTGCTTACTCTTTCCCTTCGACTTGATATTTGTTTGCATGTTTCACAAATTTTTTCAAATGATAATTGGTATACATCACCTCTAGTCATGAGATCAAGGAGATCAATCCATTCATCCCTAATTGTTCAAAGTAAGAGGCATTTTAGTGTGTCAAACCCTAAATGATGTAATTTTTCCCTCTTAACATTATACATAAATATCTATATTAGATCCTGAAGGCCGGCATATTCTTTTTGAGTCATTCTAAATATTTATTCTTTAAGATCATGATCTTTAAAATTTTCTATAATTATATTTTTCATATCATTCCATGATCTTATTGAATTAGTCCCTAAACTCGTGAACCATTTAAGAGCTCTATCCTTCAATTGTTGCCAGAAATAACATGAATTTTTGAGTGTTTAGGAAGTAACCATAATATCTACAAAGGATTTAAAATTCAAAGAGAAAGGTTTCCACATCCTCTAACCTCATACCATGGAAGTTGGAAAGTAAAGGTGGAGGGATGTTTTTCATATGCACATTGACATCACTACCTTGAATGGGAAATCCAAGAGGATATTCTTCACTGTTGCCATCTCCATCCATTTATTATACCTTCTCTGCCACCTCCTCTTCTTATATCTATAAAAATGGATGGTGAAGTGGTTCTTACTACACCATGTGATCAAGTGGGGGTTGTGGTATTGAAAGAAAATTTTTTTTCTATGTTTTTTTGTAATGAAAACACTAATGCAATGCAATTTTTTGTTTTTGAAATGAAAGATGTTGAATGTGAGTTTTGTGTGCTTTTTTAGAAATTAAAAGAAATGAATCAACTAGGGAAGAAAACAATGCATGCTTTGACACATCCACGATAATGACACAAAAATGTAATGAGCCTCAGTATTGCAACAAGAATGATGCACCTCCCAAGGCTACCAACTTAAATTATCAACCCAGGGTTTGTAAAAACTTAAGAGGTGTCAAAACTATATGTTCAGCATGCAATATGTGCTTCTCTCATTGATATGATGCAATGAAGTGAATTCCATGAAATCTAAGCCTAAACTATTTGTAGAAATGGAAATGTTACTCTATTTGCATAAATGAAACCTAATTACTTTTATAGAGAGGAAATCTTAGTTACTTTTGCACAAAGGAAATAATATTCTACTTTGAACGAATGTAAATTTTAATCCTATTTGTAGATTTTACATTAACCTATTTATAGATTGTAAATGGTACATCAAAAGGAAACCTAGTCTATGCAATAGAAATAACAATGTTGGAAATGGAAACCATAGCTTAAGATGTATGAAAAATTGATTCATTCTTCAATCACTGCATTCAAGATATATTTTTTCAAAAAAATTCATATGGTGCTTCATAAAGTAATCGTGAAAATCATCATTATGTTATTCAAGTCATGAATATGTCCACTAACCATAACTACAGAGGTAAATTGAAATGGAGAAGAGGCAAGACTTAAGAGATTGTTGGTCTTACTCAATCATGGTTTTGGAAACTAGTGGTCATTATTCAATCCTAAGAGACAAAAACAAAGCTTTTGGAGTAGATCTAGTTAAGTTTACATGTGCTACAAGAGTGCTATAGGAGGTGTTACATGAGGCTCTATTTTGCTACGGAAGTGAGATAACTTGACGAATGCCCAAGTAAATAAAATGAAAATGTGATGGTATATATTTTTTATTAATTATGATGTCCTAGGACTCCATTAAAAGTGGAATAAATCCAAAATACCCCTGTTAACATGTGATAAAGAATAGCAGAAAAGTACTTACTCTAAAAACCGGAAAATCAAGAAATAGTGAGCTAGTTAAGCTACAAATTCCTAACCTAATCAAGTGAAAATGTACGGGGTAAATTTTTACATTAAATTGATTATATTTATGAATAAATACAAGTGTAATAAATTCAAATGAAGTTCATTAAAATTTCTATAAAATAGCATAAAATTACTACTATTTTACTAAAAGGGACTTTCAGAAATTCTAGATTTGTGAACTAGTAAACCAATCCAAGTAGTTCAATGATTAATATGAATTTTTAACGATGTTACAAGGATGTATCATTCTTTTGAATCTATAAATAACCTACAAAATACATCATTTAACCAATATGAACTACGACAAAAGAAGCATGAATAGTAAATGCAAAAATAAGAGATGCCATCTAAAAAGACATTCAAATGAAATAAAAAAAACTGTAAAAGAGGGATCTGAGGCTCTTGGTATGGCCAAGATCAAGCAAAATTAGAGTCCTATAAAGGAAACCAAGCTTTAGAAGCTAAAACTAACACCAAACTTCATTATTTGAATCAATCTAAGCACATCCCTATTAGAAATGAAAGTGGAGCTGTTAAATAACATTTTTTCTCCACAAGAAGACTAAGAAATACATGCCACATGAGGCCAATTCGAATTGGTACTTATACAAAGTGATGAGGAAGAATTCTCCTTCAAAGGAGGAATATTTCCCCTCCAAAATCCATTAAATAGTGGATTTGGTTCCCAACACTCAGAATCTGCATTAAATGACAGGGAACACATTCCTAGATTTTTGCAATCAATGGAGATTCAGGATTTGTAAATAAGTTTATGATATTCAATTCATTTATTGTCTAATATTGGTCCATCAATGTAGTAGGGAGAAAGTCCTTATATTATCTCATTCAGAATTTGCTCCATATTCTCTTAATATTCTGCAAAAATAAATAACATTTGGCACATAATATGTAAGTACCTCTAAACCTTCCTATGAACATATCAAAGTTAAAAAGACATTATTAAGTGTAGGAGAGATTTAATATAGTCTCTATGTCCCTAGGAAAGGCTATATGGGCATTAATTTATGTCTAATTTGTAGGTCCAGTAGTAACAATTGGCTATTGTCTACAACACTGATACAACGATGGCCTCCAAAACCTTGTTTAAGCAGTATAACTATGAAAGATTGAGTGGTATGGTAACAAATTCATTAGAAACCCTAGGAGCATATTTTTCCTCTGCAAAATCAAAATGCAAATGTGAAGGTGAATCTCACCATCGTGGAGGGGGTTATATGCCATGTGTTGTCATTCTGTTGAAACTGTAAAATGTGATGGAGGTAGACGATTGTTCAATCATCTAAAATGGATATGATAGTGTTGAGTGGTTCAAAGTAGCAACTAGGGGATTTCTTCCCAAAAGAAATGCCTTAAGATGTAATTACCACATTGAATGAAAGATGAATATATGAAAATCTTAAAGGTACCTGCCTTTCAATGTTATATCAATAATTTGCCACCTCGATTGGAAAATATCATAAGGGTGTTTGCTAAGTTCTGAATAACCTTTGAGGTTGAAAGAATAAAAATAAAATAGAATTTAAATACTTGATTTACCATAATGGTAAAAATTTGTGCTGATATATGAAATTAAATACATGTTTACTTGTCTTTGTTATTTTTCAATTTTATTTATTACTTATTTTTTCTTATATGATATTTTTTATATATTTTACTAAATATTAAATAAATAAAGTAGGGAAATGGGAAAAGATACTTACCCTTTATCCCTCGAGATTGTGTAATCCAAAGGTGAAATTTTATTAGCTAACTAATTTTAGTAATGATTGTTTTACCCTAAAAACATAAGAAAAATTTATACATTAAAAGCATGTAATTTTCTTTGTCTAAGTAATTTTGTTAATTTAATATATATATATATATATATATATATATATATATATAAGAATAATTAATGAATTTTATGAACACTATATCTTTAATATCAATTAGATCTCATATCCATTTTAAATCAAGAATTCTCAACCCACAATTAACTAACATATCCACATTGAATTAAAAATTCTCAACTCACAATGACTCTGGAATAATACCCAACATCACTAGCTTTACATTTTCCTTCAAAAGGGAAATATATGGTTCCAAAGGCTAAGAAATTAGAATGGTGTACAATATGTAATATAGGTTCGCTACTACTTCCTACAACACAATGGACCCACTCTACCTAATTAAAAATTTAGACAGATTCTTACTATGCCCATTACTCATATGATGTAAAGAAACAATGTTATTGAACTAAATTGGTGCACCATCATCTTTTCAGTATCATTGCTAACGAGATAAGTGTTGTAGCTCCCAGAGACAACCTTGGATTGCTTAAAAGTCCAGTGATTGGACACATCTAGATTTGTGTGTCTCAAATGATTTACAGGAAACTGGAGACATCACTTTTTTGCTATAGATACATATATTTATAGGAAATGGGTTGGTTAATTTATCCAAAGAAATAAGACATGGATTTCTAGTACTTCTTCACAGGTTCAAATCTCATAAATATATATAAAAATAATGTAGGCTGAGTACTTCAAGGGCGTACAACTTAATAATCTTTTGCAAGGAAAATGAGAGAGGACAAAGAGAAGGAGAAACCCATAAAATAGAGCATAAAGCTTCAAGACTTCTACACTTAACACATCGAGCTTGAGGCATTAAGGATTTCTATACTTATTTGAGTTAGAAGTAGAAGTAATGGATGAAGGAGGAGTTGAATGCTATGATTCATGTGTTTCAGATTTAAAGATATAATTTCAATAGTCCACATAGGTATATGCATCAGCAGTATTGAGATAAGTGAATCTGTGATATAATTACAGGCACTTGCATTCACATATCAATATAAATAAATCTATGAGGAACTTGAAATGTTTCTAGCAGCTATAATTGCATGAATATCGAGAAGAAATATGAACACAAAATGGGTTTTAATAGAAGGAACGCATACTATAATTCTTGAAGAGGGAATCACCACCATTCCCTTGGTATTATGAAAAATTTGCGTTACAAAGAGATATAGTCTGAAAATAGCATTTAGTGCTTGTTATAGAATTTATGAACCTTTTCTAAGTCTTGCTTCCCCTGTATATCTGGAGAGGGAAGCAAGAACATTCATTACAACAAAATATCACTATTCTAGACATAGTTGTCGGGTCGACTAGTTGTCTTAGTCATAAATGGCTCTATGGCCCAAAATATTACAGAATTAAATGTCTCAACAAAGGAGTCACATTAAAGTACAACAAATAAATAACCATAAGATGCAAAATATACAAAGATATCCTTCCCCATCCTGTGATCGTCTCTATTGCAGGAGTTGTTCTACTTAAGGCATGGCTTCCTGCACTGCTTCACCAACCTTTGTCTTTTTTGCGTTTGTTTCATTCAGCGCTGGCACCTAGACCCGTGTCACAGTGGGCTTCTTCTGGGTCAAACCATCTCATGCTTTGAATGCATGACCTATTCTTCTTTAAACCATAGCTGTCAACCCATCATGCCATTTAAACCTCTGTCCTGCACTATCAGTGCATTGATGTAGTGTAACAATGAAGTCTCTCAGCTGCAGGCTTTTTATGTCTAAAATAGAAGAAACTAGCACTTTTTTATTTCCCCCATAGCCCCCCTTTATTATAGCCCCTTTTGTGACTTTCCTCATATGACTGGGGGATGGAACTAGGGTCTTAGCCCTTTGGGCACTAAGACTATCAACAACTGTGCGGGGGCCTTTTCCTTTTATAACTTGAATTGCCCTTAGTGACACCATTTTATTGCATTGGGTGAAGTCTAGACGCGAAATATTTATCAAATAGAACCTATGAAATATCACATCCGGGGGCCTTCTTCTTTGTTATTTGGAATCCCGCATCTTAGCACTGAATGCACTTTTCCTTAAGTTTCTCCCCTAGGCAGATCTGATCGCCGATATGCGGGATGATGTCATCATTTCCGTGTGTCACCCTGTGAGTGGTGACATGTGTCACCCGGAAATGCGCCTATAGAACCCCTGAAAACATCGAAACTTCATGACAGGTGTCCTTCATACTGCCACATCATTCATGATGTCAGCTGCCATGTTAGCCATTAGGACCAATCATATTGCACCACATGGCCGCCAGGAAGAGAGAGAGAAAATGGCCTGCATGGCCCTGTTTTTACGCGGGTTTCCTTTGATAAATAATTTCAGCCTTCCCTGATGATCTTATAATAAATTTCAAAATCACAATCCGTAAGGTTTTTTTGGGGAGATAACCCCTCTGTTCCTGTGATCAATGATAAGGCGGGATTGCAGGATGCAAGATTACCCATCACCGATATGTCGTACCATTGTACCGCCACATGGAGGAGAGAGAAGGGGGCGACCCGACCTTTGTTTTACCATGCTTTTCCTTTGTAAATGAATTTCGGTCATCCTCAATGATGTCACACCATATCGACGATTATCCCCCCCCCCCCCCCCCCCCCCCCGCCCCTGCCCCCCAATTCCTTAAGGATGGCCCATCAGGTATTGCAGGGACCATGCATGACTGTGAGATGGGGGACTACTGTGACTGCGAGACTACGAGATGGGGGACTGTTGTGACTGCGGGACTGCGGGGTCGCCATGATGTGGGATGCGAGATATGCGGGATTACAGGATTGCCCCTCACCGATCACCGATGCGACGTGGAGGAGAGAGAAAGGGGGTGGCCTGGCCTTGGTTCTGTTCTGCATTTCCTTTGTTAACTCTTTTCATCCTCTCTTGGCGATGTCACACTACATCACATAATCATGCCCCAACAAGGTTTTTAGTGTGCCAGCCCTTTCATCCGCTAGTATGACGATAATGCGGGATTGCGGGATTGCCCCTTGCTGATAGCTGATAAGCCTATATTGCAGGACTGTGAGGTGGTTGATATGTGGGATTGTGATGTGCAAGGCTTATTGTGCCTGAGGCCCCAGATATATGATATTTTCTCTCATACTTAGTCATTTTCTTGGTTTTCAAGGCTTTCCATGTGTGATCTTCAACATACTCTAACCTCCGGTCCATAAGTCCATTCTTGGTCTTCTATATACTGTTGGAAATATCTTTCCAAGTAGTAGGCAATGAAGAGGGTCTAATTATGCTCTATAATATTCGATGGTATGAGAAAATGGCTCCAAACTTCACTGCTCTTGGGCAACCTTGACCAATTGAAATCCACAATGTAGTGAGTGACAAGATTGGCTCCAATTGGGGATAGTGCCTTGCTGACAAGGTGTTGAGGACCTGCAGACCAGTAGTTTTTCCTTCCATTGGGCATGGAGTCATTCTTAAACAAAATATAATTATGTGAAAAAGGACTTCTTTGATAAAAAAACTGAAAAATTCAAATAACAATTTCAACACACACACCAGATATTTACAATGAGCAACATGCAGATATCTCTAGTTTTGAAAATAAAATTTTAGGAATTGACCATTTACAGGCAGTTCCAACAGTTCACCATACAATTTTTCATGCATGTAAGAATTATTTCCCCTCTCTTTTGAAGTCTTGAAGGGTTCGAACCATAGCGGATCAGATTTCCCATGTTTTCCTTTGTCTTCTCGTCGCACGTTCCACCTGAGAACTAAATCTCCTTGCTAAAGAGGTTTGTCCTCAACCTTCTTGTGAAACAGAGATTTCATCCTTTCCTGGTAGTTTAACAATTTAGCCTTCTAGTCAAGGTACTTGGCTCTTCTTCAACTTCTTGTAGCAAATTTGCAATTGGTATTTCTAATTGGATCAGGAAAACAACAACCTTGCCATATACTAGCTCAAAAGGTGTTTTCCCAGTGGGTCGTTTAGGCATTACACGGTTAGCCGATAGAGAAAACTTCAGTTGCGAGTCTGAGTCCCTTTGATTTTCAGTGATGGTCTTCTTTAGAACCCTCACCAAAGTTTTATTTGAAGACTCAACCAAGTCATTCCCTTGAGGGTAGTATATACTGGAGTGTCCAATAATGATATTGAATTTATGGTAGAAGTTGATGAACTTAGCATATTTGAATACCTGTGTATTATCAGTGATAATTTTAAAAGGACACCCAAAGCGAGATAGTATATTCTCCTCCATGAATTTTATCACCACTCAGTCAATAGCATTTATAGCTAGGATAGCCTCTACACACTTGGCAGAATAGCTAGTGGTTTTTAAAATCCATTTGTGGTGGCCACTGGATGGTGGGTTTATTTCTCCAACGAAGTCTAGTCCCTACTGTCTAAAAGGCTCCTCTATGTTCACAAGAATCAGCGGGAGAGGAAAAATCTTCTATCTTTCAGCAAACAATTAGCATTTCTGGCATGACCTGCCTTAACGATTTATCTACGATTGTCTTCAAACTATAGTGTCCTCTGCATAATCCCCCGTGGAAATCCTCAATCACTTCATGGGTTTCTCCCTCCACCAAACATAGTAGTAATACCCCCACCAGGTCCTTCCAATAGAGAATTCCATTTGATATAATGTAATTATGTGCCTGCAACCCCAGACTCCGGCATTTAGATCTATCTAGTCCCAACGGGCATCTTAGGAATAAGAGGTAATGAACAATGTTCTTATACCTGGGCGATCCGTCATATTTGGCATAGATATTCTACTCAATTGTTTTAATTCTAATCTGTTGATCCTCTAGTTTTCCTTCCTCTATGATCAAACTTATCCCTAGAGCTTGGAAGTTGGATTGAGATAAAATCTTGGTCAACCCATGGCCTTTAATGAGCTTGGCGGGCTTTATTTCTAGCTCATATTCTTGTATTTTGCCTATCTACCTACCCCCCTTTTCTTCACTGTCTCCCTGCACCAGGATGTCCTTGAATGTAGTTGATGGGACAAATGTTGTGATACTTGATTGCAACACATACATACAGAATGAATTCAGCGCCTTGACTAGTGCATAGGCCTGTTTCTCCAATATATTGTATTTCAACTCAACATCCCTTAGGACTTGGCTAAAAAAGGAAATGGGCTACTCATAACCTTCTTTATTTTTCTATAATAGCACAACAACAATAGTATGTGGAGAGGTGAAAGAAAAGATGTAGGAAGGAACTAAATAGTTTGGGCTGACTAGCACTGGGGCCTCAACCAAAGCTTCTTCAAATCTAGTGAAAGAATCACGAGGGACAAAGCTCCACTTGAGTCCATTCTCCTTCTTGAGCATGTCTGTAATACCTTTTACTATCTCAACATAGTTGGGTATGAATTGCCTTAAGAAATTTATCCTCCCCAAAAAGGCTTGGACTCCATTCTTGTTTTTGGGCAAGGGAATACAGCTAATGGTTTTGACTCGTTCAAGATCGATCTTTACTCATTCCTACACTATTATGTGTCCAAGAACCTTCCTCTCACTCAGGGCGAACTGAGATTTCTTATGATTCAAAGAGAGACCATATCTTTTGCACTTCTTGAAGGTAAGCTTAAATAGAGGATATGCTCTTCATTAGTCTTATAAAAGATTGTGATGTCATCTAAGTAGACTACCACGAATGTTTCTTGATTGCCTATGAAAGCTATTTCCATAGCTCTCTGAAATGTGGCCCCTACATTTATCAACCTGAATGGCATGTGGGCGTACAAGAATGCTCCCCACGGGGTGGTGAAAGCAGTCTTTTTCTGGTCCTCAGGGTGGACTGCAACTTGGTTATATCTGAAGAGTCCATACATCATGGACATTATGGCTACACCCACTACCTTCTACAATATATTATCCATATTGGGTAGAGGGTAGTTATATCTTTGAGAGGCTTGATTTAGATTCTGAAAGTCTACACATGGGCTTATCTCTCCATTCTTTTTCAAGACAGGGACCAAATTTTCTACCCACTCAGAGGATCTTGAAGGTACTATGATCTTGGCCTACAACAACTTCCTTACCTCCTTTTTAGTGGAGGATAGTAAGAGTGGATTTATCTGTCTAAGTTTCTATTCGCATGGCTTTATCCCACTCTTCAAGGGAATCTTATGCTGAATGATATCAGTATCAAATGATTTCAAATCATCATAAGACCAAGAAAATACATCTTTGTAAGTTTTGAATAGATCTAAATACCATTTTTTGTATTACAAGGGTATTCCTTTGGACAACCTAATCGTCTAGGGTTCCTCCTCTGATCTGATGTTGCAGTATTCTACTTGCTCATTCTTCTTGGGGGGCCATTTGTTTGGAGGCTATGCCATCTTTACTGGAAATCCTTTCCAATGGAACAAGTCCACCAGCAATGGTGTTCCCTTTTAGTTTCAATTTTTTTTTCCCAACCACTGTGTCTTTCCACCAAGTGGCTTCTTCTTCTTCTTCTTATTCTTCTTCTTGATCGATGGTGTAGTGGGTGAACTCCCCAAAAAATTCTATAAATTTTTTCACCTGCTCATCATCTACGAATACCTGCCAGTGTTTGAAATTATCAAGTATTGAAGGCCTGTGTCTGACTTCTATCTCATATCTGAGGAGTGGATTCCGTGGGAGCCTGAAAGTGCTTACAGCTATCGCAAGAGAGTCAACCATCCGGTTTTCTTCCCTGGAAAGAAACTAGATGTTGAAGGCCAGGAAAAAATTATCGGTTAAGTCCCACACTTCATTTCAGTACATCCTCAGCCTGGGGTGTTTTTCCTAGCATTGATTTCTGATTTTCCTTACAACCAGTTGACAATCTCTATAGACTATTAGGAATTCGATATTCATATTTTTTTCTGTTTGTAATCCAAGGAGCAGTTCCTCATACTCCACCACATTGTTGGTCACCTCAAGTTTTAGTTTGAAAGAGATGGGTATCGTGCTTCCCTCTGGAGACACCAACAATATTCCATCTTCATTCCCATATTTTGAGTTTGCTCCATCAAAGTATAATTTCCACATTTTATTTTCATTTGCTCGCAAGTTCTCTGACTTCCTTGTTAGGTGTACTAATGTTTCCTCTAGGAAGTCCTCATCCTCTTCTAGGAATAGACAGGAGATGTCTCTATCCTTCCCATGCACTGGGGAGTTTTTTAAGCCTTTAGCTGGGGTCACGGTTTTCACAAACCTTGATTCTCTGTACAACCTTATTTTCTCACCTCCAATAATGGGAATGGTGGCATAAGTCAGATCTATCTTGATAGAGCCACCCACCTTGGAACCCCAATATCTAGATAATATCATTCCAAAATGAGGAGGTATATCAACCACCACTATATCCATTAGCACACTTTTCACCGGGATCTGAGCCAGTTTTACCACCATATCATTTATCATGCCTAAGAATTTGACTGCCTTGGAGTCAAAGGAGTACAAGTCCTTGTATGGTTCGGTGATCTCCAAACCCAAATGTTCCATTACTGATAATGGCATGAGGTTGTGTGATGCCCTAGAATCTAGCATACAATTATGCAACAAAAGTTCATAGATCACCAAAGTCACATAGAAAGTCATAGTAGAAGGGTCCAACTCTTCCACATGTGACCCGAAAACAACCATGGGGCTCTCCTCTTGGAGGTTCAAAATATCTTGGGTTGGTGTTGAGGTGACTAGATGCATGAATTGAGATACTTGGGCTTTGTAATTAGTCCGCTTTAGAAGCTCAGTCAAAGGAACAAGAACTTTTACCTGTTCCAACTCCTTCTAGTATAGATTGAATGTGGGTTGGGCCTTATCTATATCTCCTTGCTATGTTCTTTCTCCTTCCCACCCGAAATTTTAGGCAGAACAAGTGCCTCCTTTTCTCTATGTCCATTAGGACCATTTCTTTTCTTATCTGCACAGAATCCTGTCTTGGGTGGATCGAGATGGAGCTTACCTTTCCCTTTGTCTGGTGCAAGAGGATTAACTTGGGGAGAACTTCCTTCCTGTTTCTCTGGTTCTCTTGACCTCTTCTTTGAAGATATTAGATTATACTTACGTTGGGGCTGTATTTGCATGAACTTTGCAAACCATTTGCAATAATAATCCATATCTTCCTCATCTGTTGCTACTTCTATATGATAGCTGGCCTCGTGGTGAGACATATTCTCATGTTCCTCCTCGGAAAAAGAAAAATATATATTTCCCTACATCTCTTGCGTATCCGACGTTTGTTCATCGAGACCATCTTCCAAGTATAAGGGATGAGGGATTTGATCAAGTCGTTCCTTTCTTTCCCTTGGAAGTTGTTGCAGTGGAGGCCTTCTATATTGTGGGTTATAGCCTCAGTTATTGACTTGAGCATTCGGTCTGGGGAGGTTCTTGCTCTCAATTTCAAGCTTTCCAACCTTTTGTGATAAACTCGTGATGAGTTTTTCCAAATCGTCCCACTTCGGGTCTGATGATTCTCTATCTTGACTAGAGGAGGATGCCTCTTCTTTGCCTCTTTTGGGTTTAGTAGGTTCTTTCTTTACCCTTGATTTCGCTGTCGAGGCCAGATTTTCTTCTACTTCAAGGGAATCAATATGAATCTGGTCTAGAGTGAGATACTTCCTTTCTCTTAAGGTAAAACAAATGTCGGACTCAAAGGGTCCCAAGAAAACCAAACAAGATGCAACTAGAGGAGGCTTTATGTCAACTGGCAAGTTATTGTACTACTTATTGAATATTTTGATAAATTCTAAAGTATCCTCCTTCAGTATTTTTCTTATGGCATTAAACTCAATGAGGAGGTACTCATGATTCCTCTTTTCTTCCCATTTCTAGGTGAAAGAATTTTCCATCTCCTCTCAGGTAGTGATGGAGGCATTTGTTATGCCTTTGAATGACTTTCTGGCTTCTCCATCAAGACTTTGTACAAAACTTTTCATGACCACATCAAACTGTTGCACATTCAGGTTCTCAACAAAGGCACAAAATAATTCTATGTGTCTCTTTGATGTGGTGTCATCTTCCCCATTGAATTTAGGCAAAATATTAAGGTAATTTTGGGTTATGACACTTAAGGGCTGAGGTAGACCAAGAGGTGCATACTAATTTAGAAAAATGTCTGGAAGAGCCACCTAGATTAGTAGAGGGGGATTAAAATTTTCTTAAGGAACTGGGTTCAAGACAATAGTGTTTGGAGGGGAAAGAGGGTATGTCAAGGCCTTAGGAGTAAGTCTTCAATAATGACCAGCAGTAGGCTGAGAACTAGATGAGGGAACTTTAAAGGCTGGTGAGATGGTAGTACAATCAGGGGGAGTTTTCTCTTTCCATGTTTTCTAGGAAGTTAATTTTTTAGGGTCAGACACAAATGGGGATTTCTACTGGGATGTATCTGAGCAAGTATGAGGCCTTTTAAAATCCAGGGTTATGAGTGATAATGAGGGGGTTGTGGAGTCACCAAGGTGATATAAATGAAATCAGAATAGACTTGGCTCACCTACACAAAGGGTGCTCAATTTTTCATATCTCGGGGGGAAATCCTTCAATAAGCTCCTTGGAAATGAAGCCAAAAGATGTTGTAGCTCCCAGAGACAACTTGGGATTGCTTACAATACTAGTTCCTGGGCACATCTAGATTTTTTTGTTTCAAATGATTTATAGGAAAATAGAGAAATCACTTCTGTGCTATAGATACATATATTTATAGGGAATGGGTTGGTTCATTTATCCAAAGATTATCCAAAGAAATAAGACATGGATTTCTAGTACTTCTTCACAGGTTTAGATCTCATAAATATACATAAAAATAATGGAGGCCGAGTACTCCAAGCGTTATAGGTTAATAAGGTTTTGCAGGGAAGATGAGAGAGGACAAAGAGAAGGAGAAACCCATCACATAGATCATAAAGCTTCAAGACTTCTACACTTAACACATAGAGCTTGAGGCATTAAGGATTTCTATACTTATTTGAGTTAGAAGCATAAAATTTGAGTTAGAAGCATAAACAATGGATGAAGGAGGAGCTGAATGCTATGATTCATGTGTTGCAGATTTAAAGATATGATTTCAATAGTCCACACAAGTATATGTATCAACAATATTGAGACAAGTGAATCTGTGGTATAATTATAGGTGCTTGCATTCACATATCAATACTAATAAATCTATGTGGAAGCTTGAAATATTTCTAGCAGCTATAATTGCATGGATTCTGAGAAGAAATATGAACACAAATGGCTTTAATAGAGGGAACACATACCGTAATTCTCGAAGAGGGAATCACCACCATTCCCTTGGTTTTCTAAAAAATCTATGTTACAAAGAGATACAGTGTGAAAACAATATGTATTTTTTCTATAGAATTTCTCAACCTTTTCTAAGTTTTTCTTTCCACTATTTATCTGGAGAGGGGAGAAGCAACATTCATTACAACAAAATATCTCTAGTCTAGACTTAGCTGTTGGGTCAACTAGCTGTCCCAGTCATAAATGGCTCTATGGCCCAATATATTATAGAATTAAATGCCTCAGGAAAGGAGGCACGTTACAGTACAACAAATAAATACCCATAAGATGCAAAATATACAAATATCTCCTTGCCCATCCTGTGATCGTCTCTACTATAGGATATTTTCTACTTAAGGCATGGCTTCCTGTGCTGCTTCACCAACCTCTATCTTTTCTACCTTTATTTCATTCGGTGCTGGCTCCCAGACACGTGTCACAATGGGCTTCTTCTGGATCAGCCCATCCCGTGCTTTGAATACACCACCTGTTCTTCTTAAAACCATATTTACTGACCCATCACACCTTTTAAAGCTTTGTCATGCACTATTAGTGCCTTGATGTAGTGTAACAACAAAGTCTCTCAGCCATGGGATTTTTACCTCTAAAATAGGTAAAATAAGCACTTTTGTATTTCCCCCTTAACCCCCCTTCATTATAGCCCCTTGTTTGACTTTCCTCATATGGTCGGGGGCTGGAACAATGGGCTTAGCACTTTGGGTGCTAAGGCTATCAATAGCTATGCAGGGGCATTTTCCTTTTATAACTTGAATCGCCCTTAGTGATGCCTTTTTACCACATTGGCTAACATGCAAATGTGAAATATTTATCAAATAGAACCTATGAAACGTCACATCTAGGGGCCTTTTTCTTTCTTATTCGACATCCTACATCCTGGTGCTGAATGCACTTTTCCTTAACTTTCTCCCCTAGGAAAGTGTGATCACCGGTATGCGGGATGATGTCATTGTTACCACGTGTCACCCTGTGAGTGGTGACACATGTCACTTGGAAATGTGCCTATAGGACCCCTAAAAACGTTGAAACTTCTTGACACGTGTCCTTTGTACTATCACGTCATTGACAATGCCAGCGCCATGTCATCCATTAGGCCGACCATATTGCACCATGTGGCCCCCAGGAAGAAAGAGAAAAAGGCGTGCCCTGTTTTTGCATGGGTTTCATTTGTTTAATAATTTCAGCCTTCCTCGGTGATCTTATACTAAATTCCAAACTCGAAAACCTACAAGGTTTTTTTGGGGAGGTAGCCCCTCTATTCTTGCGATTGCCAATAATGTGGGATTGCACGATGTGGGATTTCCCATCACCGATATGCCATACCGCCATACCTCCACGTGGAAGAGAGAGAAGGGGGCGGCTCGACCTTTGTTTTACGATGATTTTCCTTTGTAAATGAATTTCGGCACTCCCCGATGATGTCACACCATATCGATGATTATCCCCCCCGCAATTCCTTAAGGATGGCCCATCATGTATTGTGGGGGACATGAAGGACTGCTATGACTGCAAGATTGTGGGGTCACTGAGATGCATGATGCAGCGTCTGTAGGATTGTGGGATTGCGCCCTTGCCGATGGCCGATGCCACATGGAGGAGAGATAAAGGGGGCGGCCCGACCTTGGTTTTCTTATGCATTTCCTTTGTTAACTCTTTTTGGCCTCCCACAGTGATGTTACACTACATCGTATAATCATGCCCCCGTAAGGTTTTCAGAGTGGCAACCCTTTCATCCACCGTTATACCGATAATGTGAGATTGCAGGATGATCCAAATGGATCCTAGAGTACTCTCTAAGTCTTCAAAATCTCTTAAAAGATCAAAACTATAGCATAAGGAAAACCTATGGAAAAGTCAGATTACACTATCGGGAGGCAAAAACACCAAGAAAAAGTAGAAACAGGCTTATCGGAGGCTTGAATAGTGAATGCATAGGAGCCATTGGATCTGGCCGATCAACGGTAGAGATCCAATCAGTGAATCGCAATCAGCAGTGGCAAAGGGAGGCTATCGACAGAGACCCCATGACATATGTGACTGCAATGAGCGGGGTCAACGAGGACCGTCAATCAAGCACGCAGATCGATGGTCCACATTGCATCACAATATCACTATCGGCCAATACAATGGAGTGGGGATATATGCATACACATGTATGCAATGCGATTTCTGAACCTGTGATCCGGATTTAAACAGGAACGCAACAAATTACAGAGGTAACCATATACACAAAGATGCAGCGGAAATAATACTTCATTTCATTAATGGAAAATACTGAAATATGCTTACAACCAGAAATGGAAATAAACCAGCTAGGGCGATGGTAGCTTATCTCTGAGAAGAGATGTGATGGCTACATGCCTCTGAACTGTGTTACAATGAGGCTCGAAGGCCTATTTATTGTTGAGAAACAATGGAAAACCCTTAACATTCCAAAACCTAACCCTAGGAGATGAAACGCCAAACTGTGGGCCCCGTTTGGGGTAAATTGGTACATCAACTTCCCAGGGTCGTAACTTTGGCATATGATCTTCGTTTGACGCGTACAATAGCTCATTAGAAATATCTATCCGAGCACTATCATTATTGGAACGGGAAACATCGGTCCATTCGATGGACCCATGTTGCCCCCGGATTCCCCAAAAAACGTCGTTTAGGGCCTCAAAATGGCTCCAGAAGTTCAGGACCCGAAAAAATGCTAAAAATAGTAATTTGTGCTACAATTAAGGAAACTGAAAATGCTGAGAACGACAATGGTGGGGGTCCAGGTGGACTTGGCAGGTGGCCACCAATATCCACCTGGATCATTCCTCCCTCCTTAGGAAGCAATGGTCCCCATTGCGTTGAGCTCCTCCATGAGATGAGGAAACTTCTGCTGAACTTGTTCCCTGGTGAGCCACTTGCCCTGCTGAAGGAGTTGGCCTGCTTTGACAACTCGATACAGTTGGATATTCTGTTGGCGAGTGTTCTTGATCTGTGTGTCCATGATCCGATCAGTTGCAGTTTGTTCCATGCAATCTGGATTTAATTCTGTGGGTTTGAGCTGTTCTGCAATGTCGGATGTGTCTAGCAGTGGTGGAAAGTATGGCCGAAGGCGGTCCACATTGAACACTGGGTGCAGGCCAAGGAATGGGGGAATGCTGAGCTCAAATGCATTGTCTCCCATAGCCTTAGTAATGGTGTAAGGACCATATCAGAGTGGTCTCAATTTCCGATAGGCTCCAGTAAGGCATTCCTTTTGCAAATGCAACCAGACTTTGTCGCCCACCTGAAACTTGTGTGGCACCGGATGTTGATCATGTCGCTGCTTGTACTTGGCATTTGATTTCTCAAGAATGTCATGGACCTGCTGGCGAATATGTTGGATGCGCTCAATGAAGCTAGTGGCCTTATCTGTTTCGGACTGGACATGAGCTGAATTCATGTGAGTAGCTGCAAGTGGCATGGCCACATCAATGGGGCATAGTGGCCGGAATCCCAAACCCACCTGAAAATGGCTATGGCCAGTGGAGCTGTGAAGAGCTCGGTTGTAGCTGTGCTGAACATAGGGGAGGCTCTCGTCCCATGTGCGTGGATGCTTTGAGTTATACATGCGCAGAATGTGCGCAATCATCCTATTGACAACCTCTGTCTGGCCATCAGTTTGAGGATGGAAGGCTGTGGACTTCGTGAGTTTGGTGTCCAGCATTGACCAGATACTGGACCAAAATATGCTGAGAAACCGGCTGTCCCGATCTGAGATGATAGACTGTGGGATCCCAAAGTTCACCCACACTCGTTCAAAGAAGAGTTTAGTAGTGGCTTCTGCTTTGATATTCTTCTTGCAGGCCACCATAATGGCCATCTTCGAGAACCTGTCGACGACCACAAAAACACAGTCATTTCCATGCTTAGTGGAAGGAAGGCCTGACATGTAATCCATGGAGATGGATTCCCAAGGTCGACCAGGGGTAGGCAACGGGGTATAGAGGTCGTGCTTCTTAATGGTCGGTTTGGCAATGGCACAGACAGTACATGATCGGATGTACTTCCCAACATCCTGTCGAAGATTTGGCCAATAGAAATAATTTTGCAGTACTGCCACTGTTTTCTCGACCCTGAAATGCCCAGCAGCCCGACTGTAGTGTGCTTATCAAATCATCTTGGCACGCTCGCTTGAAGGAACACAAAGGTGACCGAGGTGGCATAATAGGGCATCCTGGAGGTAAAAATATGCAACATGCCAACCCTCCAAGAGTGTCTGGTATGTGTGGCCGAATTCTGGGTCGCTTTTGTAGAGAAGTGGCCAATCAGAAGTCTCGTGCCCACAAGAGTTGAGCACGGTGGTTAGCGCCATGATCGGTGGTCGACTGAGGCAATCTGAAACATTATTGGTGCTGCCCTTTTTATACTTGATATTCAAGTGAAACTGTTGCAGGTATGTAGACCACTTCTGATGGCGATCATTCTGCAATTTCCCTTGGGTCTGTATGAACTGCAGAGGTCGGTGGTCTGTGTGGATGACCGTTTCCTTCCCCAAAATGTAATGCTTCCATTGTCGGCAGGCCTGTACAATGGAATACATCTCTTTATCATAAGTGGGGTACTTCCGGACTGTGTCTGAAAGTGTTTCACTGTGATATGCCACTGGATGTCCATGTTGAGTAAGGACTTCCCCAATAGCATAGTCAGAGGCATCTGTCTCGACCTCAAATGGTTGTTGTAAATCTGGTAACGCGAGCACTGGTGTCGTGCAGAGGCGATCCTTCAACTCCCTAAATGCCTTCTGTTGAGATTCAGACCAAAAGAATTTTGCTTTCGCCCCGCCCTTGGTGACTTGACTCAAGGGCCACGAAATATGAGAAAACCCCAACACAAACCTGCGGTAGAAGTTGGCAAGACCTAGAAAGCTGTGGAGCTCTGTTAGAGTGGTTGGAGAGGGCCAATCCCGAATGACTTGGATCTTGGCTGGATCGACATGCACCCCCTGTTCATCAATGATGTATCCCAGATACTGAACCTGGGTCATGCCAAAAGTGCATTTCCCCAAATTGGCACATAGCTTGTGTTGCCGCAGTGTTTGGAGAACCTGTCGGATGTGGTGGAGGTGCTCTTCCCAACTCTGGCTGAAGATCAGAATGTCATCCAAGTATACTACTACAAAGGAGTTGGTGAATGGCCGCAAGATGTCATCCATTAGCCTCATAAAGGTTGCAGGAGCATTCGTCAATCCGAAAGGCATGACCAACCATTCGAAGAGGCCCTCCTTGGATTTGAAGGCAGTCTTCCACACATCGGAGGGTTCGATTGGTACCTGGTGATATCCTGACTTCAGATCGATCTTGCTGAAATATTTCGCCCCCTTTAGTTGGTCTAGGAGGTCATCAATCCGTGGGATCGGGTACCTATTACGGACAGTGATCTTGTTCAGCGCCCGATAGTCAATACAGAGTCTCCACGTCCCATCCTTCTTCTGTACCAACACGATCGGGCTCCCACAGGGTGATGAACTCGGACGGATGTGACCTTTCTGCAGGAGCTCCTGAATCTGCCTCTTCATTTCATTGTTCTCCAGAACGGAGCACCGATAAATTGGTCCATTGGGTAGCGGCGCACCTGGGGTCAGATCGATGGAGTGCTTGACTTGACAATGCAGAGGAACCCCTGCCGGGGAGGTCAAGATGTCCTCGTACTCCTCCACAATCTTGTCCATCTGTAGTTGTCGTGCAGAGGGACCCCGTTTGGAGGCCGCGGCCACTGTCTTCTTCTTTCCTTGAGGGCGTATCATTAGGAAAACAAATTTCCTGGTTTTGGAAATGACCTTATTGCATTGTTTTGCAGTAATCAAAGAGATGGCGGCAGGTGGTGCTACCTCTGGTATCCTGAACAACTTATTTTCCAATGTAATAATAACAGCACGGGGCCTTGATTCATACGCGGCATGTCACTTCCACAAGTATGGTTGTCCTAGTAATACATCACAAACTTCAAGGGGAGCAATGTCACACAATACCTCATCCGTGAAGGGCTTGATGTTGTATGGAAGGCGACAAGCTGGTTCACGCGAAGATCTCGTCCTTGGTGAAGCCACCCAATGGTGTATGGTTGTGGATGTGCTGTGGTCGGTAAGCCCAACCGCTTCACGACCTATGCCGAAATGAGGTTCTTTTGACTCTCGCTATCAACAATGAATTGTATCGGGGAGACCTTTACCCACATCTGGGAGTGGAAGAGACGCTCCTCCTCCTCTGGATCTTCGGGTTCATTTTCCTGGATCTTTGCGGTAGCAACAGTGGCGCTGGGATCCGCATCAATGATCTGCTTCCCTTTTTCATACCCCTTATCGGGTTCTGACTCAGAGTCAGAACATGCATCTGATTCTGAAACCTTTAACTCGGCCACCAGTGACTGCTTGGCCCGACACTCACTTGTGTTGTGAGTGGAGCTCTTATGGAACTCGCACCATTTTCCAGTGTCCTTTCTCAGCTTCGCGGCACTGTTCTTTGCTTGCAGCTTCGGCTGGTTGTCTTGGGTTGTCCCGCCTTGGCTTTGTCCTTTATTCTGTGGTTTAGGGGCACCTTTCCCCTGCTTTGGATTCTCAGATCCAAAGTCTCGCTTCTTTTGTTTAAACTTCTGCTCGACCTTGACGGCATATCGGTATGTTGCGCCGAGCGAGGGCATGTTTAGGAATTGTATTTCTTCCTGGATGTACTTGTGCAGGCAGCCACGGTATTTGAGTATCAAATGTTGCTCTGAATCCTTGATACCCAACTTGGTGTGAACGGTATGGAAAAGATTGGTGAACTCCGGCACGTCTTGGTCCCTTCCCTGTCGCAGCGTGGTCCACTTTATGTATTCATCCTCATAGCTTCCGACAGGGTAGTACTGCTCCTTGATGGCATCCCGGAACGAATCCCAGGTGGGTGCGGCTGAAAATAGTGAGCCAGTCCTTTCATCCTTCTGCTCGCAGTAGGTTTCCCACCAGTCCTTGACGTGGGGGGCTGCTTTGAGAAGAGAAAAAACAATCTTTTCCCGACTCGAAAATTCATGAACAGAAAAATAACCCTCTAGCAGATTTAACCATTTATCTACGGCATCTGCGTCTATCTAACCCTCGAATATGGGGATTTCAAAATTAACTTGTACCTTAAAGGGTGTGGCGTTTCCAGAGTAGCTGCTGGAAGCCGATGCGTCGCTTCTGGGTAGCCGCTGAAGGATCTGGGCAAAGTTGTCCATCATCGCGTTCCGTTGTCGCTCGAGGGTTTCTTCGAGCAAGATTTTGATGGGATCTCCTGCCCCCTCGTCTTTCTTCTCGTCCGCCATGGGAGGCCGTCGGGATGTGTGAGGCTGGTCTTGCAAAGGTTCCACCAGTTCGAGCCCTAACTCCTTATATCCCGACCTTGTTGGGGACATGCAAAGAAAAACAGAGAAAAAGCAGACCGCTCTGATACCACTGATCCGGATTTAAACAGGAACGCAAAAAATTACAGAGATAACCATATACACAAAGATGCAGCGGAAATAATACTTCATTTCATTAATGGAAAATACTGAAATATGCTTACAACCAGAAATGGAAATAAACCAGCTAGGGCGATGGTAGCTTATCTCTGAGAAGAGATGTGATGGCTACATGCCTCTGAACTGTGTTACAATGAGGCTCGAAGGCCTATTTATTGTTGAGAAACAATGGAAAATCCTTAACATTCCAAAACCTAACCCTAGGAGATGAAACGCCAAACTGTGGGCCCCGTTTGGGGTAAATTGGTACGTCAACTTCCCGGGGTCGTAACTTTGGCATATGATCTCCGTTTGACGCGTACAATAGATCATTAGAAAGATCTATCCGAGCACTATCATTGTTGGAACAATGTTGCCCCCGGATTCCCAAAAAAACGTCATTTAGGGCCTCAAAACGGCTCCGGAAGTTCAGGACCCGAAAAACTGCTAAAAATAGTAAGTTGTGCTACAATTAAGGAAACTGAAAATGCTGAGAATGACAATGGTGGGGGTCCAGGTGGACTTGGCAGGTGGCCACCAATATCCACCTGGATCAACCTGATAACAATTATGAATGATGTTTGATATGATTTGAGATCTAGGAAACAGAGTTTTCCTTTGTAAAATGCATTTTCATTGAATAAACCAAAAACCAAAGAAAATGCATCGATGCAATATTAAATACCCAAAAGGGTTTATTAATACTGTTACAAATGATTTCAAGTCTGATAAGTGGGAATTTCAATTTTTTTTAGTGTATTTTCAATACAAAGAGAAATCGCGATATGAGCAAGATTTCTGGCGGGCTAAGGGAGGTAAGTGGTTCAGCCTGGGCTTCGCCTAATCCCATACAATGGTTGCCACGTGCCCAGGCTAAGGAGAGAGAAAACCACCCTCATCTTGGGGTTAACCCTCGTAAGAAAGAGCCACCCGAAATGAACCATGATTGCTGGATCTGGATCTCCCAAATCAATGGTCGAGATACTATATCGATATACAGGTGGACCCGATAGGAGTACAAAGAAGAATTCTAAAGATTTTAAGTCCGGGTGAACAGTGATTTTGGTGGAATTTCACAGTTTGAATGCATTTCTCTGTGTTAACAGAAAGCAGTTGTTTCAGGGATTTCAAAGGGTCGATGCACTCATCCGTTGCAGATTAGGTGGCCACCTCCCCTGAATTCATTATGCAATGATTATTTAATGCTAGAAGAGGGATTCGAGTAGATAGAGGTCGACAGACAGAAAGATGAGAAGCAGAAATGAACAGGCAGAGAAAATTGGCTTTAAAGACATAGATAAAGAGCAAATAGGAGGTAGTATTGTAGGCAGTGCCAAGGCAGAACCAAGACAGAGACAGAGAGTGATTGAGAGAGGCTGTGTACTCAGAGAGGCTTGAGAGGTTCAAGCAAACTCTTGCTGTTGTATCTGTTGTGTGTTGAGTCTCAAATTGAGCTCACACTATTGTAAAACCCTGTTTGAAGACATAATAGAGAGACCACCATTGAAGGCTGGACTAGGAGATGTAGCCCAAGAGTATTGGGTGAACTCCTTATTAAATTTGTTGTGTTATGTGTGTTGTCTATTATGCTTCTTTACTACTTCATTGTCTGTGTATTTCACAATCTTATCGATCCATTACATAAAATAACATATGCAAAACCATGCACATGAGTCTGTAATAACTTATTAATTGTTAAGATCTCATTTTCAGATCACGAGATTTCCCCTTGCTAATCACTGATAAGCATATATTACGGGGCTGCGGGGCTCCCGATATGCGGGATTGTGATGTGCGGGGCTTATTGTGCTCAGGGTCCCTGATATGTGATATTTGCCCTCATACGTAGTCATTTTCTTGGTTTTCAAGGCTTTCCAAGTGTGATCTTCAACATGCTCTAACTTTCGATCCAGAAGTCTATTCTTCGAATTATATGTATTGTTGGAAAGATATTTCCGAGCACTAGGAAATGGAGAGGGTCTGATTAAGTTTTGAGATCTTCTGTGGCCTAGGAAAGTGGCTCTAAAATTCACTTCTCTTGGGCAACCTTGACCAATTGAAACCCAAAATGCAGTGAGTGACAAAAATAAGCATTAGCGTCGAGTCTTCCATGGCTTCTTATTTATTTTTATCAAATGAAAATCTTGATACCCATGTGCCCCATGCCTCATAAACCTAATATCCCACATTGCTTCTTGGGCTCTATCCTGTCGAAATGCCTCATTGGGATAAAAGTTGTAACTCTTGTACATAACAGAGGGGATGCCTATTCTAGAGGAAGATTCTCCAAGATTTGACCAACAAACCAATAAAAAATTTCTCTTCTCCACTCTTAGGCTCATTGCAAACAAAAGAATATATATAACAATGATTTGGCAGCAATTTTCTATGTAAGCACAAAATCAGGGTAGGGTCAAGATGTATCTGCACATACAAAAATTGATGGACGATTTCCACTTCCATTATGGATGGATATTACACATATAAATGAAGAGATAGACATACCACGTATTGACACCGGAGTCATGAAGTGCAACTGCTTTAGAACAATGCCCAACATCACTAGCTTTCTATTTTTCTTCAAAAGGGAAAGATATGATTCCAAAGGATAAACAACTAAAATGGTATCCATTATGTAATCTAGGCTCTTTGCCACTTCTCACAACACAATGGGGCCACTCTACATAATTAGAAAACCAAAGCAATTGATACTATCCCCATTGTTGATATGATGCAAAGAAATAATGTTATTGAATTAAATTGGCACACCATCATCTTTTCAAAATCCCTGCTAACAAGATAAGCATCAACACCGAGGACTTCAACGGCTTCTTCTTTCTTTTGATTAATCAAACTGATAACCATCATGTGAAGCCCAAATGCTTTTTTCATTCTTGACAACCATGTGCCCCATGCCTCCTAAATCCAATATCCCACATTGCTTCCTAGCCTCTGTGTTAATTTTTTGGTAACAATGGTATGTTCTATGCTTAGAACAATTTTACTTCAGTTTCTTTACTATCCCAATATCAATATCCATTTTAGCAATCACATCATCATGATATAAAATGTATATAGAACATAAACAATAATAGTAGAAGACAAGCCAAGACAAGAGGACATAAGAAATGGCACTAGCTAGGGATAAACCCCAATGTGGGCAAACCATTGATCAATTCTTCTTATAATTATTCAAAAGTTTAGCAAAGGGAGAGAGTACAATATACAATATTCACTTGAGAAATCACAGTGAAATATGATAAGTCAAATAGCAGAAACAAAAAGCTATAACCAGAAAATCAATGTTGGTTAATGGGGCAGATTTTGACCTCTAAAACAACGCGGTCAAACTCAATCAACTCAACCTCCATCAACTAGTCAAATCAGCCCAAAAACAGTCTGAAAAAGTCCAGTGAAAGTCAACAAAAGTCAACACTACAACAAACACTTATATAGTCAATGCTGGTCAAACAATGGTCTAACAACCTTGATTTATGTGCCCGAAAGTGTGGCCTACCGAAACAAATACCCCTCACACAAAACTATAGTGTAAATAGGTCCACGTTAGTCAACAAAAGTGAAAACAACCTCCTGCAATTTCGATCAACATTGGTCAACAGCTGGAATGTAAAAGTACATTCCTTCTTCGTATGTGTCCAGATTTGCCTCTGAAATTTGTACCCAATCAAGGAAGGAGAGAGAAGAATGAGTGTGAGATAGCATGCCAAAATGAGGATGAGGCTCCTTGTATTTATATGCAATGTTGTGGGCTTGAGAGTGCAAATTAGATGGCTGGCCGACCTTGATAATTTGTCCATAATCAAAATAATTTCATAATTCCATTTGTACATGTCAGAATGGGATCATCTTTAGATTAATCCTACACCTCTCAGAGAGAGGAATCCAATAAAAATATCGCTTGCACCATATCAGATGTCTAGGGTGAATTTTGGCCCTAGTTGCCAAATTTAACAGTTTGTCATGCCAAAATGATCCATTGGGATGAAAACTATAACCCTGGCGCATAACAGAGGAGTTTTCTATTCTAGAGGGAGATTCTCCAGGATTCAAATGACAAACCTATCATAAAAAAAGTTCAATTCAGACTAGTAGAGTAAGTGAGAAATTACCGTCTATTTGAAGTGAAAAGGATTTTACTACCATGAAAGGTATATAGCCAACCATAATTATACATGACATTGATACGATGATTGCCTCCAAAACCTTGTTTAATGAGTATAGCTATGAAAGGTTGAGGGGTTTGGTAACCATTGCCTCAAAAACTCTAGGAGAACAACTTTCCTCTACAAAATGAAAAAAAACAAATATGAAGGTGAAGCGAAAAGCAAATTCAAGTTCTTTTGAGTTTTAGAATGTGTTAATGCTTTTCAACGGCCTCATACATTTATAAGAAGGGTGGTTTCGGTGTAAATCATATATAAAAAATCTATGTGATTCATGCCAAAACCCTTCTTATAATTATTATAGATTACAAAAATCTCAATTCAAAGACTTCATACATTTTAAATGTGCAAATATAGTTTTTCTGTTACACATATAATTCCATTTTTCTTTAGTGATTTTAGATTCATTTCATTTTAGGTTCAAATTTATATATTCCTCCATGAAGGGAATCATGGAAGAAAATCGATAATCATAACCAGCAGAAAAAGCTGAAATTGGGGCGCATTCATCGGAGTTTCTACCGTGATCGCAGGATGGAAAGCCGTAGTTTATCTGTTATATTTTGGGAGTTTTTTGCAAGTATATTTTCCGAGTAGAATATGTTTAAAATCTGTTAAAAATTTATTGGAATTACAATCGTTGGGATTGCAATTTCTAGTTGTGACTTTCTTATGATATAAGTATTTCTAAGAATTTTATGATTCAAAATATATAGTAAAATATAATTTAAATAATAAAAATTTGAATTATAAAATTTTTCCATCAAAATGTTTTAGATATTTATTTCCGTCATCAAAAACATAATTCAAACATTATCTGTACAAATATTTTTGAATTTTTATTGTCCAAATTTTGACCACTTTTGACTATCCAACCAATTCCTCCATCTCAATAAATATATACGTATAGTTAAAAATATATTTTAAATAACAAACAAAATCACAATTTAACCCACCATTATTTCACCACATTCACGTTCTACAATATTGTACAATATACGATGCAAATGAAACCAACATATTGATTGCGGTTCTGATAGATATCAATTCTTATAGTACCCAATCACGCTTGTTTCAATTCTTACGGGACCCAATCATGGTCTTGAAACACTAGTTTTCTTGCATAATTTCGGTCGCATTCTTATCTGCATTCCAACAATAAAAAATGAACTACTCTGTCTTTGTTTCCTGTAAATGAACGACTTCATCCATGCAATATGCATGCATGCTATGGTAGTGTTCTACTATTCCTTGATTGGCAACAACTGCAACGCTGTTAACCTTCTCCATATTATTTTGATCAGAACACATGAAATCTTCAAACTCGTTCAGCTCCATGGCCGCTCCCCTGTACAACTCTTCCAAACCAAAATCTGTGTCACAGTCGGATGAAGAGAAGAGCAGATTCCAATGGGGAAGCGATAGGTCGCTCAAATCCAATAAACTCTCCGCTAATATTGTTGTATTTCCTCCACAATGATCGGAATGTGGTGATTCCTCGTCCACAAATTCTGCTTCCACAAAATTAGCATCTGCCGTTTGGAAGGCAATGCACTCCAAATCATCAGGTGTGATGGAATTGTTTGCGAGTAGGTCGCAGCATGACTGGGAGAAATTACCAGTTTCATTAATATTACACGATTCGGGAGCTCCATTTAAACTGGGATTACTGCAACCATCACTGTTGTAGCTGTTTTCTTTCACGATTCTGGAGCCTCTCATGACCGTTGTTATTTTGAGTGGAATTACTTTGGACACATGAGTTGGCAGAGGAGAAGAAGATCTCCATTTTGATTCTAGAGATTTCGTGCTTGAATTAGCTTGAGATTGCTTTAGTGGCAGGAGCTTTTTGCTAAGCTGAGTGTTCCAGTAATTCTTGATTTCGTTGCCTGTTCTTTTGGGTAGTTGTCCTGCAATCAGGGACCACCTGCATGAATCCATAAATATAACCTCGTCAACTTCCTACTGTGCAGTTAATTATTCGAAATTTTGAGGCGCTGAAATGGGGAATCAATAAATTTTGTTGAGTGAACAAATGTTCAGATATTCTCGACATACCGATTGCCAAGAAGGCGATGCATCCAAATAATGACATCCTCCTCATCGGCGGAAATCCTTCCGCATTTAATGTCAGGATGCAGATAATGTCGAGAATTTTTTATGATTCCAAACAAAATAAAACTAAACAGAACAGAGAATGATGCTCTGTTTTTACCACAGCGGAACTAAAAATTTGTTTCCAGAGCACATAGTTTAACACACACGAAAGAAACTTGTATTCATTTATAAGACTGACTGTTAAAAAATATTCTTCCTCTATCAGAGGGATTACACCAACTGCTTCAGATGCAGTTAAAAAAAAATTACTCCATCTCTGCTAGAAAATAAAAATATTGTTGTGCATTACAAAAGGAGAACACTCTCTCTTCGCGCTGCTGCGTCTACACATTTCATTTTCATGTTCAATAAACAATAAACAGAACATTAATACTTTACTGTGCCATAGTCCCGTGAAAAATAATTAAAAAACAGTAAAATTAAAGACTTTACCTACGTTCTACCAACCAGAGTAAATTTTATTTATTATTTCACTGACAAAATTGGCGGTCAATGAAACTTCTAATTCACGTCATGTAATTTTGCTGCAAGTCTGTACATCAACCGTTGATTTAATCGAACGGCTGAGATTGGTTTGAAGAAAGTGAGATATGCGATTTGAGATCGGATTGCATCGCAACGTCGCGTCGACAGAAGAAGAAAAATGGAGCACTAACATATGGGTGCCATTTGCTATTTGTTATCGGATCGCATCGCAGAATCGCAATCGGCAGAGAACATAGGGCATAATGAAGCCAACAGGGTGTGGATGCGAATTGCGATATGCGATCAGATCGCATCGCGAAATCGCAATCAGAATACATAAGGGTGCATTAGGTTAATGTGGGATAGCGATCAAATCGCATCGCAAAGTGAAGAAAACTAAAATAGCGAGGAACTCCCATGGCGGTTTTCAAAAAAGTATGCTGCAGTTGGAATTACATTTCAACACTCCCCTTTAATTTCAACTGCTGGGTTATGAGTCATACCTAGACATTTCCTCAAAGACTCAAAACTTTTTTGCCCCAATGGTTTGGTCAGGATGTCTGCAACCTGCTCCTAAGTTCTACAATGTTGTAAAAAAATTTCTCCATTGTTTACCAATTCCCTGATGTAATGAAACTTTGTGTCAATGTGTTTCATTCTCTTATGAAACACAACATTCTTGGATAGTGCAATAGCTGAGCTATTGTCACAAAAAATCACAGTTCCTTTTGCTTGCTCTTGACATAAACTCCTTAACGTCCTTCTCATCTAAATTGCTTGACATGCTGTTGCTGTAGCTGCCACATAATCTGCTTCTGCTGTAGACAACGCTACAATAGGCTGTTTTTTAGAAGCCCATGAAATGGCTCCTGAACCCATGTGAAAAACATAACCGGATGTGCTTTTCCGATCATCTACACTTCCAGCCTAATCACTATCAGTGTATCCAATTAAATCTAAACATTCTGAAGTAGTATATAAAATGCCAAATCTTTTAGTACCTTTAACATACCTCAGAATCCTTTTTGTTGCCTGCCAATGTGCTTCTTTTGGCCTTTCCATGAATCTAGAAATCAAACTAACAGCATACATTATATCTGGCCTATTTGCAGTCAAATACATGAGGCCGCCAACTATGCTCTTATACAAACTAGGATCAAAATCATTGTTGTTGTCCTCTTTGCTGAGTTTTAATCCCATCAGTGTGGGAGTGATTGCTGCTTTGCTCTCCTATATATTAAATCTTTCCAACACTTCATTAACACATTTTGCTTGTGAGATAAAAATCTCATTTCCGTTTTGTTCTACTTCTATTCCTAAGAAGTATTTCAGCAAACCCATGTCAGTCATTTCAAATTCTTCTTTCATGACTGTTTTGAAATTTTCAATAAGATAATCATCATTGCCTGTGAAAATAACATCATCAACATATAACACAACAATTAGTAATTTACCATCCTTTTCTTTGATGTAGAGGGTGGGTTCTTCCTCACACTTTTCAAATCCATTTTCCAGTAGATAGGCATCTATCCTACTATACCACGCTCTTGGTGCTTGCTTCAGCCCATAAAGAGCTTTCTTCAATCTGCACACTTTGTGCTCTTGCCCTTTCTTTTCATAGCCTAGAGGTTGTTCAATGTAAAACTCTTCCTTTAGCACTCCATTTAGGAATGATGACTTCACATCCATTTGGTAAACTTTCCACTTGTTTTGTGCTGCTATAGTCAACACTTCTCTCACTGTTTCCATTCTTGCAACCGGTGCAAAAGTTTCCTCATAGTCTCTCCCATACTGCTGCTTATACCCTTTGACAACAAGTCTTTCCTTGTGTCTTTCTATTTTGCCTTCAGCATTACTCTTGGTCTTGTAAACCCATTTAACTCCAATGACTTCTTTTCCTTTTGGTAGTTCAACTAAATCACATGTCTCGTTTCTTTCTATGGCATTGATCTCCTCATCGATAGATTCTATCCATTTCCTATCCTTAATGGCTTCTTCGAAATGAACAAGGTCATCAACATGACAATATAAAGCAAACAAAGAGTTCATACCTTTATTTGCTACCTCTTGTCCATAAATGTCACTTAAATTTCTAAACTTCTTACCTCTTTCATTTGGTGTACAAATGCTTGAAGAAGCACTTGAATTTCCTCCTTGTGGTGTGCTTGGAGAAGCACTTACATTTCTCCTCAAGGGTGTCTTTTGCTGCCCTTGTGTTGGTTCCGGGGATGTATTTTAGCCATCTCCTCATAATCTTCATCATGTGATAAAGAGTTTTTAACATTCATTGTTTTCTCTATGCTTCCATCCCAAGCTTCCCCCTCAATGAACTGAACATCTTTACACACAATAAGCTTCTTGATGGATGGGTTATACAACCTATAAGCTTTAGATTCCTTACTGTATCCAATGAAAATACATTTCTCCCCTTTGCTGTCCAACTTCTTCCTTAGCTGATCTGGAATGTGTGCATAAGCCACACATCCAAAAACTTTCATGTGGGTGACTCCTTACTTTGTCCCACTCTATGCTTCTTTCGGCACTTTGTTCATGACTGCTTTTGTAGGACATCTATTCAAAATGTATGCTGCATAGTGTACAGCTTCAGCCAATAATCATTTGGCAAATGCTTTTCCTTTAACATACTCCTTGCCATATCCATGATTGTCATATTCTTCCTTTCGGCAACTCCATTTTGTTGCGGAGTGTACCTAGTGGTAAACTGGTTATGAATTCCATTTTCTCTAAAAAAACGTAGAAATTATTTGGAGATATACTCACCTCCTCTATCAGTTCTTAGAACTTTGATATGCAGTCCGGTTTGGTTTTCTACAAGTGCTTTGAAATTGCAAAATATTTCAAACACTTCACTTTTGTTCTTCAGGAAATAAACTCAATTTTTTCTAGTAAAATCATCAATAAATATTAGTATATAGTGGTTGCCTGCAAGTGATGGAGTTCGCATTGGCCCACATAAATCTGAATGGACAATCTCTAAGGGTGTTTTTTCCCTTATGCTTTTCCCAGATGGAAAACTTTCTCTGTGTTGTTTCCCCAAGATACAACCTTCACAAAGGCTGTCTGGTTTTTCTATCAATGGTAATCCTCTTACCATTCCTTTTTTATTCAACAAGTTAAGACCTCCAAATTCGAGATGTCCAAATCTCAAATGCCACAACCAATTTTCATCCTTTGGTTCGCTTTGGAAAGCCTCTTGAGTCACTGCTTCTATTGCTTCTTTATTTTTTAAATCTGCTCTCATTCTCAGAGGGAACATCTTGTTCTTTGTCGTCTTCACTTCAGCAATACATCGTATGCTGGGTGCTTTATCCATGATGGTGCATACATCATTCACAAAGAAAACATTGTAACCCTTTTAAACAAGCTATCCAATACTTAAGAGATTACATTTCATTCCAGGAACATAATAAACATCTGCTATGGTTTTCCTTTCACCTTTCTTTGTTAGGACATTTACTTCTCCTTTTCCCATAACAGAAACTTTATTATCAGTCCCAAGTGTGACTTGTGACTACACACTCTGATCTAACATAGAAAATAGGGCTATGCTTCCTGTCATATGGTTACTACAACCGGAGTCTAGAAACCATACATCTTCACTCTTTTCTTCAACCATATTACAAGCTATAAACAAATTATCTTGGTTGATATTTTCTCTAGTGAAATTTGCACTAGTTCTATTATTCATATCGTACTGCTTCTTTCTACATTCATTTGCATAATGCCCATATTTTTTACAATAATCACATTGGACATTGGATTTATCATACCTTTTTCCCTAAGCATGATGTTGTCCACTTTGTTGGCCACTGCCTTGGCCTTGGTTCTGATTTGGATTGCTGCCTCTTCCTTGAGCATTTACTGGACTATTTCTTCCACCTCTGTTTTGGCTTCTGTCTCTTCCTCTCTTGTTTCCTCTGCCTTGACCTCTTCCTCTTACAAAGAACATCTGGGTTTTAAAGGCATGTTCTAGAGATGAGTTTTCATTTCTACTCAATCTCTGCTCATGTGTTATTATTGATGCATGTAGTTCATCCACTAAGAAGTTTGTGAGATCCTTTGTCTCTTCTATGGTGGTGACAATCATATCAAACCTTGAGGGTAGGATCCTCAATAGTTTCTCCACAATCCTCCTTTCTTCAAGAATATCTCCATGAGACCTTATTTGTGTGACCAGACCAATCACATGTGTGAAGAATGAGTCAATATTATCTGACTCCTTCATGCAAAGATTCTCAAAATCTCTCCTCAGCAACTGTAGTTTTGTTGTCTTCACTTTCCCCATGCCTCGATAGGTTGTCTTAAAAGTTTGTCATGCTTCTTTGGATCTCTTAGCTACTGCTATCCTTGAAAACACACTCTCATGCACTGCTTGATACAAAAAGTAGAGGGCTTTAGAATCCTTCTTCTTATTTCTCTTCAACAGATCTTTCTCTGCCTGAGTTAAGTTATTAAACTCATTTTCATCTGCTGGTTCTTCAAAACCATCCTCAACAAATTCCCATAAGTCTTGGGAAGCAAGCAAAGCTTTCATAGTTGTTGCCCAATAGTCATAGTTTTTCCCATTAAATTGTGGGAGCTGAGTATTAAAGATACCCATGCTAGTGCTGGCTCCAGCCATTCTTGCACTCTTAACTATGCTTCAAAATACTTGACTGAGTATTTAAAAGAACTGACTGTCTTCAACAACAACACAAAAAAAACTTGAGAAATACCTTAGATTGAGTCTTCACTCTGCTGGAGAAGCTGCTGCAGCCAAAAATCCTTCCTTTAGCTTCTTTGACACCTTCAAAGAGCCTGGACAAGCTCTGATACCATGTCAGGAATTTCTGATGATTCCAAACAAAATAAAACTGAACAGAACAGAGAATGATGCTCTGTTTTTACCACGGCAGAACTAAAATTTGTTTCCTGAGCACAAAGTTTAACACACACAAAAGAAACTTGATTCATTTATAAGACTGACTGTTACAAAAGATTCTTTCTATATGAGAGAGATTACACCAACTGAACTACTTCAGATGCAGTTAAAAAAAAAATTACTCCGTCTCTGCTAGAAAATAAAAATACTGTTGTGCATTACAAAAGCAGAACATTGTCTCTTCGCGTTGCTGCATCTACACATTTCATTTTCATGTTCAATAAACAATAAACAGGACATTAATACTTTACTGTGCCATAGTCCCATGAAAAATAATAAAAAAAAAACAATAAAATTAAAGATTTTACCTACGTTCTACCAGCCGGAGTAAATTTTATTTATTATTTCAATGACAAAACTGGCGGTCAATGAAACTTCTAATTCACGTCACGTAATTTTGCTGCAAGCCTCTACATCAACCATTGATTTAATCGAACGGCTGAGATTGGTTTGAAGAAAGTGAGATATGCAATTTGCGATCGGATCGCATCGCAACGTCGCGTCGACAGAAGAAGAAATATGGAGCACTAACATATGGGTGCGATTTTCTATTTGCGATCGGATCGCATCGCAGAATCGCAATCGGCAGAGAACACAGGGCGTAATGAAGCCAACAGGGCATGGATGCGATTTGCGATATGCGATCAGATCACATTGTGAAATCGCAATCAGAATACATAAGGGTGAAACAGGTTAATGTGCGATAGCGATCAAATCGCATCGCAAAGTGAAGAAAACTGAAATAGCGAGGAACTCCCATGGCGGTTTTCAAAAAAGTACGCTGCAGTTGGAATTACTTTTCAACACTCGTCTTTAATTTCAACTGCTGAGTTATCAGTCATACCTAGACATTTCCTCAAAGACTCAAAACTTTTCTGCCCCAATGGTTTGGTTAGGATGTCTGCAACCTGCTCCTGAGTTCTACAATGTTGTAAAACAATTTTTCCATTATTTACCAATTCCCTGATGTAATGAAACTTTTTGTCAATGTGTTTCGTTCTCTTATGAAACACAGCATTCTTGGATAATGCAATAACTGAGCTATTGTCACAAAAAATCACAGTTCCTTTTGATTGCTCTAGGCATAAACTCCTTAACATCCTTCTCATCTAAATTGCTTGACATGCTGCTACTGTAGCTGCCACATATTCTGCTTCTGTTGTAGAGAACACTATAATAGGTTGTTTTTTAGAAGCCCATGAAATGGCTCCTGAACCCATGTGTAAAACATAACCGGATGTGCTTTTCCGATCATCTACACTTCCAGCCCAATCACTATCAGTGTATCCAATTAAATCTAAACATTCTGAAGTAGTATATAAAATGCCAAACCTTTTATTACCTTTAACATACCTCAGAATCCTTTTTGCTGCCTGCCAATGTGCTTCTTTTGGCCTTTCCATGAATCTAGAAATCAAACTAACATCATACATTATATCCAGCCTAGTTGCAGTCAAATACATGAGGCTGCCAACTATGTTCTTGTGCAAACTAGGATCAAAATCATTGTTGTTGTCCTCTTTGTTGAGTTTTAATCCCATCATTGTGGTAGTCATTACTGCTTTGCTCTCCTATATATTAAATCTTTCCAACACTTCATTAACATATTTTGCTTGTGAGATAAAAATCTCATTTCCATTTTGTTCTACTTCTATTCCTAAGAAGTATCTCAGCAAACCCATGTCAGTCATTTCAAATTCTTCTTTCATGAATGTTTTGAAATTTTCAATAAGATAATCATCATTACCTGTGAAAATAACATCATCAACATATAACACAACAATTAGTAATTTACCATCCTTTTCTTTGATGTAGAGGGTGGGTTCTCCCTCACACTTTTCAAATCCATTTTCCAGTAGATAGGCATCTATCCTACTGTACCACGCTCTTGGTGCTTGCTTCAGCCCATAAAGAGCTTTCTTCAATCTGCACACTTTGCGCTCTTGGCCTTTCTTTCCATAGCCTAGATGTTGTTCAATGTAAATCTCTTCCTTTAGCAATCCATTTAGGAATGCTGACTTCACGTCCATTTAGTAAACTTTCCACTTGTTTTGTGCTGCTATGGACAACACTGCTCTCACTGTTTCCATTCTTGCAACTGGTGAAAAAGTTTCCTCATAGTCTCTCCCATACTGTTGCTTATATCCTTTGACAACAAGTCTTGCCTTGTGTCTTTCTATTTTGCCTTCAACATTACTCTTGGTCTTGTAAACCCATTTAACTCCAATGACTTCTTTTCCTTTTGGTAGTTCAACTAAATCACATTTCTTGTTTCTTTTTATGGCATTGATCTCCTCATCCATAGCTTCTATCCATTTCCTATCTTTAATGGCTTCTTCAAAATGAACAGGGTCATCAACATGACAATATAAAACAAACAAAGAGTTCATACCTTTATTTGCTGCCTCTTGTCCATAAATGTCACTTAAATTTCTGAACTTCTTATCTCTTTCAATTGGTGTACAAGTGCTTGAAGAAGCACTTGAATTTCCTCCTTGTGGTGTGCTTGGAGAAGCACTTTCATTTCTCCTCAAGGGTGTCTTTTGCTGCCCTTGTGTTGGTGCTGCTATTTGGGGATGTATTTCAGCCATCTCCTCATCATCTTCATCATGTGACAAAGAGTTTTTAACATTCACTGTTTTCTCTATGCTTCCATCCCAAGCTTCCTCCTCAATGAACTGAACATCTCTACACACAATAAGCTTCTTGGTGGATGGGTTATACAACCTATAAGCTTTGGATTCCTCACTGTATCCAATGAAAATACATTTCTACCCTTTGCTGTCCAACGTCTTCCTTAGCTAATCTGGAATGTGTGCATAAGCCACACATCCAAAAACTTTCATGTGGGTGACTCCTTGCTTTGTCCCACTCCATGCTTCTTTCGGCACTCTATTCATGACTGCTTTTGTAGGACATCTATTCAAAATATACGCTGCACAATTTACAGCTTCAGCCAATAATCATTTGGCAAATGCTTTTCCTTTAACATACTCCTTGCCATATCCATGATTGTCCTATTCTTGCTTTCGGCAACTCCATTTTGCTGCGGAGTGTACCTAGTGGTAAACTACTTATGAATTCCATTTTCTCTAAAAAAACGTAGAAATTATTTGGAGATATACTCACCTCCTCTATCAGTTCTTAGAACTTTGATATGCAGCCCGGTTTGGTTTTCTACAAGTGCTTTGAAATTGAAAAATCTTTCAAACACCTCACTTTTGCTCTTCAAGAAATAAACCCAAGTTTTTCTAGTAAAATCATCAATAAATGTTAGTATATAGTGGCTGCCTGCAAGTGATGGAGTTTGCATTGGCCCACATAAATCTGAATGGACAATCTCTAAGGGTGTTTTTTCCTTATGCTTTTCCCAGATGGAAAACTTTCTCTGTGTTGTTTCCCCAAGATACAACCTTCACAAATGCTGTTTGGTTTCTCTACCAATGGTAATCCTCTTACCATTCCTTTTTTATTCAACAAGTTAAGACCAAAGTCGAGATGTCCAAATCTCAAATGCCACAACCAATTTTCATCCTTTGGTTCGCTTCGGAAAGCCTCTTGAGTCACTGCTACTATTGCTTCTTTATTTTTTAAATTTGCTCTCATTCTCAGAGGGAACATCCTGTTCCTTGTCATCTTCACTTCAGAAATACATCGTTTGATGGGTGCTTTATCCATGATGGTGCATACATCATTCATAAAGAAAACATTGTAACCCTTTTAAACAAGTTGTCCAATCTTTAAGAGGTTACATTTCATTACAGGAACATAATAAACATCTGCTACGGTTTTCCTTTCACCTTTCTTTGTTAGGACATTTACTTCTCCTTTTCCCATAACAGAAACTTTATTATCAGTCCCAAGTGTGACTTGTGACTTCACACTCTGATCTAACATAGAAAACAGGGCTATGCTTCCTGTCATATGGTTACTGTAACCGGAGTCTAGAAACCATACATCTTCACTCTTTTCTTCAGCCATATTACAAGCTATAAACAAATTATCTTGGCTGATATTTTCTCTAATGAAATTTGCACTAGTTCTATTATTCATATCGTGCTGCTTCTTTCTACATTCATTTGCATAATGCCCATATTTTTTACAATAATGACATTGGACATTGAATTTATCATACATTTGTCCTTGAGCATGATGTTGTCCACTTTGTTGGCTACTGCCTTGGCCTTGGTTCTGATTTAGATTGCTGCCTCTTCCTTGGGCATTTGCTGGACTGTTTCTTCCACCTCTGTTTTGTCTTCTGCTTCTGCCTCTCTTGTTTCCTCTGCCTTGACCTCTTCCTCTTACAAATAACATTTGGGTCTTAAAGGCATGTTCTAGAGATGAGGTTTCATTTCTACTCAATCTCTGCTCATGTGTTATCAGTGATGCATGTAGTTCATCCACTGAGAAGTTTGTGAGATCCTTTGTCTCTTCTATGGTGGTGACAATCACATCAAACCTTGAAGGTAGGATCCTCAATAGTTTCTCCACAATCCTCCTTTCTTCAAGAATCTCTCCATGAGACCTTATCTGTGTGACCAGACCAATCACATGTGTGAAGAATAAGTCAATATTATCTGACTCCTTCATGCAAAGATTCTCAAAATCTCTCCTCGGCAACTGTAGTTTTGCTGTCTTCACTTTCCCCATGCCTTGATAGGCTGTATTAAGAGTTTTTCATGCTTCTTTGGATCTCTTAGCTGCTGCTATCCTTGGAAACACACCCTCATGCGCTGCTTGATACAAAAAGTAGAGGGCTTTAGAATCCTTCTTCTTATTGCTCTTCAACAGATCTTTCTCTGCCTGAGTTAAGTTATTAAAATCATTTTCATCTGCTGGTTCTTCGAAACCATTCTCAACAAATTCCCATAAGTCTTGGGAAGCAAGCAAAGCTTTCATAGTTATTGCCCAATAGTCATAGTTTTTCCCATTAAATTGTGGGAGCTGAGTATTAAAGATACCCATGCTAGTGTTGGCTCAAGCCATTATTGCACTCTTAACTATGCTTCAAAATACTTGACTGTGTATTTAAAAGAACTGACTGTCTTCAACAACAACAGAGAAAAAACTTGAGAAATACCTTAGACTGAGTCTTCACTCTGCCGGAGAAGCTGCTGCAGCCAGAAATCCTTCCTTTAGCTTCTTTGACACCTTCAAAGAGCCTGGACAAGCTCTGATACCATGTCGGGAATTTCTGATGATTCCAAACAAAAATGAAACTGAACAGAACAGAGAATGATGCTCTGTTTTTACCACAGCGGAACTAAAAATTTGTTTCCAGAGCACAGAGTTTAACACACACAAAAGAAACTTGTATTCATTTATAAGACTGACTGTTACAAAAGATTCTTCCTCTATCAGAGGGATTACACCAACTGAACTACTTCAGATGCAGTTAAAAAAAAAATTACTCTGTCTCTACTAGAAAATAAAAATACTGTTGTGCATTAAAAAAGGAGAACACTGTCTCTTCGCGTTGTTGCATCTACACATTTCATTTTCATGTTCAATAAACAATAAACAGGAAATTACATACTTTACTGTGCCATACTCTCGTGAAAAATAATAAAAAAACAATAAAATTAAAGACTTTACCTACGTTCTACCAACCGGAGTAAATTTCATTTATTATTTCACTGACAAAACTGGCGGTCAATGAAACTTCTAATTCACGTCACGTAATTTTGCTGCAAGCCTGTACATCAATCGTTGATTTAATCGAACGGCTGAGATTGGTTTGAAGAAAGTGAGATATGCGATTTGCGAGCGGATCGCATCGCAACGTCGCGTCGGCGGAAGAAGAAAAATGGAGCACTAACATATGGGTGTGATTTGCGATTTGCGATTGGATCGCATCGCAGAATCGCAATCGGCAAAGAACACAGGGCGTAACGAAGGCAAGAGGGCGTGGATGCGATTTGCGATTAGATCGCATCCCAAAATCGCAATCAGAATACATAAGGGTGCAACGGGTTAACGTGAAATAGCGATAAAATCGCATCGTAAAGTGAAATAGCGGGGAACTCCCATGGTGGTTTTCAAAAAGGTACGCTGCAGTTGGAATTACATTTCAACAGATAATTCTTCCAATGTAATCTACAACTCTTTCCTTCTCGGTTAAGACCTGCAACAAAAATTCTTTCCACTTGTTAGCCTTTGAATAAATATTTATGTCTGCATAAATAATATCTATACCATAACCGACAACTTACTGACTTCTTGTCGCTAGGAAAGTTCAATTAGCTTTAATAGTATGGTGTAAATCATGAAATTTGGAGGGAAAAGAAAACAAAACAAAAAAAACAATGACAAACTTTTTAGAATTCACCTGCTTTTTGGGGAAGAATTTTCCATCCACCATCGCCATGGGTTTGAATGTATGTTGAGAGAATGATATCCTCTTCTTTGGTCCAGGCTCCACGATTGAGCCCTTGTTTTGAGCAGCAAGGAGATCTACACCTCTTGAATATTCTACCTCTGTAACTCAACAGATGATGATTTCCTCTGCTAAAAACACTGAGTCACAGTAGGGGCCTCTCTACTTCTCCTTGGTAGGGAGGTTGACTTTATATAGAACTCAACAGCTGATGATTTCCTCTGCTAAAAACACTGAGTCACAGTAGGGACTTCTCTGCTTCTCCTTGGTAGGGAGGTTGACTGTATATAGAAGTAACTACATTCTCCGTACGAAGGAAGCCTGGTCCAGTAAATCTAACGTAGGTTTGGTGATGTGACAGGCTGATATTTTCGGTGAAGTGATATGACAGGATAATAGTCTATTTATGTTTTAGAGTAGAGTGACACGTTTATCACTGTATTCATACTCCTCATTTCGAAACGGACTCGAACGCTTATCATCCTAATCCTCCTGTTTTCTCGACGGTTTCCAGCAAAAGAACTTCCAGATGACGAGGAAAACGCATCAACTTTCTATTTATGATATAGACAGCCATGGTTATTACTGTGAACAACATGAATTTTCTATTTACGATGTAGACTGGCATGGTTATGAGTGTATGGCGTTGTCTACTGTGGAGACCATTTTTTTCGACGGCCTCTTTAGGTTGAAGGGTTGTTGTTTTTTTTATAATAAATCTGACAGTAGGGAATAGCTTTTGAAGGTTGAAAATGGAATTAGCACTAAAAGAAAATTGCAGGTTAAAAATTATGTTTAAAATTCTGAAGGTAAAATTTATAACTAAAATACATGAAATTTTATTATTTATTTTTTTTGACAAAACATAACCTATTTGAGTAGCATTCTGGATCCTCCAGTACTAATGGTCCACAGAAAGTCAATCGCTAGGCTGTGAGAAAAGGCAACCAATATTTATAAAGCTATAACTCTATTAATGTTTGAGGCATTATATGTCATTGATTTAATTTTATATTTTGCTAAGTCTTAAGATTGGTATATGCTAACTTATGTATTAGTGAAATTATAGTTTCACAAATATTGATAATCACCTTAATTGGACAATGTAAGTGAAATTATAGTTTCACAAATATTGATAATCACCTTAATTGGACAATGTATGTCATTGTCTACTTAGGGGACGGATAGTGTGTCATAGTGGTTTAACGTTCAAAATAGAATTGACCTTATAAAAACCCAATATGTCTAAAATTCTGAATATTAAAAACCATGTCTAAAGCTCTGAAGGTTAAAAACTATAATTAAAATACAAAAAGTCTATAAAAAGTCAATGGGGGAGATTGTGAGAAAAGACAATCAATATCTATATAGCTACTAAGGCAGTACTTATTAAATGTTGTATTTTGTTAAATCTAAAAGTTAACCTATAAAAACGGTTAATGTCATGCGAATCACAATGTTCGATCGATTGGTCTCTTCGGTCTATTCGTCTCTGGGGACTGTAGCGTGTACGTATAAAAATTAACTGCACAGAGCGAAAAATTATGGTTTCGGCGTTCGATTTGATTTGGTGCACGTGCAATTGCGGGAGAGAATTGCTTCTTACAAGTCAATGTGGCCCAGTGTAATCAATTTCGAGAAAGACCAAGGTGTAAAGGTGTAATATTTTTCCAGATTTTGTAGCTGGGAAAAATTATATTGGAAACCAGAATGCACATTAATTCACATTACGATTATTTTTGCCGTATTTTAATGGTTAGTTGTTTGGTTAGGGTGTTTTTTGTAGAACGAGTTAGTTTTAATTTTGTATTTTTGTTGTAAATTCAAAAATATATTTTATTAAAATACATAATTTGATACTTTTGTGACCTATGTTGTAGATAATGTTTTTTGGATTAATTATATTATTAGAATTTGGTTGAAGTTTCGAACCAATCATGAAAAAGTCATTTAATCTTCATGAATAAATAGTAAGGATGCATCATAGTCCAAAGTTACCTACTGAAAATTAATCATTGAAAACTAGCAATTAATTTTGGGTTATGATGCGTTATTACTATTTATTTATGAAGATTGTATGATTTTTGCACCTTTTCTCCTGAGGATGAACCATATTGGTTGGTTTCAAATGTCAACCAAATCCTAATGATAATTAATCCAAAAGATTTTTATCTAAAATACACTATATTGAATAAAATAAATATATGCTAAATTCGACAAAAAAACGAAAAACAAAACAAAGCAACAAATTTAAGTGTAAAAGACAAATTTAATTGTGGATATTTTTTTGGAATGAGTTATATTTTAAATAACTAAGTAATGCTCGTACCGATCTCTAATTGCGTGCTGTCTGTCAAACACCTCGGGGAAGTTTAATGCCCTAACCGATGACATGTAAATGGCTGCGTCATCTTCCAAATATTAGGTGCACAAAAGAAAGACAAATATACGAGGTGTCATTTTTTCAAGTATTAGGTTCTTGCCCTCTGTAGATGGTACATAGGCTTCAACCCGCTGAAAAACACTCCAGTAAACAATTTAATTTGGGTAAAATGCCCGAATCTGCCCTTGGAACTTTGGTCTAATGAATCTTTGGAGATGATTGGTAATGCTATTGGTCGTTTTGTCTACGTTGATCCCTGGTGTCTGGGTGAAAGAGACAAACGAATAGCTTGGATTCTTATTCAAAGGCCTTTCAGGGGGGGCTATCCTGACCATATTGAAATCAGCTGGAAGAATCAGGTCATTAACCAAAGGCTGGATTTTTGGGGTATACCTTTTAGGTGTGCTGCTTGCAGGAGAACTGGTCATCTGGTTAAAAATTGTCCTAGTGCAAAATTATTTGCAAACAGACGGCTAATCAAAAAATCATTCATCAATGGCAGTCAATCCTCTCCAATTTCGTCGCCTTTACCGCTCCACAGTCCTTGTAGTCCAGGGCCACATCAAGATCATCGTATCCACATGGATGACCCTTCTGAGCGCTTGCAATCAGTCCCTGGTCGCCCATTATCCGCCAATAGCCCTATCTCCTGCATGAAGTCTGGGCTCCATAGGTCTCCCTTTACAGAGCCCAGGGAGGATAGCCCTGTTCCACCCCCGCCTCCCATGCAACAGGAGGATTTCATTCCGGACTCTCTTCCTGGGCCGTCGAAGGGGGCAAACTTTTCTGTGGGTTCTATTCCCATATCCATTTCCTCCTCATCTCCGGAACATGCTGGTCGGCTTGATCACAAGGGGAAAAATAAATGCGGAGGCCCGACTCCTTTAAATTCCCCGACATCGTCTCCTGTAAATCTATTTGATAGCGATTTGGACCATATGCTAAACAGGGAATCTCTTGAATTAGAACCGCTCACGATCCATAAGCCTGATCCTAGCTTCATGCCCATCATAAGCCCGGACTCGGCTAGAAACATTACGGTCCGGAAGAAATGTAAAGGTGGGAGCAGACATTTTAGAGGTAGACCTTTAGTTTCAAATGAAGGTATTAGAAACTTGTCTCTGGTCGAGGTACCTATCCTTGAAGTCTCTGAATCACAGCCCCTTAGAGCGAGCTTGGCTGCTGAATCATCCAAATGATCCCAATCATTTCATTCAATATTCGGGGTCTTGGCGTTGACCCCAAATACATAACGCTAAAAGACTTCTTTTTTCATTCCAGGGCTGCTATCATCCTTATTCAGGAAACAATGCACAAGAAGGAGGACACATTATCATACTTCAGAAAAATGCTTCCCAATTGGTTCATGGTTGCCACTGAGGCAAATGGATTGTCTGGCGGTATGGCTACCCTATGGGATCCTACTCGGGTAAAAGCAAAGGCATATAAATGCTATGCTGGGATAATAATTTCGGCTTCAATCAGAGGGTGTGACTTTCCAGTTAATGTTCTTAATCTTTATGCTCCATACAAATTTCGCATATCATTCTGGAATAGATTATTTGATTCAGAGCTGCTTGATATCAATAATCTCCTTATTGCTGGTGATATGAACGTGGTCTTGAAATCAAATGAGGTATGGGGACAGGGGAAGATAAACAATGGCCTCGCGGATTTCATTAACTCTGAGATGCTCAATAGGAACATGATCGACATAATCCCAGCTGTTATGAAACCGACATGGTCAAATGGCAGAGTGGGCGAGGCTTACATAGCTAAAAGACTTGATCGGGTTTTTGTTCATTTTGGCCTCATCGATAAGATTGGTATGCCTCGGCTATCTGTGGAAAATGTCTTGATTTCGGATCATAATCCTATTCTCCTATCCTGGCCTGCTAAGCTCTTTAGAAGAGGATATTCCTTCAAGTTTGACCGAGGCCTCCTTCAGGATTCTGCCTTCAATGAATATATTCAGAATGCATGGAACAGGATAAAGGACAGAGATAAAGATTTTATTTTCTCCTCCTTCAGAGATAAATTGGTAGAGATAAGGGGTCTGGTGAAAAAATGGCAATTTCAAAAACATCAGAAGGATAAAAAAGACCTTCAAAGGATCCAACAGGAATTGGACCGGGTACTGGCATCTACAGACTACTCCACATGCTCTTTTGAGATGAAATGTCGCATTAGGAATCTGGAAAAGGAGAAATATTGTTTGCTGAAACAGGAGGAAGCCAAATGGAGGCTCAAAAGCAGAGCACTATGGATGAAGAATGGAGATAAGAACACGAAATTTTTTCATAAATATGCAAATGCAAGGAGAGCAAGGAACTTCATATGGAAAATAAAGGACGACCAGGGCAATTTAGCTGTCTCACAGGAGGATATTACTAAGCAGGCTATGAGCTTCTTCAAAAAACAATACGGCAGGAATGGTGAGATTGCCTTCAACGACATAAGATGGGGCATAGATTTGATGCCAGAGATGTTTGACCAAGCGAAAAATGAAGCCCTGTTCTGCCCAGTTTCTGAAAAGGAACTCCTTGATGTTATGAAATCATTTAAGAAGGATAAATCCCCTGGCCCTGACGGATGGTCAATTGACTTCTTCATTCATTTCTTTGACCTATTCAAAAAGGACCTGCTCAGCATGGTGGAAGCATCCAGACTTTCGGGCAGCATTCATCCGCACACCTCATCCACTTACATCGCTCTTATTCCTAAGAAGGAAGAGCCTGAATCTTTTCTGGACTTTAGGCCCATATCCCTTTGCAACATAACTTTCAAGATTATTTCTAAGATTATTGCAGAGAGAATTAAAGGGACTCTGGCATCTTCTCTCTCTCCTAACCAACATGCTTTTTTAAAGGGCCGTAATATTCTTGATGCAGTTGCCAGTACACAAGAATGCATACATTCTATGTCTGTGCACAAAACAAATGCAGCTATCATGAAAATTGACCTTCAAAAAGCATACGATGTACTGGACTGGGGATATCTGCAAAGTCTCCTTGCAAAAATCGGCTTGGAGCAGGGCCCGATTCGATGGATTATGGCTTGTTTTGAAAATGTTAACTATGCTGTTTTGGTTAACGGTTTTCCCTCTCCCTTCTTTCGGGCGGAAAGGGGCCTGCGACAGGGATGCCCACTGTCGCCTCTTCTTTTCATTTTGGCCATCAATCCTCTGAGCTTGCATATCAACCGCGTAGTGGAGGCAAAAGATTATGTTCTGGTCAGAATCTGCAAGCATATACATATATCTCATAACCTCTTCGTAGACGACGTTCTGCTATTTGCTATGCTTTCTAAAGTCTCTTGGATATGCATCAAGTCTATTCTTGACCGGTTTCAAAAGGCCTCTGGGCTTGCCATCAACAAGTCAAAATCGGTCCTCTTCCACAATGATACAGATGAGGTCTTCATAAATTGGATCTCCCAGCTCTTTGGGATTATCTCCAGGCCGCTGTCTGATGGAATCAAGTATCTGGGTTTTCGCCTTAAACCTAAGGCATATTCAAAGGATGATTGGAGGTGGCTTATTGAACGTTTTCATAGCAAGATTTCGTTATGGGAATTCAGGTCCTTATCTCTGGGTGGAAGGGTAGTTCTTGCCCAAGCAGTATTGATGCAGCTGTCGGTCTACTGGGCCCATCTCTTTCTTCTTCCGGCTAGCATTATTCAGGCCATGAACAGAATCTCTGCCAATTTTATCTGGGGGGCAAAAGTGGAAAGAGGCAAAATCCATCTTTCAAAATTGGACTTCTTATCTCTGCCAAAAAAATTGGGTGGTTGGGGTCTGAAGGATATAAGGATTTTTGGAAAAGCCCTTGTCTGCAAATCCTTATGGAGGGGCATTTTTGACACAAATCCATGGAGTGCAATTATCCGCCATAAATATCAAAAAGGAAGGAGCTTGGAGTTCTGGTTCAGGTTTGGCTCTATTGGTATCAAACAGGGGTCTGCTATTTGGCTTAGTTTCAAGAGAATTGAGCATTACTTTCTTGACAATCTTAAATGGAGAATTTTTTCTGGTAGGAAGATCTTCATTGGTCTCGACTCTTTTGTTGGTTTCAAAGGAAATCTACAGGTTCCAGATCCTCTTCTTTTTCACCTCCACAGGTCTGGTATTTTCACTTGGAACAGGATTATTGATAAATGGGAAGGACCCTCTCCTCTGCTTAAGAATGTTGTTGATCTTGGTATCCCTCAAGCATTGTCTTTCCTCTGGGATAACCTCAAATTATCCATTGATCAAGCAGGTCTAAAGCAGGCCGGGATTGATGACCATTTGGTATGGTCTTTATCTCTCTCAAACTCACAAGCAACTGTCAAGGACATCTACTCGGATCTCATTTCTAAGAAAATTAAGCCAGCTAGAAAGATTTTCCCAGTGTTCTGGTGGAAGCTCGCCTGCTCCCTCAAAGTGATCATTTTCTCTTGGCTTGTCTTTTACAACAAGAATTTAACTTGGGAAAACTTGAGGAAGCGATCTTGGCATGGTCCCAACAGATGTGTGTTATGCAAGATGGAGGAGGAAACGAACTTCCATATGTTCTTCAATTGCATGGCCTCCCAACCAATCTGGTATGATCTTGCTTCGTATTTTTCTTTTCAGCACCCTAACTTCACTTCTCTTGATGCAGCTTTTGCATGGTGGGGAAGACAAGATGCTATCAAACGCCCAATCCTTCCCACAACAATCTGGTACCTCTGGAAATGTAGGAATTTAAAATTTTTGGAGGACTCAAACATTTCCTTCAATTATGTGCTGTCTTCTATCACAACACTCTATCCTCCTATCTCATGACTGCAGCACGTCTTGGAGGGTATAGAGTTTAAATTTTTTATCCTAAAGGTTGTAATCAGATATACTGTGGGTTTCTTCTCCCAGTCCTGAAGTACAGTGAGTCAATGGTGATGATGTCTTTTTCCTCAGTTTTCAATATGTTCATATGTGATGCTACAGCTCTAGATGCTATGTTGTTTTTCTCCTAAAATATTTGTCCTCTCAGTGGCGGTCTTGTCTCATGAGACCCATCAGAATTATGATGTATATATTGCCTTAATATAAATATAATGCTTTTCTTTCTGGAAAAAGAAAAAGAAAAAAAGAAAAAGAATATATATATATATAGATATATAGATATATAGACAGTAACATTAATCGGCTGAATGCGGAGAGCAAATTCAATGTGATGTGAGCTTTGTGAAAGCCATGCCCAACATGACTCTCGTCTAGTTGTTTGAAATTTACGAATGCCTTTTGAAATTAATCGAAGGAAAGAACGTGGGCATGTTGTCTTACGGATGCTATACTTATGATTAACTTATGAACAGTTTTAGTAATTTTGTTTGTTTGTTTTTGCGGTGCAAAAATTTAATATAATTTAGTTGTTAAGCACAAATGTTAATGTTAGATGCTTCTAGGTCTAGCTCTTAGCTACATAGAAACACTTTTAGGATATAGTGCAAGCTCAATTTTTAGTCATGTTATTATGATGGTGGTCTATTTTAATTTAATTATTAACTATGAATAATTATTACGTGGATAATATGAATTTATTTTTCATATAATATTTTTGATAATACAAAAGTTGATGTTTATCTTTAAAATAGTTATATTTTTTTCTTTCTAATTAAATTGATTAATTAAAATAAAAAGTCATGAACAAGTATCATATGAATTGATTTATAGTTTTTTGGACATGTCGTATTGATACTCTAGGTATTAGCCTATTGTATTGTAACAAAGGCTATTTATAAACTAAAACTCTCCACAATCAAATGAGGATAAATATCAATAATTAAGAATATTTTTCCATGTCTCTTTCAAAGTATAGTTTGTAATTTATAATAATAATAATAATAAAGTTATAATTACGTCGATAGGCATCCCCCCTATCAGCATCAACTATTTAATCATTTTCTTAATTAATCTTTTTAATCGGATGACCTGAATTGAAAAATGCTAGTATATTCTTGTAGCCGTCACTAAATCAATGAATGAAATTCGCTACAGTAACTTTCTTGCATGTCTAAAACACACACTTAGACCATACTTGAATTATTTTTTTACAAAGCATGATTAAAAATTTATTGTACCTCTCGTTGATAACCATGTATGTAGGATTAAGAAAAAATGAAATATAAAAAATCACTATTGAACACCCATCTTTCACAGTGGCTTTGATAGTGGTCTCTTTCCATTCTGAAATGTATGCATGGTTGAAGCATAAGGACACATTTTGATCCATTACAATGACGGTTGAAGAATTTACGCGGCAATCATCCATAACCATGACAATGAGGTATGTAGGCATAAGTTCGAGTAATAAGGACATGTTTCATGCATTACAATGAGGGTTGAACCTTTGTGCCCGACAATCATCAATAACCATGACAATGAGATATGTAGGCATCGATCGATGAAACATTTCTGTAATTCAGTTAAGTATAGTCGAAATGTGAAACGTTCTGCCTATTCATATTGTCCTCCACCAGGGGTTTTGAGTTTTTAGTTACATTACAAAAGTTTGAACCTCATAGTATGGCCCATTCGATATATTATAATCAAACGCTCCGTGGATGCATGCAATTATTTGTTAGCACTTAAGGTTTTTGGAATTGTTGAAGGATAGCTGGAACGCTAGCTTCTCTCGGCTTCTATCTGGTAGAAAAGGTGGCAAATATCATTTCGTTTTTAATTGTTTCCAAGCTCTCGTGGTTGTCTCTAATAATCTGGTGTAGTTCGTGTTTGATTGAGTTATTCCCTACTATTTTTTAAGGTTTCAGTATTGGATAAATGCTTTCTCAATGATTGTGAAATGCTCTGTGGATGCATGCATTTCATTGTTAGCACTTAAGGTTGTTGGAATTACTATTTTTTCAGGTTTCAAAGGCGTTTAGAAATTGATCTTACACATATGTACAGTTTTTCTTTCCACGATATTCTTCCACTTTAATTCAAATGAGATGACTAGCCCATGGAAAAAAAAAGGGAATCGATTTTGTATAAACCATTTGCAAAGGAAAATGCCCACATAAACATACATTTCCACCCTTCCATACAACCTTGTCACATTTCCCGAGGTTAACCTCATCGCAATCGGCCATTGGTCCTACCACGGTCATACGTATATATATGTATCTTCATCACCCCTTTCGCTCTGATATGCAATATTGGAGCCTTAATGTATGTTTTAGCATTAAACCACTTTAACAAAAATATATAGATTGCACAGGAAACCCGCTCCAAATCATATATATAGCAGATATCAAATTTTATAGATTCGCCACTATACGCCCACCGGTTCCGGGTCTCCAAGCCTTTGCATTGCATACTCGGATATGCACTTCCTTCGATTGTAATTTACGATCAAATCCTGACCATCGATCCGATCCACGATCCAACACTTGAGATTACGCCGCGCAATCGCATATCACCCAAGCTCAATACTATACTCCTTCCGCTTCCATACCACAATTCGATATCTTTACGGACCCGATAGGGATATAAACCATTCCTTATAATATTTCAAGTCGGCAGTTGATTCCTACTGTGTTTTTCATCGTTTGTTTGTGTAATTGGGATTTCCACTTGCGGTAGTTAAACTATATATCGATCTGCGATCTGACAGTTTATATTAATTCACGCGATCGCATATGGCTCAACCTCAATGCCTTCGTGATGTCCTGGCCCATAGAAAAAAGAAGGTTCTTGTCTTTTTTTAAACACTCTCCCAAAATTTATTGCTTCTCTGGCGTTGATCTTCTCCCAAAAGATCGAGACTTAAAACCACTTCACAACCTTTACAAAACCTTAAATCACACATATATAAGCTTCTCCTTACAAAACCTTTGGTTACATATGTTTTTAACACATAAATCTCTTATCAGTGCATATTTCCCTATACACGATTTACAAATGAAAATGCCAGCATAAACATAGTTTTCCGTCCTTGTGTACAACCTTGTCACATTTCCTGAGGTTTAACCTTTTCGCAATCGACCATCGGTCCTTCCACCGTCATATGTATATATATGTATGTTCATTGCCCCTTTCGCTCCAATATGTGATATCAGAGTATTAACGTATGTTTTAGCACTAAACCACTTTAACGAAAATATATGGATTACACAGGAAACCCGCTCTGAATCATATATATAGCGGATCTCAAATTTTATAGATTCACCACTATACGCCCATTGGTTCCAGGTCTCCAAGCCTTTGCATTGCGCACTTGGATCTGCGCTTCCTCCGATTGCGATTTGCGATCAGATCTTGACCATCGATCTGATCCATGACTCGACGCTTGAGATTAAGTCATGCGATCACATATCTCTCAAGCTCAATGCCAGACTCCTTCTGTTCCCATACGCTGATCTGATATCTTTATGGACCTGATAGGGATATAAACCATTCCCTATAATATTACAAGTCCGACAGTTGATTACTACTGCGTTTTTCACCATTTGTTTGTGTAATAGGGTTTTCCTCTTGCAGGAGTTAAACTGTATAATGAGCCCACTGATGAAATATTTCGCCTTCCTAATTCGATCTGTGATTCGACAGTTCAAATTAACTCGTACAATCGTATATCACTCAACCTCAATGCCAGACTCCTTCCGCTACCATACGTTGATCCAATAACTTTACAGACTCTGTAGGGACATAAACCATTCCCTATAATATTTCATGTCTCGCACTTGGTTCCAACTGTGTTAGTGTAATTGTGTTTCCGCTTAGGCGAGTTAAACTGTATAATGACCCTGCCGATGGATATTTCACCTTACTGATTCAATCTCAGTAGTTGATCTTCCCAGATCTAACGGTTCCTGAGCATCAATCTTCGGTCTTGCACTCATTCCTTTAACTTAGAATTTATGCTAAGTCTTCATTTTTTCTCTTCTTTAAAGGTTTCGTCTCGCTATTATTTTACCGCGCACTCTTCCTCCTGAGCCTTGATTGGTCCTTCTAATGGATTAAACACCCCATCTTAATCCTCCTCTTTATGTATTCTCTGTGTGATTACTTCACTTCACCTGCACACACACAGATATATATACAGAATGACATAGTTCGCTCATCTTCCACCATTAGATGCTTACACTTATTCAATTTGGGATTAAATCTCAGGACATATATATAAATCAATACATAATAACAAGGTAAGTGTAAGCAATGCACTTTCTCTGTGACACTTTATAAGTATTTCATCATTACTTATGTTTCCTGCATTTATACACAAATTATTAGTTTGGAAATCATAAGGTTCAGTAGTCTTAACTGTTGCTTCACATATTAGCTCTTCAAACTGAACTTCATCTCCATCTTCCACAACAATTTGTTCCGGTGTTGTCACAGTTTGAAATATCAATGTATTATCAAATTCTTTCTGCTGCAATAAATCATTGCTTGTCTCATTTAACAGACATTCTCCATCCTCCTTTACTTCAGAGTTTTTCATCTTCTGAAAGATACTTCTACATACTTCTGACAGCTTCAAAAGATTGGTCATCCTCTGTAAAACACTCCTCTATTAGTGTTTCTTCTCCCAAGGTTAAACCATATGCATAGGTTCCTTCCTTCTTAACATCTTTCAGTAGAAAATGGAAAATTGTGTGTGGTAAATTATGTATTTATGTTACTTTTAATTTTATTGAACATTAAATTGTTTTGTTGATATCAAATGCATTTTTTTTATAGTTAGGTGGTTTCACTGTTTCATCATGGATCCAACTATTTGGAGTTCTCTTCCATTTGAAGTTCTTGAACTTGTCTTGCTGTGGCTCCCTTTATCGGTTGTGATAAAGTTTGGCACTATGTGTAAAAAATGGAAGAATGCTTTGCAGGACCCTTCTTTCTTTTTACGTTGCAAGAATTTCTCCACGAACCAATTTGGATTTCTTGTTCGTTTCCTCAATAGTGAAGACAATTGTTTTACTACGCAATACCTTAATCAGAATGGCTACATATATCAATTTCATTTGGGATTCATAGATTCAAGATACAGAGTAGAGTGTGTTGTTGGACCAATGGTGGTTTCGTCCTTACCAATAGAATGCTCCCAAACACACAACTATTTTTTAGCGAATTCATTTACAAATGCATTTAAAAACATAGGGCCAGTACGAACTGGAGAAATTGGGTTCTTTTCATTATTGGAAAATGTAAGCAGTAGAAAATATGACTGGGTTCTTATTAAAAGAAGTCTATGACAAAATGCAGTCTAAATTTTATGCCTTTCGTAGTCTTGATAGGGTATGGCAAAGGGCAGGTGTTCCATTTGGTGGTACTTCACCCCCCAAGAATGTAGTGTTTTATAAAAGTAAAATGTTTTGGTTGTATCTCGACGAGTATGAAGATTATCCTCGGTACGGGTATACAATCTACGGGTTTGACGTAATAAAAAATGAGTGGGGTTTTTCATTTGTTCCAATCACTGATCCGAATTTAAACAGGAACGCAACAAATTACAGAGATAACCATATACACAAAGATGTAGCGGAAATAATACTTCATTTCATTAATGGAAAATACTTAAATATGCTTACAACCAGAAATGGAAATAAACCAGCTAGGGCGATGGTAGCTTATCTCTGAGAAGAGATGTGATGGCTACATGCCTCTGAACTGTGTTACAATGAGGCTCGAAGGCCTATTTATTGTTGAGAAACAATGGAAAACCCTTAACATTCCAAAACCTAACCCTAGGAGATGAAACGCCAAACTGTGGGCCCCGTTTGGGGTAAATTGGTACATCAACTTCCCGAGGTCATAACTTTGGCATATGATCTCCGTTTAACGCGTACAATAGCTCATTAGAAAGATCTATCCGAGCAATATCGTTGTTGGAACAGGCAACATCGATCCATTCCATGGACCCATGTTGCCCCCAGATTCCCCAAAAAACATCGTTTAGGGCCTCAAAACGGCTCTGGAAGTTCAGGACCCGAAAAACTGCTAAAAATAGTAAGTTGTGCTACAATTAAGGAAACTGAAAATGCTGAGAAAGACAATGGTGGGGGTCCAGGTGGACTTGGCAAGTGGCCACCAATATCCACCTGGATCATTCCTCCCCCCTTAGGAAGCAATGGTCCCCATTGCGTTGAGCTCCTCCATGAGATGAGGAAACTTCTGCTGAACTTGTTCCCTGGTGAGCCACTTGCCCTGCTGAAGGAGTTGGCCTGCTTTGACAACTCGATACAGTTGGATATTCTGTTGGAGAGTGTTCTTGATCTGTGTGTCCATGATCCGATCAGTTGCAGCTTGTTCCATGCAATCTGGATTTATTTCTGTGGGTTTGAGCTGTTCTGCAATGTCGGATGTGTCTAGCAATGGTGGAAAGTATGGCCGAAGGCAGTCCACATTGAACACTGGGTGCAGGCCAAGGAATGGGGGAATGCTGAGCTCAAATGCATTGTCTCCCATAGCCTTAGTAATGGTGTAAGGACCATATCGGAGTGGTCTCAATTTCCGATAGGCTCCAGTAAGGCGTTCCTTTTGCAAATGCAACCAGACTTTGTCGCCCACCTGAAACTTGTGTGGCACCCGATGTTGATCATGTCGCTGCTTGTACTTGGCATTTGATTTCTCAAGAATGTCATGGACCTGCTGGCGAATATGTTGGATGTGCTCAATGAAGCTGGTGGCCTTATCTGTTTCGGACTGGACATGAGCTGAATTCATGTGAGTAGTTGCAAGTGGCATGGCCACATCAATGGGGCATAGTGGCTGGAATCCCAAACCCACCTGAAAAGGGCTATGGCCAGTGGAGCTGTGAAGAGCTCGGTTGTAGTTGTGCTGAACATAGGGGAGGCTCTCGTCCCATGTGCGTGGATGCTTTGAGTTATACATGCGCAGAATGTGCACAATCATCCTGTTGACAACCTCTGTCTGGCCATCAGTTTGAGGATGGAAGGCTGTGGACTTCGTGAGTTTGGTGTCCAGCATTGACCAGAGACTGGACCAAAATGTGCTGAGAAACCGACTGTCCCGATCTGAGATGATAGACTGTGGGATCCCAAAGTGCACCCACACTCGTTCAAAGAAGAGTTTAGCAGTGGCTTCTGCAGTGATATTCTTCTTGCAGGCCGCCATAATGGCCATCTTCGAGAACCTGTCGACGACCACAAAAACACAGTCATTTCCATGCTTAGTGGAAGGAAGGCCTGACATGTAATCCATGGAGATGGATTCCCAAGGTCAACTAGGGGTAGGCAACGGGGTATAGAGGCCGTGCTTCTTAATGGTCGGTTTGGCAAAGGCACAGGTAGTACATGATCCGATGTACTTTCCAATGTCCTATCGAAGATTCGGCCAATAGAAATAATTTTGCAGTACTGCCACTGTTTTCTCGACCCCGAAATGCCCAACAGCCCGACTGTAGTGTGCTTCCTAAATCATCTTGGCACGCTCGCTTGAAGGAACACAAAGGTGACCGAGGTGGCATAATAGGGCATCCTGGAGGTGAAAATCTGCAACATGCCAACCCTCCAAGAGTGTCTGGTATGTGTGGCCGAATTCTGGGTCGCTTTTGTAGGGAAGTGGCCAATCAGAAGTTTTGTGCCCACAAGAGTTGAGCACGGTGGTTAGCGCCATGATCGGTGGCCGACTGAGGCAATCTGCAACATTATTGGTGCTGCCCTTTTTATACTTGATATTCAAGTGAAACTGTTGCAGGTATGTAGACCACTTCTGATGGTGATCATTCTGCAATTTCCCTTGGGTCTGTATGAACTGCAGAGGTCGGTGGTCTGTGTGGATGACCGTTTCCTTCCCCAAAATATAATGCTTCCATTGTCAGCAGGCATGCACAATGGAATACATCTCTTTATCATAAGTGCGGTACTTCCGGACTGTGTCTGAAAGTGTTTCACTGTGATATGCCACTGGATGTCCATGTTGAGTAAGGACTACCCCAATAGCATAGTCAGAGGCATCTGTCTCGACCTCAAATGGTTGTTGTAAATCTGGCAACGCGAGCACTGGTGCCGTGCAGAGGCGATCCTTCAACTCCCTGAATGCCTTCTGTTGAGATTCAGACCAAAAGAATTTTGCTTTCGCCCCGCCCTTGGTGACTTGACTCAAGGGCCAAGAAATATGAGAAAACCCCAACACAAACCTGCGGTAGAAGTTGGCAAGACCTAGAAAGCTACGGAGCTCTGTTAGAGTGGTTGGAGAGGGCCAATCCCGAATGACTTGGATCTTGGCTGGATCGACATGCACCCCCTGTTCATCAATGATGTATCCCAGATACTGAACCTGGGTCATGCCAAAAGTGCATTTCTCCGAATTGGCACATAGCTTGTGTTGCCGCAGTGTTTGGAGAACCTGTCGGATGTGGTGGAGGTGCTCTTCCCAACTCTGGCTGAAGATCAGAATGTCATCCAAGTATAATACTACAAAGGAGTTGGTGAATGGCCGCAAGATGTCATCCATTAGCCTCATAAAGGTTGCAGGAGCATTCGTCAATCCGAAAGGCATGACCAACCATTCGAAGAGGCCCTCCTTGGATTTGAAGGCAGTCTTCCACACATCGGAGGGTTCGATTGGTACCTGGTGATATCCTAACTTCAGATCGATCTTGCTGAAATATTTCGCCCCCTTTAGTTGGTCTAGGAGGTCATCAATCCGCGGGATCGGGTACCTATTACGGACAGTGATCTTGTTCAGCGCCCGATAGTCAATACAGAGTCTCCACGTCCCATCCTTCTTCTGTACCAACACGATCGGGCTCCCACAGGGCGATGAACTCGGACGGATGTGACCTTTCTGCAGGAGCTCCTGAATCTGCCTCTTGATTTCATTGTTCTCCAGAATGGAGCGCCGATAAATTGGTCCATTGGGTAGCGGCTCACCTGGGGTCAGATCGATGGAGTGCTTGACTTGACAGTGCAGAGGAACCCCTGCCGGGGAGGTGAAGATGTCCTCGTACTCCTCCACAACCTTGTCCATCTGTAGTTGTCGTGCAGAGGGACCCCGTTTGGAGGCCGCGGCCACTGCCTTCTTCTTTCCTTGAGGTCGTATCATCAGGAAAACAAATTTCCTGGTTTTGGAAATGATCTTACTGCATTGTTTTGCAGTAATCAAAGAGATGGCGGCAAGTGGTGCTACCTCTGGTATCCTGAACAGCTTATTTCCTAATGTAATAATAACAGCACGGGGCCTTGATTCATACACAGCATGTCGCTTCCACAAGTATGGTTGTCCTAGTAATACATCACAAACTTCAAGGGGAGCAATGTCACACAATACCTCATCCGTGAAGGGCTTGATGTTGTATGGAAGGCGACACTGCTGGCTCACGCGAAGATCTCGTCCTTGGTGAAGCCACCCAATGGTGTATGGTTGTGGATGTGCTGTGGTCGGTAAGCCTAACCGCTTCACGACCTCTGCCGAAATGAGGTTCTTTTGACTCTCGCTATCAGCAATGAACTGTATCGGGGAGCCCTTTACCCACATCTGGGAGTGGAAGAGACGCTCCTCCTCCTCTGGATCTTCGGGTTCATTTTTCTGGATCTTTGCGGTAGCAACAGTGGCGCTAGGATCCGCATCAATGATCTGCTTCCCTTTTTCATACCCCTTATCGGGTTCTGACTCAGAGTCGGAACATGCATCTGATTCTGAAACCTTTAGCTCAGCCACCAGTGACTGCTTGGCCCGACACTCACTTGTGTTGTGAGTGGAGCTCTTATGGAACTCGCACCATTTTCGAGTGTCCTTTCTCGGCTTCGCGGCGATGTTCTTTGCTTGCAGCTTCAGCTGGTTGTCTAGGGCTATCCCGCCTTGGCTTTGTCCTTTGTTTTGTGGTTTAGGGGCACCTTTCCCCTGCTTTGGATTCGCAGATCCAAAGTCTCGCTTCTTTTCTTTTAAACTTCTGCTCGACCTTGACGACATATCATTATGCTGCGCCGAGCGAGGGGATGTTTAGGAATTGTATTTCTTCCTGGATGTACTTGTGCAGGCAGCCACGGTATTTGAGTATCAAATGTTGCTCTGAATCCTTGATACCCAACTTTGTGCGAAGGGTATGGAAAAGATTGGTGAACTCCGACAAGTCTTGGTCCCTTCCCTGCCGCAGCGTGGTCCACTTGATGTATTCATCCTCATAGCTTCCGACAGGGTAGTACTGCTCCTTGATGGCATCCCGGAACGAATCCCAGGTGGGTGCGGCTGAAAATAGTGAGCCAGTACTTTCATCCTTCTGCTCGCTGTAGGTTTCCCACCAGTCCTTAACGTGGGGGGCTGCTTTGAGAAGAGCAAAAACAATCTTTTCCCGACTCGAAAATTCATGAACAGAAAAATAACCCTCTAGCAGATTTAACCATTTATCTACGACATCTGCGTCTATCTGACCCTCAAATATGGGGATTTCAAAATTAACTTGTACCTTAAAGGGTGTGGCGTTTCCAGAGTAGCTGCTGGAAGTCGATGCGTTGCTTCTCGGTAGCCGCTGAAGGATCTGGGCAAAGCTGTCCATCATCGCGTTCCGTTGTCGCTCGAGGGCTTCTTCGAGCAAGATTTTGATGGGATCTCCTGCCCCCTCGTCTTTCTTCTCGTCCGCCATGGGAGGCCATCGGGGTTTGCGAGGCTGGTCTTGCAAAGGTTCAACCAGTTCAAGTCCTAACTCCTTATATCCCGACCTTGTTGGGGACATGCAAAGAAAAACAGAGAAAAAGCAGACCGCTCTGATACCACTGATCCGGATTTAAACAAGAACGCAACAAATTACAGAGATAACCATATACACAAAGATGCAGCGGAAATAATACTTCATTTCATTAATGGAAAATACTTAAATATGCTTACAACCAGAAATGGAAATAAACCAGCTAGGGCGATGGTAGCCTATCTCTCAGAAGAGATGTGATGGCTACATGCCTCTGAACTGTGTTACAATGAGGCTCGAAGGCCTATTTATTGTTGAGAAACAATGGAAAACCCTTAACATTCCAAAACCTAACCCTAGGAGATGAAACGCCAAACTGTGGACCCCGTTTGGGGTAAATTGGTACATCAACTTCTCGGGGTCGTAACTTTGGCATATGATCTCCGTTTGACGCGTACAATAGCTCATTAGAAAGATCTACCCGAGCACTATCATTGTTGGAATGGGCAACATCGGTCCACTTCATGGACCCATGTTGCCCCCGGATTCCCCAAAAAATGTCGTTTAGGGCCTCAAAACGGCTCCGGAAGTTCAGGACCCGAAAAACTGCTAAAAATAGTAAGTTGTGCTACAATTAAGGAAACTGAAAATGCTGAGAAAGACAATGGTGGGGGTCCAGGTGGACTTGGCAGGTGGCCACCAATATCCACCTGGATCAATCACTGACATATGTTGTATGTCGTTATCAATATACATGAATCAATTGATATGCCTTGTCAATGATGGGTCCACTTCTATATGGTCAATTGAAGAATTAGATCATTTCCAATTTCGTCAATCATCTTTTGAACAAAGAATTGACTACTTTGAAGATGATTGGTGTTTCAGATGGAAGTTGTTGGAAGACATTTCTGCAGATATAAATAGCAAATGTCCTGGCTATCTTTCGTTCCGAACAATCCATGGTCTGATTCTTATGTGGAACAACATTGAAGTTCCTTTCCTATTATATGACATGCTGACTCACATCTGTTTTCCAATAGATATTGATAATTCAACTAATGAGAAAATATCTCAGTTTTGGTACCCAGCACAAGAGGACTACAATGATCTCATTGAGTATGGAGATGTTTTTGCAATTGCGTCTTGTATGGATTTTGTTGATGAGATTCCACCATTGCATATGGTGATGGATTCTTAGGATATTAGTATTCTAGGGAGTTCTTATAAATATTTCCATTTTATATACTCTCTGTGGTTGTGGAAAATATTTCCATTTTTGCCTCTATACATATTGTGTGTCTTTATCGTAATACTTTATGTTTGTATCGATCTTTGTGATGTAAAATATTTAATATTGTTTCCGCTAAAGTTTTCTTATTTACATGTCAATGTTTCTCGATGTTATGCTTTTCTCTTTGTTTGTATATTTATAATTTCTATGAATTATGTTATACATTATATTTGTAATGGTTTTTGTCATTGATTCTCAAACAATTTTATATGTTTATGTTCATTTTAATATTTATATTTATATTTTAATAGTATATATAGTTCCAAATTTTTAGATTCTTGTGTCGCAATAGTATGGGTTCGATTTTGATTATAATATGATACATGGAAATTTAGGCTTCTTTTTTTGTTTGTGCAATTTGGAAGAATTCATTTGTTTTTTTTGCCATTTTGAAATAATTTGTTTTTGTGTTTAGGCATTTGGAAAAAGCCTTATACATTTTCATAAGTTTATATCGTTGGAAAAAAAACAAGATATACACTTTTTATGTTCAATGTTTATGATTGCATAATGAATAATTATTATTCATTATAGACATGTCATCTGAAGCTACAAGAGTGCGTGCAAGAAAAAGAACTTTGTCATCACAATCACGTGAGAGGTCTAATGAAAGTCGTCGTTTGTGGTATCAACAAAATAAGGATGTGATGAATGAGCATAAGAGAGCTGCATATAAGAGAAAAACGATTGAAGCCACTCTTCAAAATGATTCTATAGTTCCTTGTAAGTATCGTAATATGGATGATATAATGGAAAGAACATTTCCTATTGATAGTTCATTATCAGGATATGCTCCTCCTCAGCATAGCCTTGTTGTTCGATGCTCATCTGAAAATGTTCATAACATTGGGGAAACATCTTGCAATCGGGAAGAATTCCATATCGACATTGTGCATGAAAATGTCGACCCTAACCCTTCCGTGTGTCCAATTGCATGTACTGATGGCCAAAGGTTGCAAATAAGCGATGGTCAAGGTAAAGATGACATTTTATGTAATGATTTGAATGATAGTTTACTTCGCCATTTGTTTGATAATTTGGATTCAGCTGCTCGAAACAAAAGACCTTCAAATCACGCTTGTCAAAGTAATGTGGTCCCACAAAGAGAACGATTCATCCCTAATAGCATTTCGTGTGGCACAATGGAGGTAACACAATTATATTTTGGTTTTCACTGCAATAGTGATTGTTCAGCTACATTCCAGACTGATGTAAATTTTCAATGTTTTTTTATTTGCTTTTCATTTTTAAAATTTCTAATTGCTAAGACAATGAATTTTATGGTGTCTTTTATTTTCTTTGAACAAGACAGAAGTCATTCCAATAGAGGCATAGAAATTAACTTCGTAGATGTTACATCTACTGATGTTAGAAGTGAAGAGAAACTATCTCATAGAGTTCATCCAGATCGCCAAAGAAATGTAAATGTTTAGTGGATTTGATATTTTTCTCATTTTCTCATTTATATTTGCCGTGAAAATGCGTTTCCTAACATTTCATGGAGAAACCATGATGTCATCTTGTTAGGTTCGCCAATTGGAATCCAAAAGATCAAATTGTAAAACTATTGTAGATGTATTTGATTTATTTTAAATTTTTGAATCTTTCTTTTTTGGACATTTAGTTTTATAACGTATTTTATTTATTTGAAACAGGAAACAACTCATTGGAATAGAGGCAAAGAAGCTACATGCACAAATGTTAGATCCACTGTTCTTAGAATCCAAGAGCAACCATCTGATAACCCCTCATCCACGTGAAGATAGAAATGTAAATTTTGAATGCATTTGATTCTTTTTCATTTTCTTCATTTATAGTTAGTTGCAAATTAAATTTTAAAGTCTTTTATGACAAAGAGACCTTTACATCCTCTCAGATTTGTGAAATGCACACCATAAATTTGGAAACACATTCTCATAGATGCATTCCACATGGTTCAAATTTGCGAAAGGAATCTCACGTTCTCGAAGATGAAGTAAATGTTAGAAGAGATTTTACTCATCGAAATGGTTTTCAACATGGTTTGGTGAGTAGAGATCATATTCATTTTGATGAAAACATGATTGCAGTGCATAAAAGGTTTCAAGCAAAGATAGATAGCTTGTCAGTTTTTCAGATGTGCCACATTTGCCAAGAATCATATCCCGAAATCCTTGTTGTTAGACATTCTGAAGGACCTCTTTGCAGACGATGTAAGAGTGAAAGAGGAGCCCATCGTTTTTGTCGGTATAATAACATGGATCCTAGTGAGCAACCTCATATTTTAAGAATTCTTACTCAAGTTGAAAAAATTATAATAGCATGTGCGAATCCCATTTTGCAAGTGACACATGCTCGAGGTGGGTAATATCAGTATAGTGGTCATACAATTAGCTTTCCTCAAGATATTTCTACAATTGTATGAAGCCTTCCCCGATGTGTTGAAGATATTGACTTTCTAATTGTGAGGAGACATGGTGCTGAGTCTAAATATTATGAATGTTATGTCAAAAGATCTCGAGTGATGGATGCATTGCTTTTCAAAATCCAGCGTGATCAATACTATCGAGATGTTGTAATTGATTATGATTCACTGAATGTTCTGCCCGAAAGTTCAACAAATGTCTCCACCAAGCTTAAATTTGTTGATTGTCATATTGAAGAATCTGAGATCAATGAAACTAATAATGAAGAGTTTCATGCTGAGCATTTGCCCTCTCATTGTTCTTCCTTTGTTGCTCGCCTACCAAATGAATGCAAAGAAGTGGAAGAAATTAGAGCATTTCTTGATAATGTTCATTCTTCACATGTTCAAGACATGGACTGGCCAGCTATTAGAACCTCTCCTGTGAATGAATATAATATAGAGGGGCTATTTGATATGGCTTTCCAAACATTGTTCCCCAATGGTGATGCTGATTGGTTGCAACCACGTGTTTGTAGTGTTGAAGTTCATGAGTATGCATTGCATCTTCTTAGGTACTATGATCAGATATTTGGAAGCCATCCTCGGTTTCGATATTACCTATTATACATGATAATGCGGCATCGGAGACAAGAAACTATTGTAGTTTTTGCAAAGAAACATTTACATGATAACTCACATACAACAGTTGAGGAGTTGCATCACCAACTATCTGATTTACCCGATAATAAGTTGGCTAAGCATCTTATGTGGTTTGGCTCTTCTTTGAGAGGTACAATGGCATACTTGATTAAGTGTCGATCTGAATTGGCGGACATGATTACTCAGTTAGGATGTCCATCTTTATTTTTTACTTTGAGTGCAGCTGACACAAAGTGGCTAGAGTTCAATAACCTCATGCACATGCATTCACATTCTCGTTCTTCAAATGAGCATCGTATGAAAATTGAGAATGTTATCCAGCACCCTCATATTGTCGTGGAATTTAAGCACCACAGATTAAATATTTTTTTAGAGGACGTTATCCAAAAATACCTTAAAACTAAAGACTTTCGGTACAGGTTTGTGTTGAATTTTTCTTCTATACCTTTTCAACTTTTATTGTGGTTCTATTTATATTTTTTGTAGTAACTATATGTTCATTTATTTCAGATATGAGTGGCAACACAGAGGTTCAGTGCATATCCATGGTTTCCTATGGTTATAAGGTGCTCCTCACATGTAAATACTTGATTGGTCAAATAGTTCTGATGTACAACTTGCAAAGATGTTCTTCGACAAAGATGTAACTAGCAAGAATCGACGTGACATCCATCGTCACAACATAATCGTTCCACAAGGCCTCAATGATAACCCTTTCGTGTTGAATACTAGTCATATTTTCTCTTGTGATCCTCATAATGCTTATGAAGAATTGTTAAACTATGTCCAAAGGAACACAAAGTGTATTGTGGGTTCTTGTTTGCATAGAAAGGGAGCTATTCTAACATATATGTTAAGACTCAATGTTCTTTCTGTGGTTGCAATGTTGGTTAAATCGTGATTATTTTAAACACTAGTGTAGTTTTTATGTGCAAAATTGTATATCTCTGGTCTTAAAGTGTCATATTATGTTGTTCTTCTTTAAATCCAATGTGTGCAAATTAGATGTGTTTTTTCCATTTATGTTGTTTTGCTCCAATGGGAGTGTTACTATTTTATATCTTTCTCTTACATTTCTGATTGTTGTGGTCTTCTGTGTGGATCCCTTCGCTTTGTTCACTAGGATCCATAAATGAAAATATTGTTTACATTTATAATATTATTGTTGCAATTTCATGTTCTAGGTGTTTATATCAATATTCTTGAGATTTATAGTATTAATACATTCATGTATTGATATCAATGTATTTATGGCCTAAATTCTATTTACTGTTTACAATGTAGTGATATAAATGCGTTATTATTAATGTAGTCATGGTTTATCATTATCACATTCATCAAAATATATATATCGATGACATATATCCTTTGAAATATAACAATTCTGAATGTTCATAAATGATATGATAAAGAATTATTTGAGAAAAAATACATATATCAACAACAACAAGTTTTAAAGAAATGTTCATTCACATAAGGAAATAAGGAAAAAACAATGATAGAAGTACTGCATGCATTTGAATCCTTCCGATGTGAACAACACTTCGATTCCACTTTCCTATTTGAGAAAACCTCCAGAAGATGCAAAAGTGCAAGTCTTGAAAAAGCTTCTTGGTTTGCAATGTGGTTTCTATATTGGTTTTGGTTTAAATCACAATTGAACTAATCTATTCTGACTCTTCTACAGGAAATACTAATATTGCCACAAGCATCTTAAATAACAGAGTAACATTTACTTCATTTTCAAGAACATGAGATTCGCTTCGCAAATTTGAAGCATGTGGAATGGATCTATGACAATGTCTTTATCCTACAACTGAAAAATATATAAATATTCTTATCTAAGCTGAGTGATTTATAAACAATGCAATCTTTGATTATTCGTAAAAGAGAAATAAACACATAGATGGCTTACTTATCAAATAGAAAGATGCATTCATTTAATGGTTACCTTGTTTAAGAAATTAAACAAAGTAGTTATAAAAACATTATCGCATTCATCATATATATATATATATATATATATATATATCACTAACATATATCCTCTGAAATATAACAATTCTCAATCTTCAGAAATGATATGATAAAGAATTATTTGAGAAAAAAACATATATCAACAATAGCAATTTTTAAAGAAGTGTTCATTCACATAAGGAAATAAGACAAAAATAGATATAGAAGTACCACATGCATTTGAATCCTTCCAGTGTGAACAAGACTTCAATTCCATTTTTCTATTTGAGAAAAACTTCCAGAAGATGAAAAAGTGCAAGCCTTGAAAAAGCTTCTTGATAAAAATGTGAAACCTTCATGTAGTTTTTGATAAAAAATATATTACGAAGTACAGTAGTGCAACTTCCCAAGTCAAAATTTTATACAAATTGAGGACCCTTTCTAAATACATAAAAGGGTCTTAAATAATAAAAATAAAAACTACTATCAACAAAAATCGCTATAAGGTGTTCAAACTGTGACATGAAAATCTGGGATTTGATATAAAATTAGCAGTGTGATGGCGGTTGAACTAATTCATTGAATCAACTTCTTCTCTTGTGCTTGTAGCTCACGAAATGCTAGCATTGGCTGGATTTCTGAAGACTAGCTCATCTTAGAATGTCGCTGGGCTGTGTAGGTGGCATCGGAGAGTTCGGGAACCATGTAGTTGACCACGTCAGACATGCATTTCATGGCCATCTGCTAGCTATCGGGCTTGACTAGAAGAAATGAGAATGCATCCCATGTCAAGTTTTGAACTTCTCTGATCTATTTTTCTCTGCTTGCCAGGTCCTGTCTCCAATGATTTTCTAGTTCCTTTTCTTTCGAGAGTTTACCTGGAGAGCAATCAGAAATCAAATTAGTCATATATAAGCTATTATTTATTGATTCTATTACACCATTCATTGTAGCTCTGGCTCAAGAAGTTTCCCTTTCGGATTTCATTAGCTGAGATTCCTATTCTGAAAATAGGATTTCCTTGTGCAATTCTTGTATTTTCGGCAGATTTGCAGCCATTCCTTCCTTTGAATTTTTCCAAGAGAGAAATTTTTTTATTTTTTCATCTGCTTTCTCCAATTCCAATCTCCTATCAACTGCCTTGTCAATCAATGATGCAAAGATGTCACACAACGGGTCAGCCAATGATATATTATGGGATAGGATGTTCAATTGCTAATACAAGGCTTTGATTATCTCCAAGGCTTCTTTTTTGAATTCAGTAACCTGTGGATAACACTTGTTTTTTTCTATTTGTAATTGTAGTTGTGCAATTTGATCATCCTTGGCCTTCTTGTCTTGCTCAATCACTATCTAAGGGCTACTGAGTTCTTGAGACAACTTCTGTTCTTTCTGGAGAGCCTGGTTATCAATTTTGTGTTTCTCCATATTCAACTATTCTTTAAGTTGCTCATTTTGTTGCCTTTGTTCTGCTAGCTGTTGTTCTAGTTGATTAATCTTTTGTTGTTCTTCTGTCGATTACATCTCAAGCTGAGTGATCCTTTGATCTTTATCCATGATTAGTTGACTGACCTTTGAGGCTTTATCCATTGTTGCCGTTGTGTAAAGCCCTGCATACTGAGATAATTTTGTTAAATCCTCAGAAGGATTGACTTCTGACTTCCATACGACATTCATGATTTTGTTAGAGGAGTTAAAAGAGGTCCTTGATCAGTTTTCCTCTTTTTCCTCTGTCTTTTAACTACAGCCCTGTGCTTTGGACTATAGAATACATCAAGGGGTGGTATTTCCTCTATTTTTAGTACAATCCCTTCTGTGGGATTTTCGGGAATGATTTCTATATCCTGCTGCATTTTGGGTGGGCTGCTTGTCCCTTCAATTGGAACACTAATAACCTCAGACTGTTGTGCTATGGGCGGTTTTGGTGTAGTGAGGTTTTGGGAGTCGTTTGGGTCTTTTTATGATTAGATCGAATTGCTCCCATTCCTTTCTTTGTCCTCTACCTTTTAGGGCTCTTCTGCTTTTCAAGAATATTCTTGGTAGTTTTTCCTGCACTTTGGCCTTCATGTTGCAACATAGGGGTGGTATTTAATAAGTCCATCAGTAGAGTTTCCAACCTCCTTGTTCTGAACTGTAGAAATGCTTCTACTCCCTCTGCTCCCAATTTGATTTTTGCAAGTTGTTTTACTTGAGATAATAAGTCAGTTGAGCTGAACAAATCATCATAATCATCTTTCTCATGTTCAAACTTGGCAATTTTGACATGAGAGGTGAAGTTATAGGCTATTGCTTTTGGATCATGTTGCCTATTTAGAATGGTTGCTAACTTTTGCGCTTTTATTTTCTCTACTTCTTTCTCTGCATGTTTGACTTCATGCAATAAGAAAGTACCACAAGGTAGGGGGAATGAAGGCCACATTTGCTTTTTGGACTGCTTGAGGTTTTTGGACATCCCTGCTTCTGTGATTTGACAAGTTATTTCCCTGGAAAATAGTTTATCGGGAACGTATAAGGGGAGAACATCTGGAGCAGCAGTGCTTCCAAAAAGTCTAATGTAGGTGAAGTTTTCTTCACCAAACCAATTACCAATTGATGTTAAGTCGACACTGGCTTCATCGGATAACTAACGAGCGGGTTTATTGAATATAACATAATGATCAGGAAAAACAAAACCATGACCGATTCTATAAATATGGTTTTTATAATGGGTTTTTCACAATTCCTTATGATAGATGTGAATGGGGTTTGAGTCTTGTGGAGTCCATTTCCAACCTAGAATGGGGTAATTAGAATTGAAACAAATATTGTCCATAATGTAGGCACTCATATAAAATGGGGGTATTACCCGGGTAGTCACGAACCTGTTTCTTCTATAATCGAGGATATGGTTGGCCATTTTATCAGACAAAATGGTTTCCCAATCCATGATATACGAACTAACTGCTACCTCCATTAAAGGAACCATTTCAATTGAAAACCTAGCGGAATTAGAGACTCCAAAGAGTCTACACATCATAGCACTAGCATAGCAGTAAGGAGATGCTAAGGAGTCAACGGAATATATACTTGATGATTCATGCTTGTGTTTGTTTGGGTAATGCCTCCACTGCCTGATAGGATCTAATTCCACGTCATTTTCTTTGGCAAAGGCTTCGACAAATGCCTTGTTGTAATGCTTTTACGGTTCCACCAAATGGTACATATTTTTTATATCTTCTACTCTGAACGACCCGAGCATCCTTCCATCAGCCACAAAAAATGATCTGTCTGTTATGTTGATACTCTCGATTACCCATCTAACTAAGTCATTGTAGGGTAATGTTCTGGCATGGGCAGCTATTTTGTGGAGAAAAGAGATGGCAAACTCCTTGAGAGTATTCTTTGATTTCTCGGTGGAGTCGGCTGTTCACTTTTCTTCTTGAATTTCTTTTGGATGTTTAACTTCCAATAAATTGTATATGATTTCCCATGAAGCTTTGCCGAGGCCGATGCAGGTAGTATCACCTATCAAGACCTTCTTTACTACTTCCTCTTTGGTTAAGACTAGAATCTTTACTTTCTTTGATTTCTTCGACATTTCTGCTGTGTCTATGTGTTTTGTCTATTATGCTTCTTTACTACTTCATTATCTGTGTATTTCACAATCTTATAAATCCATTGCATAAAATAACATATGCAAAACCATGCACATGAGTTTGTAATACATTATTAATTGTTAAGATCTCATTTTCAGATCATGGGATTTCCCCTTGCCAATCACTGATAAGCATATATTACGGGGCTGCGGGGCTCCCAATATGCGGGATTATGATGTGCGGGGCTTATTGTGCTTAGGGTCCCTGATATGTGATATTTGCCCTCATATTTAGTCATTTTCTTGGTTTTCAAAGCTTTCCAAGTGTGATCTTCAACATGCTCTAACTTTCGATCCAGAAGTCCATTCTTCGAATTCTATCTATCGTTGGAAAGATATTTCGGAGCACTAGGAAATGGAGATGGTCTGATTAAGCTCTGAGATCTTCTGTGGCCTAGGAAATTGGCTCTAAAATTCACTTCTCTTGGGCAACCTTGACCAATTGAAACCCAAAATGCAGTGAGTGACAAAAATAAGCATTAGCATCGAGGCTTCCATGGCTTCTTATTTATTTTTATCAAATGGAAATCTTGATACCCATGTGCCCCATGCCTCATAAACCTAATATCCAACATTGCTTCTTGGGCTCCACCATGTCGAAATGCTTCATTGGGATAAAAGTTGTAACTCTTGTACATAACAGAGGGGATGCCTATTCTAGAGGAAGATTCTCCAAGGTTTGACCCACTAACCTATAAAAAAATTCTCTTCTCCACTCTGAGGCTCATTGCAAACAAAAAAATATATATAACAATAACTTTGCAGCAATTTTCTATGTAAGCACAAAATCAGGGTAGGGTCAAGATTTATCTGCACATAGAAAAATTGATGGACGATTTCCACTGCCATTATGGCTGGATATTACACATATAAATGAAGAGATAGACATACCATGTATTGACATAGGAGTCACGAAGTGCAACTGCTTTAGAACAATGCCCAACATCACTAGCTTTCTATTTGTCTTCAAAAGGGAAAGATATGATTCCAAAGGATAAACAACTAAAATGGTGTCCATTATGTAATCTAGGCTCTTTGCCGCTTCTCACAACACAATGGGGCCACTCTACATAATTAGGAAACAAAAGCGGTTGATACTATCCCCATTGTTGATATGATGCAAAGAAACAATGTTATTGAATTAAATTGGCACACCATCATCTTTTCAAAATCCCTGCTAACAAGATAAGCATCAACACTGAGGACTTCAATGGATTCTTATTTCTTTTGATTAATCAAACTGATAACCATCTTGTGAAGCCCAAATGCTTTTTTCACTCTTGACAGCCATGTGCCCCATGCCTCCTAAATCCAATATCCCACATTGCTTCCTCGCCTATGTGTTAATTTTTTGGTAACAATGGTATGTTCTATGCTTAGAACAATTTTACTTCAATTTCTTTACTATCCCAATATCAATATCCATTTTAGCAATCACATCATCATGATATAAAATGTATATAGAACATAAAAAATAATAGTAGAAGACAAGCCAAGACAAGAGGACACAAGAAATGGCACTAGCTAGGGATAAACCCCAATGTGGGCAAACCCTTGATCAATTCTTCTTATAATTCTTCAAAAGTTTAGCAAAGGGAGAGAGTACAATATACAATATTCACTTGAGAAATCACAGTGAAATCTAATAAGTCAAATAGCAGAAACAAAAAGCTCTAACCAGAAAAACAATGTTGGTTAATGGGGCAGATTTTGACCTCTAAAATAACGCGGTCAAACTTGGTCATCTCAACCTCCATTAACTAGTCAAATTAGCCCAAAAACAGTCTGAAAAAGTCGAGTGAAAGTCAACAAAAGTCAACACTACAACAAACCCTTATATAGTCAATGCTGGTCAAACAACCTTGATTTATCTGCCCAGAAGTGCGACCTACCCAAACAGAGACCCCTCACACAAAACTACGGTGAAAATAGGTCAACATTAGTCAACGCGAGTGAAAACAACCTTCTGCAATTTCGATCAACGTTGGTCAACGGCTGGAACGTAAAAGTACATTCCTTCTTCGTATGTGTCAAGAGTTGCCTCTGAAATTTGTACCCAATCAAGGAAGGAGAGAGAAGAATGAGTGTGAGATGGCATGCCAAAATGAGGATGAGGCTCCTTGTATTTATATGCAATGTTGTGGGCTTGAGAGTGCAAATTAGATGGCTAGCCGACGTTGACAATTTGTCCATAATCAAAATAATTTCATAATTCCATTTGTACATGTCAGAATGGGATCATCTTTAGATTAATCTACACCTCTCAGAGAGAGGAATCCAATAAAAATATCACTTGCACCATATGAGATGTCCAAGGTGAATATTGGCCCTAGTTGCCAAATTTAACAGTTTGTCGTGCTGAAATGATCCATTGGGATGAAAACTATAACCCTTACACATAATAGAGGAGTTGTCTATTCTAGAGGGAGATTCTCCAAGATTCAAATGACAAACCTATCATAAAAAAAGTTCAATTCAGACTGGTTGAGTAAGTGAGAAATTACCGTCTATTTGAAGTGAAAAGGGTTTTCTTACCATGAAAGGTATATAGCCAACCATAATTATACGTGACATTGATACGATGATTGCCTCCAAAACCTTGTTTAACGAGTATAGCTATGAAAGGTTGAGGAGTTTGGTAACATTGCCTCAAAAACTCTAGGAGAAGAGCTTTCCTCTACAAAATGAAAAAAACAAATATGAAGGTGAAGCACACCATCATGCAGGGGGTTATATGCCATGTTTTGGCTTTCAGTTGAAACTGCAAAATGTGATGGAGGAAGACGAATTTTCCAATGATAAATGATTTTTAAATCATGTAACAATGGATATGGTGGTGCCTAGTAGTGCAGAGTGGTTGTTAAGGGAGTTCTTCCCAAAAGGGATGCCTTATGATGTAGCTACCACTTTAATGAAACCTGAATATATGAGTTTTAAAGGTAGCCTTCTTTTGAGGTTATATCAATAATTTACCACCTCCATTGGAAAATAGCATAAGGGTGCTTGTTAAGTTCTGAATAACCTTCAAGGTTGAAAGACTAACAATAAAATAGAATTGAAATACTTGCCTTACCATAATGGTAAAAATTTGTGTTGATATATGGAATGAAATACATGTTTATTTGTGTTAGTTATTTGTCAATTTTAATTATTACTTATTTTTGTTATATGATAGTTTTTATTTTTTAGTAAACATTAAATAATTTGGTCAATAAAGTAGGGGAAGGGGAAAACAAATGTATCATTTTGCCTTCAAAATTGTGCAATCCAAAGGTGAAAATTTATTAGCTAAATAATTTTAGAAATAACTCTTTTACCTTAAAAACATAAGAAAAATTTATACATTAAAAGCATGTATTTTTTTTTCTAAATAATTTTATTAAATTAATATATAACAAAAAAATGATTTTGATGACTACTATATTTTTAATAACAATTAACGCTCATCCATTTTAAATTAAAAATACCCACCCACAATTAAGTAACATATTCATTTTAAATAAAAATTTCTCAATTTACAATTAACTCTCTTATCCACCTTAAATAAAAAAATCCTCAACCTATATATAACTCATTCATTTCTTTTTAAAAGCCTTAATTAAATAATTATATAATAAAAATAACAAAAATATCTCTAATAACAGTCAACTCTCATCTCCACTTTAAATCCAAAATCCTAAACCCATAATTAACTCTCATATTTACGTTGAATAAAAAAAATCCTGAACTCAAAATTGACTTTCAAATCCACCTAGAATCAAGAATCCAAAATTATATATATATATATATATATATATATATATATATATATATATATATATATATATTCTACGTTGCCCATCTCCTTTAAAGCATTTTAATTTAATTTAATCAGCCCACCTTTCCCCTTTAAAATCAAATTTTCAAAATTGGAGAATAATTGAGTTCGTATATCACAAACTACAATATATATTAGTTTAGATTATCAACTATTATAAAGTACATTATAAACTAGTGTAAACTAATTTAGTTGGTACGTTGTAAACTAATATTGTAATTTTGTGGCAATTTGTTTAACCTACTTAACGTTGAAAGAGCAACCCGAATTTCAAAAAAGCTAAAAGCATTTTTTGGGTTTTAGAATGTGTTAATGCTTTTCAACGACCTCATACATTTATAAGAAAAGTTTCAACATAAATCACATGTAGATGTAAAAACCCTTCTTATAACTACTATACCCTTCCTATAGCTACTACAGATATAATTTTTCCGTTACACATATAATTCCATTTTTCTTTAGTGATTTTAGATTCATTTCATTTTAGGTTCAAATTTATATATTCCTGCACGAAGGGAATCGTTCGAATCCGTTACCCAGTCAACGCATTGAAGAAAATCGATAATCATAACAAGAAGAAAAAGCTGAAATTGGGGCGCATTCATCGGAGTTTCTACCGTGATCGCAGGATGGAATGCCGTAGTTTATCTGTTGCAATTTCTAGCTGTGACTTTCTTATGATATAAGTATTTCCAAGAATTTTATGATTCAAAATATATAGTAAAATACATTTTAAATAATAAAAGTTTGAATTATAATCAAAATGTTTTAGATATTTATTAAATATAGCAGTAGTCTAACAATTATATTTTTTTTTCTGAAAGTTATGAAAATTTATGTTATAGTAGGGAATTTCGTAAATCCAAGTAAAAACTGTTAAAATTTATAATTTTAAGTGTTTTTGAGGCTTTTGATGGTGCTGAATTTATTTCCACCATCAAAAACATGATTCAAACATTATCTGTACAAATATTTTTGAATTTTTATTGTCCAAATTCTGACCACTTTTAATTATCCAACCAATTCCTATCTTAATAAATATAAATATATACATACAGTTAAAAATATATTTTATAACAAACAAAATCACATTTTAACCCACCATTATTTCACCACATTCACGTTCTACAATATACTATACAAATGAAACGAACCTATTGATTACTGTTCTGATAGATATCAATTCTTAGAGTACCCAATCACGGTTGTTACAATTCTTACGGGACCCAATCAAGGTCTTGCAACACTAGTTTTCTTGCATAATTTCGGTCGCATTCTTATCTGCATTCCAACTCTAAAAAATGAACTACTCTGTCTTTGTTTCCTGTAAATGAACGACTTCATCCATGCAATATGCATGCATGCTATGGCAGTGTTCTGCTATTCCTTGATTGGAAACAACTGCAAAGCTGTTAACCTTCTCCATATTATTTTGATCAGAACACATGAAATCTTCAAACTTGTTCAGCTCCATGGCCACTCCCCTGTACAACTCTTCCAAACCAAAAGCTGTGTCACAGTCGGATGAAGAGAAGAGCAGATTCCAGTGGGGAAGCGATAGGTCGCTCAAATCCAATAAACTCTCCGCTAATATTGCTGTATTTCCTCCACAATGATTGGAATGTGGTGATTCCACGTCCACAAATTCTGCTTCCACAAAATTAGCATCTGCCGTTTGGAAGGCAATGCGCTCCGAAGGGTGTGACGGAATTGTTTGCGAGTAGGTCGCAGCATGACTGGGAGAAATTACCAGTTTCATTAATATTACACGATTTGGGAGCTCCATTTAAACTGGGATTATTGCAACCATCACTGTTGTAGCTGTTTTCTTTCACGATTCCGGAGCCTCTCATGGCCGTTGTTATTTTGAGTGGAATTGTTTTGAACACATGAGTTGGCAGAGGAGAAGAAGATCTCCATTTCGTTTCCAGAGATTTCGTGCTCGACATAGCTTCAGATTGCTTTAGTGGCGGGAGCTTTTTGCTAAGCTGAGTGTTCCAGTAATTCTTGATTTCGTTGCCTGTTCTTCCGGGTAGTCGTCCCGCAATCAGGGACCACCTGCATGAATCCATAAATATAACCTCGTCAACTTCCTACTGTGCAGTTAATTATTCGAAATTTCGAGGCGCTGAAATGGGGAATCAATAAATTTTGTTTTGTGAACAAATGTTCAGATATTCTCGACATACCGATTGCCAAGAAGGCGATGCATCCGAATAATGAGATCCTCCTCGTCGGCGGAAATCCTTCCGCGTTTAATGTCAGGACGCAGATAATTCTTCCAACGTAATCTACAACTCTTTCCGCCCCGGTTAAGACCTGCAACAAAAATTCTTTCCACTTGTTAGCCTCTGAATAAATATTTATGTCTGCATAAATAATATCTATACCATAACTGACAACTAACTGACTTGTTGTCGCTGGGACAGTTCAATTGGCTTTAGTAGTATGGTGTAAATCATGAAATTTGAAGGAGGGAAAAGAAAAGAAAACAAAAAAAACCATGACAAACTTTCTAGAATTTACCTGCTTTTTGGGGAAGAATTTTCCATCCACCATCGCCATGGGTTTGAATGTATGTGGAGAGAATCATATCCTCTTCTTTGGTCCAGGCCCCACGATTGAGCCCTTGTTTTGAGCAGCAAGGAGATCTACCCATCTTGAATATTCTACCTCTGCAACTCTACGGCTGATGATTTCCTCTGCTAAAAAAACTGAGTCACAGTAGCGGCCTCTCTGCTTCTCCTTGGTAGGGAGGTTGACTTTATATAGAACTCAACAGCTGATGATTTCCTCTGCTAAAAACACTGAGTCACAGTAGGGACCTCTCTGCTTCTCCTTGGTAGGGAGGTTGACTGTATATAGAAGTAGTTACATTCTCCGTACGAAGGAAGCCCGGTCCAGTAAATCTAACGTAGGTTTGGTGATGTGACAGGCTGATATTTTCGGTGAAGTGATATGACAGGATAATAGTCTATTTATGTTTTAGAGTAGAGTGACACGTTTATCACTGTATTCGTACTCCTCATTTCGAAACGGACTCGAACGCTTATCACTGCATTCCTAATCCTCCTGTTTTCCCGACGGTTGACAGGAAAAGAACTTCCAGATGACGAGGAAAACGCATCAACTTTCTATTTATGATACAGACAGCCATGGTTATTACTGTATGAACAGCATGAATTTTCTATTTATGAGTGTATGGCGTTGTCTACTGTGGGGACCATTTTTTTCGACTGCCTCTTTAAGTTGAAGGGTTGTTGTTTTTTTTTATAATAAATCTGACAGTAGGGAATAGCTTTTGAAGGTCGAAAATGGAATTAGCACTAAAAAAATTGCAGGTTAAAAATTATGTTTAGCACTTAAAAAAATTGCAGGTTAAAAGTTATGTTTAAAATTCTGAAGGTAAAATTTTATTATTTTTTTTTGGACAAAACATAACCTATTTGAGTAGCATTCTGGACCCTCCAGTACTAATGGTCCACAGAAAGTCAATCGCTAGGCTGTGAGGAAAGGCAACCAATATTTATAAAGCTATAATTCTATTAATGTTTGAGGCATTATATGTCATTGATTTAATTTTATATTTTGTTAAATCTTAAGATGGGTATATGCTAACTTATGTATTAGTGAAATTATAGTTTCACAAATATTGATAATCATCTTAATTGGACAAAGTTTTTGAATAGTCTTTTCAATTGGAAAGGTATTTTAATAAATCTGATAGTGTGTCATAGTGGTTTAACGTTCAAAATGGATTTGACCTTATAAAAACCCAATATGTCTAAAACTCTGAATATTAAAAACCATGTCCAAAGCTCTGAAGGTTAAAAACTATAATTAAAATACAAAAAGTCTACAAAAAGTCAATGGGGGAGATTGTGAGAAAAGACAATCAATATCTATATAGCTATAACCCTATTAATGCATGAGGCATTATATGGGAGACCGAGGAAAGACGATCAATATCTATGAAACTATAAGTCTATTAATGCATAAGGCATTATATGGTACTTATTAAATGTTGTATTTTGCTAAATCTAAAAGTTAACATATATAACTCTATTAATGTATAAAATATTATATGGCATCTATTAATGTATAAGATATTATATGCCATTTATCGAATTTTGTACTTTCCTAAATCTAAAAATTAGTACATATTCACTTATATTAATGAAACTATAGCTACACAAATATTAATAACTATTCCAATTAGACTGTTTTAATTGAATCATTCGATTAATGATAGATTCCGTAGAGAGCAAAAAAAATTATTGCCTGATTTCATGTCCGTACCAAATCCTGACTGGTCGTCTAGATTTGTTAAAAAACTTAATGTGATGCGAATCACGATGTTTGATCGATTGGTCTCTTCGGTCTATTCGTCTGTGGGGACTACTGAAGAGCGAAAAATTATCTACCCTTCCTAAAAGCGATTTGGTTTCGGCATGGTTTCGGTGCACGTGCAATTGCGGGAGAGAATTGCTTCGTAGAAGTCAATTTCGAGAAATACCAAGGTGTAATATTTTTCCAGATTTTGTAGCCGGGAAAAATTATATTGGAAACCAGAATGCACATTAATTCACATTACGATTATTAATGAACATTTGTTTAGGGTGTTTTTCGCCGAACGAGTTAGTTTTAATTTTGTATTTTTGTTGTAAATTCAAAAATATATTTTATTAAAATACATATTTTGAGATTTCTGTGATCTATGTTGTAGATAATTTATTTTGGATTAATTATATTATTATAATTTGGTTGAAGTTTCGAACCAATAATGAGGACAAGTGAAAAAGTCATTTAATCTTCATGAATAAATAGTAAGGATGCATCATAGCTCAAAGTTACCTACTGAAAATTAGTCATTGAAAACTAGCAGTTAATTTTGGGTTATGATGCGTTATTACTATTTATTTATGAAGATTGTATGATTTTTTCACCTTCTCTCCTGAGAATAAAACATATTAGTTGGTTCCAAATGTCAACCAAATCCTAATGATAATTAATCCAAAAGTTTTTTATCTAAAATACACTATATTGAATAAAACAAATATATGCTAAATTCGACCAAAAAACAAAACAAACCAACAAATTTAAGTGTAAAAAACAAATTTAATTGCAGATATTTTTTTGGAATGAGCTATATTTTAAACAAGGGTAGCTGTGACGCAGCAAGTCCCTGCATCAAGTTGAGGCTGTTTAGGAAGTGATCGAATGATTGGGTAGCGGCACCCAGAGTTTGAGCAGGACCCGAACGAGAGCTGATAACAACACAGGGCTGAAGAACAACCACAGGCTTGAGAACACAGGGCGAGGGCTAGGCTAGAGAACACTGGCTGAAGACAGTTGCAGTTGTTGATCCAGTTTGATCAGTTATAGTTGATCCAGAACCAGCATAATCAGCAGAGCCCCCAATATGATCTCATAGAAAACCTCCATCTATCTTCATCTAACAGGCATGGATGTGTACTTAATACTTGATGAATTTCCTGATGAAGGAAACGAAGCAAACTTGGCATTGACATTTTTTATAATTGGACATTAAAAAACAATGAGTAGTTACCGCATGAAATCCTGTTTTTAGAAGTGTCATTTTGTTATGCAGGTTGACCCTGCTAAATGGTGGTTTAGAATAGAGTCTGTCACTTTCCTTTGTTTTTCTGCAGAGTGCAAAGGAACTTGGTGAAAGTCTATATGTTTGTAAGATGTTAATTACTCAGATTAATCAAAGCATCAATGTCAAGCTGGAAGAAATGATATCGGTCCTTTGCTATTAAATCCAATAGCATTATACAAACAAACACTTTGTCAAAATTTAATTGAGTTTTAGCATGTCATTCCAGTAAAATGAGTTACCCGATCTAAGTTTTTATACTTTAACACCAATGAATGTGGCCGTTTGATCCCGATACCAGGGATTGATGAAAGAAAGTCACAACCTGCGAGGACACACATGCCTGCAAAGAAGACATTTAAGCCAGTCAGTCCGGTCACCATTTTGTTTGTTAATTAACTTGCCTTGCTCAAGACCATGAAGCTAGCTGTATTCTCTAACATCAAGACAAGAGCCAAGATTACAAAACGAAGGCAAAGTAACCGCCAAAACAGTACGAGTTATACTTTTGTCCCACATCAGCTAAACTTAGGGATACGAACTGTCAGAAACCTAGACTTTATCATACCTGTATAGCTCATATGTTAAGTATGTGTATTTACCTATATTAAGCAAGATCTGTAAGCATAAGTAAGTCATTCCATATTAGAGATAATGTAAACTTATTCATTAGGTAGAATACGATACTCTATTCAAAGCTATTAGTAGCTTATGACCTAGCGTGCAGTGAGCAGCAATGCTAAGAAACCAGGCCCATATGTAATCGAACTTAGACTAGCTCTCTGACAGACACAAACGACCAATTTCCAAATCGATACAAAGAATCCAAAACAAAAAAATTCTTTGCGTCAGAACAACGAATCACTGCTTCAGATATGCATCCATACATCATAGTTTTCTGAATGAGTGATACTCTATATTTATAATAAATCAAAAGTTCCAAATTAAGGGATATGACAACATATCCAAGAACAATTTGTTTTAATATAATTTAAAAATGTGAGGCATATTAGAACGTTCATCCATACTTCTCGATGCTAAATGTTTCCATACAGGACGTGATTAATGGGCCCCTCGTTTATTTATGCAACATTATATATGTCTTCATGTTTTGAATCATTCTACTTAAGATATATTTATGGCAGATGAGCATGTAGGTGTTAACCAGAAGGTGACCAGATACCTGGGCTTCCACGACAAGGCCAGCAGGGTTTCCGGCCCCACCACCAGAGACAAACCTAGCGCCACGGAAACCTGCATAATGCATGATAGAAACGTGGCTGAACCGCAGGACAACGGTGACAAGTGCATGTTGGATAGCTGAGTGAAAAAGGCTATGCTCTCTGTGCTACCTTTGCTTCTGTCTCCGTCTCTGTAACCTTCTGTAACCTCTGCTGGGCCCTGCTCCTGCTTATGTCACTCAGTAAGCTGCATCTCGAACTATTGCTGGTGGAACTACTCGCTTTGGTTCTGCACCTGACAAAATGGTTCCCCCCCAGAGCTACTGCGCTGGTTATTTACCCCTGAAAGACTCTGCTGCGAAGATCTGGAATACCTGCTGCAAGGATAGCGTCGCTGGTCATTTTAGCTAGAAGCGGATGAAAAGAGAATTCAGTGTTGGTTTTCGTTCTTGGTTTTTCTGTGTTTCAGAAGGTATATTATTTTCTTTGTTTTCTTTGTTACAGAATCTCGCCCAGAAAACCATAGCGCAACAGGAATATCTATGCAAGGCGTCGGCGTTGCCGAATCGGAGGATACTGTTGGCGGACGGCAACGGCGTAATGAGCAGCTTCTGTGTGAATGAAAAACTTGCATATTGTAAGCACGGATTTGGTCATCAAGGTATGATTCATGAAAGCATGTACTGAATTGGGCTATTGAACTTGAAAATCTAGAAATAAATTATGTATTCATTAAGTCTATTGAATACATGTAGTGAATTGGGCGATTGAGTTTCTTGGTTCTTCTTTAAATTGTGTGCATGATTACTGCAGTTATGGCCATGCAGAAACAATAGTCGACTGCTTGTTTTTTTATCACAAGTCAAGTTGTGTTTGTTACAGAACTCCTCTTAGAGGGTTCCAAGATTTCATTGAAACTTACACAAAGCTAATACCCTAGGTCTCAGCCTCTAACGGTGAAAGTTCATTGTATAGAACGACCCAGCTATGTTCGTCCTGCTCGGGATTTTATTTGTTTATTTCTTTCCGGAGTGTAAATGTACAAACATAATTATGTACTAGTTTTTGTTTTATTCCCAGACGTAGAACCTAAATGAAACCTGTTGAAAGAAAATAAAAATTGGTATATATTTAATTGGACAATGCATATTAAATGCTAAAATTTGTTATCGCATTACTTTGAGTAATTGTACAAATTTTTTTCTTTATTTTCTTCCTAGCTTACCTCCTCTGCATTCTTAGAATTTATGTATTATGTAAAGTTCTTAAAGTTTTATGTTTATACTAAATATTTAGTACACTTTTTTTTATAGGATTCATTGAACTCTTAAAATAGCCCTACAATGTTACGGAAAAATAAACCATGCATTTCAATCCTGATATATCACAGCAGAAAATTAAATTAATCTTTGCAGCTGAAAATTGATAATTTTTTCCTGCGACTTTTTTAAAAGTAGTGTGTGATGTATCGCAGCAGAGGAGCCATCATATTTGATATCAAGGTAGACGGAAGCAGTGCGTACCCAAATTTTCTTGCTGTCAAGTTTTTGTACGAAGGAGGCCAAACAGACATTTCCGCCGTTTTTGTACGAAGGAGGCCAAACAGACTATTTCCGCCGTTGAAATTGCCTGGGTAAGTAACCACCTGTCATTTTCTGCAAACAATAACATGATCCAAAAAAAGGAAATATGAGTTTCTAATTTCGAAAAGGGCATACCTTCTTTACAGAACGAAAGCTCCAGATGCACAAAAGAGGGCCACACAGCGCTAAGAAGGTAAATGACAATAGAAGATATGAGTTTCTGATTTGGAAAAGGGCATACCATGTTTACAGAACGAAAGCTCCAGACGCACAAAAGAGCAGGTGGAAGACGAAAGAGGGGATGAAGAATACAAGCTCAGCATAGCTTCACAGAGGGGATGAAGAATACAAGCTCAGCATAGAAGCTACAATGAATATAAAGCAAAGCACAGCTGCGCAAACGAAGGAGGAACCTTTGTTAGTTCTGCATCATCCACCTGTAACACATGCAAACACACTTGTAATACACACTTGTAATTACCTGCGATTGCTAATGAACTTATGATATGTTACTTGTAACTACCTGCCAATCTCAAACATTTCATGTTTCAAACTAATGTTAACATTAGTTATGTAAGTTAAAAGCATTTTTAAAAAATGAACAGGCTAAAACCAAATTAACATATAGTCTAGCCTCTTCCGCCTCGGGAAGAGGCCAAATAAAAAGAAAAATAAATCCATGTTGAGAAACTTTGGAAAGCAAATCGGTAGTCGTCCGAAAACTTTGGTTATGGCGTGATTAGGCGGACTAATAAACAGCTGAATTAATGTTAACATCAGCACAACCGATTACTATAGTCCCTGCCGGATGCCAGATGGCAGGGACTAATAACTAAGTAATGCTCGTACCAAGTAATGCTCGTACCGATCTCTAATTGCGTGCTGTCTGTCAAACATCTCGGGGAAGTTTAATGCCGTAACCGATGACATATAAATGGTTGCGTCATCTTCCAAATATTAGGTGCACAATAGAAAGACAAATATACTAGGTGTCATTAATCGGCTGAATGCGGAGAGCAAATTCAATGTGATGTGAGCTCTGTGAAAGCCATGCCCGACGGCTTTAACATTGACTCATTAATGCAATGATAGCGATATTAATCGAGAGGGACAAGGAGGTGCCATTTCACAACCAAGGTTAGGAGAACTATCGCCACCTGACTCTCGTCTAGTCGGCGCCACCTGACTCTCGTCTAGTCGGTTGAAATTTACGAATGCCTTTTGAAATTAATCGAAGGAAAGAACGTGGGCGTGTTGTCTTACGGATGCTATACTTAGGATTAACTTATGAACAGTTCTAGTAATTTTGTTGGTTTGTTTTTGCGGTGCGAAAGTTTAATATAATTTAGTTGTTAAGCACGAATGTTAATGTTAGATGCTTCTAGGTCTAGCTCTTACCTACGTAGAAATACTTTTAGGATATAGTGCAAGCTCAATTTTTAGTTATGTTTTTTTTTTTTTTTTTTTTTTTTTTTTTTTTTTTTCCGAAGGTGGTAAAACCTATCAACTCAGGTGTCAAACCAACAGTGAGGACAGCCATCTCTGGCTGCTATCCGCGAATGCTGGGTTGACTCATCACTGTTAAATAAGAAAACCACGCCACCTGGCATAACCCTGCTGGTGGTCCGTAATCGGGAGCAGGCTCTCACTCCTGCCAGATGCCTCTGGGTCTTGGGCCGTTAACCTGTTTCCTTACGTCCGAGGAAGACGAGCTCTTAGCCAAGCAGAAGCAGTTTTACGGCATACTCCAGGCCGACAATTTTTAGTTATGTTATTATGATGGTTGTTTATTTTAATTTAATTATGAATAATTATTATTTTTATTTAATTATGAATAATTATTACGTGGATAATATGAATTTATTTTTATATAATATTTTTAATAATACAAAAGTTGATATTTATCTTTAAGATAGTTATATTTTTTTCTTTCTAATTAAATTAATTAATTAAAATAAAAAGTCATGAACAAGTATCATATGAATTGATTTATAGTTTTTTGGACATGTGGTATTGATACTCTAGGTATTAACCTATTGTATTGTAAGAAAGGCTATTTATAAACTAAAACTCTCCACAATCAAATGAGGATAAATCTCAATAATTAAGAATACTTTTCCATGTCTCTTTCAAAGTATACTTTGTAATTTAAATAATAATAATAATAAATTTATAATTACGCTGATAGGCATCCCCCTATCAGAATCAACAATTTAATCATTTTCTTAATTAATCTTTCAGAATCAACAATTTAATCATTTTCTTAATTAATCTTTTTAATCGGATGCCCTGAATTGAAAAATACCAGTATATTCTTGTAGTCGTCACTAAATCAATGAATGAAATTCGCTACAGTAACTTTCTTGCATGTCTAAAACACATACTTAGAACATACTTAAATTATTTTTCTACAAAGCATGATTAAAAATTACTGTGCCTCTCGTTGATAACCACGTATGTAGGATTAAGAAAAAATGAAGTAAAAAAAATCACTACTGAACACCCATCTTTCACAGTGGCTTTGATAGTGGTCTCTTTCCATTCTGAAACGTATGCATGGTTGCAGCATAAGGACACATTTTGATCCATTACAATGACGGTTGAAGGATTTATGCGACAATCATCTATAACCATGACAATGAGGTATGTAGGCATAAGTTTGAGTAATAAGGACATGTTTCATGCATTACAATGAGGGTTGAACCTTTGTGCCTCACAATCATCAATAACCATGACAATGAGATATGTAGGCATCGATCGATGAAACATTTCTGTAATTCAGTTAAGTATAGTCGAAATGTGAAACGTTCTACCTATTCGTATTGTCCTCCACCAGGGGTTTTGAGTTTTTAGTTACATTACAAAAGTTCGAACCTCATAATATGGCCCATTCGATATATTATAATCAAACGCTCTGTGGATGCATGCAATTCTTTGTTAGCACTTAAGGTTTTTGGAATTGTTGAAGGATAACTAGAATGTTAGCTTCTCTCGGCTTCTATCTGGTAAAAAAGGTGGCAAATCTCATTTCGTTTTTAATTGTTTCCAAGCTCTTGTAGTTGTCTTTAATAATCTAGTGTAGTTCGTGTTTGATTGAGTTATTCCCTACTATTTTTTAGGGTTTCAGCATTGGATAAATGCTTTCTCAGTGATTGTCAAATGCTCAGTGGATGCATGCATTTCTTTGTTAGCACTTAAGGTTGTTGGAATTACTATTTTTTCAGGTTTCAAAGGCGTTTAGGAATCGATCTTACACGTATGTACAATTTTTCTTTCCACAATATTCTTCCACTTTAATTCAAATGAGATGACTAGCCCATGGAAAAAAAAGGGAATCGATTGTGTATAAACCATTTAAAAAGGAAAATGCCCACATAAACATACCTTTCCACCCTTCCGTACAACCTTGTCACATTTCCCGAGGTTAACCTCATCGCAATCGGCCATTGGTCCTACCACGGTCATACGTATATATATGTATCTTCATCGCCCCTTTCGCTCCAATATGCGACATCGAAGCATTAATGTATGTTTTAGCATTAAACCACTTTAACAAAAATATATAGATTGCACAGGAAACTCGCTCCAAATCATATTTATAGCATATATCAAATTTTATAGATTCGCCACTATACGCTCATCGGTTCCCGGTCTCCAAGCCTTTGCATTGCGCACTCGGATCTCCGCTTCCTCCGATTATAATTTACGATCAGATCTTGACCATCGATCCAATCCACAATCCAACGCTTGAGATTAAGTCGCGCAATCGCATGTCACCCAAGCTCAATGCCAGACTCCTTCCGCTTCCATACCACAATTCGATATCTTTACAGACCCGATAGGGATATAAACCATTCCCTATAATATTTCAAGTCGGCAGTTGATTCCTACTGTGTTTTCCACTGTTTGTTTGTGTAATTGGGATTTCCACTTGCGGGAGTTAAACTATATAATGAGCCCGTCGATGCGATATCTGGCCTTCCCGTTTCGATCTGCGATCCGACAGTTTATATTAACTCACGCGATCACATATCGCTCAACCTCAATGACTTCGTGATATCCTGGCCCATAGAAAATAGAAGGTTCTAGTTTTTTTTTAAACACTCTCCCAAAATTTATTGCTTCTCTGGCGTTGATCTTCTCCCGAAAGATCGGGACCTAAAACCACATCACAACCTTTACAAAACCTTAAATCACACATTTATAAGCTTCTCGTTACAAAACCTTTGGTTACATATGCTTTTAACACATAAATATCTTATCGACGCATATTTCCCTATACACGATTTACAAATGAAAATGCCAGCATAAACATAGTTTTCCGCCCTTCTGTATAGCCTTGTCACATTTCACAAGGTTTAACCTTATCACAATTGACCATCGGTCCTTGCACGGTCATACATATATATATGTATGTTCATTGCCCCTTTCACTCCAATATGCGATATTAGAGTGTTAACATATGTTTTAGAACTAAACCACTTTAATGGAAATATATGGATTACACAGGAAACCCGCTCTGAATCATATATATATCGGATCTCAAATTTTATAGATTCGCCACTATACGCCCATCGGTTCCAGGTCTCCAAACCTTTTCATTGCGCACTTGGATCTGCGCTTCCTCCGATTGCGATTTGCGATCAGATCTTGACCATCGATCTGATCCGTGACCCGACGCTTGAGATTAAGTCACGTGATCACATATCGCTCAAGCTCAATGCCAGACACCTTCTGTTTCCATACGTTGATCCGATATCTTTACGGACCTAATAGGGATATAAACCATTCCCTATAATATTACAAGTCCGGTAGTTGATTCCTACTGTGTTTTTCACCATTTGTTTGTGTAATAGGGTTTTCCTCTTGCGAGAGTTAAACTGTATAATGAGTGAGTCCACTGATGTAATATTTCGCCTTCCTGATTCGATCTATGATTCGATGGTTCAGATTAACTCGTGCAATCGCATATCACTCAACCTCAATGCCAGACTCCTTCCGCTTCCATACACTGATCCGATATCTTTACAGACTCCATAGGGACATAAACTATTCCCTATAATATTTCATGTCCGGCACTTGGTTCCGATTGTGTTTTTCATTGTTTCTTAGTGTAATTGTGTTTCCGCTTAGGGGAGTTAAACTGTATAATGACCCCGCCGATGTGATATTTCGCCTTCCCGATTCGATCTCTGCAGTTGATCTTCCCAGATCTAACGGTTCCTGAGCATCAATCTTCGGTCTTGCCCTCGTTCCTTTAACTTAGAATTTATGTTAAGTCTTCATTTTTGCTCTTCTTTAAAGGTTTCGTCTTGCTATTATTTTGCCGCACACTCTTCCTCTTGAGCTTTGATTGGTCCTTCTAATGGATTAAACATCCCATATTAATCCTCCTCTTTATGTATTCTCTGTGTGATTACTGCACTTCACCTGCACACACACAAACACACACACGCACACAGATATATATACAAAATGACATAGTTTTCTCATCTTCCACCATTAGATGCTTACCTTTATTCAATTTAGGATTAAATCTCTAGACATATATATAAATCAATACATAATTAGAAGGTAAGTGTAAGCATTGCAATTTCTCTGTGACACTTTATAAGTATTTCATCATTACTTATGTTTCCTGCATTTATACACAAATTATTAGTTTTGAAATCATAAGGTGCAGCAGTCTCAACTGTTGCTTCACATATTAGCTCTTCAAACTGAACTTCATCTCCTTCTTCCACAACAATTTGTTCTTGTGTTGTCACAGTTTCAAATATCAATGTATTATCAAATTCTTTCTGCTGCAATAAATCACTGCTTGTCTCATTTAGCAGACATTCTCCATCCTCCTTTACTTCAAAGTTTTTTTATCTTCTGAAAGATACTTCTACATACTTCTGACAGCTTCAAAAGACGGTCATCCTCTGTAAAACACTCCTCTATTAGTGTTTCTTCTCCCAAGGTTAAATCATCTGCATAGGTTCCTTCCTTCTTAACATATTTAAGTAGAAAATGGAAAATTGCTTTGCAAAATGGAAAATTTTGTGTGGTAAATTATGTATTTATGTTACTTTTAATTTTATTGAACATTAAATTGTTTTGTTGATATCAAATGCATTTTTTTTTTAATTAGGTGGTTTCACTCTTTCATCATGGATCCAACTATTTAGAGTTCTCTTCCATTAGAAGTTCTTGAACTTGTATTGCTGTGGCTCGCTTTATTGGTTGTGATAAAGTTTGGCACTATGTGTAAAAAATGGAAGAATGCTTTGCAGGACCCTTCTTTCTTTTTATGTTGCAAGAAAGTCTCCACGAACCAATTTGGATTTCTTGTTCGTTTCCTCAATAGTGAAGACAATTGTTTTACTACGCAATACCTTAATCAGAATGGCTACATATATCAATTTCATTTGGGATTCATAGATTCAAGATACAGAGTAGAGTGTGTTGTTGGACCAATGGTGGTTTTATCCTTACCAATAGAATGCTCCCAAACGCACAACTATTTTTTAGCAAATTCATTTACAAAGGCATTTAAAAACATAGGGCTAGTACGAATTGGAGAATTTGGGTTCTTTTCATTATTGGAAAATGTAAGCAGCAGAAAATATGACTAGGTTGTTATTAAAAAAAATCTATGACAGAATGCAGTCTCAATTTTATGCCTTTAGTAGTCTTGATAGGGTATGGCAAAGGGTAGGTGTTCCATTTGGTGGCACTTCACCCCCCAAGAATGTAGTGTTTTATAAAAGTAAAATGTTTTCGTTGTATCTCGACAAGGAGTATGAAGATTATCCTCGGTACGGGTATACAATCTACTGGTTTGACGTGATAAAAAATGAGTGGGGTTTTTCATTTGTTCTAATCACTGACATATGTTGTATGTTTTTAGCAATATACATGAATCAGTTGATATGCCTTGTCAATGACTGGTCCACTTCTGTAAGGTCAATGGAAGAATTAGGTCATTTCCAATTTCGCCAGTCATCTTTTGAATGAAGAATTGACTACTTTGAAGATGATTGGGTTTTCAGATGGAAGTTGTTGGAAGAAATTTCTACAGATATAAATAGAAAATGTCATGGCTATCTTGTGTTCCAAACAGTCCATGGTCTGATTCTTATGCGGAACAACAATGAAGTTCCTTTCCTATTATATGACATGCTGACTCACATCTGTTTTCCAATAGATATTTATAATTCAACTAATGAGCAAATATCTCAGTTTTGTAATGATCTGATTGAGTATGGAGATGTTTTTGCAATTGCTTCCTGTATGGATTCTCTTGGTGAGATTCCACCATTGGATATGGTGATGGATTCTTAGGATATTAGTATTCTTGGGAGTTCTTATAAATATTTCCATTTTATATACTCTTTGTGGTTGTGGAAAATATTTCCATTTTTGCCTCTATACATACTGTGTGCCTTTATCGTAATACTTTATGTTTGTATCGATCTTTGTGATGTAAAATACTTAATATTGTTTCCGCTAAAGTTTTCTTATTTACATGTAGATGTTTCTCGATGTTATGCTTTTCTCTTTGTTTATATAATTATAATTTCTATGATTTGTGTTATACATTATATTTGTAATGGTTTTTGTCATTGATTCTCAAACAATTTTATATGTTTATGTTCATTTTAATATTAATATTTATATTTTGATATTATATATAGTTCCAAATTTTTAGATTCTTGTGTCGCAATAGTATGGGTTCGATTTTGATTATAATATGATACATGGAAATTTAGGCTTCTTTTTTTGTTTGGGACATTTGGAAGAATTCATTTGTTTTTTTTGCCATTTTGAAATTATTTGATTTTGTTTTTAGGCATTTGGAAAAAGCCTTATACATTTTCATAAGTTTATATGGTTGGAAAAAAAACAAGATATACACTTTTTATGTTCAATGTTTATGATTGCATAATGAATAATTATTATTCATTGTAGACATGTCATTTGAAGCTACAAGCGTGCGTGCAAGAAAAAGAACTTTGTCATCACAATCACGTGAGAGGTCTACTGAAAGTCATCGTTTGTGGTATCAACAAAATAAGGATGTGATGAATGAGCATAGGAGAGCTGCATATAAGAGAAAAACGAGTGAAGCCACTCTTCAAAATGATTCTATAGTTCCTTGTAAGTATCGTAATATGGATGATATAATGGAAAGAACATTTTCTATTGATAGTTCATTATCAGGATATGCTCCTCCTCAGCATAGCCTTGTTGTTCGATGCTCATATGAAAATGTTGATAACATTGGGCAAACATCTTGCAATCGAGAAGAATTCCATATCGATATTGTGCATGAAAATGTCCACCCTAACCCTTCCGTGTGTCCAATTGCATGTTCTGATGGCCAAAGGTCGCAAAAAAGCGATGGTCATGGTAATGATGACATTTTATGTAATGATTTGAATGATAGTTTACTTGGCCATTTGTTTGATAATTTGGATTTGGCTGCTCGAAACAAAAGACCTTCATATCACACTTCTCAAAGTAATGTCGTCCCACCAAGAGAATGAGTCATCCCTAATAGCATTTCGTGTGGCACAATGGAGGTAACACAATTATATTTTGGTTTTCACTGCAATAGTGATTGTTCAGCAACATTCCAGACTGATGTAAATTTTCAATGTTTTTTGATTTGCTTTTCATTTTTAAAATTTCTAATTTCTTAGACAATGAATTTTATGGTGTCTTTTATTTTCTTTGAACAAGACAGAAGTCATTCCAATAGAGGCATAGAAATTAACTTCATAGATGTTACATCTACTGATGTTAGAAGTGAAGAGGAACTATCTCATAGAATTCATCCACATCGCCAAACAAATGTAAATGTTGAGTGGATTTGATATTTTTCTCATTTTCTCATTTATATTTGCCTTGAAAATGTGTTTTCTAACATTTCATGGAGAAACCATGATGTCATCTTGTTAGGTTGGCCAATTGGAATCCAAAAGATCAAATTGTAAAACTATTGTAGATGTATTTGATTTATTTTCAATTTTTGAATCTTTCTTTTTTGGACATTTAGTTTTATAACGTATTTTATTTCTTTGAAACAGGAAACAACTCATTTGAATAGAGGCAAAGAAACTACATGCACAAATGTTCCATCCACTGTTGTTAGAATCCAAGAGCAACCATCTGATAACCCCTCATCCATGTGAAGAGAGAAATGTAAATTTTGAATGCATTTGATTCTTTTTCATTTTCTTCATTTATAGTTAGTTGTAAATTAAATTTTAAAGTCTTTTATGACAAAGAGACCTTTACATCCTCTCAGATTTGTGAAATGCACACCATAAATTTGGAAACACATTCTCATAGATGCATTCCACGTGGTTCAAATTTGCGAAGGGAATCTCATGTTCTCGAAGATGAAGTAAACGTTAGAAGAGCTTTTACTCATCGAAATGGTTTTCAACATGGTTCAGCGAGTAGAGATCATATCCATTTTGATGAAAACATGATTGTAGTGCATAAAAGGTTTCGAGCAAAGATAGATAGCTTGTCAGTTTTTTAGATGTGCCACATTTGCCAAGAATCATATCCCGAAATCCTTGTTGTTAGACATTCTGAAGGACCTCTTTGCAGACGATGTAACAGTGAAAGAGGATCCCATCGTTTTTGTTGGTATAATAACATGGATCCTAGTGAGCAACCTCATATTTTAAGAATTCTTACTCAAGCTGAAAAATTGCTAATAGCACGTGCGAATCCAATTTTGCAAGTGCACATGCTCGTGGTGGGTAATATAAGTATAGTGTTCATACAATTAGCTTTCCTCAAGATATTTCTACAATTGTATGAAGCCTTCCCCGACGTGTTGAAGATATTGACTTTCTAATTGTGAGGAGACATGGCGCTGCGTCTAAATATTATGAATGTTATGTCAAAAGATCTCGAGTGATGGATGCATTGCTTTTCAAAATCCAGCGTGATCAATACTATCGAGATGTTGTAATTGATTATGATTCACTGAATGCTCTGCCCGAAAGTTCAACCTATGTCTGCTCCAAGCTTAAATTTGTTGATCATCATATTGAAGAATCTGAGATCAATGAAACTAATAATGAAGAGTTTCATGTTGAGCATTTGCCCTCTCATTGTTCTTCCTTTGTTGCTCACCTACCAAATGAATGCAGAGAAGTGGAAGAAATTAGAGCATTTCTTGATAATGTTCATTCTTCACATGTTCAAGACATGGATTGGCCCACTATTGGGACCTCTCCTGTGAATGAATATAATATAGAGGGGCTATTTGATATGGCATTCCAAACATTGTTCCCCACTGGTGATGCTGATTGGTTGCAACCACGTGTTTGTAGTGTTGAAGTTCATGAGTATGCATTGAATCTTCTTAGGTACTATGATCAAAGATTTGGAAGCCATCCTCGGTTTTGATATTACCTATTAAACATGATAATGCGACATCAGAGACAAGCAAATGTTGTATTTTTTGTAAAGAAACATTTACATGATAACTCACATACAACAGTTGAGGAGTTGCATCACCAACTATCTGATTTACCCGATAATAAGTTGGATGAGCATATTATGCGGTTTGGCTCTTCTCTGAGAGGTACAATGGCATACTTGATTAAGTGTTGATCTGAATTGGTGGACATGATTACTCATTTAGGATGTCCATCTTTATTTTTTACTTTGAGTGCAGCTGACACAAAGTGGTTAGAGTTGCATAACCTCATGCCCATACATTCACATTCTGGTTCTTCAAATGAGCATCGTATGAAAATTAAGAATGCTATCTAGTACCCTCATATTGTTGTGGAATTTATGCACCACAGATTAAATATTTTTCGAGAGGAAGTTATCCAAATATACCTTAAAGCTAAAGACTTTTGGTACAAGTTTGTGTTGAATTTTTCTTCTATACCTTTTCAACTTTTATTGTGGTTCCATTTATACTTTTTGTAGTAACTATATGTTCATTTATTTCAGATATGAGTGGCAACACAGAGGTTCAACGCATATCCATGGTTTCCTATGGTTAGAAGGTGCTCCTCACATGTAAATACTTGATTGGTCAAATAGTTCTGATGTACAACATGCAAAGATGTTCTTCGACAAATATGTAACTGCCAAGAATCGACGTGACATCCGTCGTCAAAACATAATCATTCCACAAGGCCTCAATGATAACCCTTTCCTGTTTCTCTTGTGATCCTCATAATGATTACGAAGAATTGTTAAACTATGTCCAAAGGCACACAAAGTGTATTGTGGGTTCTTGTTTGTGTTGAAAGGGAGCTATTCTAACATGTCAGTACAATGCCCCATGGGATATTTGTGGTGAATCAAGATTGTTCATAGATGATTAAGGAAGAAAAAAATATGAGCCAATAAGAAATGATGACAGGCTTAATGTACATAACATTGACCTTCTAACAATGTGGCATGAAAATGTTGATTGCCAGCCAATGCTTTCTCGCTATGATGTGTTGAAATACATTGCTAAGTATGGATTGAAAGAAGAAAAAAGGTTTGAAAGTTATCATCATATGTTAACTAGAATTTCAAATTCTATTGGCCCTGAGGATGTTGCTTTATGTGCATATAGAAATTTTCTTGCAGAAACGATTGTTGAACGTGACATTAGAGCACAATAAACATGCCATATGTTGCTTAAGCTACCTCTTGTTGTTTCTAGTCAGAAATTTGTTTCCTTAAATATTGCAAGAAAGGTTTTTAGGATAATATCAAGGGATGGCTTGCAATGTTCATCTGAGAATACTTTCATTCAACATTATCAGAAGAGACCTTTTTTCCTTGAACATCTATCTTTGATAGAAACAACAAGATCTTGGACATTTGATAGCAAGCGTAAACAAGATCCATGGAAGGCTAGAGATGTTCATGCTATTGTTCGGGTTTGGCCACGGTTTTATTCTATTCCCGGTGAGGCTTTAGAGGAATTTGAAACCATTTGCTAGTTAGAATTGCTATTGTACAAGCCATTTCATGACATTTCTAAAAAATTGGCTTTTCAGCTGAAGTTATTATTGAAAGTTGGAGGAATTTTCGATATTGAGCATGGTATGTTAATCAACACCCATAAATTATAGACAATATTATAGATGAAGAACATGGTGATTTTTCTAACCATGAAATGAATGTTGAAGATGATTTTCAAGAATGGCAGATTTTCTCTCGTTTGGTTCCACCAAATGATGTGAATTTTTCAGATCTTCACACCCTTGGTCAAAGGGACTTTGATATATCCTTTGACTGGGAAAGTACAACTATTTCTGATGATGTTGCAGAGGAAGCTACTAATTTTATAAGGATTGCAAAATCAGTGGGTGATATTGTTGACCTTTCAAACAGAACATTTGCATCTCCAGGTTCTTTGTCGGAAAAACAATGACTTGCTTTTGAGATTATGTTAAGGCACTTTGCTGAATATTTATTTCGTGAAGCTCTTCTTATGATTATCAGGGCACTATAGGCACTGGGAAGTATTTCCTTATCCATTGTATTTTTGAAGCTCTTTCTAATTCATCAAGTGATGTAAGAAGCCCTTTGCTTCTTCTTGTGACAACAGGAATAGCTACTTTTAATATACATGCAAAAACAATACACTCGTCTCTAAAAATCACAATTAAATATATGCAGCCACTACAGGGGCAGTCACTTGCAGTATTCCAAGAAGAAATGCAGCATGTTAGATATATATTGATTGATGAAATGAGCTTTCTGGGATCAAGGTTGTTTATGCAAATAGATGCTCGGTTACGAGAAGCATTTCCAGAGAAAAATAATTGTCCTTTTGGTGGGAGATCCATCATCCTTATGGGTGACCTTGGTCAACTACCTCCTGTCAAAGATAAGCCTTTGTATACAGGTAACATAGCAGGGAAAGTCTTGTGGAACAAATTCAACATTGTTGTCATTCTTGACACAATATTTTGCCAACAAGGTAATAATAAAAAACAATCTTGTTTTCATAGAGTCCTTAATAACATAAGAAACATAGAACCTGTTCTTGAAGATTGGGACTTTCTTATGTCTTGGGCTGATATGAGGTTGCATCCTAAAAAAAGAGATTTATTTAATGTAGCAGTTCACATGTTTTCAACAAATAATTTGGTGTCCTTACATAATAGGAAAATGTTAAAATCATTAAATTCTCCAATTGCACGATGTGTTGGTGGATATTCAAGGCGTTCAAAAATCGATGGTGTTGATGATGATCAATTGGACCATGAAGTTTTGTTGTGCCATGGTCAGCGTGTTATGTTGACATGTAATTAATGGGTTGAAGTTGGGTTTGTGAATGGTGCACTTGGTTTTGTTAAGGATATATTCTATGCGCCTACCTCTAAGCCACCTGCACTTCCAATGTTCACAACTGTTGTTTTTGATAAGTATGTTGGTGTTCAATTTGATGCAAGCAATGCAAACATTATCCCTATCACCCTAGTGATAAGAGGAAATTGAAAACAAATTCCTTTGAAGATGGCATGGGCTTTTACAATCAACAAGTCACAAGGATTGACTTTAGAATGAGTGTTAGTTGATATCGGGAATAAAGAGTAGCAAGGCCTTACCTTCACAGCCATACCAAGAGTGAAATAAATAGATGGTTTACGCATTGCACCGCCTTTTACATTCCAACATTATTCCAAGATGAAAAATAGTGCATATGTTACAATTAGGAAGAAGGAAGAGGAGCGATTGAAGTCCATATCACTATGAAATACAACTAATAACATTGTGGCCTTCTTTATAGTTTTGAACTTCAATTTTGTAGTGGATTATTTGATGTAGACAAAACAAAAAATATATGTTAAGACTCAATTTTCTTTCTGTGGTTGCAATGTTGGTTAAATCGTGATTATTTTAAACACTATTGTTGTTTTTATGCGCAAAATTGTATATCTCTGGTCATAAAGTGTCCTATTATGTTGTTCTTCTTTAAATCCAATGTGTGCAATTTAGATGTGTTTTTTCCATTTATGTTGTTTTGCTCCAATGGGAGTGTTACTATTTTATATCTTTCTCTTGCATTTCTAATTGTTGTGGTCTTCTGTGTGGATCCCTTCGCTTTGTTCACTAGGATCCATAAATGAAAATGTTGTTTACATTTATAATATTATTGTTGCAATTTCATGTTCTAGATGTTTATATCAATATTCTTGATATTTATAGTATTAATACATTCATGTATTAATATCAATGTATTTATGGCCTGAATTCTATTTACTATTTATAATGTAGTGATATAAATGCGTTATTATTAATGTAGTCATGGTTTATCATTATCACATTCATCAAAATATATATATATCGCTGACATATATACTTTGAAATATAACAATTCTGAATGTTTAGAAATGATATGATAAAGAATTATTTGATAAAAAATACATATATCAACAACAACAAGTTTTAAAGGAGTGTTCATTCACATAAAGAAATAAGGCAAAAACAATGATAGAAGTACCGCGTGCATTTGAGTCCTTCCGATGTGAACAACACTTCGATTCCACTTTCCTATTTGAGAAAACCTCCAGAAGATGCAAAAGTAAAAGTCTTGAAAAAGCTTCTTGGTTTGCAATGTGGTTTCTATATTGGTTTTGGTTTAAATCACAATCGAACTAATCTATTCTGACTCTTCTATAGGAAATACTAGTATTTCCACAAGCATCTTAAATAGCAGAGTAACATTTACTTCATTTTCAAGAACATGAGATTCGCTTCGCAAATTTGAAGCATGTGGAATGGATCTATGACAATGTCTTTATCCTAAAACTAGAAAATATATAAATATTCTTATCTAAGCCGGGTGATTTATAAACAATAAAATCTTTGATTATTCGTAAAAGAGAAATAAGCATATAGATGGCTTACTTATCAAATAGAAAGATGCATTCACATAATGGTTACTTTGTTTAAGAAATTAAACAAAGTTGTTATAAAAACATTATCGCATTCATCAAAATATATATATTGCTGACATATATCCTCTTTAATATAACAATTCTCAATCTTCAGAAATGATATGATAAAGAATTATTTGAGAAAAAAATACATATATCAACAATAGCAATTTTTAAAGAAGTGTTCATTCACATAAGGAAATAAGACAAAAATAGTTATAGAAGTACCACATGCATTTGAATCCTTCCGGTGTGAACAACACCTCGATTCCATTTTTCTATTTGAGAAAAACCTCCAGAAGATGCAAAAGTGCATGCCTTGAAAAAGCTTCTTGATAAAAATGTGAAACCTTCATGTAGTTTTTGATAAAAAAAAATATTTAGAAGTACAGTAGTGCAACTTCCCAAGTCAAAATTTTATACAAATTGAGGACCCCTTCTAAATACATGAAAGGGTCTTAAATAATAAAAATAAAAACTACTATCAACAAAAATCGCTATAAGGTGTTCAAACTATGACATGAAAATCTGGGATTTGGTATAAAATTATCATTGCGATGGCGGTTGACATTGAATCAACTTCTTCTCTTGTGCTTGCAGCTCATAGATTGCAATCATTGGCTGGATTTTCACAGGCTAGCTCATTATAGAATGTCGCTGGGCTGTGTAGGCGGCATTGGAGGCGGCATTGGAGAGTTCGGGAACCATGCAGTTGATCGCGTCAGACAGGCATTTCATGGCCATCTGCTGGCTATCACTAGAAGAAACGAGAATGCATCCCATGTCAAGTTTTGAACTTCTTTGATCTGTTTTTCCCTACTTTCCAACTCCTGTCTCCAATGATGTTCTAGTTCCTTTGCTTTCGAGAGTTTGCCTGGAGAGCAATCAGAAATCAAATTAGACATATATAAGCTATTATTTATTGATTCGATTACACCACTCATTGTAGCTCTGGCTCTAGAAGTTTCCCTTTCGGCTTTCATTAGCTGATATTTCCATTCGGAAAATAAGATTTCCTTGTGCAATTCTTGTATTTTTGGCATATCTGTAGCCATTCCTTCCTTTGAATTTTTCCAAGAGAGAAGGTTTTTTATTTTTTCATCTACTTTCTCCAATTCCAATCTCCTGTAAACTGCCTTGTCAATCAATGATGCAAATATGTCGCACAACGGGTCAGCCAATGATATATTATGGTATAGGATGTTCAATTGCTGAGACAAGGCTTTGATTATCTCCAAGGCTTCTTTTTTGAATTCAGTAACCTGTGGATGACACTTGTTTTTTTCTATTTGTAATTGTAGTTGTGCAATTTGATCATCCTTGGCCTTCTTTTCTTGCTCAATCACTATCTGAAGGCTGCTTAGTTCTTGAGACAACTTATGTTGTTTCTGGAGAGCCTGCTTATCAATTTTATGTTTCTCCAGATTCAACTATTCTTTAAGTTTCTCATTTTTTTGCCTTTGTTCTGCTAGCTGTTGTTCTAGTTGATTAATCTTTTGTTGTTCTTCTGTCGATTACATCTCAAGCTGAGTGATCCTTTGATCTTTATCCCTGATTAGTTGACTGACCTCTAAGGCTTTGTCCATTGTTGCTGTTGTGTAAGCCCCTGCATACTGAGATAATTTTGTTAAATCCTCGAAAGGATTGACTTCTGACTTCCATACCACATTCATGATTTTGTTAGAGGAGTTAAAAGAGGTCCTTGATCAATTTTCCTCCTTTTCCTATCTGTTTTAACTACAACCCTGTGCTTTGGACTGTAGAATACATCAAGGGGTGGTATTTCCTCTATTTTTAGTACAATCCCTTCTATGGGATTTTCGGCAATGATTTCTATATCTTGCTGCATTTTGGGTGGGTTGCTTGTCCCTTCAATCAAAACACTAATAACCTCAGACTGTTGTGCTATGGGCGGTTTTGGTGTAGTGAGGTTTTGGGAGTCATTTTGGTTTTTTATGATTAGATCGAATTGCTCCCATTCCTTTCTTTTTCCTCTACCTTTTAGGGCTCTTCTACTTTTCAAGAATCTTCTTGGTAGTTTTTCCTACACTTTGGCCTTCATGTTGCAGCATAGGGGTGGTATTTAATAATTCCATCGGTAGAGTTTCCGACCTCCTTGTTCTAAACTGTAGAAATGCTTATACTCCCTCTGCTCCCAATTTGATTTTTGCAAGTTGTTTTACTTGAGAGAATAAGTCAGTTGAGGTGAACAAATCATCATAATCATCTTTCTCATGTTCAAAATTGGCAATTTTGACATGAGAGGTGAAGTTATAGGCTATTGCTTTTTGATCATGTTGCCTCTTTGGAATGGTTGCTAACTTTAGCGCTTTTATTTTCTCTACTTCTTTCTCTGCATGTTTGAAATCATGCAGTAAGAAAGTACCACAAGAGAGGGGGAATGAAGGCCACATTTGCTTTTTGGACTCCTTAAGGTTTTTGGACATCCCTGCTTCTGTGATTTGATAAGTTATTTCCCTGGAAAATAGTTTATCGAGAATGTATAAGGGGAGAACATGTGGAGCAGTAGTGCTTCCAAAAAGTCTAATGCAGTGCTTCCAAAAAGTCTAATGTAGGTGAAGTTTTCTTCACCAAGCCAATTACCAATTGATGTTAAGTCGAGACTGGCTTCATCAAAAAATTGAGGAGTGGGTTTATTGAATATAGCATAATGAACAGGAAAAAACAAAACCATGACCGATTCTATAAAGATGGTTTATATAATGGGTTTTCCAAAATTCCTTATGCTAGATGTGAAGGGGGTTTGAGTCTTGTGGAGTCCATTTCCAGCCTAGAATGGGTTAATCAGAATTGAAACAAATAGTCTCCATAATGTAGGCACTCATATAAAATGGGGGTATTACCCGGGTAGTCACTAACCTGTTTCTTCTATAATCGAGGATATGGTTGGCCATTTTATCAGAAAAAATGGTTGCCCAATCCATGATATACGAATTAAATGCTACCTCCATTAAAGGAACCATTTCAATTGAAAACCTAGCAGAATTGGAGACTCCAAAGAGTCTACACATCATAGCACCAACATGGCAGTAAGGAGATGCTAAGGAGTCAACGAAATACATACCGGATGATTCATGCTTGTGTTTGTTTGGGTAATGCCTCCACTACCTGATAGGATCCAATTCCATGTCATTTTCTTTGGTAAAGGCTTCGAAAAATGCCTTGTTGTAATTCTTTTACAGTTCCACCAAATGGTACATATTTTTTATATCTTCTGCTCTGAACGACCCAAACATCCTTCCATCAGCCATAAAAAATGATCTGTCTATTATGTTGATGCTCTTGATTACCCATCTAACTAAGTCATTGTAGGGTAATGTTCTGGCACGGGCAGCTATTCTATGGAGAAAAGAGATGGCAAACTCCTTGAGAGTATTATTTGATTTCTCAGTGGAGTCGGCTGTTCCCTTTTCTTCTTAAATTTCTTCTGGATCTTTAGCTTCCAATAAATTGTATATGATTTCCCATGAAGCTTTGCCCAGGCCGATGTAGGTAGTATCACCTATCAAGACCTTCTTTACTGGTTCCTCTTTGGTTAAGACTGGAATCTTTACTTTCTTTGATTTCTTCGACATTTCTGCTGTGTTTATGTGTGTTGTCTATTATGCTTCTTTACTACTTCATTGTCTGTGTATTTCACAATCTTATCGATCCATTGAATAAAATAACATATGCAAAACCATGCACATGAGTCTATAATACCTTATTAATTGTTAAGATCTCATTTTTCAGATCACGGGATTTCCCCTTTGCAATCACTGATAAGCATATATTACGAGGTTGTGGGTCTCCCGATATGCAGGATTGTGATGTGCAAGGCTTATTGTGCTCAAGGTCCCTGATATGTGATATTTGCCCTCATACTTAGTCATTTTCTTGGTTTTCAAGGATTTCCAAGTGTGATCTTCAACATGCTCTAACTCTTAATCCAGAAGTCTATTCTTCGAATTCTATGTATCATTGGAAAGATATTTCTGAGCACTAGGAAATGGAGAGGGTCTGATTAAGCTCTGAGATCTTCTATGGCCTAGGAAAGTGGCTCTAAAATTCACTTCTCTTGGGCAACCTTGACCAATTGAAACCCAAAATGCAGTGAGTGACAAAAATAAGCATTAGCGTCGAGGCTGCCATGGCTTCTTATTTATTTTTATCAAATGGAAATCCTGATACCCATGTGCCCCATGCCTCATAAACCTAATATCCCACATTGATTCTTGGGCTCTATCATGTCGAAATGCTTCATTGGGATAAAAGTTGTAACTCTTGTACATAATAGAGGGGATGCCTATTTTAGAGGAATGTTCTCCAAGATTTGACCCACAAAGCTATAAAAAATTTCTCTTCTCCACTTTGATGCTCATTGCAAACAAAAAAATATATATAACAATAATTTGGCAGCAATTTTCTATGTAAGCACAAAATTAGGGTAGGGTCAAGATGTATCTGCACATAGAAAAATTGATGGATGGTTTCCACTGCCATTATGGCTAGATATTACACATATAAATGAAGAGATAGAAATACCATGTATTGACAGAGGAGTCACGAAGTGCAACTTCTTTAGAACAATGCCAAACATCACTAGATTTCTATTTGTCTTCAAAAGGGAAAGATATGATTCCAAAGGATAAACAACTAAAATGGTGTCCATTATGTAATCTAGGCTCTTTCCCACTTCTCACAACACAACGGGGCCACTGTACATAATTAGAAAACCAAAGCGATTGATACTATCCCCATTGTTGATATGATGCAAAGAAACAAAGTTATTGAATTAAATTATCACACCATCATCTTTTCAAAATCCCCGCTAACAAGATAAGCATCAACACCAAGGACTTCAATGGCTTCTTCTTTCTTTTGATTAATCAAACTGATAACCATCATGTGAAGCCCAAATGCTTTTTTCATTCTTGACAACCATGTGCCCCATGCCTCCTAAATCCAATATCCCACATTGCTTCCTAGCCTCTGTGTTAATTTTTTGGTAACAATGGTATGTTCTATGCTTAGAACAATTTTACTTCAGTTTCTTTATTATCCCAATATCAATATCCATTTTAGCAATCACATCATCATGATATAAAATGTATATAGAATGTAACCAATAATAGTAGAAGACAAGCCAAGACAAGAGGACACAAGAAATGGCACTAGCTAGGGATAAACCCCAATGTGGGCAAACCCTTGATCAATTCTTCTTATAATTATTCAAAAGTTTAGCAAAGGGAGAGAGTACAATATACAATATTCACTTGAGAAATCACAGTGAAATCCGATAAGTCAAATAGCAGAAACAAAAAGCTCTAACTAGAAAATCAATGTTGGTTAAGGGGGCAGATTTTGACCTCTAAAACAATGCGGTCAAACTCAGTCAACTCAACCTCAATCAACTAGTCAAATCAGCCAAAAACAGTCTAAAAAAGTGCAGTGAAAGTCAACAAAAGTCAACACTACAACAAACCCTTTTATAGTCAACGCTGGTCAAACAATGGTCAAACACCTTGATTTATGTTCCCAGAAGTGCAGCCTACCCAAATAGAGACCCCTCACACAAAACTGCAGAGAAAATAGGTCAACGTTAGTCAACGCAAGTGAAAACAACCTCTTGCAATTTCGATCAACATTGGTCAACGGCTGGAACGTAAAAGTACATTCCTTCTTCGTATGTGGCAAGAGTTGCCTTTGAAATTTGTACCCAATCAAGGAAGGAGAGAGAAGAATGAGTGTGAGATGGCATGCCAAAATGACGATGAGGCTCCTTGTATTTATATGCAATGTTGTGGGCTTGAGAGTGCAAATTAGATGGTGGGCCGACCTTGATAATTTGTCCATAATAAAAATAATTTCATAATTCCATTTGTACATGTCAAAATGGGATCATCTTTAGATTAATCCTACACCTCTCAGAGAGAGGAATCCAATAAAAATATCACTTGCACCATATGAGATGTCCAAGGAGAATTTTGGCCCTAGTTGCCAAATTTAACAGTTTGTCATGCCGAAATGATCCATTGGGATGAAAACTATAACCCTTGCACATAACAGAGGAATTGTCTATTCTAGAGGGAGATTCTCCAGGATTCAAATGACAAACCTATCATAAAAAAATTTCAATTCAGACTAGTAGAGTAAGTGAGAAATTACAGTCTATTTGAAGTGAAAAGGGTTTTCTTACCATGAAAGGTATATAGCCTACCATAATTATACGTGACATTGATATCATGATTGCCTCCAAAACCTTGTTTAAGGAGTATAGCTATGAAAGGTTGAGGGGTTTGGTAACCATTGCCTCAAAAACTCTAGGAGAAGAGCTTTCATCTACAAAATGAAAAAAACAAATATGAAGGTGAAGCACAGCATCGTACAAGGCGTTATATGCCATGTTTTGGCTTTCAGTTGAAACTGCAAAATGTGATGGAGGAAGACGAATTTTCAGATGGTAAATGATTTTTAAATCATCTAACAATGGATATGATGGTGCCGAGTAGTGCAGAGTGGTTGTTGGGGGAGTTCTTCCCAAAAGGGATGCCTTATGATTTAACTACCACTTTAATGAAACCTGAATATATGAAGTTTTAAAGGTAGCCTCCTTTTGAGGTTGTATCAATAATTTACCACCTCCATTGGAAAATAGCATAAGGGTGCTTGTTAAGTTCTGAATAACCTTCAAGGTTGAAAGACTAACAATAAAATAGAATTGAAATACTTGCCTTAGCATAATGGTAAAAATTTGTGTTGATATATGGAATGAAATACATGTTTATTTGTGTTCGTTATTTGTCAATTTTAATTATTACTTACTTTTATTAGATGATAATTTTTATATTATTTACTAAACATTAAATAATTTGGTAAATAAAGTAGGGGAAGGGGAAAATATATGTATCCTTTTTCCTTCAAAATTGTGCAATCCAAAGGTGAAAATTTATTAGCTAAATAATCTTAGAAATAACTCTTTTACCTTAAAAACAAAAGAAAATTTTATACATTAAAAGCATGTATTATTTTTTTCTAAATAATTTTGTTAAGTTAGTATATAACAAAAAAATGAATTTGATGAATACTATATTTTTAATAACAATTAACGCTCATCCATTTTAAATTAAAAATACCCACCAATAATTAAATAACATATTTATATTAAATAAAAATTTCCCAATTTACAATTAACTCTCTTATCCACCTTAAATAAAAAAATCCCCAACCTTTATATAACTCATTCATTTCTTTTTTAAACGACTTGATTAAATAATTATATAATAAAAATAACAAAAATATCTCTAATAACAATCCACTCTCATATCCACTTTAAATCCAAAATTCTAAACCCATAATTAACTCTCATATTTACAAAATCGTGAACTCACAATTGACTTCGACAAATGCCTTGTTGTAATGCTTTTGTGGTTCCACATAATGGTACATATTTTTTATATCTTCTGCTCTGAATGACCCAAACATCCTTCCATCAGCCATAAAAAAATATCTGTCTGTTATGTTGATGCTCTCGATTACCCATCTAACTAAGTCATTGTAGGGTAATTTTCTGGCACGGGCAGCTATTCTGTGGAGAAAAGAGATGGCAAACTCCTTGAGAGTATTCTTTGATTTCTCAGTGGAGTCAACTATTTCCTTTTCTTCTTGAATTTCTTCTGGATCTTTAGCTTCCAATAAATTGTATATGATTTCCCATGAAGCTTTGCCCAGGACGATGTAGGTAGTATAACCTATCAAGACCTTCTTTACTGGTTCCTCTTTGGTTAAGACTGGAATCTTTACCTTCTTTGATTTCTTCGACATTTCTATTGTGTTTATGTGTGTTGTCTATTATGCTTCTTTACTACCTCATTGTCTGTTTATTTCACAATCTTATCGATCCATTGCATAAAATAACATATGCAGAACCATGCACATGAGTCTGTACTACCTTATTAATTGTTAAGATCTCATTTTCATATCATGGGATTTCCCCTTTGCAATCACTGATAAGCATACATTACGGGGCTACAGGGCTCCTGATATGCGGGATTGTGATGTGCGGGGATTATTGTGCTTAGGGTCCCTGATATGTGATATTTGCCCTCATACTTAGTCATTTTCTTGGTTTTCAAGGCTTTCCAAGTGTGATCTTCAACATGCACTAACTTTCGATCTAGAAGTCTATTCTTCGAATTCTATGTATCCTTGGAAAGATATTTCTGAGCACTAGGAAATGGAGAGGGTCTGATTAAACTCTGAGATCTTCTGTGGCCTAGGAAAGTGGCTCTAAAATTCACTTCTCTTGGGAAACCTTGACCAATTGAAACCCAAAATGAAGTAAGTGACAAAAATAAGAATTAGCTTCGAGGCTTCCATGGCTTCTTATTTATTTTTTTCAAATGGAAATCTTGATACATGTGCCCCATGCCTCATAAACCTAATATCCCACATTGCTTCTTGGGCTCTATCATGTCGAAATGGTTCATTGGGATAAAAGTTGTAACTCTTGTACATAACAGAGGGGATGCCTATTCTAGAGGAAGATTCTCCAAGATTTTACCCACAAACCTATAAAAAAATTCTCTTCTCCACTTTGAGGCTTATTGCAAACAAAAAGATATATACAACAATAATTTGGTAGCAATTTTCTATGTAAGCACAAAATCTGGGTAGGGTCAAGATGTATCTGCACATAGAAAAATTGATGGATAGTTTCCACTGCCATTATGGCTAGATATTAAACATATAAATTAAGAGATAGACATACCACGTATTGACAGAGGAATCACATAGTGCAACTGCTTTAGAACAATGCCCAACATCACTAGCTTTCTATTTGTCTTCAAAAGGGAAAGATATGATTCCAAAGGATAAACAACTAAAATGGTGTCCATTATGTAATCTAGGCTCTTTGTCGATTCTCACAACACAATGGGGCCACTCTACATAATTAGAAAACCAAAGTGATTGATACTATCCCCATTGCCGGTATGATGCAAAGAAACAATGTTATTGAATTAAATTGGCACACCATCATCTTTTCAAAATCCCTGCTAACAAGATAAGCATCAACACCGAGGATTTCAATGGCTTCTTATTTCTTTTGATTAATGAAACTGATAACCATCATGTGAAGCCCAAATTCTTTTTTCGTTCTTGACAACCATGTGCCCCATGCCTCCTAAATCCAATATCCCACATTGCTTCCTAGCCTCTGTGTTAATTTTTTGCTAACAATGGTATGTTCTATGCTTAGAACAATTTTACTTCATTTTCTTTGTTATCCCAATATCAATATCCATTTTAGCAATCAAATCATCATGATATAAAATGTATATGGAACATAAACAATAATAGTAGAAGACAAGCCAAGACAAGAGGACACAAGAAATGGCACTAGCTAGGGATAAACTCCAATGTGGGAAAACCCTTGATCAATTCTTCTTATAATTCTTCAAAAGTTTAGCAAAGGGAGAGAGTACAATATAGAATATTCACTTGAGAAATCACAGTGAAATCCAATAAGTCAAATAGTATAAACAAAAGCTCTAACCAGAAAATCAATGTTGGTTAACGGGGCAGATTTTGACCTCTAAAACAACGCGGTCAAACTCGGTCAGCTCAACCTCCATCAACTAGTTAAATCAGCCGAAAAACAGTCTGAAAAAGTCCAATGAAAGTCAACAGAAGTCAACACTACACCAAACCCTTATATAGTCAACGCTGGTCAAACAATGGTCAAACAACCTTGATTGATGTGCCCAGAAGTGCGGCCTACCCAAACAGAGACCCCTCACACAAAACTGTAGTGAAAATAGGACAACATTAGTCAATGCAAGTGAAAACAACCTCCTGCAATTTCGATCAACATTGGTCAAGGGCTGGAATGTAAAAGTACATTCCTTCTTCGTATGTGTCAATAGTTGCCTCTGAAATTTGTACCCAATCAAGGAAGGAGAGAGAAGAATGAGTGTGAGATGGCATGCCAAAATGAGGATGAGGCTCCTTGTATTTATATGCAACGTTGTGGGCTTGAGAGTGCAAATTAGATGGTTGGTGGACCTTGATAATTTGTCCATAATCAAATAATTTCATAATTCCATTTGTACATGTCAAAATGGGATCATCTTTAGATTAATCCTACACCTCTCAGAGAGAGGAATCCAATAAAAATATCACTTGCACCATATGAGATGTCCAAGGTGAATTTTGGCCCTAGTTGCCAAATTTAAAAGTTTGTCATGCTGAAATTATCCATTGGGATGAAAACTCTAACCCTTGCACATAACACAAGAGTTGTCTATTCTAGAGGGAGATTCTCCAGGAATCAAATGACAAACCTATCATAAAAAAAGTTCAATTCAGACTAGTAGAGTAAGTGAGAAATTACCGTCTATTTGAAGTGAAAAGGGTTTTATTACCATGAAAGGTATATGGCCAACCATAATTATACGTGACATTGATATGATGATTGCCTCCAAAACCTTGTTTAAGGAGTATAGCTATGAAAGGTTGAGGGGTTTGGTAACCCTTGCCTCAAAAACTCTAGGAGAAGAGCTTTCCTCTACAAAATGAAAAAAGCAAATATGAAGGTGTTGTGGCCATCAACAACCCCCCTCTTTGTTTAGTATTAGCAATAACACTAAGCAAAGGGGGACCCTTAATAAAAAATTTTAAAAACATTTTATAAAACTTTTTGTATTATACTTCTTGAAATTATGTCGCATCGCGCGGAGAAGATAAAGCATTCCCTTATGAGCATAATAAAAAACTGCGAAAAATGTGAAATTCATCGCATCATTAAGAAGCGCTCTTAAATGAAAATATTAAAAAATCTCCGACGGCCGATATGCGACGTCGCATATCGCAATATTGCATAAGCAGCACACAATGATTTAACGACTCGTCGCGATCTGCGATAATCCGATCTAAAAAAAAAGTTGCGATGACACATCTAGGTAATGCGATGACGCGATGCTGCTATCGCCCATCGCGAATTTCCTCGGCTCAGCATTCAACAAAAGCTGTCTGTAAATCAAAATTGGGCGCACACCTTAAAGGAAATTAATGATCGTACGCCAAAGTGTTAATGAAGGACATTTTTGTGTTTTTCGAAGAGTCAGTTCACGATGGGTGTCATGATTTTATACATTCATAGAGGTTAGAGCTTTCGTATCAGTATTTATTATCATTACTCTTTTCCTTTGCGTGAACTGCAGGAATGAAAAATAGGAAACAATATGAAGCAATGAGCAGGAAACATCTAAGGAAAAGGGGAAAGCGTCAATGCTTGGAGAACAGAAAAGAGATGCCGTCATAAACGATGCCACATGCAACAGAACCACAGATTCCAGAGTATCACTCAACAGATGCTGATGTCAATAGGTGATTCAACATTCAGGGTTAGAAAGCTCACAAAAGCAGCATGCTTACGAAAAATCCTGAAACTTCTACCCGGTGAAGGAAAAAGCGCTAAATGCGGAAAACGCACCAGAAAAGCCCGGATCAAAAAACAGAGGCAGTTTTCGATATCGCTAAGAAAATTGTTCAGAAAGCAAAGTCCCTAACCTGCTTAGTCATTCGCAAGGCCGGAAACCGAGATAGCAAGAGCAGAAGCAGTTTGAGAGAAATTTGGGTTATTACCAAGTATACACTCAGTAAACCCACCTAGCCAGATGAAGATTCTCAAGAAAATATCTTCTAGTTTGCTAAAATGGTGCCAGCGCTTACCATTTCTATTTTTGTAACTCAAGCAAAAGCAGAAGGCAACCAGCCGACTCCTCCCAGACAAATGTTGAGTGTTCGCAACATTAAGGAGCAAATGCAGAAATAGTTAGGAATTAGATTCAGTTTTTAGAAATAGTTTTGCTTTAGAAGAAGGGAGGTCATTTAAACCGTATCCTAAATTTATGTAATTAAATTATTTAGTTAGCAGTATTTAAACCCTTCTCATGCATTTGGAGAAGGGTCCAGAAATTTGTCAAAAAACTTGTCCTCAAAACATGCACTTTTGCACCCTCGGAGGGGGTTTTGATGAATGCATGGATCAAGGTTTATTAATGTTTGCATTTGATATCTGCTACTGATGTTGCACTTCTGTACTCTTAGTAGATGTTAGAGCAAGGAGAAATAAATCATTGTTGCTTGAAGCTTATGAGTAGAACCAGTCATAAATGGTACTTTTATCTCTTGACCATTTTTGCTTATATTCTTAAAGTGATATACAGTTTGTAGTTTTTTATATGTTATTGCATGAATGTGTGAGTCACCATTTGGCACTTTTGTACGGTGGAGCCATTTATTTATGTCTGATATATGAATAACTTATTATGCGATATACTGTTCACAACTGTTTTGCCTATCTTTTTATGCAAAGTGGTTTATCTTAATTGATTTCCCTTCTTATGATAGCTGAATGATCTTTATTACCAGTTATTGTATGAAATCTTTTTAGATCGCATAATAGAAGAAATACATCCTGGGTTAGCATAGATTAGATGTGCTGTTTTTCATTAGGTCACAATAGCATAAAGTTAGTTTAAAAGTTTGAATTAGATTAGCTTTAAAAGTATCCTTAGATCAACAATATCCAATTCTGCACACACACACACCCTTAGATTGGGAAACTGGTCCCATTATGCCCAGTCGGACCCGCTATACCAAACGGATAAGGCGCTGCCAACCAAGGTCCGGACCGGGTGGGTATCCCCCTTGTTGTCGACCCGATTTTCGTGGCTTCAACATATTTGGCGCTAGAAGGAGGGCCAACTATGAATGACACCTAAATCAAAATCTAAATACCATTCTGAGAGTAAATCACCCTCATCAACTCCCCCGACTTTCCCAGTACGTTTAAATCTAGAGTCAGAAGTCGCTCGAGTATTAACCGCTGTTACACACCCTAATATTTCAGACCAATCTACCATTGAACCCCCTGAAGTTCAAACTCTGATTCACAAACTCCAGGGATTTTACATTTCTACTCAAAGGTCTGATAAATCTCAAAGCAGTGTGACTTCGCAGTACAATCCTGCTCATCCCCTGACCAGATTAAAGAGTGAAAAATTTGGCATCCAGCCAACTGAATTGCCTCTCCCCACCAGGAAAAGAGCGAGGAAAACACCACAAGAGTCTGATAGTGAGACTCTTTCATCTACATCGTCCATTTCAACTCCCTCACCGGGAAGTCAGCCACCCACATCTTCATTCCAAACCATCATCCATCTGCTTACCGGAGCTCCCACAACCCCTCTTCAATCATCTAAGATCATAGTGTCCTCATCTTCCCAGCCACAGGGATCATCTTCTGCACTTTCATTCACTAGCAACTCAACGATGGCCCAGTCTCCATGGAATAATCCTGGGGCAGTTTTAATGCCTCCACCCTTGAGTCAAATACTGGCCATCCTGAGAAATGGCTACCCAAATTCAATCCAGAAGCAGGCATGCTAGCAGAAGAACACATAAACAATTTCATGCTTTCTGTCAATCTCAACGGAGTTACTAACGAAGATGTTGTTGTTCGGCTTTTTCCCTATACAATGCAAGGAACAGCTGGGTCATGGTACTTTTCATTACCCTCCGGGTCTATCACAAGTTGGGACATTTTCCAAAGTCAATTCCTTACCAAGTTTGGTGATGACAGATCAACGACAACGTTAATCAATGACCTATCAAATCTTAAAGCCGAGGCTAGAGAACCCATCAAAGATTTCAATTTACGGTTCAATAAGATCCTCAACAAAATTCCCACTGCTTCCCAACCCAACGAAGAAGTACGATGTGAATGGTATATTACAGCCTTACCATCAAACTTAGCAATCTTCGTGGATAGGGCAAATAAAACAACCTTAGTTTAAAACTTGTCAGAGGCGATAGCAGTAGAGAAACGCGTAATAGCCCTGGAAAAGAGACCTGCGATAGAGGAAGCAAGTCTAAAAAGGTCACCTTCAAGGAAGACTCCAAGAAGAAACAAACGAAAGACCCTTTCGATTTGGAAGGATTACGGAAAGTATTAGAAACCATGTCCAATGAGATGATTGACATAAAAAAACAAGTAGCAAAAACTTCTTCAAAAAAGCCCTACAGAGCTTTTAAAAGAGGTCCTTCAATGGATGTGAAACCACCCAATGTTATTTCAAATGTCGAATCCGAAGAAGAGGAAGAAGAAGAAAGTACCAATGAAGGGCAGACTGATGACGAAGAAGTTGTGGAATTACAAGGAATATGGGATTTCATCCTCCCACAAGAAGAATATCAAGAAGCATTTTCGGTTAGCACACGAAGCAAAAATCAACTTGATCCTCCCCAAACTGCCCCTAAGCAAAAGAGCGCAAGCTCTGCAATAAAAGATAAAGTCGCAACAAAAAAAAACGACCACTAAAGCGACTCAACCTAGCCCGGTCCAATCAGATCAAACAACTCCATCAAAAACACTAATAGTGTCGGATGAAATGGAATACAATATTATTGACGACATGAAAAAGACTAGGGCTAATATTACCCTTTACGAATTGAGCAAATTGAAACATCAACAGAAGATAATGATGAAAGAATTACATGCCGTGCCTATTACATCTTTGCCTACAGCTGTAGCTTCCCACAACATGGGAAGACCTCCAACCAACACGATCAATAAGATTGATCCAAATGACATCGCCTTGATTGGAGGAAGATCAAGGTCTCACACTCCCCCTTTTCTTCTCACTTATGAAATTTTCAATAAAAATGTGCACAATTGTTTGGTAGATTCTGGTGCTTCAACGAATATTTTACCCAGATCAATATGTGCCAAGTTAAATGCTCAACCAAAAAAATTCCGCAGTGCGCATAGTTCAGCTTGATCGATCTCAAGTCGAAGTGATTGGTGAACTTAATCAAGTAACCATAAGATTGTCATCCAACCCAAAGGTATGTCAGGTTATTGACATTCTAGTGGCTGATATCCCAGAATTCTATGGCTTGATTCTTAGCAGGGATTGGTCGGAGAAACTCCATGGATACTTTTCAACCAACTGGTCACACATGTGGTTACCCTACAATGGTAAACCGAATCAAATAAAGGTTGAACGAGAATTACACCAGAAGTACATAGTAACAGAATTGGAGGGAGAAAATGAAGCAATAGCGTATAACAGCAGTATCATAGGCAATTACTCAGTAGATTCTTTTCTCGGCAATTTCAATGCTCATACATCACCTTACTTAGAAAATTCAATTTTGTCCGAAGTCAAATTTTTTTCCCAAACTGATAATTCAAAGTGTGTTAATTTTGTAGATAAACCTGTAAATACATCTTTGTTTTGGAAATTATATTTTGATGGCTCTAAATCTAACGAAGGAGCAGGAGCAGGATGCGTTCTGATTAGTCCAGAAGGAAATAAGACCATGCTTACGTGCAGACTCGAATTCGATTGCACAAACAATATAACAGAATATGAGGCCTTGGTGCAAGGCCTATACAAAGCAATCGGGTTGAACGTCAAGTATCTTCAAGTCTTCGGAGACTCTGTAATTGTCATCAAATAGGTACGTAACACTATTCATTGCCTATCAAGTCATTTAAAACACTATCAATCTTTAATACAAGATCTGACTGAGCATTTCATAGCATTCAATATTTCTTCAATCCCGAGACTCCAAAACGCAAGCGCAGACCTTTTGGCTAACGTAGCCTCTAGGCTTATTCCCTCCGAAGAGTTTAGTCCAGATATATTCTCAATAGAATTAATCTTTAGACCATCCATCCCTGACAACATTACAAATTGGAGAGTATTCAACGGCGATCCTGATATTGTAAATTTCTTCACTTCCGAAGGATCCTACTCCAATCAGATAATTGACGTAGACCATCACGATCGATAAATACAACAAAATGGCACAGATAATGCTATACCCAAATCGGTGGTTAAGTTAGAAGACTTATACGATTTGAAAAATCGGTTTAAAAGGTCTACCAATTCAAAGCTCTACAGTTCAACTCTGAACTATGAATTAGTAAACCCAGGGACCGATGATAAACCACAAAACATTACTTTAGGCATAGGCCTAGCCCTGGAAGAAAAACTAGCGTATATTCGTCTTTTGAGATAATATAAAAATGTCTTTGCCTGGAATTACGATGAGATGAAGACGTACGACACTTCTATCATTCAGCAAACTATTCCTATGATTGACAACGAAAAACTTGTCCAACAGAAGCTGAGAAAGATCCACCCCAATTTAGAAAATCAGATAAAAACTGAGCTAAATAAGTTATTAAAAGCCAGAATAATTTTCCCCGTTAGACATTCCAAATGGGTCTCCAATATGGTACCCGTTAGAAAGAAAAACGAAGATATTAGAATCTGTATCGATTTTCGGAATCTTAACAAAGCCTGTCAAAAAGACAATTTTCCTCTTCCACCTATGGAACAGATATTACAGGCAGTAGCAGGCTCAAAACTGATGTCTTTCTTAGATGGATTTTCAGGATATAATCAAGTGCTGGTACATCCCGATGATTAGTTGAAAACCACATTCAGAACTAAATGGGGCACATACGAATATCGGAAGATGCCATTTGGTTTGATCAATGCCGGTGCTACATTTCAGAGAGCCATGGACATCGCATTCAAGGGATTAGTCAATAAATACGTAGTAATTTATTTGGATGATATAACAGTGTACTCTAAGAAGTGAAGCGACCATCTCAGAGACTTAAAACAGATCTTTCAATGATGTTTAAGGTATGGGATTTCACTTAACCCAAAGAAATATTTTTTCGCATTAAGTGAAGGAAAACTTCTAGGATTCATAGTGTCAAAATCTGGTATTCACATTGAGCCTGACAGAATCAAAGAAATTTCTAAAATATCCCTACCTCATAATAAAAAAGCCATGCAATCTTTCCTTGGTCAAATCAATTTTGTAAAGAGATTTGTCCCAGATTTTTCACGAATTGTGTCTCCTTTGCAAACCATGATTAAAAAGAATTCAAATTTTAAATGGGGTCAAGATGAACATGAAGCATTCAACCTGATCAAACAAGCTATTATTAATGCTCCATCTTTAGCAACCCTGAATTTCTCAGAATCTTTTATCTTATACACATTTGCCTTAGAGAAGTCATATGCTGCAATTCTAACTCAAGCAAATCAAGAAAAAGCGGAAGCTCCAATTGCGTTTTTTAGCTCAAATTTACAAGGTGCTGAACTCAATTATTCAGACGTGGAGAAACAGGCCTATGTTGTTTTCAAAGCGGTCAAATATTTCAGACCTTTCTTACTTAAAACCCATACTAAGATCATAGCACTGTTTCCAGCAGTAAGAAATCTTCCAGTACAGAAGGATGTGGGTGAGAAAAGAGCAAATTGGATCACTTCTTTACAGGAATACGACCTTGAGATCAAACCAGCAAACATTGTAAGAGGTCAAGGCTTCTGCAAAATGTTGGTGGAGCATCGCAAATTCCTGAAGTCCCATCTGAAGAGGTACAACTGTATGAGGTAAGCCTAAACGATGCAGGATCATTATATGCTGACATCATTTATTATCTTAAGAATGGATATGCTCCATCACACCTAGATCACACTAAGAAAAGAGCTCTGAGATTGAAAGCTAAACAATATCAGCTCATAAATGATGTTCTTTTTAGAAAGAATTATGATTTTGTTCTTCTTAGATGTCTTGAGAAAACTGAAGTTGAAAAAGTTTTGCAGGAACTCCACGACAGACCAACAGGCGGACACTATGCTGGAGATGCTACTGCACATAAGATCTTACGTGCAGGTTATTACTGGCCTACACTGTTCAAAGACTCACACAGTTACATAAGGAAATGTCAAGTCTGCCAAACAACTGCTGGAAGACAAAAGAAGTCATCCCTGCCACTACAGCCAGTAAACATCGAGCAACCATTCAGTCAGTGGGGCTTGGACATAATAGGTGAGATCGTTCCTCACTCTTCTAAGCAGCATAGATACATCCTCACGGTAACAGATTATTTTACTAAATGGGTAGAAGAAGTTCCCCTCAAGATAGCTAATTCTGAAAATATTATTGAATTCATAGATCAATTTATAATCACTAGGTTTGGATTGCTAACGGCTTTAATGTTTGATAATGCATCATACTTTTCTGGGAATGCAATGACTGAGTTTGCACTTAAAAGAGGGTTCAAACTGAAATATTCGGCCAACTACTATCCGCAAGGTAATGGGTTAGCTGAGTCAACAAATAAAAACCTAATCAGGATTATTAAAAGAACAATTGACCAGAACCAAAAGAATTGGCACAAAGCTTTGGTAAATGCTTTATGGGCAGATAGAATAACGAAGAAAGCTTCAATCGGCACTTCTCCCTTTAATTTAGTTTATGGGAAGGAAGTGGTTCTTCCAACTCACTTAGTCATCCCCTCTTTGTCTTTAGTACAATACATCGATGAAGTATCTACTTCCTCCATACAACTAAGACAAATGGAAATAATTAAATTAGAAGAACAACGAGAACAAGCTAAGAAAACCCATGCTCATCAGCAAGCGTTAATAAAATCCTCTTTTGATTCAAGCATAATGACCAAAAAAAAATTTCAGATGGGAGATTTAGTTTTGAAATGGGATAATGCTCATGAAGAAAAGGGCAAACATACAAAATTTCAAAATATGTGGCTTGGTCCTTTTCAGATTATTGAAGTCATAGGTCCATCAACATTTGTGTTGCACGATTTAGCAGGTAGAAGGATTCTTTGCCTGTTAATGGACAAATCCTTAAAATATATTTTCCATAGAAGATTATTCTTCTATTTTGTAGAATAGTTTTAGTTTTTCTTTTCTTTTTCATAATAAAACCAGTCGTAAATGGTTACTATAGGTATTCACGAAAAGGAAACCAATTCTCTTTCAGATTTTGAACTTTTCGCTTGTATGAATAACAAAATTTTTCGTAAATCTGATCTTTATTATAGACAGATAGAGTTCAAAAAATTTGGCCTAGGTATGATACTAGTTTCAACTTCAAAAAATTTGATGAAAGCAACCTTTGGCGAAAAATTGTTTTATATCAGCACAATGAAAGGTATCAATGATAAAATAAAGATTCTCTATAAAACTGTTGTTTTCAAACTCTATTATTATCGTCCAGAGCTTTCTTAAGGAAAACAATGTTTTCCTCCCTGTTAAAGAAAATCGCAGCATTCAAAGGAACAATCCAAGAAGCACTATATCTCAAAGAATAAGAGGTCTCATCACGAGCCGGCTTATCATGATCACAGATATTATAACTCGCTGACTTTGCCAAACACTGTCCATCAAAACAGGGCAATGACTCAAGATCGTTGAAATCAAAAGGCAAGGGGTCTCATCACGAGCCAGCTTGTTCAACGAAAGTGTAAATCAAGTGAATGACTGTGTCATAATTTGGCTACCAAACCAAGACATTGTTCTTTGAGAATAAAAAAGGAAAAAGTGTCAATGTGGATTTTTCTTCGAACGTTGTAGATAGCCTTAAGCAGGATAAAGGATCATTGCTGGGTAACAGGTAACCCTGTCGAGGCTATGGAATCTTGCTGGTAGTAGAGGCTCTTCCTACGACAAATGAGCATATTTTAAAGCTGGCACACAGAGAAGACTTTATTTTACCTTTACAAGACCAAGTAATGGCTGATCTAAATACAAGGACAAAGCCTGAGGAAGCAAGCAATTAGAATAGAAAAAGGTTGAAACAAAATATCATTAATAGGATATAAGGCATAATGTACTCTATCTGTCCATAACGAAATTTAGACTTATGAAAATTTTTCTGTTTTGGAAGTTAAAATTCAATAGAAAAAAACAGAGATAACTGGTTCTTCCAGGTGAATCGCCATTGTTGTGGCCATCAACAACGCCCCTCTTTGTTTAGTATTAGCAATAACACTAAGAAAAGGGGGACCCTTAATAAAAAAATTTAAAACATTTTATAAAACTTTTTGTATTCTACTCCTTGAAATTATGTCGCATCGCGCGGAGAAGATAAAGCATTCCCTTATGAGCATAATAAAAAACTGCGAAAAATGCGAAATTCATCGCATCATTAAGAAGCGCTCTTAAATGAAAATATTAAGAAATCTCCGATGGCCGATATGCGACGTCGCATATCGCAATATCGCATAAGCAACACACAATGATTTAACGACTCGTCGCGATCTACGATTTGCGATAAACGCGATCTGCGATAAACGCGATCTGCGATAAATGCGATCTGCGATCTGCGATAATCCGATCTAAAAAAAAGTTACGATGACACATCTAGGTAATGCGATGACGCGATGCTGCTATCGCCCATCGCGAATTTCCTCGGCTCAGCATTCAAGAAAAGCTGTGTGTAAACCAAAATTGGGCGCACACCTTAAAGAAAATTAATGATCGTACGCCAAAGTGTTAATGAAGGACAGTTTTGTGTTTTTCAAAGAGTTAGTTCACGATGGGTGTCATGATTTTATACATTCATAGAGGTTAGAGCTTTCGTATCAGTATTTATTATCATTACTCTTTTCCTTTGCATGAACTGCAGGAATGAAAAATAGGAAACAATATGAAGCAATGAGCAGGAAACATCTAAGGAAAAGGGGAAAGCGTCAATGCTCGGAGAACAGAAAAGAGATGCCTTCATAAACGGATGCCACATGCAACAGAACCACAGATTCCAGAGTATCACTCAACAGATGCTGATGTCAATAGGTGATTCAACATTCAGGGTTAGAAAGCTCACAAAAGCAGCATGTTTACGAAAAATCCTGAAACTTCTACCCGGTGTAGGAAAAAGCGCTAAAGGCGGAAAACACACCAGAAAAGCCCGGATAAAAAAACAGAGGCAGTTTTTTATGCGCGCTAATCGCGCATCGCTAAGAAAATTGTTCAGAAAGTAAAGTCCCTAACCTGCTTAGTCATTCGCAAGGCCAGAAACTGAGATAGCAAGAGCAGAAGCAGTTTGAGAGAAATTTGGGTTATTACCAAGTATACACTCAGTAAACCCACCTAGCCAGAGGAAGATTCTCAAGAAAATATCTTCTAGTTTGCTAAAATGGTGCCAACGCTTACCATTTCTATTTGCGTAACTCAAACAAAAGCAGAAGGCAACGAGCCGACTCTTCCCAGATAAATGTTGAGTGTTCGCAACATTAAGGAGCAAATGTAGAAATAGTTAGGAATTAGATTAAGTTTTTAGAAATAGTTTTGCTTTAGAAGAAGGGCGGTCATTTAAACCGTATCCTAAATTTATGTAATTAAGTTATTTAGTTAGCAGTATTTAAACCCTTCTCATGCATTTGGAGAAGGGTCCAGAAATTTGTCAAAAAACTTGTCCTCAGAACATGCACTTTTGCACCCTCGAAGGGGGTTTTGATGAATGGATGGATCAAGGTTTATTAATGTTTGCATTTGATATCTGCTACTGATGTTGCACTTCTGTACTCTTAGTAGATGCTAGAGCAAGGAGAAATAAATCATTGTTGCTTGAAGCTTATGAGTAGAACGAGTCATAAATGGTACTTTTATCTCTTGACCATTTTTTCTTATATTCTTAAAGTGATATACAATTTGTAGTTGTTTATATGTTATTGCATGAATGTGTGAGTCACCATTTGGCACTTTTGTACGGTGGAGCCATTTATTTATGTCTGATATATGAATAACTTATTATGCGATATACTGTTCACAACTGTTTTGCCTAACTTTTTATGCAAAGTGGTTTATCTTAATTGATTTCCCTTCTTATGATACCTGAATGATCTTTATTACCAGTTATTGTATGAAATCTTTTTAGATCGCATAATAGAAGAAATACATCCCAGGTTAGCATAGATTAGATGTGTTTTTTTTCATTAGGTCACAATAGCATAAAGTTAGTTTAAAAGTTTGAATTAGATTAGCTTTAAAAGTATCCTTAGATCAACAATATCCAATTCTGCACACACACACACCCTTAGATTGGGACACTGGTCCCATTATCCCCAGTCAGACCCGCTATACCAAATGGATAAGGAACTGCCAACCAAGGTCTGGACCGGGTGGGTATCCCCCTTGTTGTCGACCCAATTTTCGGGGCTTCAACAGAAGGTGAAGCACAACATCGTACAGGGGGTTATATGCCATGTTTTGGCTTTCAGTTGAAACTGCAAAATGTGATGGAGGAAGACGAATTTTCCGATGGTAAATGATTTTTAAATCATCTAACAATGGATATGATGGTGCCGAGTAGTGCAGAGTGGTTGTTGGGGGAGTTCTTCCCGAAAGGGATGCCTTATGATGTGACTACCACTTTAATGAAACCTAAATATATGAAGTTCTAAAGGTAGCCTCCTTTTGAGGTTGTATCAATAATTTATCACCTCCATTGGAAAATAGCATAAGGGTGCTTGTTAAGTTCTGAATAACCTTCAAGGTTGAAAGACTAACAATAAAATAGAATTGAAATACTCCCTTACCATAATGGTAAAAATTTGTGTTGATATATGGAATGAAATACATGTTTATTTGTGTTCGTTATTTGTCAATTTTAATTATTACTTATTTTTGTTATATGATAATTTTTATATTTTTTACTAAACGTTAAATAATTTGGTAAATAAAGTAGGGGAAGGGGAAAATATATGTATCCTTTTGCCTTCAAAATTGTGCAATCCAAAGGTGAAAATTTGTTAGCTAAATAATTTTAGAAATAACTCTTTTACCTTAAATACATAAGAAAATTTTATACATTAAAAACATGTATTATTTTTTTCTAAATAATTTTGTTAAATTAGTATATAATAAAAAAATGAATTTGATGAATACTATATTTTTAATAACAATTAACACTCATCCATTTTAAATTAAAAATACCCACCCACAATTAAATAACATATTCATATTAAATAAAAATTTCTCAATTTACAATTAACTCTCTTATCCACCTTAAATAAAAAAATTTCAACCTTTATATAACTCATTCATTTCTTTTTAAACGCCTTAATTAAATAATTATATAATAAAAGTAACAAAAATATCTATAATAACAATCAACTCTCATATTCACTTTAAATCCAAAATCCTAAACCCATAATTAACTCTCATATTTACGTTGAATAAAAAAAATCCTGAACTCACAATTGACTTTCAAATCCACCTAGAATCAAGAGTCCTAAATTATATATATATTCTACGTTGCCCATCTCCTTTAAAGCATCTTAATTTAATTTAATCAGCCCACCTTTCCCCTTTAAAATCAAATTTTCAAAATTGGAGAATAATTGAGTTCGTATATCATAAACTACAATATATATTAGTTTAGATTATCAACTATTATAAAGTACATTATAAACTAGTGTAAACTAATTTAGTTGGTACGTTATAAACTAATATTGTAATTTTGTGGGAACTTGTTTAACGTACCTAACGTTGAAAGAGCAACCAGAATTTCAAAAAAGCGAAAAGCAAATTCAAGTTTTTTTGGGTTTTAGAATATGTTAATGTTTTTCAATGGTTTCATATATTTATAAGAAAGATTTCGACGTAAATCACATGTAAAAAATCTATGTGATTTATGTCAAAGTCTTTTTTATAATTATTATAGATCACAAAAATCTCAATTCAAAGACTTCATACATTTTAAATGCATAGATATAATTTTTCTGTTACACATATAATTCCATTTTAGTGATTTTAGATTCATTTATTTCAAATTTATATATTCCTGCACGAAGGGAATCGTTCGAATCCGTTACCCAGTCAACGCATTGAAGAAAATCGATAATCATAACAAGAAGAAAAAGGTGAAATTGGGGCGCATTCATCGGAGTTTCTACCGTGATCGCAGGATGGAATGCCGTAGTTTATCTGTTATATTTTGGGAGTTTTTTGCAAGTATATTTTCCGAGTAGAATTTGTTCAAAATCTGTTAAAAATTTATTGGAATTCGAATGGTTGGGATTGCAATTTCTAGCTGTGACTTTCTTATGATATAAGTATTTCCAAGAATTTTATGATTCAAAATATATAGTAAAATACATTTTAAATAATAGAAGTTTGAATTATAAAAGTTTTGTAATCAAAATGTTTTAGATATTTCTTAAATATAGCAGTAGTGTAACAATTATATTTTTTTCCTGAAAGTTATGAAAATTTCTGTTATAGTAGGGATTTTTGTAAATCCAAGTAAAAACTGTTAAAATTCATAATTTTAAGTGTTTTTGATGGTGCTGAATTTATTTCCACCATTAAAAACATGATTCAATCATTATCTGTACAATTTTTTTTGAATTTTTATTGTCCAAATTCTGACCGCTTTTAACTATCCAACCAATTCCTCTATCTCAATAAATATAAATATATACCTACAGTTAAAAATATATTTTAAATAACAAACAAAATGACAATTTAACCCACCATTATTTCACCACATTCACGTTCTACAATATACGATGCAAATGAAACCGGTTCTGATAGATATCAATTCTTACAGTACCCAATCACGGTTGTTACAATTCTTACGCGACGCAATCATGGTCTTGCAACACTAGTTTTCTTGCATAATTTCGGTCGCATTCTTATCTGCATTCCAACAATAAAAAATGAACTACTCTGTCTTTGTTTCCTGTAAATGAACGACTTCATCCATGCAATATGCATGCATGCTACGGCAGTGTTCTGCTATTCCTTGATTGGCAACAACTGCAAAGCTGTTAACCTTCTCCATATTATTTTGATCAGAACACATGAAATCTTCAAACTCGTTCAGCTCCATGGCCGCTCCCCTGTACAACTCTTCCAAACCAAAATCTGTGTCACAGTCGGATGAAGAGAAGAGCAGATTCCAGTGGGGAAGCGATAGGTCGCTCAAATCCAATAAACTCTCCGCTAATATTGCTGTATTTCCTCCACAATGATCGGAATGTGGTGACTCCTCGTCCACAAATTCTGCTTCCACAAAATTAGCATCTGCCGTTTGGAAGGCAATGCGCTCCGAATCATCGGGTGTGATGGAATTGTTTGCGAGTAGGTCGCAGCATGACTGGGAGAAATTACTAGTTTCATTAATATTACACGATTTGGGAGCTCCATTTAAACTGGGATTATTGCAGCCATCACTGTTGTAGCTGTTTTCTTTCACGATTCCGTAGCCTCTCATGGCCGTTGTTATTTTGAGTGGAATTGCTTTGAACACATGAGTTGGCAGAGGAGAAGAAGATCTCCATTTCATTTCCAGAGATTTCGTGCTTGAATTAGCTTGAGATTGCTTTAGTGGCGGGAGCTTTTTGCTAAGCTGAGTGTTCCAGTAATTCTTGATTTCGTTGTCTGTTCTTCCGGGTAGTCGTCCTGCAATCAGGGACCACCTGCATGAATCCATAAATATAACCTCGTCAACTTCCTACTGTGCAGTTAATTATTCGAAATTTCGAGGCGCTGAAATGGGGAATCAATAAATTTTGTTGAGTGAACAAATGTTCAGATATTCTCGACATACCGATTGCCAAGAAGGCGATGCATCCGAATAATGAGATCCTCCTCGTCGGTGGAAATCCTTCCGCGTATAATGTCAGGACGGAGATAATTCTTCCAACGTAATCTACAACTCTTTCCGCACCGGTTAAGACCTGCAACAAAAATTCTTTCCACTTGTCTGCATAAATAATATATATACCATAACTGACAACTAACTGACTTGTTGTCGCTGGGACAGTTCAATTGGCTTTAGTAGTATGGTGTAAATCATGAAATTTGAAGGAGGGAAAAGAAAACAAAACAAAAACAAAAGCATGAGAAACTTTTTAGTATTCACCTGCTTTTTGGGGAAGAATTTTCCATCCACCATCGCCATGGGTTTGAATGTATGTGGAGAGAATCATATCCTCTTCTTTGGTCCAGGCCCCACGATTGAGCCCTTGTTTTGAGCAGCAAGGAGATCTACCCATCTTGAATATTCTACCTCTGTAACTCAACAGCTGGTGATTTCCTCTGCTAAAAACGGTGAGTCACAGTAGGGGCCTCTCTGCTTCTCCTTGGTAGGGAGGTTGACTTTATATAGAACTCAACAGCTGATGATTTCCTCTGCTAAAAACACTGAGTCACAGTAGGGACCTCTCTGCTTCTCCTTGGTAGGGAGGTTGACCGTATATAGAAGTAACTACATTCTCCGTACGAAGGAAGGCTGTTAATGTCATGCGAATCGCGATGTTCGATCGATTGGTCTCTTCGGTCTATTCGTCTGTTGGGAGTCGGGACTGTAGCGTGTACGTATAAAAATTAACTGCACAGAGCGAAAAATTATCTACCCCTCCTAAAAGCTAGTTGGTTTCGGTGCACGTGCAATTGCGGGAGAGAATTGCTTCTTACAAGTCAATGTGGTCCAGTGTAATCAATTTCGAGAAATCGCATTGTTTCGGTGCACGTGCAATTGCGGGGGAGAATTGCTTCTTACAAGTCAATGTTTCGGTGCACGTGCAATTGCGGGAGAGAATTGCTTCTTACATGTCAATGTCGTGCAGTGTAATCAATTTCGAGAAAGACCAAGGTGTAATATTTTTCCTGGGAAAAATTATATTGGAAACCAGAATGCACATTAATTCACATTACGATTATTTTTGCCGTATTTTAATGGTTAGTTGTTTTGGTTAGGGTGTTTTTTTGCCGAACGAGTTAGTTTTAATTATGCATTTTTGTTGTAAATTCAAAAATATATTTTATTAAAATGTGATCTATGTTGTACATATTTTTTTGCATTAATTATATTATTTGAATTTCCTTGAAGTTTAGAATCAGGACAAGTGAAAAAGTCATTTAATTTTCATGAATAAATAACAAGGATGCATCATAATCCACTACTAAAAATTAGGATGAACCATATTGGTTAGTTCCAAATGTCAACCAAATCCTAATAATAATTAATGCAAAAGATTTTTATCTAAAATACACTATATTGAATAAAATAAATATATGCTAAATTCGACAAAAAAACAAAAACAAAACAAAGCAAACAAACAAATTTAAGTGTAAAAAACAAATTTAACTGTAAATATTTTTTTGGAATGAGTTATATTTTAAATAACTAAATAATGCTCGTACCGATCTCTAATTGTGTGATGTCTGCCAAACATCTCGGGGAAGTTTAATGCCCTAACTGATGACATATAAATGGTTGTGTCGTCTTCCAAATATTAGGTGCACAAAAGAAAGACAAATAGATAGTAACATTAATCGGCTGAATGTGAAACGTTCAGTTAAGTATAGTCGAAATGTGAAACGTTCTTCCTATTCGTATTGTCCTCCACCAGGGGTTTTGAGTTTTTAGTTACATTACAAAAGTTCGAACCTCATAATATGGCCCATTTGATATATTATAATCAAACACTCCGTGGATGCATGCAATTCTTTGTTAGCACTTAAGGTTTTTGGAATTGTTGAAGGATAACTGGAATGCTAGCTTCTCTTGGCTTCTATCTAGTAAAAAAGGTGGTAAATCTCATTTCATTTTTAATTGTTTCCAAGCTCTCACGGTTGTCTCTAATAATCTGGTGTAGTTTGTGTTTGGTTGAGTTATTCCCTACAATTTTTTAAGGTTTCAGCATTGGATAAATTCTTTCTCGGTGATTGTCAAACGCTCTGTGGATGCATGCATTTCTTTGTTAGCACTTAAGGTTGTTGGAATTACTATTTTTTCAGGTTTCAAAGCTATTTAGAAATCGATCTTACACGTATGTACAGTTTTTCTTTCCACGATATTCTTCCACTTTAATTCAAATGAGATGAATAGCCCGTGGAAAAAAAAGGAGTCGATTGTGTATAAACCATTTACAAAGGAAACTTCCCACATAAACATACCTTTCCACCCTTCCGTACAACCTTGTCACATTTCCCGAGGTTAACCTCATCGCAATCGGCCATTGGTCCTACCACGGTCATATGTATATATATGTATCTTCATCTCCCCTTTCGCTCCAATATGCGATATCGGAGCGTTAACGTATGTTTTTGCATTAAACCACTTTAACAAAAATATATAGATTGCACAGGAAACCCGCTCCGAATCATATATATAGCAGAAATCAAATTTTATATATTTGCCACTATACGCCCATCGGTTCCGGGTCTCCAAGCCTTTGCATTGCGCACTCAGATCTGCACTTCCTCCGATTGTAATTTACAATCAGATCTTGACCGTCGATCCGATGCTTGAGATTAAGCCACGCAATCGCATATCGCCCAAGCTCAATGCCAGTCTCCTTCCGCTTCCATACCACAATTCGATATCTTTACGGACCCGATAGGGATATAAACCATTCCCTACAATATTTCAAGTCGGCAGTTGATTCCTACTGTGTTTTTCACCGTTTGTTTGTGTAATTGGGATTTCCACTTACGGGAGTTAAACTATATAATGAGCCCGTCGATGCGATATTTCGCCTTCCCGATTCGATCTGCGATCCAACAGTTTATATTAACTCGCTCGATCGCATATCGCTCAACCTCAATGCCTTAGTGATATCCTGGCCTGTAGAAAAAAGAAGGTTCTGGTCTTTTTTTAAACACTCTCCCAAAATTTATTGCTTCTCTGGTGTTGATCTTCTCTTGAAAGATCGGGACTTAAAACCACTTCACAACCTTTACAAAACCTTAAATCACACATATATAAGCTTCCCCTTACAGAACCTTTGGTTACATATGTTTTTAACACATAAATCTCTTATCGGCGCATATTTCCCTATACACGATTTACAAATGAAAATGCCAGCATAAACATAGTTTTCCACCCTTCTGTACAGTGTTGTCACATTTCCCGAGGTTTAACCTTATCGCAATCGACCATCGGTCCTTCCACGGTCATATGTATATATGTATGTTCATTGCCCCTTTCGCTCTAATATGCGATATCAGAGTGTTAATGTATGTTTTAGCAGTAAACCACTTTAACGGAAATATATGGATTACACATGAAACCCGCTCTGAATCATATATATAGCGGATCTCAAATTTTATAGATTCGCCACTATACGCCCATCGGTTCCAAGTCTCCAAGCCTTTGCATTGCGCACTTGAATCTGCGCTTCCTCCAATTGCGATTTGCGATAAGATCTTGACCGTCGATCAGATCCGTGACCCGATGCTTGAGATTAAGTCACGCAATCACATATCGCTCAAGCTCAATGCCAGACTCCTTCCATTTCCATACGACGATCTGATATCTTTACGGACCTGATAGTGACATAAACCATTCCCTATAATATTACAAGTCCTGCAGTTGATTCCTACTGTGTTTTTCACCATTTTTTTGTGTAATAGGGTTTTCCTCTTGTGGGAGTTAAACTGTATAATGAGCCCGCTGATGCAATATTTCGCCTCCCTGATTCAATCTGTGATTCGATGGTTCAGATTAACTCGTGCAATTGCATATCACTCAACCTCAATGATAGACTCCTTCCGCTTCCATATGTTGATCCGATATCTTTACAGACTCCATAGGGACATAAACCATTCCCTATAATATTTCATGTCTGGCACTTGGTTCCGACTGTGTTTTTCACCGTCTCTTAGTGTAATTGTGTTTCCGCTTGGGGGAGTTAAACTGTATAATTACCTCGCCGATGTGATATTTCGCCTTCCCGATTCGATCTCTATACTTGATCTTCCTAGATCTAATGGTTCCTGAGCATCAATCTTCGGTCTTGCACTTGTTCCTTTAACTTAGAATTTTTACTAAGTCTTCGTTTTTCCTCTTCTTTAAAGGTTTCGTCTTGCTATTATTTTGCCGCGCACTCTTCCTCCTGAGCTTTGATTGGTCCTTCTAATGGATTAAACACCCCATCTTAATCCCCCTCTTTATGTATTCTCTGTGTGATTACTGCACTTCACCTGCACACACACACACACACACACACACATATATATATACAGAATGATATAGTTCGCTCATCTTCCACCATTAGATGCTTACACTTATTCAATTTGGGATTAAATCTCTGGACATATATATAAATCAATACATAATTACAAGGTAAGTGTAAGCAATGCAATTTCTCTGTGACACTTTATAAGTATTTCATCATTACTTATGTTTCCTGCATTTATACACAAATTATTAGTTTGGAAATCATAAAGTTCAGCAGTCTCAACTATTGCTTTACATATTAGCTCTTCAAACTGAACTTCATCTCCTTCTTGCACAAAAATTTGTTCCTGTGTTGTCACAGTTTCAAATATCAATGTATTATCAAATTCTTTCTACTACAATAAATCATTGCTTGTCTCATTTAACAAACATTCTCAATCCTCCTTTACTTCAGAGTTTTTTATCATCCTCTGTAAAACACTCCTCTATTATTTTTTCTTCTCCCAAGGTTAAATCATCTGCATAGGTTCCTTCCTTCTTAACATCTTTCAGTAGAAAATGGAAAATTGTGTGTGAAAAATTATGTATTTATGTTACTTTTAATTTTATTGAACATTAAATTGTTTTGTTGATATCAAATGAATTTTTTTTTACAGTTAGGTGGTTTCACTGTTTCATTGTGTATCCAACTATTTGGAGTTCTCTTCCATTCGAAGTTCTTGAACTTGTCTTGTTGTGGCTCCCTTTATCGGTTGTGATAAAGTTTGGCACTATGTGTAAAAAATGGAAGAATGCTTTGCAAGACCCTTCTTTCTTTTTACGTTGCAAGAATGTCTCCACGATCCAATTTGGATTTCTTGTTCGTTTCCTCAATAGTGAATACAATTGTTTTACTACGCAATACCTTAGTCAGAATGGCTACATATATCAATTTCATTTGGGATTCATAGATTCAAGATACAGAGTAGAGTGTGTTGTTGGACCAATGGTGGTTTTATCCTTACCAAGAGAATGCTCCCAAACACACAACTATTTTTTAGCGAATTCATTTACAAAGGCATTTGAAAACATAGGGCCAGTACGAATTGGAGAATTTGGGTTCTTTCCATTATTGGAAAATGTAAGCAGCAGAAAATATGACTGGGTTGTTATTAAAAAAATCTATGACAGAATGCAGTCTGAATTTTATGCTTTTAGTAGTCTTGATAGGGTATGGCAAAGGGAAAGTGCTCCATTTGGTGGCACTTCACCCCCCAAAGGATGTAGTGTTTTATAAAAGTAAATTGTTTTGGTTGTATCTTGACAAGGAGTATGAAGATTATCCTCGGTATGGGTATACAATCTAATGGTTTGACGGAATAAAAAATGAGTGGGGTTTTTCATTTGTTCCAATCACTGACATATGTTGTATGTCTTTATCAACATACATGAATCAGTTGATATGCCTTGTCAATGATGGGTCCACTTCTGTATGGTCAATTGAAGAATTAGATCATTTCCAATTTGGTCAGTCATCTTCTGAATGAAGAATTGACTACTTTGAACATGGTTGGGGTTTCAGATGGAAGTTGTTGGAAGAAATTTCTACAGATATAAATAGAAAATGTCCTCGCTATCTTGTGTTCCGAACAGTCCATGGTCTGATTCTTATGTGGAATAGCAGTGAAGTTCCTTTCCTATTATATGACATGCTGACTCACATCTGTTTTCCAATAGATATTGATAATTCAACTAATGAGCAAATATCTCAGTTTTTGTACTCAACACAAGAGGACTGCAATGATCTGATTGAGTATGGAGATGTTTTTTCAATTGTTTCCTGTATGGATTCTATTGATGAGATTCCACCATTGGATATGGTGATGGATTCTTAGGATATTAGTATTCTTAGGAGTTCTTATAAATATTTCCATTTTATATACTCTCTGTGGTTGTGGAAAATATTTCCATTTTTGCCTTTATACATATTGTGTGTCTTTATCGTAATACTTTATGTTTGTATCGATCTTTGTGATGTAAAATATTTAATATTGTTTCCGCTAAAGTTTTCTTATTTACATGTAGATGTTTCTCGATTTTATGCTTTTTCTTTGTTTGCATAATTATAATTTCTATGATTTATGTTATACATTATGTTTGTAATGATTTCTGTCATTGATTCTCAAACAATTTTATATGTTTATGTTCATTTTAATATTTATATTTATATTTTGATAGTATATATAGTTCCAAATTTTTAGATTCTTGTGTCGCAATAGTATGGGTTCGATTTTGATTATAATATGATACATGGAAATTTAGGCTTCTTTTTTTGTTTGGGCCATTTGGAAGAATTCATTTGTTTTTTTTGCCATTTTTGAAATTATTTGTTTTTGTTTTTAGGCATTTGGAAAAAGCCCTATACATTTTCATAAGTTTATATGGTTGGAGAAAAAACAAGATATACACTTTTTATTTTCAATGTTTATGATTTCATAATGAATAATTATTATTCATTGTAGACATGTCATCTGAAGGCACAAGTGTGCGTGCAAGAAAAAGAACTTTGTCATTAGAATCACATGAGAGGTCTAATGAAAGTCGTCATTTGTGGTATCAACAAAATAAGGATGCGATGAATGAGCATAGGAGAGCTGCATATAAGAGAAAACGAGTGAAGCCACTCTTCAAAATGATCATATAGTTCCCTGTAAGTATCGTAATATGGATGATATAATGGAAAGAACATTTCATGTTGATAGTTCATTATCAAGATATGCTCCTCCTCAGCATAGCCTTGTTGTTCGATGCTCATCTGAAAATGTTCATAACATTGGGGAAACATCCTACAATTGGGAAGAATTCCATATCGATATTGTGCATGCAAATGTCCACCCTAACCCTTCCATGTGTCCAATTGCATGTTCTGATGGCCAAAGGTCGCAAATAAGCGATGGTCAAGGTAATGATGACATTTTATGTAATGATTTGAATGATAGTTTACTTGGCCATTTGTTTGATAATTTTGATTCAGCTGCTCGAAGCAAAAGACCTTCAAATCACGCTTCTCAAAGTAATGTGGTCCCACCAAGAGAACGAGTCATCCCTAATAGCATTTCATGTGGCACAATGGAGGTAACACAATTATATTTTGGTTTTCACTGCAATAGTGGTTGTTCAGCTACATTCCAGACTGATGTAAATTTCAATGTTTTTTGATTTGCTTTTCATTTTCAAAATTTCTAATTGCTTATACAATGAATTTTATGGTGTCTTTTATTTTCTTTGAACACGATAGAAGTCATTCCAGTAGAGGCATAGAAATTAACTTCGCAGATGTTACATCTACTGATGTTAGAAGTGAAGAGAAACTATCTCATAGAGTTCATCCACATTGACAAATAGATGTAACTGTTGAGTGGATTTGATATTTTTCTCATTTTCTCATTTATATTTGCCTTGAAAATGTGTTTTCTAACATTTCATGGAGAAACCATGATGTCATCTTGTTAGGTTGGCCAATTGGAATCCAAAAGATCAAATTGTAAAACTATTGTAGATGTATTTGATTTATTTTCAATTTTTGAATCTTTCTTTTCTGGACATTTAGTTTTATAAAATATTTTATTTCTTTGAAATAGGAAACAACTCATTTGAATAGAGGCAAAGAAACTACATACACAAATGTTCCATCCACTGTTCTTAGAATCCAAGAGCAACCATCTGATAACCCTCATCCACGTGAAGACAGAAATGTAAATTTTGAATGCATTTGATTCTTTTTCATTTTCTTCATTTATAGTTGGTTGCAAATTAAATTTTAAAGTCTTTTATGATAAAGAGACCTTTACATCCTCTCAGATTCGTGAAATGCACACCATAAATTTGGAAACACATTCTCATATATGCATTCCACGTGGTTCAAATTTGCAAATGGATTCTCATGTTCTTGAAGATGAAGTAAATGTTAGAAGAGATTTTACTCTTTGAAATGGTTTTCAACATGGTTCGGCGAGTAGAGATCCTATTCATTTTGATGAAAACATGATTGCAGTGCATAAAAGGTTTCAAGCAAAGATAGATAGCTTGTCAGTTTTTCAGATGTGCCACATTTGCCAAGAATCATATCCGGAAATCCTTGTTGTTAGAAATTCTGAAGGACCTCTTTGCAGACGATGTAAGAGTGAAAGAGGAGACCATCATTTTTGTCGGTATAATAACATGGATCCTAGTGAGCAACCTCATATTTTAAGAATTCTTACTCAAGTTGAAAAAATGCTAATAGCATGTGCGAATCCCATTTTGTAAGTGACACATGCTCGAGGTGGGTAATATAAGTATAGTGGTCATACAATTAGCTTTCCTCAAGATATTTCTACAATTGTATGATGCCTTCCCCGACGTGTTGAAGATATTGAATTTGTAATTGTGAGGAGACATGGCGCTGAGTCTAGATATTATGAATGTTATGTCAAAAAATCTCGAGTGATGGATGCATTGCTTTTCAAAATCCAATGTGATCAATACTATTGAGATGTTGTAATTGATTATGATTCACTGAATGCTCTACCCGAAAGTTCAACATATGTCTCCTCCAAGATTAAATTTGTTGATTTTCGTATTGAAGAATTTGAGATCAATGAAGCTAAGAATGAAGAGTTTCATGATCAGCATTTTCCCTCTCATTGCTCTTCCTTTGTTGCTCGCCTACCAAATGAACGTAGAGAAGTGGAAGAAATTAGAGCATTTCTTGATAATGTTCATTCTTCACATGTTCAAGACATGCATTGGCCCACTATTGGAACCTCTCCTGTGAATGAATATAATACAGAGGGGCTATTTGATATGGCATTCCAAACATTGTTCCCCACTGGTGATGCTGATTGGTTGTAACCACGTGTTTGTGGTGTTGAAGTTCATGATTATGCATTGCATCTTCTTAGGCACTATGATCAGAGATTTGGAAGCCATCCTCCGTTTTGATATTACCTATTAAACATGATAATGCGACATCGAAGCCAAGCTACTGTTGCAGTTTTTACAAACAAACATTTACATGATAACTCACATACAACAGTTGAGGAGTTGCATCACCAACTATCTGATTTACCAAATAATAAGTTGGCTGAGCATCTTATGCGGTTTGGCTCTTCTCTGAGAGGTACAATGGCATACTCGATTAAGTGTCGATCTGAATTGGCGGACATGATTACTCAGTTAGGATGTCCATCTTTATTTTTTACTTTGAGTGCAGCTGACACAAAGTGGCCAGAGTTGCATAACCTCATGCCCATACATTCACATTCTCGTTCTTCAAATGAGCATCATATGAAAAGTGAGAATGTTATCTAGTACCCTCATATTGTTGTGGAATTTATGCACCATAGATTAAATATTTTGCGAGAGGAAGTTATCCAAAAATACCTTAAGGCTAAAGACTTTTGGTATAGGTTTGTGTTGAATTTTTCTTCTATACCTTTCCAACTTTTATTGTGGTTCTATTTATATTTTTTGTAGTAACTATATGTTCATTTATTTCAGATTTGAGTGGCAACATAGAGGTTCAGCGCATATCCATGGTTTCCTATGGTTAGAAGGTGCTCCTGACATGTAAATACATGATTGGTCAAATAGTTCTGATGTACAACTTGCAAAGATGTTCTTCGACAAATATTTAACTGCTAAGAATCGATGTGACATCCATCATCACAACCTAATCGTTCCACAAGGCCTCAATGATAACCCTTTCCTGTTGAATACTAGTCAGATTTTCTCTTGTGATCCTCATAATGATTACGAAGAATTGTTAAACTATGTCCAAAGGCACACAAAGTGTACTGTGGGTTCTTGTTTGCGTAGAAACGGAGTTGTTCTAACATGTCGGTACAATGCTCCATGGGATATTTGTGGTGAATCAAGATTGTTCATAGATGATCAAGGAAGAAAAAAATATGAGCCAATAAGAAATGATGACAGGCTTAATGTACATAGCATTGATCATCTAACAATGTGGCGTGCAAATGTTGATTGCCAGCCAGTGCTTTCTCGCTATGCTGTGTTGAAATACATTGCTAAGTATGCATTGAAAGAAGAAGAAAGGTTTGAAAGTTATCATCATATGTTAACTAGAATTTCAAATTCTATTGGCCCTGAGGTTGTTGCTTTATGTGCATATAGAAAGTTTCTTGCAGAAACGATTGTTGAACGTGACATTAGAGCACAAGAAACATGCCATATGTTGCTTAAGCTACCTCTTTTTGTTTGTAGTCAGAAATTTGTTTCCCTAAATGTTGGAAGAAAGTTTTTTATGAAAATATCAAGGGATGGCTTGCAATGTTCATCTGAGAATACTTTCGTTCAACATTATCAAAAGAGACCTTTTTTCGTTGAACATCTATCTTTGATAGAAACAACAAGATCTTGGACATTTGATAGCAAGCGTAAACAAGATCCATGGAAGGCTAGAGATGTTCATGCTATTGTTCGGGTTTGGGCATGGTTTTATTCTATTCCCGGTGAGGCTTTAGAGGAATTTGAAACCATTTGCTGGTTAGAATTGCTATTGTACAAGCCATTTCATGACATTTCTACATAAATTGGCCTTTCAGCTGAAGTTATTATTGAAAGTTGGAGGATTTTCGATATTGAGCATGGTACGTTGATTGACACCCATCAATTACAGACAATATTGAAGATGAAGAACATGGTGATTTTTCTAACCATGAAATGAATGTTGAAGATTATTTTCAAGAATGGCAGATTTTCTCTCGTTTGGTTCCACCAAATGATGTGAATGTTTCAGATCTTCACACCCTTGGTCAAAGGGACTTTGATATATCCTTTGACTGGGAAAGTACAACTATTTCTGATGATGTTGCAGAGGAAGCTACTAATTTTATAAGGATTGCAAAATCAGTGAGTGATATTGTTGACCTTTCAAACAGAACATTTGCATCTCCAGGTTCTTTTTCAGAAAAACAATGACTTGCTTTTGAGATTATGTTAAGGCACTTTGCTGAATATGAAATTCGTGAAGCTCTTCTTATGATTATCAGGGCACTACAGGCACTGGGAAGTATTTCCTTATCCATTTTATTTTTGAAGCTCTTTCTAATTCGTCAAGTGATGGAAGAAGCCCTTTGCTTCTTCTTGTGCCAACAGGAATAACTACTTTTAATATACATGCAAAAACAATTCACTCGTCTCTAAAAATCACAATTAAATATATGCAGCCACTACAGGGGCAGTCACTTGCAGTATTCCAAGAAGAAATGCGACATGTTATATATATATATACATATTGATTGATGAAATGAGCTTTCTGGGATCAAGGTTGTTTATGCAAGTAGATGCTCGGTTACGAGAAACATTTCCAAAGAAAAATAATTGTCCTTTTGGTGGGAGATCCATCATCCTTATGGGTGACCTTGGTCAATTGCCTCCTGTCAGAGATAAGTCTTTGTATACAGGTAACATAGCAGGGAAAGTCTTGTGGAACAAATTCAACATTGTTGTCATTCTTGACACAATATTTTGCCAACAAGTGAATAATCAGAAACAATCTTGTTTTCATAGAGTCCTTAATAACATAAGAAATGTAGAACCTATTCTTGAAGATTGGGAATTTCTTATGTCTTGGGCTGATATGAGGTTGCATCCTAAAAAAAGAGATTTATTTAATGTAGCAGTTCACATGTTCCAAACAAATAATTTGGTGTCCTTACATAATAGGAATATGTTAAAATCATTAAATTCTCCAATTGCATGATGTGTTGGTGAATATTCAAGGTGTTCAGAAATCGATGGTGTTGATGATGATCAATTGGACCATGAAGTTTTGTTGTGTCATCGTCAGTGTGTTATGTTGACATGTAATTAATGGGTTGAAGCTGGGTTTGTGAATGGTGCACTTGTTTTTGTTAAGGATATATTCTATGCACCTACCTCTTAGCCACCTACACTTCCAATGTTCATAGCTGTTGTTTTTGATAAGTGTGTTGTTGTTCAATTTGATGCAAGCAATGCAAACATTGTCCCTATCACCCCATTTCTAAGAGGAAATCGAAAACAAATTCCTTTGAAGATGGCATGGGTTCTTACAATCAACAAGTCAGAAGGATTGACTTTAGAATGAGCGTCAGTTGATATTGAGAATAAAGAGTAGCAAGGCCTTACCTTCACAGCCATACCAAGAGTGAAATAAATAGATGGTTTACGTATTGCACAGCCTTTCACATTCCAACATCATTCCAAGATGAAAAATAGTGCATATGTTACAATTAGGAAGAAGGAAGAGGAGCGATTGAAGTCCATATCACTATGAAATACAACTAATAACATTGTGGCCTTCTTTGTAGTTTTGAACTTCAATTTTGTAGTTTTGAACTTCAATTTTGTAGTGGATTATTTGATGTAGTGGATTATTATGTTGTTCTTCTTTAAATCCAATGTGTGCAATTTAGATGTGCTTTTTCCATTTATGTTGTTTTTCTCCAATGGGAGTGTTACTATTTATATCTTTCTCTTGCATTTTTGATTGTTGTGGTCTTCTTTGTGGATCCCTTTGCTTTGTTGTGGTCTTCTTTCTCTTGCATTTCTGATTGTTGTGGTCTTCTAGGTGTTTATATCAATATTCTTGAGATTTATAGTATTAATACATTCATGTATTGATATCGATGTATTTATGGCTTGAATTCTATTTACCGTTTACAATGTAGTGATATAAATGCGTTATTATTAATGTAGTCATGGTTTATCATTATCACGTTCATCAAAATATATATATCGCTAACATATATCATTTGAAATATAACAATTATGAATGTTCAGAAATGATATGATAAAGAATTATTTGAGAAAAAACACATATATCAACGACAGCAAGTTTTAAAGAAGTGTTCATTCACATAAAGAAATAAGGCAAAAACAAGGATAGAAGTACCGCATGCATTTGAATCCTTCCGATGTGAAAAACACTTCGATTCCACTTTCCTATTTGAGAAAACCTCCAGATGATGCAAAATTGCAAGTCTTGAAAAAGCTTCTTGGTTTCCAATGTGGTTCCTATATTGGTTTTGTTTCAAATCACAATCGAACTAATCTATTCTGACTCTTCTATAGGAAATACTAATATTGTCACAAGCATCTTAAATAGCAGAGTAACATTTACTTCATTTTCAAGAAGATGAGATTCGCTTCACAAATTTGAAGCATGTGGAATGGATCTATGACAATGTCTTTATCCTACAACTAGAAGATATATAAATATTCTTATGTAACCCGGGTGATTTATAAACAATGCAATCTTTGATTATTCGTAAAAGAGAAATAAGCATATAGATGGCTTACTTATCAAATAGAAAGATGCATTCATATAATGGTTACTTTGTTTAAGAAATTAAACAAAGTAGTTATAAAAACATTATCGCATTCATCAATATATATATATATATATATATATATATATATATATATATATATATATATATATATATATATATATATATATATATATATATATATATATATCGCTGACATATATCCTCTGAAATATAACAATTCTCAATCTTCAGAAATCATATGATAAATAATTATTTGAGAAAAAAATACGTATATCAACAATAGAAATTTTTAAAGAAGTGTTCATTTGCATAAGGAAATAAGACAAAAATAGTTATAGAAGTACCACATGCATTTGAATCCTTCCGGTGTGAACAACACGTCGATTCCATTTTGCTATTTGAGAAAAATATCCAGAAGATCAAAAAGTGCAAGCTTTGAAAAAGCTTCTTGATAAAAATGTGAAACCTTCATGTAGTTTTTGATAAAAAAAAAATATTTAGAAGTACAGTAGTGCAACTTCCCAAGTCAAAATTTTATACAAATTGAGGACCCTTTCTAAATACATGAAAGGGTCTTAAATAATAAAAATAAGAACTACTATCAACAAAAATCGCTATAAGGTGTTCAAACTGTGACATGAAAATCTGGGATTTGGTATAAAATTAGTAGTGCGATGGCGGTTGAACTAATTCATTGAATCAACTTCTTCTCTTGTGCTTGTAGCTCACAGATTGCTAGCATTGGTTGGATTTTCGGAGGCTAGCTCATCATAGAATGTCGTTGGCTTGTGTAGGTGGCATCGGAGGGTTCGGGAACCATGCAGTTCACTGCGTTAGACAGGCATTTCATGGCCATGTGCTGGCTATCAGGCTTGACTAGAAGAAACGAGAATGCATCCCAGGTCAATTTTTTAACTTCTCTGATCTGTTTTTCTCTGCTAGCCAGCTCCTGTCTCCAATGATGTTCCAGTTCCTTTGCTTTCGAGAGTTTGCCTGGAGAGAAATTGGAAATCAAATTAGACATATATAAGATATTATTTATTGATTCGATTACACCATTCATTGTAGCTCTGGCTCTAGAAGTTTCCCTTTCAGCTTTCATTAGCTGAGATTCCCATTCCGAAAATAGGATTTCCTTGTGCAATTCTTGTATTTTCGGCAGATTTGCAGCCATTCCTTCCTTTGAATTTTTCCAAGAGAGAATGTTTTTTATTTTTTCATCTGCTTTCTCCAATTCCAATCTCCCGTCAACTGCCTTGTCAATCAATGATGCAGAGATGTTTCACAATGGGTCAGCCAATGATATATTATGGGACAGGATGTTCAATTGCTGAGATAAGGCTTTGATTATCTCCAAGGCTTCTTTTTTGAATTCAGTAACCTGTGGATAACACTTGTTTTTTCTATTTGTAATTGTAGTTGTGCAATTTGATCATCCTTGGCCTTCTTTTCTTGCTCAATCGCTATCTGAGGGCTGCTTAGTTCTTGAGACAACTTCGGTTGTTTCTGGAGAGCCTGCTTAACAAATTTGTGTTTCTCCAGATTCAACTATTCTTTAAGTTGCTCATTTTGTTGCCTTTGTTCTACTAGCTGCTGTTCTAGTTGATTAATCTTTTTTTGTTCTTTTGTCAATTATATCTCAAGCTAAGTGATCCTTTGATCTTTATCCCTGATTAGTTGATTGACCTCTGAGGCTTTGTCCATTGTCGCTATTGTGTAAGCCCCTGCATACTGAGATAATTTTGTTAAATCCTTAGAAGGATTGACTTATAACTTCCATACCACATTCATGATTTTGTTAGAGGAGTTAAAAGAGGTCCTTGATCAGTTTTCCTCTTTTTCCTCTGTCTTTTAACTACAGCCTTCTGCTTTGGATTGTAGAATACATCAACGAGTGGTATTTCCTCTTTTTTTAGTACAATCCCTTCTGTGGGATTTTCGAGAGTGATTTCTATATCCTGCTGCATTTTGGGTGGGCTTCTTGTCCCTTCAATTGGAACACTAATAACATCAAACTTTTGTGTTGTGGGCAGTTTTGGTGTAGTGAGGTTTTGGGAGTTGTTTGGGTTTTTTATGATTAGATCGAATTGCTCCCATTCCTTTCTTTGTCCTCTACATTTCAGGGCTCTTCTGCTTTTCAAGAATCTTCTTGCTAGTTTTTCCTGCACTTTGGCCTTCATGTTACAGCATAGGGGTGGTTTTTAATAAGTCCATCAGTAGAGTTTCCAACCTCCTTGTTCTGAACTGTAGAAATGCTTCTACTCCCTCTACTCCCAATTTGATTTTTGCAAGTTGTTTGACTTGAGAGAATAAGTTAGTTGAGGTGAACAAATCATCATAATCATCTTTCTCATGTTTAAACTTGGCAATTTTGACATGAGAGGTGAAGATATAGGCTATTGCTTTTGGATCATGTTGCCTCTTTGGAATGGTTGCTAACTTTAGCACTTTTATTTTCTCTACTTCTTTCGAGCTGCATGTTTGAATTCATGCAATAAAAAAGTACCACAAGGGAGGGGCAATGAAGTCCACATTTGCTTTTTGGACTGCTTGAGGTTTTTGGACATCCCTGCTTCTATGATTTGATAAGTTATTTCCCTGGAAAATAGTTTATCGGGAATGTATAAGGGGAGAACATGTGGAGCAGCAGTGCTTCCAAAAAGTCTAATGTAGGTGAAGTTTTATTCACCAAACCAATTACCAATTGATGTTAAGTCAACACTGGCTTCATCGGATAACTAAGGAGCGGGTTTATTGAATATAGCATAATGATCAGGAAAAACAAAACCATGACCGATTCTATAAATATGGTGTTTATAATGGGTTTTCCACAATTCCTTATGATAGATGTGAATGGGGTTTGAGTCTCGTGGAGTCCATTTCCAACCTAGAATGGGGTAATTAGAATTGAAATAGATAGTGTCCATAATGTAGGCACTCATATAAAATGGGGGTACTACCCGGCTAGTCACGAACTTGTTTCTTCTATAATCTAGGATATGGTTGGCCATTTTATGAGACAAAATGGTTGCCCAATCCATGATATACGAATTAACTGCTACCTCCAATAAAGGAACCATTTCAATTGAAAACCTAGCCGAATTGGAGACTCCAAAGAGTCTACACATCATAGCACCAGCATAGCAGTAAGGAGATGCTAAGGAGTCAACGGAATACATACCTGATGATTCATGCTTGTGTTTGTTCGGGTAATGCCTCCACTACCTCATAGGATCTGATTCCACATCATTTTCTTTGGCAAAGGCTTCGACAAATGCCTTGTTGTAATGCTTTTGCGGTTCCACCAAATGGTACATATTTTTTATATCTTCTACTCTAAATGACCCGAGCATCCTTCCATCAGCCGCAAAAAATGATCTGTCTGTTATGTTGATACTCTCGATTACCCATCTAACTAAGTCATTGTAGGGTAATGTTCTGGCATGGGTAGCTATTCTGTGGAGAAAAGAGATGGCAAACTCCTTGAGAGTATTCTTTGATTTCTCAGTGGAGTCGGTTGTTCCCTTTTGTTCTTGAATTTATTTTGGATGTTTAACTTTGAATAAATTGTATATGATTTCCCATGAAGCTTTGCCCAGGCCGATGCAGGTAGTATCACCTATCAAGACCTTCTTTACTAGTTCCTCTTTGGTTAAGACTAGAATCTTTACTTTCTTTGATTTCTTCGACATTTCTACTGTGTTTATGTGTGTTGTCTATTATGCTTCTTTACTACTTCATTGTCTGTGTATTTCACAATCTTATCAATCCATTGCATAAAATAACATATGCAAAACCATGCACATGACTCTGTAATACCTTATTAATTGTTAAGATCTCATTTTCAGATCATGGGATTTCCCCTTGCCAATCACTGATAAGCATATATTACGGGGTTGTGGGGCTCCCAATGTGCGGGATTGTGATGTGCAGGGCTTATTGTGCTCAGGGTCCCTGATATGTGATATTTGTCCTCGTACTTAGTCATTTTCTTGGTTTTCAAGGCTTTCCAAGTGTCATCTTCAACATGCTCTCACTTTCGATCCAAAAGTCTATTCTTCGAATTCTATTTATCGTTGGAAAGATATTTCTGAGCAATAGGAAATGGAGAGGGTCTCATTAAGCTCTGAGATCTTCTATGGCCTAGGAAAGTGGCTTTAAAATTCATTTCTCTTGGGCAACCTTGACCAATTGAAACCAAAAATGTAGTGAGCGACAAAAATAAGCATTAGCGTCGAGGCTTCCATGGCTTCTTATTTATTTTTATCAAATGGAAATATTGATACCCATGTTCCCCATGCCTCATAAACCTAATATCGCACATTGCTTCTTGGGCTCCATCATGTCAGAATTCTTCATTGGGATAAAAGTTGTAACTCTTGTACATAACAGAGGGGATGCCTATTCTAGAGGAAGATTCTCGAAGATTTGACCCACAAACCTATAAAAAATTTCTCTTCTCCACTCTGAGGCTCATTGCAAACAAAAAAATATATATAACAATAATTTTGCAGCAATTTTCTATGTAAACACAAAATCAGGGCAGGGTCAAGATGTATCTGCACATAGAAAAATTGATGGATGATTTCCACTGCCATTACAGCTGGATATTACACATATAAATGAAGAGATAGACATACCACGTATTGATAGAGGAGTCACGAAGTGCAACTGCTTTAGAACAATGCCCAACATCACTAGCTTTCTATTTGTATTCAAAAGGGAAAGATATGATTCCAAAGGATAAACAACTAAAATGGTGTCCATTATGTAATCTAGGCTCTTTGCCACTTCTCACAACACAATGGGGCCACTCTACATAATTAGAAAACTCAAAGTAATTGATAGTATCCCCATTGCTGATATGATGCAAAGAAACAATGTTATTGAATTAAATTGGCACACCATCATCTTTTCAAAATCCCTACTAACAAGATAAGCATCAACACCGAGGACTTCAATGGCTTCTTCTTTCTTTTGATTAATCAAATTGATAACCATCATGTGAAGCCCAAATGCTTTTTTCATTCTTGAAAACCATGTGCCCCATGCCTCCTAAATCTAATATCCCACATTGCTTCCTAGCCTCTGTGTTAATTTTTTGGTAACAATGGCATGTTCTATGCTTAGAACAATTTTACTTCAGTTTCTTTATTATCCCAATATCAATATCCATTTTAGCAATCACATCATCATGATATAAAATGTATATAGAACATAAACAATAATAGTAGAAGGCAAGCGAAGACAAGAGGACATAAGAAATGGCACTAGCTAGGGATAAACCCCAATGTGGGCAAACCATTATAATTCTTCAAAAGTTTAGCAAAGGGAGAGAGTACAATATACAATATTCACTTGAGAAATCACATTGAAATCCGATAAGTCAAATAGCAGAAACAAAAAGCTCTAACCAGAAAATCAATGTTGGTTAATGGGGTAGATTTTGACCTCTAAAACAACGTGGTCAAACTCGATCAACTCAACCTGCATCAACTAGTCAAATCAACCCAAAAACAGTCTGAAAAAGTCCAATGAAAGTAAAAAAAAGTCAACACTACAACAAACACTTATATAGTCAACGTTGGTCAAACAATGGTCAAACAACCTCGATTTATGTGCCCAGAAGTGTGGCGTACCCAAACAGAGACCCCTCACACAAAACTACAGTGAAAATAAGTTCAACGCTAGTCAACACAAATGAAAACAACCTCCTGCAATTTTGATCAACATTGGTCAACGGCTGGAACGTAAAAGTACATTCCTTCTTCGTATGTGTCAAGAGTTGCCTCTGAAGTATGTACCCAATCGAGGAAGGAGAGATAATAATGAGTGTGAGATGGCATGCCAAAATGAGGATGAGGCTTCTTGTATTAATATGCAATGTTGTGGGCTTGAGAGTGCAAATTAGATGGCTGGCCGACCTTGATAATTTGTCCATAATCAAAATAATTTCATAATTCCATTTGTACATGTCAGAATGGGATCATCTTTAGATTAATCCTACACCTCTGAGAGAGAGGAATCTAATAAAAATATCACTTGCACCATATCAGATGTCTAGGGGGAATTTTGGCCCTAGTTGCCAAATTTAACAGTTTGTCATGCCGAAATGATCCATTGGGATGAAAACTATAACCCTGGCACATAACAGAGGAGTTGTCTATTCTAGAGGGAGATTCTCCAGGATTCAAATGACAAAGCTATCATAAAAAAAGTTCAATTCAGACTAGTAGAGTAAGTGAGAAATTACCGTCTATTTGAAGTGAAAAGGGTTTCCTTACCATGAAAGGTATATAGCCAACCATATTTATACGTGACATTGATACGATGATTGCCTTCAAAACCTGGTTTAATGAGTATAGCTATGACTAGCCCATGGAAAAAAAAGGAATCGATTGTGTATAAACCATTTACAAAGGAAAATGCCCACATAAACATACCTTTACACCCTTCCGTACAACCTTGTCACATTTCCTGAGGTTAACCTCATCGCAATCGGCCATTGGTCCTACCACGGTCATACGTATATATGTGTATCTTCATCACCCCTTTCGCTCTGATATGCGATATCAGAGCAGTAATGTATGTTTTAGCATTAAACCACTTTAACAAAAATATATAGATTGCACAGGAAACCCGCTCCAAATCATATATATAGCAGAAATCAAATTTTATAGACTCGCCACTATACGCCCATCGGTTCCCGGTCTCCAAGCCTTTGCATTGCTCACTCGGATTTGTTCCTCCTCCAATTGTAATTTACGATCAGATCTTGACTGTCGATCCAATCCACAATCCAACGCTTGAGATTAAGCCGCGCAATCGCATATCGCCCAAGCTCAATGCCAGATTCCTTCTGCTTCCACACCACAATTCGATATCTTTATGGACCCAATAGGGATATAAACCATTCCCTATAATATTTCAAGTCGGCAGTTGATTCCTACTGTGTTTTTCACTGTTTGTTTATGTAATTGGGATTTCCACTTGTGGGAGTTAAACTATATAATGAGCCCGTCGATGCGATATTTGGCCTTCCCGATTCGATATGCGATTCGACAGTTTATATTAACTCACGCGATCGCATATCGCTCAACCTCAATGCCTTCGTGATATCCTGGCCCATAGAAAAAAGAAGGTTCTGGTCTTTTTTTAAACACTCTCCCAAAATTTACTTCTTCTCTGGCATTGATATTCTCCCGAAATATCGGGACTTAAAACCACTTCACAACCTTTACAACACCTTAAATCACACACATATAGGCTTCTCCTTACAAAACCTTTGGTTACATATGTTTTTAACACATAAATCTCTTATCGAAACATATTTCTCTATACATAGTTTACAAATGAAAATGCCAGCATAAACATAGTTTTCTGCCCTTCTGTATAGCCTTGTCACATTTCACGAGGTTTAACCTTATCGCAATCGACCATCAGTCCTTCCACGGTCATATATATATATGTATGTTCATTGCCCCTTTCGCTCCAATATGCAATATTAGAGTATTAACATATGTTTTAGCACTACACCACTTTAATGGAAATATATGGATTACACAGGAAACCCGCTCTGAATCATATATATAGCGGATCTCAAATTTTATAGATTCGTTGCTATACGCCCATTGGTTCTAGGTCTCTAAGCCTTTACATTGCGCACTCGGATCTGCGCTTCCTCCGATTGCGATTTGTGATCACATCTTGACCTTCGATCTGATCCGTAACCCGACGCTTGAGATTAAGTCACGTGATCACATATCGCTCAAGCTCAATGCCAGACTCCTTCCATTTCCATACGCAGATCCAATATCTTTACGGACCTGATAGGGATATAAACCATTACCTATAATACTACAAATGCGGCAGTTGATTCCTACTGTGTTTTTCACCATTTGTTTGTGTAATAGGGTTTTCCTCTTACGGGAGTTAAACTGTATAATGAGTCCGCTGATGAAATATTTCGCCTTCCTTATTCGATCTCTGATTCGACGGTTCATATTAACTCGTGCAATCGTATATCACTCAACCTCAATGCCAGACTCCTTCTGCTTCCATATGTTGATCCGATATCTTTACAGACTCCATAGGGACATAAACTATTCCCTATAATATTTCATGTTCGGCACTTGGTTCCGACTGTGTTTTTCACCATTTCTTCGTGTAATTGTGTTTCTGCTTAGGGGAGTTAAACTGTATTATGACCCCACCGATGTGATATTTTGCCTTCCCAATTCGATCTCTGTAGTTGATCTTCCCAGATCTAATGGTTCCTGAGCGTCAATCTTCGGTCTTGCGCTCGTTCCTTTAACTTAGAATTTATGCTAAGTCTTCGTTTTTGCTCTTCTTTAAAGGTTTCGTCTTGCTATTATTTTTCCGTGCACTCTTCCTCCTGAGCTTTGATTGGTCCTTCTAATGGATTAAACACCCCATATTAATCCTCCTCTTTATGTATTCTCTGTGTGATTACTTCACTTCACCTGCACACACACAAACACACACACACACACACACACACACACACAGATATATATACAGAATGACATACTTCGCTCATCTTCCACCATTAGATGCTTACACTTATTCAATTTAGAATTAAATCTCTAGACATATATATAAATCAATACATAATTTCAAGGTAAGTGTAAGCAGTGTAATTTCTCTGTGACACTTTATAAGTATTTCATCATTACTTATGCTTTCTGCATTTATACACAAATTTTTAGTTTGGAAATCATAAGGTTCAGCAGTCTCAACTGTTGCTTCACATATTAGCTCTTCAAACTGAACTTCATCTCCTTCTTCCACAACAATTTGTTCCTCTGTTGTCACAGTTTCAAATATCAATGTATTATCAAATTCTTTCTGTTACAATAAATCACTGCTTGTCTCATTTAGCAGACATTCTCCATCCTCCTTTACTTCAGAGTTTTTTATCTTCTGAAAGATACTTATACATACTTCCGACGGCTTCAAAATATTGGTCATCCTCTGTAAAACACTTCTCTATTAGTGTTTCTTCTCCCAAGGTTAATCATCTGCATAGGTTCCTTCCTTCTTAACATATTTAAGTAGAAAATGGAAAATTGCTTTGCAAAATGGAAAATTGTGTGTGGTAAATTATGTATTTATGTTACTTTTAATTTTATTGAACATTAAATTGTTTTGTTGATATCAAATGCATTTTTTTTTACAGTTAGGTGGTTTCACTATTTCATCATGGATCCAACTATTTGGAGTTCTCTTCCATTAGGAGTTCTTGAACTTGTCTTGCTGTGGCTCCCTTTATCAGTTGTGATAAAGTTTGGCACTATGTGTAAAAAATGGAAGAATGCTTTAAAGGAACCTTCCTTCTTTTTATGTTGCAAGAATGTCTCCATGAACCAATTTGGATTTCTTGTTCGTTTCCTCAATAGTGAAGAAAATTGTTTTACTACGCAATACCATAATCAAAATGGCTACATATATCAATTTCATTTGGGATTCATAGATTCAAGATATAGAGTAGAGTGTGTTGTTGGACCAATGGTGGTTTTATCCTTACCAACAGAATGCTCCCAAACACACAACTATTATTTAGAGAATTCATTTACAAAGGCATTTAAAAACATAGGGCCAGTATGAATTGGAGAATTTGGGTTCTATTCATTATTGGAAAATGTAAGCAGCAGAAAATATGACTGGGTTGTTATTAAAAAAAATCTATGACAGAATGCAGTCTAAATTTTATGCTTTTAGTAGTCTTGATAGGGTATGGAAAAGGGTAGGTGTTCCATTTGGTGGCACTTCACCCCCCAAGAATGTAGTGTTTTATAAAAGTAAAATGTTTTGGTTGTATCTCGACAAGGAGTATGAAGATTATCCTCGGTACGGGTATACAATCTACTGGTTTGACGTAATAAAAAATGAGTGGGGTTTTTCATTTGTTCTAATCACTGACATATGTTGTATGTTGTTAGAAATATACATGAATAAGTTGATACGCCTTGTCAATGATGGGTCCACTTCTGTATGGTCAATTGAAGAATTAGATCATTTCCAATTTCGTCAGTCATATTTTGAATGAAGAATTGACTACTTTGAAGATGATTGGGTTTTCAGATGGAAGTTGTTGGAAGAAATTTATGCAGATATAAATAGCAAATGTCATGGCTATCTTGCGTTTCGAACAGTCCATGGTCTGATTCTTATGTGGAACAGCAATGAAGTTCCTTTACTATTATATGACATGCTGACTCACATCTGTTTTCCAATAGATATTTATAATTCAACTAATGAGCAAATATCTCAGTTTTGCAATGATCTGATTGAGTATGGACATGTTTTTGGAATTTCTTCCTGTATGGATTCTGTTGATGAGATTCCACCATTGGATATGGTGATGTATTCTTAGGATATTAGTATTCTTGGGAGTTCTTATAAATATTTCCATTTTATATACTCTCTGTGGTTGTGGAAAATATTTCCTTTTTTGCCTCTATACATATGGTGTGTCTTTATCGTAATACTTTATGTTTGTATCGATCTTTGTGATGTAAAATATTTAATATTGTTTCTGCTAAAGTTTTCTTATTTACATGTAGATGTTTCTCGATGTTATGCTTTTCTCTTTGTTTGTATAATTATAATTTCTATGATTTGTGTTATACATTATATTTGTAATGGTTTTTGTCATTGATTCTCAAACAATTTTATATGTTTATGTTCATTTTAATATTTATATTTATATTTTGATAGTATATATAGTTCCAAATTTTTAGATTCTTGTGTCGCAATAGTATGGGTTCGATTTTGATTATAATATTATACATGGAAATTTAGGCTTCTTTTTTTGTTTGGGCCATTTGGAAGAATTCATTTGTTTTTTTTTGCCATTTTGAAATTATTTGGAAAAAGCCCTATACATTTTCATAAGCTTATATGGTTGGAAAAAAAACAAGATATACACTTTTTATGTTCAATGTTTATGATTGCATAATGAATAATTATTATTCATTGTAGACATGTCATCTGAAGGCACAAGTGTGCGCGCAAGAAAAAGAACTTTGTCATCACAATCACGTGAGAGGTCTAATGAAAGTCGTCGTTTGTGGTATCAAAAAAATAAGGATGCGATGAATGAGCATAGGAGAGATGCATATAAGAAAAAAACGAGTGAAGCCACTCTTCAAAATGATTCTATAGTTCCTTGTAAGTATCATAATATGGATGATATAATGGAAAGAACATTTCCTATTGATAGTTCATTATCAGGATATGCTCCTCCTCAGCATAGCCTTGTTGTTCGATGCTCATCTGAAAATGTTCATAACACTGGGGAAACATCTTGCAATCGGGAAGAATTCCATATTGATATTGTGCATGAAAATGTCCACCCTAACCCTTCCGTTTGTCCAATTGCATGTTCTGATGGCCAAAGGTCGCAAAAAATCCATGGTCAAGGTAGTGATGACATTTTATGTAATGATTTGAATGATAGTTTACTTGGCCATTTGTTTGATAATTTGGATTCAGCTGCTCGAAACAAAAGACCTTCAAATCACGCTTCTCAAAGTAATGTGGTCCCACCAAGAGAATGAGTCATCCCTAATAGCATTTCGTGTGGCACAATGGAGGTAACACAATTATATTTTGGTTTTCACTGCAATAGTGATTGTTTAGCTACATTCCAGACTGATGTAAAATTTCAATGTTTTTTTATTTGCTTTTCATTTTTAAAATTTCTAATTGATTAGACAATGAATTTTATGGTGTCTTTTATTTTCTTTGAAAAAGACATAATTCATTCCAATAAAGGCATAGAAATTAACTTCGTAGATGTTACATCTATTAATGTTAGAAGTGAAGAGAAACTATCTCATAGAGTTCATCCACATCGCCAAATAAATGTAAATGTTTAGTGGATTTGATATTTTTCTCATTTTATCCTTTATATTTGCCTTGAAAATGTGTTTTCTAACATTTCATGGAGAAACCATGATGTCATCTTGTTAGGTTGGCCAATTGGAATCCAAAAGATCAAATTGTAAAACTATTGTAGATGTATTTGATTTATTTTCAATTTTTGAATCTTTCTTTTTTGGACATTTAGTTTTATAACGTATTTTATTTCTTTGAAATAGGAAACAACTCATTTGAATAGAGGCAAAGAAACTACATGCACAAATGTTCCATCCACTGTTCTTAGAATCCAAGAGCAACCATCTGATAGCCCCTCATCCATGTGAAGACAGAAATGTAAATTTTGAATGCATTTGATTCTTTTTCATTTTCTTCATTTATAGTTAGTTGAAAATTAAATTTGAAAGCCTTTTATGACAAAGAAACCTTTACATCCTCTCAGATTTGTGAAATGCACACCATAAATTTGGAAACACATTCTCATATATGCATTCCACGTGGTTCAAATTTGTGAAGGGAATCTCATGTTATCGAAGATGAAGTAAATGTTAGAAGAGATTTTACTCATCGAAATGGTTTTCAACATGGTTCGGCGAGTAGAGATCATATTCATTTTGATGAAAACATGATTGTAGTGCATAAAAGGTTTCAAGCAAAGATAGATAGCTTGTCAGGTTTTCAGATGTGCCACATTTCCCAAGAATCATATCCCGAAATCCTTGTTGTTAGACATTCTGAAGGACCTCTTTGCAGATGATGTAAGAGTGAAAGAGGAGCCCATCGTTTTTGTTGGTATAATAACATGGATCCTAGTGAGCAACCTCATATTTTAAGAATTCTCACTCAAGTTGAAAAAATTCTAATAGCACGTGCGAATCCCATTTTGCAAGTCCAGATGATCGAGGTGGGTAATATAATTATAGTGGTCATACAATTAGCTTTCCTCAAGATATTTCTACAATTGTATGAAGCCTTCCCTGACGTGTTGAAGATATTGACTTTCTAATTGTGAGGAGACATGGTGATGAGTCTAAATATTATGAATGTTATGTTAAAAGATCCCGAGTGATGGATGCATTGCTTTTCAAAATCTAGCGTGATCAATACTATCAAGATGTTGTAATTGATTATGATTCACTGAATGCTCTGCCCGAAATTTCAACATAATTCTCCTCTAAGGTTAAATTTGTTGATTGTCATATTGAAGAATCTGAGATCAATGAAACTAATAATGAAGAGTTTCATGCTGAGCATTTTCCCTCTCATTGTTCTTCCTTTGTTGCTCGCCTACCAAATGAATGCTGAGAAGTGGAAGAAATTAGAGCATTTCTTGATAATGTTCATTCTTCACATGTTCAAGACATGGATTGGCCCACTATTGGAACCTCTCCTGTGAACGAATATAATATAGAGGGGCTCTTTGATATGGCATTCCAAACATTGTTCCCACTGGTGATGCTGATTGGTTGCAACCACGTGTTTGTAGTGTTGAAGTTCATGAGTATGCATTGCATCTTCTTAGGTACTATGATCAGAGATTTGGAAGCCATCCTCGGTTTCGATATTACCTATTAAACATGATAATGTGGCATCAGAGACAAGAAACTGTTGTAGTTTTTGCAAAGAAACATTTACATGATAACTCACATACAACAGTTGAGGAGTTGCATCACCAACTATCTGATTTACCCGTTAGTAAGTTGGTTGAGCATCTTATGCAGTTTGGCTCTTCTCTGAGAGGTACAATGGCATACTCGATTAAGTGTCGATCTAAATTGGCAGACATGATTACTTAGTTCGGATGTCCATATTTATTTTTTACTTTGAGTGCAGCTGACACAAAGTGGCTAGAGTTGCATAACCTCACGCCCATACATTCACATTCTCGTTCTTCAAATAAGCATCATATGAAAATTGAGAATGTTATCCAGTACCCTTATATTGTTGTGGAATTTATGCACCACAGATTAAATATTTTTTGAGAGGAAGTTATCCAAAAATACCTTAAAGATAAAGACTTTTGGTACAGGTTTGTGTTGAATTTTTCTTCTATACCTTTTCAACTTTTATTGTGGTTCCATTTATACTTATTGTAGTAACTATATGTTCATTTATTTCAGATATGAGTGGCAACACAGAGGTTCAACGCATATCCATGGTTTCCTATGGTTAGAAGGTGCTCCTCACATGTAAATACTTGATTGGTCAAATAGTTATGATGTACAACTTGCAAATATGTTCTTCAACAAATATGTAACTACCAAGAATCGATGTGACATCTGTCGTCACAACATAATCGTTCCACAAGGCCTCAATGATAACCCTTTCCTGTTGAATATTGGTCAGATTTTCTCTTCTGATCCTCATAATGATTAGGAAGAATTGTTAAACTATGTCCAAAGGCACACAAAGTGTACTGTGGGTTCTTGCTTGCATAGAAAGGGAGCTATTCTAACATGTCGGTACAATGCTCCATGGGATATTTGTGGTGAATCAAGATTGTTCATAGATGATCAAGGAAGAAAAAATATGAGCCAGCAAGAAATGATGACAGGCTTAATGTACATAACATTGACCTTCTAACAATGTAGCATGCAAATGTTGATTGCCAGCCAGTGCTTTCTCGTTATGTTGTGTTGAAATACATTGCTAAGTATGCATCGAAAGAAGAAAAAAGGTCTGAAAGTTATCATCATATGTTAACTAGAATTTCAAATTCTATTGGCCCTGAGGATGTTGCTTTATGTGCATATAGAAAGTTTCTTGCAAAAACGATTGTTGAACGTGACATTAGAGAACAAGAAACATGCCATATGTTGCTTAAGCTACCTATTTTTGTTTGTAGTCAGAAATTTGTTTCCTTAAATGTTGGAAGAAAGGTTTATAGGAAAATATCAAGGGATTTCTTGCAATGTTCATCTGAGAATACTTTCATTCAACATTATCAGAAGAGACCTTTTTTCGTTGAACATCTATCTTTGATAGAAACAACAAGATCTTGGACATTTGATAGCAAGCGTAAACAAGATCCATGGAAGGCTAGAGATGTTCATGCTATTGTTCGGGTTTGGCCACGGTTTTATTCTATTCCCGGTGAGGCTTTAGAGGAATTTGAAACCATTTGATGGTTAGAATTGCTATTGTACAAGCCATTTCATGGCATTTCTGCAGAAATTGGCCTTTTGGCTGAAGTTATTATTGAAAGTTGAAGGAATTTTCAATATTGAGCATGGTATGTTGATTGACACCATCAATTATAGACAATATTGAAGATGAAGAACATGGTGATTTTTCTAACCATAAATGAATGTTGAAGGGGATTTTCAAGAATGGCAGGTTTTCTCTCATTTGGTTCCACCAAACGATGCGAATGTTTCAGATCTTCACACCCTTGGTCAAAGGGACTTTGATATATCCTTTGGATGGGAAAGTACAACTATTTCTGATGATGTTGCAAATGAAGCTACTAATTTTATAAGGATTTCAAAATCAATGGGTGATATGGTTGACCTTTCAAACAGAACATTTGTATCTTGAGGTTCTTTGTCAGGAAAACAATGACTTGCTTTTGAGATTATGTTAAGGAACTTTGCCGAATATGAAATTTGTGAAGCTCTTCTTATGATTATCAGGGCACTACAAGCACTGGGAAGTATTTCTTTATCCATTGTATTTTTGAAGCTCTTTCTAATTCGTCAAGTGATGGAAGAAGCCCTTTTCTTCTTCTTGTGCCAACATGAATAGCTGATTTTAATATACATGCAAAAACAATACACTCGTCTCTAAAAATCACAATTAAATATATGTAGCCACTACAAGGACAATCACTTGTAGTAATCCAAGAAGAAATGCGACATGTTAGATATATATTGATTGATGAAATGAGATTTCTGGTATCAAGGTTGTTTATGCAAATAGATGCTTGGTTATGAGAAGCATTTCCAGAGAAAAATAATTTTCCTTTTGGTGGGAGATCCATCATCCTTATGGGTGACCTTGGTCAACTACCTCCTGTCAGAGATAAGCCTTTGTATACATGTAATATAGCAGGGAAAGTTTTTTGGAACAAATTCAACATTCTTGTCATTCTTGACACAATATTTTGCCAACAAGGGAATGATCAAAACAATCTTGTTTTCGTAGAGTCCTTAATAACATAAGAAACATAGAACCTGTTCTTGAAGATTGGGACTTTCTTATGTCTTGGGTTGATATGAGGTTGCGTCCTATGAAAAGAGATTTATTTAGTGCAGCAGTTCACATGTTTCCAACAAATAATTTGGTGTCCTTGCATAAGAGGAATATGCTAAAATCATTAAATTCACCAATTGTACGATGTGTTGGCGAATATTCAAAGCGTTCAGAAATCGATGGTGTTGATGATGATCAATTGGACCATGAAGTTTTGTTTTGTCATGGTTAGCGTGTTATTTTGACATGTAATTAATGGGTTGAAGCTGGGTTGGTGAATGGTGTACTTGGTTTTGTTAAGGATATATTCTATGCGCCTACCTCTAAGCTACCTGCACTTCCAATGTTCACAAATGTTGTTTTTGATAAGTATGTTGGTCTTCAATTTGATGCAAGCAATGCAAACATTGTTCCTATCACCCCAGTGATAAGAGGAAAATCAAAAACAAATTCCTTTGAAGATGGCATGGGCTCTTACCATCGACAAGTCACAAGGATTGACTTTATAATGAGCGTCAGTTGATATCGGGAATAAAGAGTAGCAAGGCCTTACCTTCACAGCAATACCAAGAGTGAAATCAATAGATGGTTTACACATTGCACCGCCTTTTACATTACAACATTACTCCAAGATGAAAAATAGTGCATATGTTACAATTAGCAAGAAGGAAGAGGTGCGATTGAAGTCCATATCACTATGAAATACAACTAATAACATTGTGGCCTTCTTTATAGTTTTGAACTTCAATTTTGTAGTGGATTATTTGATGTAGACAAAACAAAAAATATATGTTAAGACTCAATGTTCTTTTTGTGGTTGCAATGTTGGTTAAATCGTGATTATTTTAAACACTAGTGTTGTTTTTATGTGAAAAATTGTATATCTGTGGTCTTAAAGTGTCCTATTATGTTGTTCTTCTTTAAATCCAATGTGTGCAATTTAGATGTGTTTTTTCCATTTTTGTTGTTTTTCTCCAGTGGGAGTGTTACTAGGATCCATAAATGAAAATATTGTTTACATTTATAATATTATTGTTGCAATTTCATGTTCTAGGTGTTTATATCAATATTCTTGAGATTTATAGTATTAATACATCCATGCATTGATATCAATGTATTTATGCCCTGAATTCTATTTATTGTTTACAATGTAGTGATATAAATGCGTTATTATTAATGTAGTCATGGTTTATCATTATCACATTCATCAATATATATATATATATATATATATATATATATATATATATATATATATATATATATATATATATATATATATATCGCTGACATATATCCTTTGAAATATAACAATTCTGAATGTTCAGAAATGATATGATAAAGAATTATTTGAGAAAAAATACATATATCAACAACAACAAGTTTTAAAGAAGTGTTCATTCACATAAGGAAATAAGGCAAAAACAATGATAGAAGTACCGCATGCATTTGAATCCTTCCGATGTGAACAACACTTTGATTCCACTTTCCTATTTGAGAAAACCTCCAGAAGATGCAAAAGTGCAGGTCTTGAAAAAGCTTCTTGGTTTGCAATGTGGTTCCTATATTGGTTTTGGTTTAAATCACAATCGAACTAATATTTTCTGACTCTTCTATAGGAAATACTAATATTGTCACAAGCATCTTAAATAACAGAGTAACATCTAATTCATTTTCAAGAACATGAGATTCGCTTCACAAATTTGAAGCATGTGGAATGGATCTATGACAATGTCTTTATCCTACAACTGAAAAATATATAAATATTCTTATCTAAGCTGATTTATAAACAATGCAATCTTTGATTATTCGTAAAAGAGAAATAAGCATATAGATGGCTTACTTATGAAATATAAAGATGCATTCATATAATGGTTACTTTGTTTAAGAAATTAAACAAAGTAGTTATAAAAGCATTATCGCATTCATCAAAATATATATATCACTCACATATATCCTCTGAAATATAACAATTCTCAATCATCAGAAATGATATGATAAAGAATTATTTGAGAAAAAATACATATATCAACAATAGCAATTTTTAAAGACGTGTTCATTCACATAAGGAAATAAGACAAAAATAGATATAGAAGTACCGCATGCATTTGAATCCTTCCGGTGTGAACAACACTTCGATTCCATTTTTCTATTTGAGAAAAACCTCCAGAAGATGCAAAAGTGCAAGCCTTGAAAAAGCTTCTTGATAAAAATGTGAAACCTTCATTTGGCTTTTGATAAAAAAAATATTTAGAAGTACAGTAGTGCAACTTCCCAAGTCAAAATTTTATACAAATTGAGGACCCTTTCTAAATACATGAAAGGGTCTCAAATAATAAAAATAAAAACTACTATCAACAAAAATTGCTATAAGGTGTTCAAACTGTGACATGAAAATATGGGATTTGGTATAAAATTAACAGTGTGATGGCGGTTGAACTAATTCATTGAATCAACTTCTTCTCTTGTTCTTGTAGCTCACAAAATGCTAGCATGGTTGGATTTTCGGAGGCTAGCTCATCATAGAATGTCACTGGGCTGTGTAGGTGGCATCAAAGAGTTCGGGAACCATGCAGTTGACTGCGTCAGATAGGAATTTCATGGCCATCTGCTGGCTATCAGGCTTGACTAGAAGAAACGAGAATGCATCCCATGTCAAGTTTTGAAATTCTCTGATCAATTTTTCTCTACTTGCCAACTCTTGTCTCCAATGATGTTCTAGTTCCTTTGCTTTTGAGAGTTTGCCTGGAGAGCAATCAGAAATCAAATTAGACATATATAAGCTATTATTTATTGATTCGATTACACCATTCATTGTAGCTCTGGCTCTAGAAGTTTCCCTTTCGGATTTAATTAGCTGAGATTCCCATTCCGAAAATAGGATGTCCTTGTGCAATTCTTGTTATTTCGGCAGATTTGGAGCCAGTCCTTCCTTTGAATTTTTCCAAGAGAGAAAGTTTTTTATTTTTTCATCTGCTTTCTCCAATTCCAATCTCCTGTCAACTGCCTTGTCAATCAATGATTCAGAGATGTCACACAACGGGTCAGCCAATGATATATTATGGGATAGGATGTTCAATTGCTGAGACAAGGCTTTGATTATCTCCAAGGCTTCTTTTTTGAATTCAGTAACCTGTGGATAACACTTGTTTTTTTCTATTTGTAATTGTAGTTGTGAAATTTGATCATCCTTGGCCTTCTTTCCTTGCTCAATCACTATCTGAGGGCTGCTTAGATCTTGAGACAGCTTCTATTGTTTTTGGAGAGTGTGCTTATCAATTTTGTGTTTCTCTAGATTTAACTATTCTTTAAGTTGCTCATTTTTTTGCCTTTGTTCTGCTAGTTGCTATTCTAGTTGATTAATCTTTTGCTGTTCTTTTGTCGATTACATCTCAAACTGAGTGATCCTTTGATATTTATCCCTAATTAGTTGACTGACCTCTGAGCCTTTGTCCATTGTTGTTTTTGTGTAAACCCTGCATACTGAGATAATTTTGTTAAATCCTCAGAAGGATTGACTTCTGACTTCCATACCACATTCATGATTTTGCTAGAGGAGTTAAAAGAGGTCCTTGATCGGTTTTCCTCTTTTTCCTCTGTCTTTTAACTACAACCCTGTGCTTTGGACTATAGAATACACCAAGGGGTGGTATTTCCTCTATTTTTAGTATAATCCCTTCTGTGGGATTTTTGGGAACGATTTCTATATCCTGCTACATTTTGGCTGGGTTGCTTGTCCCTTCAATTGGAACACTAATAACCTCATATGTTGTGCTATGGGCAGTTTTGGTGTAGTGAGGTTTTGGGAGTCGTTTGGGTTTTTTATGATTAGATCGAAATTTCTCCCATTCCTTTGTTTTTCCTCTACTTTTTAGGGCTCTTCTTCTTTTCAAGAATCTTCTTGGTAGTTTTTCCTGCACTTTGGCCTTCACGTTGTAGCATAGGGGTGGTATTTAATAAGTCCATCGGTAGAGTTTCCAACCTCCTTGTTCTGAACTATAGAAATGTTTCTACTCCATCTGCTCCCAATTTGATTTTTTCAAGTTGTTTCACTTGAGAGAATAAGTCAGTTGAGGTGAACAAATCATCATAATCATCTTCCTCATGTTCAAACTTGGCAATTTTGACATGAGAGGTGAAGTTATACACTATTTCTTTTGGATCATGTTGCCTCTTTGGAATGGTTGCTAACTTCAGCGCTTGTATTTTCTCTACTTCTTTCTCTGCATGTTTGAATTCAAGAAATAATAAAGTACCACAAGGGAGGGGGAATGAAGGCCACATTTTCTTTTTGGACTCCTTGAGGTTTTTGGACATCCCCGCTTCTGTGATTTGATAAGTTATTTCCCTGGAATATAGTTTATCGGGAATGTATAAGGGGAGAACATGTGGAGCAGCAGTGCTTCCAAAAAGTCTAATGTAGGTGAAGTTTTCTTCAACAAACCAATTACCAATTGATGTTAAGTCGACATTGGCTTCATCGGATAACTGAGGAGCGGGTTTATTGAATATAGCATAATGATTAGGAAAACAAAACCATGACCGATTCTATAAATATGGTTTTTATAATGGGTTTTCCACAATTCCTTATGATAGATGTGAATGGGGTTTGAGTCTTGTGGAGTCCATTTCCAACCTAGAATGGGGTAATCAAAATTGAAACAGATAGTGTCCATAATGTAGGCACTCATATAAAATGGGGGTATTACCCGGGTAGTCACGAACCTGTTTCTTCTATAATCAAGGATATGGTTGGCCATTTTATCAGACAAAATGGTTGCCCAATCCATGATATATGAATTAACTGCTACCTCCATTAAAGGAACCATTTCAATTGAAAACCTAGCAGAATTGGAGACTCCAAAGAGTCTACACATCATAGCACCAACATAGTAGTAAGGAGATGCTAAGGAGTCAACGGAATACATACCTGATGATTCATGCTTGTGTTTGTTTGGGTAATGCCTCCACTACCTCATAGGATCTAATTCCACGTCATTTTCTTTGGAAAAGGCTTCGACAAATTCCTTGTCGTAATGCTTTTGCGGTTCCACCAAATGGTACATATTTTTTATATCTTTTGCTCTCAACGACCCAAATGTCCTTCCATTAGCCGCAAAAAGTGATTTGTCTGTTATGTTGATACTCTCGATTACCAATCTAACTAAGTCATTGTAGGGTAATGTTCTGGCACGGGCAGCTATTCTGTGGAGAAAAGAGATGGCAAACTCCTTGAGAGTATTCTTTGATTTCTCAGTGGAGTCGGTTGTTCCATTTTCTTCTTGAATTTCTTTTGGATCTTTAGCTTCCAATAAATTGTATATGATTTCCCATGAAGCTTTGCCCAGGCTGATGCAGGTAGTATCACCTATCAAGACCTTCTTTACTAGTTCCTCTTTGGTTAAGACTAGAATCTTTACTTTCTTTGATTTCTTCGACATTTCTGCTATGTTTATATGTGTTGTCCATTATGCTTCTTTACTACTTCATTGTCTGTGTATTTCACAATCTTATCGATCCATTGCATAAAATAACATATGCAAAACCATGCACATGAGTCTATAATACCTTATTAATTGTTAAGATCTCATTTTTAGATCACGGGATTTCCCCTTGCCAATCACTAATAAGCATATATTACGGGGCTGCGGGGCTCCCGATATGCAGGATTGTGATGTGTGGGGCTTATTATGCTCAGGGTCCATGATATGTGATATTTTCCCTCATACTTAGTCATTTTCTTGGTTTTCAAGGCTTTCCAAGTGTGATCTTCAACATGCTCTAACTTTCGATCCAGAAGTCTATTCTTCGCATTCTATGTATCATTGGAAAGATATTTCCGAGCACTAGGAAATGGAGAGGGTCTGATTAAGCTTTGAGATCTTTTGTGGCCTAAGAAAGTGGCTCTAAAATTCACATCTCTTGGGCAACCTTGACCAATTGAAACCCAAAATGTAGTGAGTGACAAAAATAAGCATTAGCGTCGAGGCTTCCATGGCTTCTTATTTATTTTTATCAAATGGAAATCTTTATACCCATGTGCCCCATGCCTCATAAACCTAATATCCCACATTGCTTCTTGGGCTCCATCATGTCGAAATGCTTCATTAGGATAAAAGTTGTAACTCTTGTACATAATAGAGGGGATGCCTATTCTAGAGGAAGATTCTCGAAGATTTGACCCACAAACCTATAAAAAATTTCTCTTCTCCACTCTTAGGCTCATTGCAAACAAAATATATATATATAACAATAATTTTGCAGCAATTTTCTATGTAAGCACAAAATCAGGGTAGGGTCAAGATGTATCTGCACATAGAAAAATTGATGGATGATTTCCACTACCATTATGGCTGGATATTACACATATAAATGAAGAGATAGACATACCACATATTGACAGAGGAGTCACGAAGTGAAACTACTTTAGAACAATGCCCAACATCACTAGCTTTCTATTTGTCTTCAAAAGGGAAAGATATGATTCCAAAGGATAAACAACTGAAATGGTGTCCATTATGTAATCTAGGCTCTTTGCCGTTTCTCACAACACAATGGGGCCACTCTACATAATTAGAAAACCAAAGCGATTGATACTATCCCCATTGCTGATATGATGCAAAGAAACAATGTTATTGAATTAAACTGGCACACCATCATCTTTTCAAAATCCCTGCTAACAAGATAAGCATCAACACCAAGGACTTCAATGGCTTCTACTTTATTTTGATTAATCAAACTGATAACCATCATGTGAAGCCCAAATTCATTTTTTCACTCTTGACAACCATGTGCCTCATGCCTCCTAAATCCAATATCCCACCTTGCTTCCTATCCTCTGTGTTAATTTTTTGGTAACAATGGTATGTTTTATGCATAGAACAATTTTACTTCAGTTTCTTTATTATCCCAATATCAATATCCATTTTAGCAATCACATCATCATCATATAAAATGTATATAGAACATAAAAAATAATAGTAGAAGACAAGCCAAGACAAGAGGACACAAGAAATGGCACTAGCTAGGGATAAACCCCAGTGTGGGCAAACCCTTGATCAATTCTTCTTATAATTCTCCAAAGTTTAGCAAAGGGAGAGTACAATATACAATATTCACTTGAGAAATCACAGTGAAATCCGATAAGTCAAATAGCAGAAACAAAAGCTCTAACCAGAAAATCAATGTTGGTTACGGACCTGATAGTGATATAAACCATTCCCTATAATATTACAAGTCCTGCAATTGATTCCTATTGTGTTTTTCACCTTTTGTTTGTGTAATAGGGTTTTCCTCTTGCGGGAGTTAAATTGTATAATGAGCCTGCTGATGCAATATTTCGCCTTCCTGATTCAATCTGTGATTCGACGGTTCAGATTAACTCGTGCAATCTCATATCACTCAACGTCAATGCCAGACTCCTTCCGCTTCCATACGCTGATCCAATATCTTTACAGACTCCATAGGGACATAAACCATTCCCTTTAATATTCCATGTCCAGCACTTGGTTTCGACTGTGTTTTTCACCGTTTCTTAGTGTAATTTTGTTTCTGCTTGGGGGAGTTAAACTGTATAATGACCTCGCCGATGTGATATTTCGCCTTCCCGATTCGATCTCTGCAGTTGATCTTCCTAGATCTAACGGTTCCTGAGCATCAATCTTCGATCTTGCACTTGTTCCTTTAACTTAGAATTTATGCTAAGTCTTCATTTTTGCTCTTCTTTAAAGGTTTCACCTCACTATTATTTTGCACGCACCCTTCCTCCTGAGCTTTGATTGGTCCTTCTAATGGATTAAACACCGTATCTTAATGCCCCTCTTTATGTATTCTCTGTGTGATTACTGCACTTCACCTGCACACACACACACACACACAGATATATATACATAATGACATAGTTCACTCATCTTCCACCATTAGATGCTTACACTTATTCAATTTGGGATTAAACCTCTGCACATATATATAAAGCAATACATAATTACAAGGTAAGTGTAAGCAATGCAATTTCTCTGTGACACTTTATAAGTATTTCATCATTACTTACGTTTCTTGCATTTATACACAAATTATTAGTTTGGAAATCATAAAGTTCAGCAGTCTCAACTGTTGCTTCACATATTAGCTCTTCAAACTGAACTTCATCTCCTTCTTGCACAACAATTTGTTCCTGTGTTGTCACAGTTTCAAATATCAATGTATTATCAAATTCTTTCTGCTGCAATAAATCACTGCTTGTCTCATTTAACAGACATTCTCAATCCTCCTTTACTTCAGAGTTTTTTATCTTCTGAAAGATACTTATACATACTTTTGACAACTTCAAAAGAATGGTCATCCTCTGTAAAACACTCCTCTATTAGTGTTTATTCTCCCAAGGTTAAATCATCTACATAGGTTCCTTCCTTCTTAACATCTTTCAGTAGAAAATGGAAAATTGCTTTGCAAAATGGAAAATTATGTGTGGAAAATTATGTATTTATGTTACTTTTAATTTTATTGAACATTAAATTTTTTTGTTGATATCAAATGAATTTTTTTTTACAGTTAGGTGGTTTCATTGTGGATCCAACTATTTGGAGTTCTCTTCCATTCGAAGTTCTTGAACTTGTCTTGTTGTGGCTCCCTTTATCGGTTGTGATAAAGTTTGGCACTATGTGTAAAAAATGGAAGAATGCTTTTCAAGACCCTTCTTTCTTTTTACGTTGCAAAAATGTCTCCACAAACCAATTTGGATTTCTTGTTCGTTTCCTCAATAGTGAAGACAATTCTTTTACTACGCAATACCTTAGTCAGAATGGCTACATATATCAATTTCATTTGGGATTCATAGATTCAAGATACAGAGTAGAGTGTGTTGTTGGACTAATTGTGGTTTTACCCTTACCAAGAGAATACTCCCAAACGCACAACTATTTTTTAGCGAATTCATTTACAAAGGCATTTGAAAACATAGGGCTAGTACGAATTGGAGAATTTGGGTTCTTTTCATTATTGGAAAATGTAAGCAATAGAAAATATGACTAGGTTGTTATTAAAAAAAAATCTATGACAGAATGTAGTTTGAATTTTATGCTTTTAGTAGTCTTGATAGGGTATGGCAAAGGGCAGGTGTTCCATTTGGTGGCACTTCACCCCCCAAAGAATGTAGTGTTTTATAAAAGTAAACTATTTTGGTTGTATCTCGACAAGGAGTATGAAGATTATCCTCAGTATTGGTATACAATCTAATGGTTTGACGCAATAAAAAATGAGTGGGGTTTTTCATTTGTTCCAATCACTGACATATGTTGTATGTTGCTAGCAATATACATGAATCAGTTGATATGCCTTGTCAATGATGGGTCCACTTCTGTATGGTCAATTGAAGAATTGGATCATTTCCAATTTGGTCAGTCGTATTTTGAACGAAGAATTGACTACTTTGAAGATGATTGGGGTTTCAGATGGAAGTTGTTGGAAGAAATTTCTACAGATATAAATACCAAATGTCCTCGCTATCTTGTGTTCCGAACAGTCCATGCTCTGATTCTTATGTGGAATAGCAGTGAAGTTCCTCTCCTATTATATGACATGCTGACTCACATCTGTTTTCCAATAGGTATTGATAATTCAACTAATGAGCAAATATCTCAGTTTTGGCACTCAACACAAGAGGACTGCAAAGATCTGATTGAGTATGGAGATGTTTTTGCAATTGCTTCGTGTATGGATTCTGTTGATGAGATTCCACCATTGGATATGGTGATGGATTCTTAGGATATTAGTATTCTTGGGAGTTCTTATAAATATTTCCATTTTATATACTCTCTGTGGTTGTGGAAAATATTTCCATTTTTGCCTCTATACATACTGTGTGTCTTTATCGTAATACTTTATGCTCGTATCGATCTTTGTGATGTAAAATATTTAATATTGTTTCTGCTAAATTTTTCTTATTTACATGTATATGTTTCTCGATGTTATGCTTTTTTCTTTGTTTGTATAATTATAATTTCTATGATTTATGTTATACATTATATTTGTAATGGTTTTTGTCATTGATTCTCAAACAATTTTATATGTTTATGTTCATTTTAATATTTATATTTATATTTTGATAGTATATATAGTTCCAAATATTTAGATTCTTGTGTCGCAATAGTATGGCTTCGATTTTGATTATAATATGATACGTGGAAATTTAGGCTTCTTTTTTTGTTTGGGCCATTTGGAAGAATTCATTTGTTTTTTTTACCATTTTGAAATTATTCATTTTTGTTTTTAGGCATTTGGAAAAAACCTTATACATTTTCATAAGTTTATATGGTTGGAAAAAAAAACAAGATATACACATTTTATGTTCAACGTTTATGATTGGATAATGAATAATTATTATTCATTGTAGACATGTCATCTGAAGGCACAAGTGTGCGTGCAAGAAAAATAACTTTGTCATCACAATCACGTGAGAGGTCTAATGAAAGTCGTCGTTTGTGGTATCAACAAAATAAGGATGCGATGAATGAGCATAGGAGAGATTCATATAAGAGAAAAACGAGTGAAGCCACTCTTCAAAATGATTCTATAGTTCCTTGTAAGTATCGTAATATGGATGATATAATGGAAAAAATATTTCCTGTTGATAGTTCATTATCAAGATATGCTCCTCCTCACCATAGCCTTGTTGTTCGATGCTCATCTGAAAATGTTCATAACATTGGGGAAACATCTTGCAATCAGGAAGAATTCCATAACGATATTGTGCATGCAAATGTCCACCCTAACCCTTCCGTGTGTCCAATTGCATGTTCTAATTGCCAAAGGTCACAAATAAGCGATGGTCAAGGTAATGATGACATTTTATGTAATGATTTGAATGATAGTTTACTTGGCCATTTGTTTGATAATTTGGATTCAACTGCTCGAAACAAAATACCTTCAAATCATGCTTCTCAAAGTAATGTGGTCCCACCAAGAGAACAAGTCATCCCTAATAGCATTTCATGTGGCACAATGGAGGTAACACAATTATATTTTGGTTTTCACTGCAATAGTGGTTGTTCAACTACATTCCAGACTGATGTAAATTTTCAATGTTTTTTATTTTCTTTTCATTTTTAAAATTTCTAATTGCTTAGACAATGAATTTTTTGGTGTCTTTTATTTTCTTTGAACAGGACAAAAGTCATTATAGTAGAGGCATAGAAATTAACTTCGTAGATGTTGCATCTAGTGATGTTAGAAGTGAAGAGAAACTATCTCATAGAGTTCATCCACATCGCCAAACAAATGTAAATGTTGAGTGGATTTGATATTTTTCTCATTTTCTCATTTATATTTGCCTTGAAAATTTGTTTTCTAACATTTCATGGAGAAACCATGATGTCATCTTGTTAGGTTGGCCAATTGGAATCCAAAAGATCAAATTGTGAAACTATTGTAGATGTATTTGTTTTATTTTCAATTTTTGAATCTTTCTTTTCTGGACATTTAGTTTTATAATGTATTTTATCTCTTTGAAACGGGAAACAACTCATTTGAATAGAGGCAAAGAAACTACATGCACAAATGTTCCATCCACTATTCTTAGAATCCAAGAGCAACCATCTGATAATCCTCATCCACGTGAAGACAGAAATGTAAATTTTGAATGCATTTGATTCTTTTTCATTTTCTTCATTTATAGTTAGTTTCAAATTAAATTTTAAAGTCTTTTATGACAAACAGATCTTTACATCCTCTCAGATTCGTGAAATGCACACCATAAATTTGGAAACACATTCTCATAGATGCATTCCACGTGGTTCAAATTTGCGAAGGGAATCTCATGTTCTCGAAGATGAAGTAAATGTTAGAAGAGATTTTTCTCATCGAAATGGTTTTCAACATGGTTTGGTGAGTAGAGATCATATTCATTTTGATGAAAACATGATTGCAGTGCATAAAAGGTTTCAAGCAAAGATAGATAGCTTGTCAGTTTTTCAGATGTGCCACATTTGCCAAGAATCATATCCCGAAGTCCTTGTTGTTAGACATTCTGAAGGACCTCTTTGCAGACGATGTAAGAGTGAAAGAGGAGCCCATCGTTTTTGTCGGTATAATAACATGGATCCTAGTGAGCAACCTCATATTTTAATAATTCTTACATATGTCTCCTCCAAGATTAAATTTGTTGATTGTCATATTGAAGAATCTGAGATCAATGAAACTAATAATGAAGAGTTTCATGTTGAGCATTTGCCCTCTCATTGTTCTTCCTTTGTTGCTCGCCTACCAAATGAACACAGAGAAGTGGAAGAGATTAGAGCATTTCTTGATAATGTTCATTCTTCACATGTTCAAGACATGGATTGGCCCACTATTGGAACCTCTCCTGTGAATGAAGATAATACAGAGGGTCTATTTGATATGGCATTCCAAACATTGCTCCCCATTGGTGATGCTGATTGGTTGCAACCACGTGTTTGTAGTGTTGAAGTTCATGAGTATGCATTGCATCTTCTTAGGCACTATGATCAGAGAGTTGGAAGCCATCCTTGGTTTCGATATTACCTATCAAACATGATAATGCGACATTGAAGCCAAGCAACGGTTGTAGTTTTTGCAAAGAAACATTTACATGATAACTCACATACAATAGTTGAGGAGTTGCATCACCAACTATCTGATTTACTCGATAATAAGCTGGCTGAGCATCTTATGTGGTTTGGTTCTTCTCTGAGAGGTAAGATGACATACTCGATTAAGTGTCGATCTGAATTGGCGGACATGATTACTCAGTTAGGATGTCCATCTTTATTTCTTACATTGAGTGCAACTGACACAAAGTGGCCAGAGTTGCATAACCTCATGCCCATACATTCAAATTCTCGTTCTTCAAATGAGCATCGTATGAAAATTGAGAATGTTATCCAGTACCTTCATATTTTTGTGGAATTTATGCACCATAGATTAAATATTTTTTGAGAGGAAGTTATCCAAAAATACCTTAAGGCTAAATACTTTTGGTACAGGTTTTTGTTGAATTTTTCTTCTATACCTTTTCAGCTTTTATTGTGGTTCTATTTATATTTTTTGTAGTAACTATATGTTCATTTATTTCAGATATGAGTGGCAACATAGAGGTTCAACGCATATCCATGTTTTCCTATGGTTAGAAGGTCCTCCTGACATGTAAATACTTGATTGGTCAAATAGTTATGATGTACAACTTGCAAAGATGTTCTTCGACAAATATGTAACTGCGAAGAATCGAAGTGAAATCCATCGTCACAACATAATCTTTCCACAAGGCCTCAATGATAACCCTTTCCTATTAAATACTGGTCAGATTTTCTCTTGTGATCCTCATAACGATTACGAAGAATTGTTAAACTGTGTCCAAAGGCACACAAAGTGTACTGTGGATTCTTGTTTGCGTAGAAACAGAGCTATTCTAACATGTCGGTAGAGTGCTCCATGGGATATTTGTGGTGAATCAAGATTGTTCATAGATGATCAAGGAAGAAAAAAATATGAGCCAGCAAGAAATGATGAGAGGCTTAATGTACATAACATTGACCTTCTACCAATGTGGCGTGCAAATGTTGATTTCCAGCCAGTGCTTTCTCGCTATGTTGTGTTGAAATACATTGTTAAGTATGCATTGAAAGAAGAAAAAAGGTCTGAAAGTTATCATCATATGTTAACTAGAATTTCAAATTCTATTGGCCCTGAGGATGTTGCTTTATGTGCACATAGAAAGTTTCTTGCAAAAACGATTGTTGAACGTGACATTAGAGCACAATAACATGCCATATGTTGCTTAAGCTACCTCTTGTTGTTTGTAGTCAGAAATTTGTTTCCTTAAATGTTGGAAGAAAGGTTTTTAGGAAAATATCAAGGGATGGCTTGCAATGTTCATCTGAGAATACTTTCGTTCAACATTATCAGAAGAGACCTTTTTTCCTTGAACATCTATCTTTGATGGAAACAACAAGATCTTGGACATTTGATAGCGAGCGTAAACACGATCCATGGAAGGCTAGAGATGTTCATGCTATTGTTCGGGTTTGGCCACGGTTTTATTCTATTCCTGGTGAGGCTTTAGAGGAATTTGAGACCATTTGTTGGTTAGAATTGCTATTGTATAAGCCATTTCATGACATTTCTACAGAAATTGGCCTCAGCTGAAGTTATTAATTAATGTTGGAGGAATTTTCGATATTGAGCATGGTACGTTGATTGACACCCATCAATTATAGACAATATTGAAGATGAAGAACATGGTGATTTTTCTAACCATGAAATGAATGTTGAAGATTATTTTCAAGAATGGCATATTTTCTCTCGTTTGGTTCCACCAAATGATGTGAATGTTTCAGATCTTCACACCCTTGGTCAAAGGGACTTTGATATATCCTTTGACTGGGAAAATACAACTATTTCTGATGATGTTGCAGAGGAAGCTACTAATTTTACAAGGATTGCAAAATCAGTGGGTGATATTGTTGACCTTTCAAACATAACATTTGCATCTCTAGGTTCTTTTTCAGAAAAACAATGACTTGCTTTTGAGATTATATTAAGGCACTTTGTTGAATATGAAATTCGTGAAGCTCTTCTTATGATTATTAGGGCACTACAGGCACTGGGAAGTATTTCCTTATCCATTGTATTTTTGAAGCTCTTTCTAATTCGTCAAGTGATGGAAGAAGCCCTTTGCTTCTTCTTGTGCCAATAGGAATAGCTAATTTTAATATACATGCAAAAACAATACACTCGTCTCTAAAAATCACAATTACATAGATGTAGCCACTACAGGGGCAGTCACTTGCAGTATTCCAAGAAGAAATGCGACATGTTAGATATATATTTATTGATAAAATGAGCTTTTTGGGATCAAGGTTGTTTATGAAAATAGATGCTTGGTTACGAGAAACATTTCCAAAGAAAAATAATTGTCCTTTTGGTGGGAGATCCATCATTCATATGGGTGACCTTGGTCAACTACCTCCTATCAGAGATAAGCCTTTTTATACAGGTAACATAGCAGGGAAAGTCTTGTGGAACAAATTCAACATTGTTGTCATTTTAGACACAATATTTTTCCAACAAGGGAATAATAAAGAACAATCTTGTTTTCATAGAGTCCTTAGTAACATAAGAAACATAGAACCTGTTCTTGAAGATTGGTACTTTCTTATGTCTTGGGTTGATATGAGGTTGCATCCTAAAAAAATATTTATTTAATGTAGCAGTTCACATGTTTCCAACAAATAATTTGGTGTCCTTACATAATAGGAATATGTTAAAATCATTAAATTCTCCAATTGCACGATGTGGTGGTGAATATTCAAGGTGTTCAGAAATCGATGGTGTTGATGATGATCAATTGGACCATGAAGTTTTGTTGTTTCATCGTCAGTGTGTTATGTTGAGATGTAATTAATGGGTTGAAGCTGGGTTTGTGAATGGTGCACTTGGTTTTGTTAAGGATATATTCTATGTGCCTACCTCTAAGCCACCTGCACTTCCAATGTTCACAGCTGTTGTTTTTGATAAGTATGTTGGTGTTCAATTTGATGCAAGCAATGCAAACATTGTCCTTATCACCCCAGTGCTAAGAGGAAATCAAAAACAAATTCCTTTGAAGATGGCATGGGCTCTTACAATCAACAAGGCACAAGGATTGACTTTAGAAAGAGCGTCAGTTGATATCAGGAATAAAGAGTAGCAAGGCCTTACCTTCACAGCCATACCAAGAGTGAAATAAATAGATGGTTTACACATTGCACTGCCTTTTACATTCCAACATCATTCCAAGATGAAAAATAGTGCATATGTTACAATTAGGAAGAAGGAAGAGGAGCGATTGAAGTCCATATCACTATTAAATACAACTAATAACATTGTGGCCTTCTTTACAGTTTTGAACTTCAATTTTGCAGTGGATTATTTGATGTAGACAAAACAAAAAATATATGTTAAGACTCAATGTTCTTTCTGTGGTTGCAATGTTGGTTAAATCATGATTATTTTAAACACTAGTGTTTTTTTTATGTGCAAAATTGTATATCTCTAGTCTTAAAGTGTCCTATTATGTTGTTCTTCTTTAAATCCAATGTGTGCAATTTAGATGTGTTTTTTCCATTTATGTTGTTTTGCTCCAATGGGAGTGTTACTTTTTTATATCTTTCTCTTGCATTTCTGATTGTTGTGGTCTTCTGTGTGGATCCCTTTGCTTTGTTCACTAGGATCCATAAATGAAAATATTGTTTACATTTATAATATCATTGTTGCAATTTCATGTTCTAGGTGTTTATATCAATATTCTTGATATTTATAGTATTAATACATTCATGTATTGATATCAATGTATTTATTGTTTGAATTCTATTTACTGTTTACAATGTAGTGATATAAATGCGTTATGATTAATGTAGTCATGGTTTATCATTATCACATTCATCAAAACATATATATATCGCTGACATATATCCTTTGAAATATAACAATTCTGAATGTTCAGAAATGATATGATAAAGAATTATTTGAGAAAAAATACATATATCAATGACAGCAAGTTTTAAAGAAGTGTTCATTCACATAAAGAAATAAGGCAAAAACAATGATAGAAGTACCGCATGCATTTGAATCCTTCCGATGTGAATAACACTTCGATTCCACTTTCCTATTTGAGAAAACCTCCAGAAGACGCAAAATTGCAAGTCTTGAAAAAGCTTCTTGGTTTGCAATGTGGTTCCTATATTGGTTTTGGTTTAGATCACAATCGAACTAATCTATTCTGACTCTTCTATAGGAAATACTAATATTGCTCTTCTATAGGAAATACTAATATTGCCACAAGCATCTTAAATATCAGAGTAACATTTACTTCATTTTCAAGAAGATGCGATTCGCTTCGCAAATTTGAAGCATGTGGAATGGATCTATGACAATGTCTTTATCCTACAACTGAAAAATATATAAATATTCTTATCTAAGCTCGGTGATTTATAAACAATGCAATCTTTGATTATTCGTAAAAGAGAAATAAGCATATAGATGGCTTACTTATCAAATAGAAAGATGTATTCATATAATGGTTACTTTGTTTTAGAAATTAAACAAAGTAGTTATAAAAACATTATCGCATTCATCAAAATATATATATCGCTGACATATATCCTCTGAAATATAACAATTTTCAATCTTCAGAAATGATATGATAAAGAATTATTTGAGAACAAAATGCATATATCAACAATAGCAATTTTTAAAGAAGTGTTCATTCACATAAGGAAATAAGACAAAAATAGTTATAGAAGTACCACATGCATTTGAATCCTTCCGGTGTGAACAACACTTCGATTCAATTTTTCTATTTGAGAAAAACCTCGAAGATGCAAAAGTGCAAGCCTTGAGAGCAATCGGAAATCAAATTAGACATATATAAGCTATTATTTATTGATTCGATTAGACCATTAATTGTAGCTCTGGCTCTAGAAGTTTCCTTTTCGGCTTTCATTAGCTGAGATTCCCATTCCGAAAATAGGATTTCCTTGTGCAATTCTTGTATTTTCGGCAGATTTGCAACCATTCCTTCCTTTGAATTTTATCTAAAACACACAAACAAATTTAAGTGTAAAAAACAAATTTAACTGTAAATATTTTTTTTGGAATGAGTTATATTTTAAATGACTAGGTAATGCTCGTACGGATCTCTAATTGCTGTGCTGTCTGTCAAACATCTCGGGGAAGTTTAATGGCTGCGTCATCTTCCAAATATTAGGTGCACAAAAGAAAGACAAATATACGAGGTGTCATTTTTTCAAGTATTAGGTGATGTATAGATATATAGAGCAAATTCAATGTGATGTGAGCTCTGTGAAAGCCATGCCCGACGGCGAGATTAATCGAGAGGGACAAGGAGGTGCCACCTGACTTTGGTCTAGTCGTTTGAAATTTACGAATGCCTTTTGAAATTAATCGAAGGAAAGAACGTGGGCGTGTTGTCTTACGGATGCTATACTTATGATTAACTTATGAACAGTTTTAGTAATTTTGTTTGTTTGTTTTTGCGGTGCGAAAATTTAATATAATTTAGTTGTTAACCTAGATGCTGCTCTTAGCTACGTAGAAACGCTTCCAGGATAGTTTTAGTCATGTCATTACGATGGTTGTCTATTTTAATTTAATTATGAATAATTATTATTTTAATTTAACTATGAATAATTATTACGTAGATAATATGAATTTATTTTTTATATAATATTTTTAATAATATAAATGTTGATATTTATCTTTAAGATAGTTATATATTTTTTTTCTAATTAAATTGATTAATTAAAATAAAAAGTAATGAAAAAGTATCATATGAATTGATTTATAATTTTTTGGACATGTGGTATTGATACTCTAGATATTAGCCTATTGTATTGTAGCAAAGGTTATTTATAAACTAAAATTCCCCACAATCAAATGACGATAAATCGCAATAATTAAGAATATTTTTCCATGTCTCTTTCAAGGTATACTTTGTAATTTATAATAGTAGTAATAATAATAATAATAATAATAAAGTTATAATTACTCCGATAGGCGCCCCCCATCAGAATCAACAATTTAATCATTTTCTTAATTAATCCTTTAGATCGGATGCCTGAATTGAAAAATTCCAGTATATTCTTGTAGTCGTCACTAAATCAATGAATGAAATTCGCAACAATAACTTTATTGCATGTCTAAAACACATACTTAGACCATACTTAAAATATGTTTTTACAAAGCATGATTAAAAATTCACTGTGCCTCTCGTTGATAACCACGTATGTGGGATTAAGAAAAAATGAAATAAAAAAACTCACTACTGAACACCCATCTTTCACAGTGGCTTTGATAGTGGTCTCTTACCATTTTGAAACGTATGCATGGTTGAAGCATAAGGACACATTTTGATCCATTACAATGACAGTTGAAGGATTTATGCGATAATCATCCATAACCATGACAATGAGGTATGTAGGCATAAGTTCGAGTAATAAGGACATGTTTCATGAATTACAATGAGGGTTGAACCTTTGTGCTCGACAATCATCAATAACCATGACAATGAGATATGTAGGCATCGATCGATGAAACATTTCTGTAATTCAGTTAAGTATAGTTCAAATGTGAAACGTTCTGCCTATTCATATTGTCCTCCACCAGGGGTTTTGAGTTTTTAGTTACATTACAAAAGTTCAAACATCATAGTATCGCCTTTTCGATATATTATAATCAAATGCTCAGTGGATGCATGCAATTCTTTGTTAGCACTTAAGGTTTTTGGAATTGTTGAAGGATAACTGGAATGCTAGCTTCTCTCGGCTTCTATATGGTAAAAAAGGTGGCAAATCTCATTTATTTTTAATTGTTTCCAAGCTCTCGCAGTTGTCTCTATTTGATTTATTTTCAATTTTTGAATCTTTCATTTTTGGACATTTAGTTTTATAACGTATTTTATTTCTTTGAAACAGGAAACAACTCATTTGAATAGAGGCAAAGAAACTACATGCACAAATGTTCCATCCACTGTTCTTAGAATCCAAGAGCAACCATATGATAACCCTCATCCACGTGAAGACAGAAATGTAAATTTTGAATGCATTTGATTCTTTTTCATTTTCTTCATTTATAGTTAGTTGCAAATTAAATTTTAAGTCTTTTATGACAAAGAGACCTTTACATCCTCTCAGATTCGTGAAATGCACACCATAAATTTGGAAACACATTCTCATAGATGCATTCCACGTGGTTCAAATTTGTGAAGGGAATCTCATGTTCTCGAAGATGAAGTAAATGTTAGAAGAGATTTTACTCATCGAAATGGTTTTAAACATGGTTCAGCGAGTAGAGATCATATTCATTTTAATGAAAACATGATTGCAATGCATAAAAGGTTTCAAGCAAAGATAGATAGCTTGTCAGTTTTTCAGATGTGCCACATTTGCCAAGAATCATATCCTGAAATCCTTGTTGTTAGACATTCTGAAGGACCTCTTTGCAGACAATGTAAGAGTGAAAGAGGAGCCCATCGTTTTTGTCGGTATAATAACATGGATCCTAGTGAGCAACCTCATATTTTAAGAATTCTTACTCAAGTTGAAAAAATGCTAATAGCACATGCGAATCCCATTTTGCAAGTGACACATGCTCGAGGTGGGTAATATAAGTATAGTGGTCATACAATTAGCTTTCCTCAAGATAATTCTACAATTGTATGATGCCTTCCCCGACTTGTTGAAGATATTGACTTTCTAATTGTGAGGAGACATGGCGCTGAGTGTAAATATTATGAATGTTATGTCAAAAGATCTCGAGTGATGGATGCATTGCTTTTCAAAATCCAGCATGATCAATACTATTGAGATGTTGTAATTGATTATGATTCATTGAATGCTCTGCTCGAAAGTTCAACATATGTCTCCTCAAAGCTTAACTTTGTTGATTGTCATATTGAAGAATCTGAGATAAATGAAACTAATAATGAAGACTTTCATGCTGAGCATCGAAGCCAAGCAACTACTGTAGTTTTTGTAAAGAAACATTTACATGATAACTCACATACAACAGTTGAGGAGTTGCATCACCAACTATCTGATTTACCCGATAATAAGTTGGTTGAGCATCTTATGTGGTTTGGCTCTTCTCTGAGAGGTACAATGGCATGCTTGATTAAGTGTTGATCTGAATTGGCAGACATGATTACTCAGTTAGGATGTCCATCTTTATTTTTTACTTTGAGTGCAGCTAACACAAAGTGGCCAGAGTTGCATATCCTCATGCCCATACATTCACATTCTCATTCTTCAAATGAGCATTGTATGAAAATTGAGAATGTTATCCAATACCCTCATATTGTTGTGGAATTTATGCACCATAGATTAAATATTTTTCGAGAGGAAGTTATCCAAAAATACCTTAAAGCTAAAGACTTTTGGTATAGGTTTGTGTTGAATTTTTCTTCTATATCTTTTCAACTTTTATTATGGTTCTATTTATATTTTTTGTAGTAACTATATGTTCATTTATTTCAGATATGAGTGGCAACACAGAGGTTCAGCGCATATCCATGGTTTCCTATGGTTAGAAGGTGCTCCTGACATGTAAATACTCGATTGATCAAATAGTTCTGATGTACAACTTGCAAAGATGTTCTTCGACAAATATGTAACTGCCAAGAATCGACGTGACATCCATCGTCACAACATAATCGTTCCACAGGGCCTTAATGATAACCCTTTCCTGTTGAATACTGGTCAGATTTTCTCTTGTGATCCTCATAACGATTACGAAGAATTGTTAAACTGTGTCCAAAGGCACACAAAGTGTACTGTGGGTTCTTGTTTGCATAGAAACGGAGCTATTCTAACATGTCGGTACAATGCTCCATGGGATATTTGTGGTGAATCAAGATTGTTCATAGATGATCAAGGAAGAAAAAAATATGAGCCAGCAAGAAATGATGACAGGCTTAATGTACATAACATTGACCTTCTAACAATGTGGCATGCAAATGTTGATTGCGAGCCAGTGCTTTCTCGTTATGCTGTGTTGAAATACATTGCTAAGTATGCATCGAAAGAAGAAAAATGTCTGAAAGTTATCATCATATGTTAACTAGAATTTCAAATTCTATTGGCCCTGAGGATGTTGCTTTATGTGCATATAGAAAGTTTCTTGCAGAAACGATTGTTGGACGTGACATTAGAGCACAAGAAACATGCCATATGTTGCTTAGGCTACCTCTTGTTGTTTGTAGTCAGAAATTTGTTTCGTTAAATGTTGGAAGAAAGGTTTTTTGGAAAATATAAAGGGATGGCTTGCAATGTTCATCTAAGAATACTTTCGTTCAACATTATCATACGAGACCTTTCTTCCTTGAACATCTATCTTTGATAGAAACAACAAGATCTTGGACATTTGATAGCAAGCGTAAAAAAGATCCATGGAAGGCTAGAGATGTTCATGCTATTGTTCGGGTTTGGCCATGGTTTTATTCTATTCCCAGTGAGGCTTTAGAGGAATTTGAAACCATTTGCTGGTTAGAATTGCTATTGTAAAAGCCATTTCATGACATTTCTACAGAAATTGGCCTTTCAGCTAAAGTTATTATTGAAAGTTGGAGGAATTTTCGATATTGAGCATGGTATGTTGATCGACACCCATAAATTATAGACAATATTGAAGATGAAGAACATGGTGATTTTTCTAACCATGAAATGAATGTTGAAGATTATTTTCAAGAATGGCAGATTTTCTCTGGTTTGGTTCCACCAAATGATGTGAATGTTTCAGATCTTCACACCCTTGGTCAAAGGGATTTTGATATATCCTTTGACTGGGAAAGTACAACTATTTCTGATGATGTTGCAGAGGAAGCTACTAATTTTATAAGGATTGCAAAATAAGTGGGTGATATTGTTGACCTTTCAAACAGAACATTTGCATCTCCAGCTTCTTTGTCAGAAAAACAATGACTTGCTTTTGAGATTATGTCAAGGCACTTTGTTGAATATGAAATTTGTGAAGCTCTTTTTATGATTATCAAGGCACTACAGGCACTGGGAAGTATTTCCTTATCCATTGTATTTTTGAAGCTCTTTCTAATTCATCACGTGATGGAAGAAGCCCTTTGCTTCTTCTTGTGCCAACATGAATAGCTACTTTTAATATACATGCAAAAACAGTACACTCGTTCTACAAATCACAATCAAATATATGTAGCCACTATAGGGGTAGTCACTTGCAGTATTCCAAGAAGAAATGCGACGTGTTAGATATATATTGATTGATGAAATGAGCTTTCTGGGATCAAGGTAGTTTATGCAAATAGATGCTTACGTGAAGCATTTCCAGAGAAAAATAATTGTCCCTTTGGTGGGAGATCCATCATTCTTATAGGTGACCTTGGTCAACTACCTCCTATCAGAGACAAGCCTTTGTATACAAGTAACATAGCAGGGAAAGTCTTGTGGAACAAATTCAACATTGTTGTCATTCTTGACACAATATTTTGCCAACAAGGGAATAATCAGAAACAATCTTGTTTTCATAGAGTCCTTAATAACATAAGAAACGTAGAACCTGTTCTTGAAGATTGGGACTTTCTTATATCTTGGGCTAATATGAGGTTGCATCCTAAAAAAAGAGATTTATTTAATGTAGCAGTTCACATGTTTTCAACAAATAATTTGGTGTCCTTACATAATAGGAGTATGTTAAAATCATTAAATTCTCCAATTGCACGATGTGTTGGTGGATATTCAAGGCGTTCAAAAATCGATGGTGTTGATGATGATCAATTGGACCATGAAGTTTTATTGTGTCATGGTCAGCGTGTTATGTTGACATGTAATTAATGGGTTGAAGCTGGGTTTATGAATGGTGCACTTGGTTTTGTTAAGGATATATTCTATGCGCCTACCTCTAAGTCACCCACACTTCCAATGCTCACAACTGTTGTTTTTGATAAGTATGTTGGTGTTCAATTTGAAGCAAGCAATGCAAACATTTTCCCTATCACCCTAGTGATAAGAGGAAATCTAAAACAAATTCCTTTGAAGATGGCATGGGCTCTTACAATCAACAAGTCACAAGGATTGACTTTAGAATGAGCGTCAGTTGATATCGGGAATAAAGAGTAGCAAGGCCTTACCTCCACAACCATACCAAGAGTGAAATAAATAGATGGTTTACCCATTGCACCGCCTTTTACATTCCAACATTATTCCAAGATGAAAAATAGTGCATATGTTACAATTAGGAAGAAGGAAGAGGAGCGATTGAAGTCCATATCACTATGAAATACAACTAATAACATTGTGGCCTTCTTTATAGTTTTGAACTTCAATTTTGTAGTGGATTATTTGATGTAGACAAAACAAAAAATATATGTTAAGACTCAATGTTCTTTCTGTGGTTGCAATGTTGGTTAAATCGTGATTATTTTAAACACTAGTGTTGTTTTTATGTGCAAAATTGTATATCTCTGGTCTTAAAGTGTCCTATTATGTTGTTCTTCTTTAAATCCAATGTGTGCAATTTAGATGTGTTTTTTCCATTTATGTTGTTTTGCTCCAATGGGAGTGTTACTATATTATATCTTTCTCTTGCATTTCTGATTGTTGTGGTCTTCTGTGTGGATCCCTTCCCTTTGTTCACTAGGATCCATAAATGAAAATATTGTTTACATTTATAACATCATTGTTGCAATTTCATGTTCTAGGTGTTTATATCAATATTCTTGAGATGTATAGTATTAATACATTCATGTATTGATATCAATATATTTATGGGCTGAGTTCTATTAAATGTTTACAATGTAGTGATATAAATGTGTTATTATTAATGTAGTCATGGTTTGTCATTATCACATTCATCAAAATATATATATCGGTGACATATATCCTTTGAAATATAACAATTTTGAATGTTCAGAAATGATATGATAAAGAATTATTTGAGAAAAAATACATATATCAACAACAACAAGTTTTAACGAAGTGTTCATTCACATAAAGAAATAAGGAAAAAACAATGATAGAAGTACCGCATGCATTTGAATCCTTCCGATGTGAACAACACTTTGATTCCACTTTCCTATTTGAGAAAACCTCCAGAAGATGCAAAAGTGCAAGTCTTGAAAAATCTACTTGGTTTGCAATGTGGTTCCTATATTGGTTTTGGCTTAAGTAACAATCGAACTAATCTATTCTGACTCTTATATAGGAAATACTAATATTGCCACAAGCATCTTAAATAATAGAGTAACGTTTACTTCATTTTCAAGAAGATGAGATTTGCTTCGCAAATTTGAAGCATGTGGAATGGATCTATGACAATATCTTTATCCTACAACTGAAAAATATATCAATATTCTTATCTAAGCCAGGTGATTTATAAACAATTCAATCTTTGATTATTCGTAAAAGAGAAATAAGCATATAGATGGCTTACTTATCAAATAGAAAGATGCATTCATATAATGGTTACTTTGTTTAAGAAATTAAACAAAGTAGTTATAAAAACATTATCTCATTCATCAAAATATATATATCACTGACATATATCCTCTGAAATATAACAATTCTCAATCTCCAGAAATGATATGATAAAGAATTATTTGAGGAAAAATTACATATATCAACAATAGCAATTTTTAAAGAAGTGTTCATTCACATAAGGAAATAAGACAAAAACAGTTATAGAAGTATGACATGCATTTGAATCCTTACAGTGTGAACAACACTTCGATTCCATTTTGCTATTTGAGAAAAACCTCCAGAAGATGCAAAAGTGCAAGCCTTGAAAAAGCTTCTTCATAAAAATGTGAAACCTTCATGTAGTTTTTGATAAAAAAAATATTTAGAAGTATAGTAGTGCAACTTCCCAAGTCAAAATTTTATACAAATTGAGGACCTTTACTAAATACATGAAAGGGTCTTAAATAATAAAAATAAAATCTACTATCAACGAAAATCGCTGTAAGGTGTTCAAACTGTGACATGAAAATCTGGGATTTGGTATAAAATTCGTAGTGCGATGGTGGTTGAACTAATTCATTGAATCAACTTCTTCTCTTGTGCTTGTAGCTCACAGATTGCTAGCATTGGCTGGATTTTTGGAGGCTAGCTCATCATAGAATGTCATTGGGCTATGTAGGTGGCATCGGAGAGTTCGGGAACCATGCAGTTGACTACGTTAGACATGCATTTCATGGCCATCTGCTGGCTATCAGGCTTGACTAGAAGAAACGAGAATGCATCCCATGTCAAGTTTTGAACTTCTCTGATCTGTTTTTCTCTGCTAGCCAGCTCCTGTCGCAAATGATGTTCTAGTTCCTTTGCTTTTGAGATTTTTCCTGGAGAGAAATCGGAAATCAAATTAGACATATATAAGCTATTATTTATTGATTCAATTACACCATTCGTTGTAGCTCTGGCTCTAGAAGTTTCCCTTTCGGCTTTCATTAGCTGAGATTCCCATTCCGAAAATAGGATTTCCTTGTGCAATTCTTGTATTTTCGGCAGATTTACAGCTATTCCTTCCTTTGAATTTTTCCAAGAGAGAAAGTTTTTTATGTTTTCATCTGCTTTCTCCAATTCCAATCTCCTGCCAATTGCCTTGTCAATCATGCAGAGATGTCGCACAACGGGTTAGCCAATGATATATTATGGGATAGGATGTTCAATTGCTGAGATAAGGCTTTGATTATCTCCAAGGCTTCTTTTTGAATTCAGTAACCTGTGGATAACACTTGCTTTTTTCTATTTGTAATTGTAGTTGTGAAATTTTATCATCCTTGGCCTTCTCTTCTTGCTCAATCGCTATCTGAGGGCTGCTTAGTTCTTGAGACAACTTCTGTTGTTTCTGGAGAGCCTACTTATCAATTTTATGTTTCTCCAGATTCAATTGTTGTTTAAGTTGCTCATTTTTTTGCCTTTGTTCTGCTAGTTGTTGTTCTAGTTGATTAATCTTTTGTTGTTCTTCTGTCAATTACATCTCAAGCTGAGTGATCCTTTGATCTTTATCCCTGATTAGTTGACTGACCTCTGAGGCTTTGTCCATTGTCGATGTTGTGTAAGCCCCTGCATACTGAGATAATTTTGTTAAACCCTCAGAAGGATTGACTTCTGACTTCCATACCACATTCATGATTTTGTTAGAGGAGATAAAAGAGGTCCTTGATTAGTTTTCCTCTTTTTACTCTATCTTTTAACTACAACCCTGTGCTTTGGACTGTAGAATACATCAAGGGGTGGTATTTCCTCTATTTTTAGTACAATCCCTTCTGTGGGATTTTCGGGAATGATACTATATCCTGCTGCATTTTGGCTGGGTTGCTTGTCCCTTCAATTGGAACACTAATAACCTCATATGTTGTGCTGTGGGCGGTTTTGGTGTAGTGAGGTTTTGGGAGTCGTTTGGGTTTTTTATGATTAGATCAAATTGCTCCCATTCCTTTCTTTGTCCTCTACCTTTTAGGGCTCTTCTGCTTTTCAAGAATCTTCCTGGTAGTTTTTCCTGCACTTTGGCCTTCATGTTGCAACATAGGGGTGGTATTTAATAAGTCCATCGGTAGAGTTTCCAACCTCCTTGTTCTGAACTGTAGAAATGCTTCTAGTCCCTCTGCTCCCAATTTGATTTTTACAAGTTGTTTTACTTGAGAGAATAAGTCAGTTGAGGTGAACAAATCATCATAATCATCTTCTCATGTCCAAACTTCGCAATTTTAACATGAGAGGTGAAGTTATATGCTATTGCTTTTGGATCATGTTGCCTCTTTGGAATGGTTGCTAACTTTAGCGCTTATATTTTCTCTACTTCTTTCTGTGCATGTTTGAATTCATGCAGTAAGAAAGTACCACAAGGGAGGGGGAATGAACGCCACATTTGCTTTTTGGACTCCTTGAGGTTTTTGGACATCCCTTCTTCTGTGATTTGATAAGTTATTTCCCTGGAAAATAGTTTATCGGGAATGTATAAGGGGAGAACATGTGGAGCAGCAGTGCTTCCAAAAATTCTAATGTAGGTGAAGTTTTCTTCACCAAACCAATTACCAATTGATGTTAATTCGACACTGGCTTCATCGGATAACTGAGTAGCAGGTTTATTGAATATAGCATAATGAACAGGAAAAAGCAAAACCATGAACAATTCTATAAAGATGGTTTTTATAATGGGTTTTCCACAATTCCTTATGATAGATGTGAATGGGGTTTGAGTCTTGTGGAGTCCTTTTCCAACCTAGAATGGGGTAATCAGAATTGAAACATATAGTGTCCATAATGTAGGCACTCATATAAAATGGGGGTATTACCCAGGTAGTCACGAACATATTTCTTCTATAATCGAGGATATGGTTGGCCATTTTATCATACAAAATGGTTACCCATTCCATGATATACGAATTAACTGCTACCTCCATTAAAGGAACCATTTAAATTGAAAACCTAGCGGAATTGGAGACTCCAAAGAGTTTACACATCATAGCACCAGCATAGCAGTAAGGAGATGCTAAGGAGTCAACGGAATACATACCTGATGATTCATGCTTGTATTTTTTTGGGTAATGCGTTCACTACCTAATAGGATCCGATTCCACGTCATTTTCTTTGGCAAAGGCTTCCTCAAATGCCTTGTTGTAATGCTTTCGCGGTTCCACCAAATGGTACATATTTTTTATATCTTCTGCTTTGAACGACCCGAACATCCTTCCATCAGCCGTAAAGAATGATTTGTCTATTATGTTGATGCTCTCTATTACCCATCTAATTAAGTCATTGTAGGGTAATGTTCTGGCACGGGAAGCTATTCTGTGGAGAAAAGAGATGGCAAACTCCTTGAGAGTATTCTTTGATTTCTCAATGGAGTCGGTTGTTCCCTTTTCTTCTTGAATTTCTTAGGGATCTTTAGCTTCTAATAAATTGTATATGATTTCCCATGAAGCTTTGCCCAGGCCGATGCAGGTGGTATCACCTATCAAGACTTTCTTTACTGGTTCCTCTTTGGTTAAGACTGGAATCTTTACTTTCTTTGATATCTTCGACATTTTTGTTGTGTTTATGTGTGTTGTCTATTATGCTTCTTTACTACTTCATTGTCTATGTATTTCACAATCTTATCGATCCATTTCATAAAATAACATATTCAAAACCATGCACATGAGTCTGTAATACCTTATTAATTGTTAAGATCTCATTTTCAGATCATGGGATTTCCCCTTTGCAATCACTAATAAGCATATATTACGGGGCTGCGGGGCTCCTGATATGCGGGATTGTGATGTGCGGGGCTTATTGTGCTCAGGGTCCCTAATATGTGATATTTTCCCTCATACTTAGTCATTTTCTTGGTTTTCAAGGCTTTCCAAGTGTGATCTTCAACATGCTCTAACTTTCGATCCAGAAGTCTATTCTTTGAATTCTATGTATCGTTGGAAAGATATTTCTGAGCACTAGGAAATGGAGAGGGTCTGATTAAGCTCTAAGATCTTTTGTGGCTTAGGAAAGTGGCTCTAAAATTCACTTCTCTTGGGAAACCTTGACCAATTGAAACCCAAAATGCAGCGAGTGACAAAAATAAGCATTAGCGTCGAGGCTTCCATGGCTTCTTATTTATTTTTATCAAATGGAAATATTGATACCCATGTGCCCCATGCCTCATAAACCTAATATGCCACATTGCTTCTTGGGCTCTATCATATCGAAATGCTTCATTGGGATACAAGTTTTAACTCTTGTACATAACAGAGAGGATGCCTATTCTAGAGGAAGATTCTCCAAGATTTGACCCAAAAACCTATAAAAAAATTCTCTTCTCCACTTTGACGCTCATTGCAAACAAAAAAAAATATATAACAATAATTTGGCAGCAATTTTCTATGTAAGCACAAAATCAGGGTAGGGTCAAGATGTATCTGCACATAGAAAAATTGATGGACGGTTTCCACTGCAATTATGGCTGGATATTACACATATAAATGAAGAGATAGACATACCACGTATTGACAGAGGAGTCACGAAGTGCAACTACTTTAGAACAATGCCCAACATCACTAGCTTTCTATTTGTCTTCAAAAGGGAAAGATATGATTCCAAAGGATAAACAATTAAAATGGTGTCCATTATTTAATCTAGGCTCTTTGCCGCTTCTCACAACATAATGGGGCCACTCTACATAATTAGAAAACCAAAGCGATTGATACTATCCCCATTGCTGATATGATGAAAAGAAACAATGTTATTGAATTAAATTGGCACACCATCATCTTTTCAAAATCCCTGCTAACAAGATAAGCATCAACACCGAGGACTTCAATGGCTTCTTCTTTCTTTTGGTTAATCAAAATGATAACCATCATGTGAAGTCCAAATGCTTTTTTCATTCTTGACAACCATGTGCCCCATGCCTCCTAAATCCAATATCCCACATTGCTTCCTAGCCTCTCTGTTAATTTTTTGGTAACAATGGTATGTTCTATGCTTAGAACAATTTTACTTCAGTTTCTTTATTATCCCAATATCAATATCCATTTTAGCAATCACATAATCATGATATAAAATGCATATAGAACATAAATAATAATAGTAGAAGACAAGCCAAGACAAGAGGACACAAGAAATGGCACTAGCTAGGGATAAACCCCAATGTGGGCAAACCATTGATCAATTCTTCTTATAATTCTTCAAAAGTTTAGCAAAGGGAGAGAGTACAATATACAATATTCACTTGAGAAATCACAGTAAAATCCGATAAGTCAAATAGCAGAAACAAAAAGCTCTAACGAGAAAATCAATGTTGGTTAATGGGGCAGATTTTGACCTCTAAAACAGCGCGGTCAAACTCAATCAACTCAACCTCCATCAACTAGTCAAATCAGCCCAAAAATAGTCTGAAAAAGTCCAATGAAAGTCAACAAATGTCAACACTACAACAAACACTTATATAGTCAACGTTGGTCAAACAATGGTAAAACAACCTCGATTTATGTGCCGAGAAGTGTGACCTACCCAAATAGAGACCCCTCACACAAAACTACAGATAAAATAGGTCAATGTTAGTCAACACAAGTGAAAACAACCTCCTGCAATTCTGATCAACATTGGTCAACGGCGGGAACGTAAAAGTACATTCCTTCTTCGTATGTGTCAAGAGTTGCCTCTGAAATATGTACCCAATCAAGGAAGGAGAGAGAATAATGAGTGTGAGATGGCATGCCAAAATGAGGATAAGGCTCCTTGTATTTATATGCAACGTTGTGGGCTTGAGAGTGCAAATTAGATGGCTGGCTGACCTTGATAATTTGTCCATAATCAAAATAATATCATAATTCCATTTGTACATGTTAGAATGGGATCATCTTTAAATTAATCCTACACCTCTGAGAGAGAGGAATCCAATAAAAATATCACTTGCACCATATCAGATGTCTAGGGTGAATTTTGGCCCTAGTTGCCAAATTTAACAGTTTGTCATGCCGAAATGATCCATTGGGATGAAAACTATAACCCTTGCACATAACAGAGGAGTTGTCTATTCTGGAGGGAGATTCTCCAGGATTCAAATGACAAACCTATCATAAAAAAAGTTCAATTCGGACTAGTAGAGTAAGTGAGAAATTACCGTCTATTTGAAGTGAAAAAGGGTTTTCTTACCATGAAAGATATATAGCCAACCAAAATTATACATGACATTAATATGATGATTGCCTTCAAAACCTTGTTTAATGAGTATAGCTATGAAAGGTTGAGGGGTTTGGTAACCACTGCCTCAAAAACTCTAGGAGAAGAGCTTTCCTCTACAAAATGAAAAAAACAAATATGAAGGTGAAGCACACCATCGTGCAGCGGGTTATACGCCATGTTTTGGCTTTGAAACTGCAAAATGTGATGGAGGAAGACGAATTTTCCAATGGTAAATGATTTTTAAATCATCTAACAATGGATATAATGGTGACGAGTAGTGTAGAGTGGTTGTTGGGGGAGTTCTTCCCAAAAGGGATGCCTTATGATGTAACTACCACTTTAATGAAACTTGAATATATGAAGTTTTAAAGGTAGACTTCTTTTGAGGTTGTATCAATAATTTACCACCTCCATTGCAAAATAGCATAAGGGTGCTTGTTAAGTTCTGAATAACCTTCAAGGTTGAAAGACTAACAATAAAATAGAATTGAAATGCTTGCCTTACCATAATGGTAAAAATTTGTGTTGATATATGGAATGAAATACATGTTTATTTGTGTTCGTTATTTGTCAATTTTAATTATTACTTATTTTTGTTATATGATAATTTTTATATTTTTTACTAAACATTTAATAATTTCGTAAATAAAGTAGGGGAAGGGGAAAATATATGTATCCTTTTGCCTTCAAAATTGTGCAATCCAAAGGTGAAAATTTATTAGCTAAATAATTTTAGAAATAACTCTTTTACCATAAAAACATAAGAAGATTTTATACATTAAAAGCATGTATTTATTTTTTTCTAAATAATTTTGTTAAATTAGTATATATCAAAAAATGAATTTGATGACTACTATATTTTTAATAACGCTCATCCATTTTAAATTAAAAATACCCACCCACAATTAAGTAACATATTCATATTAAATAAAAAAATTTCAATTTACAATTAACTCTCTTATCCACCTTAAATAAAAAAAGTCCTCAACCTATATATAACTCATTCATTTCTTTTTTAAATGCCTTGATTAAATAATTATATAATAAAAATATCTCTAATAACAATCAACTCTCATATCCAATTTAAATCCAAAATCCTAAACCCATAATTAACTTTCATATTTACGTTGAATAAAAAAATCCTGAACTCACAATTGACTTTCAAATCCACCTGGAATCAAAATCCTAAATTATATATATATATATATATATATATTCTACGTTGCCCATCTCCTTTAAAGCATCTTAATTTAATTTAATCAGCCCACCTTTCCCCTTTAAAATCAAATTTTCAAAATTGGAGAATAATTGAGTTCGTATATCATATATATATTGGTTTAGATTATCAACTATTATGAAGTACATTATAAACTAGTGTAAACTAATTTAGTTGGTACGTTATAAACTAATATTGTAATTTTGTGGCAACTTGTTTAACCTACCTAACGTTGAAACTGCAAAAAGCAAATTCAAGTTCTTTTGAGTTTTAGAATGTGTTAATGCTTTTCAACGGCCTCATACATTTATAAAAAAAAATTCGGCGTAAATTACATATAGAAAATCTATGTGATTTATGCTCGAAACCTTTTTTTAACCAGATTACAAAAGTTTCAATTCAACGACTTCATACATTTTAAATGTGCAAATATAATTTTTCCGTTACACATATAATTCCATTTTTTTTAAGTGATTTTTTTCATTTTAGACTCAAATTTATATATTCCTCCACGAAGGGAATCATTCGAATCCGTTACCCCGTCAACGCATTGAAGAAAATCGATAATCATAAGAAGAAGAAAAAGCTGAAATTGGGGCGCATTCATCGGAGTTTCTACCGTGATCGCAGGATGGAAAGCCGTAGTTTATCTGTTATATTTTGGGAGCTTTTTGCAAGTATATTTTCCCAGTAGAATTTGTTCAAAATTTATTGGCATTACAATGGTTGGGATTGCAATTTTTTCTTGTGACTTTCTTATGATATAAGTATTTCCAAGAATTTTATGATTCAAAATATAAAGTAATAAAAATTTGAATTATAATTTTTTTTTATCAAAATATTTTAAATATTTATTTTTACTATCAAAAACATGATCCAAACATTATCTGTACAATTTTTTTTTTAATTTTTATTGTATAAATTCTTATCACTTTTGACTATCCAACCTATTCCTCCATCTCAATAAATAACAAACAAAATCACAATTTAACCCACCATTATTTCACCACATTCACGCTCTACAATATCTACAATATACGATGCAAATGAAACCAACATATTGATTACGGTTCTGATAGATATCAATTCTTACAGTACCCAATCACGGTTGTTACAATTCTTACGGGACCCAATCATGGTCTTGCAACACTAGTTTTCCTGCATAATTTCGGTCGCATTCTTATCTGCATTCCAACAATAAAAAATGAACTACTCTGTCTTTGTTTCCTGTAAATGAACGACTTCATCCATGCAATATGCATGCATGCTACGGCAGTGTTCTGCTATTCCTTGATTGGCAACAACTGCAAAGCTGTTAACCTTCTCCATATTATTTTGATCAGAACACATGAAATCTTCAAACTCTTTCAGCTCCATGGCCGCTCCCCTGTACAACTCTTCCAAACCAAAATCTGTGTCACAGTCGGATGAAGAGAAGAGCAGATTCCAGTGGGGAAGCGATAGGTCGCTCGAATCCAATAAACTCTCCGCTAATATTGCTGTATTTGCTCCACAATGATCAGAATGTGGTGATTCCTCGTCCACAAATTCTGCTTCCACAAAATTAGCGTCTGCCGTTTGGAATGCAATGCGCTCCGAATCGTCGGGTGCGATGGAATTGTTTGCGAGTAGGTCGCAGCATGACTGGGAGAAATTACCAGTTTCATTAATATTACACGATTTGGGAGCTCCATTTAAACTGGGATTATTGCAGCCATCACTGTTGTAGCTGTTTTCTTTCACGATTCCGGAGCCTCCCATGGCCGTTGTTATTTTGAGTGGAATTGCTTTGAACACATGAGTTGGCAGAGGAGAAGAAGATCTCCATTTCGTTTCCAGAGATTTCGTGCACGAATTAGCTTGAGATTGCTTTAGTGGCGGGAGCTTTTTGCTAAGCTGAGTGTTCCAGTAATTCTTGATTTCGCTGTCTGTTCTTCCGGGTAGTCGTCCGGCAATCAGGGACCACCTGCATGAATCCATAAATATAACCTCGTCAACTTCCTACTGTGCAGTTAATTATTCGAAATTTGGAGGCGCTGAAATGGGGAATCAATAAATTTTGTTGAGTGAACAAATGTTCAGATATTCTCGACATACCGATTGCCAAGAAGGCGATGCATCCGAATAATGAGATCCTCCTCGTCCGCGGAAATCCTTCCGCGTTTAATGTGAGGACGCAGATAATTCTTCCAACGTAATCTACAACTCTTTCCGCACCGGTTAAGACCTGCAACAACAAATATTTATGTCTGCATAAATAATATCTATACCATAACTGACAACTAACTGACTTGTTGTCCCTGGGACAGTTCAATTGGCTTTAGTAGTACGGTGTAAATCATGAAATTTGAAGGAGGGAAAAGAAAACAAAACAAAAAAAAAAAGCATGACAAACTTTTTAGAATTCACCTGCTTTTTGGGGAAGAATTTTCCATCCACCATCGCCATGGGTTTGAATGTATGTGAAGAGAATCATATCCTCTTCTTTGGTCCAGGCCCCACGATTGAGCCCTTGTTTTGAGCAGCAAGGAGATCTACCCATCTTGAATATTCTACCTCTGTAACTCAAAAGCTGATGATTTCCTCTGCTAAAAACACTGAGTCACAGTAGGGGCCTCTCTGCTTCTCCTTGATAGGGAGGTTGACTGTATATAGAAGTAGCTGCATTCTCCGTACGAAGGAAGGCTGTTAATGTCATGCGAATCGCGATGTTCGATCGATTGGTCTCTTCGGTCTATTCGTCTGTTGGGACTGTAGCGTGTACGTATAAAAATTAACTGCACAGAGCGAAAAATTATCTACCCCTCCTAAAAGCTATTTGGTTTCGGCTTTCGGACAAAATTGAGAATCGCATGGTTTCGGTGCACGTGCAATTGCGGGAGAGAATTGCTTCTTACGAGTCAATGTGGTCCATTGTAATCAATTTCGAGAAATCGCATGGTTTCGGTGCACGTGCAATTTCCAGATTTTGCAGCCGGGAAAAATTATATTGGAAACCAGAATGCACATTAATTCACATTACGATTATTTTTGCCGTATTTTAATGGTTAGTTGTTTGGTTAGGGTGTGTTTTTGCAGAACGAGTTAGTTTTAATTATGTATTTTTGTTGTAAATTCAAAAATATATTTTATTAAAATACATAATTTGAGACTGATTTTTTTATGTTGCAGCTGATTTTTTTGGATTAATTATATTATTTGAATTTGGTTGAAGTTTGGAACCAATCATGAGGACAAGTGAAAAGTTACTTATTGAAAATTAGTCATTGAAAATTATTAGTTAATTTTGGGTTATGATGTGTTATTACAATTTATTTATGATGATTGTATGATTTTTTCACCTTCTGTCATGAGATGAATCATATTGGTTTGTTCCAAATGTCAACCAAATCTTAATGATAATTAATCCAAAAGATTTTTATCTAAAATACACTATATTGAATAAAATAAATATATGCTAAAATGGAAAAAAACAAAAACAAAAACAAAACAAAACAAACTAACAAATTTAAGTGTAAAAAACAAATTTAACTGTAAATATTTTTTTCGAATGAGTTATATTTTAAGTAACTAAATAATGCTCGTACCGATCTCTAATTGCGTGCTATCTTCCAAACATCTCGGGGAAGTTTAATGCCCTAACCGATGACATATAAATGGCTGTGTCGTCTTCCAAGTATTAGGTGCACAAAATAAAGACAAATATACGAGGTGTCATTTTTTCAAGTATTAGATGATGTAGATAGAAATCAAACTTTGAATTAAATGAAGGAGTTGCAGCTCACAGGAGTGTACAGCACCTGGAGACTGCACTCAAACAAAGAAGAGACTCTCTCTCAATGCACTCTCCATTATATCAAATGAATATTACAATATTAAATACATCACTGAAAATTAGGTAGTTGTAAACAACCTCCTAAACTCCTTTCTCAAAACCAGGAGGTTATACTAAATAAATTTCTTCCTTTAATTCTCTATTCAGAAATGCAGACTTAACATCTAGCTGGTGTAGCTTCCTCTGTACTGTCGCCTTTTCGCCATCAGAGCAAGGTCATTTCTCTGAGTTTTCAGATTCTGTCATCGCTCCTCCTCCTGGAGCAGAGTCGCTGTCAGCTCATCAAATGAAGGGGTTTTCTCCCTCGCTGACAGTCCTGTGATGAACGTCTGGTATTCATCAGTCATTCTATTCAATGTAAGCGTGACTAGATCTGAGTCGGACACCTTTTCTCCAATAGCTCCCAGTTTGTCACTCAGATCCTTGACTCTGGCCATGAATCCAGCAACGGACTCATTCTCGTCCATCTTCAATGCAAACAATTTTCCCTTGAGTGCCAGAACACGATTTGTATTCTGAGTCTCATACAAGTTCTTAATCATTGTCCATATATCAGCGGCCGACTTAGAATCTTTGATATGTGGGATAATATTGTCTTTAACAGACATATTCAGTATAACTTTTGCTTTCATTTCTCTTTTATCCCAATCTTGTTCTTGGGTCGCTGTTCCAGATCTCTACTCATTTCCCTCAATGATCGACCATGCATTTACGCTCTCCAGCAAAGTTTGCATTTTGAATTTCTAGTTGGAGAAATTCGATCCATCGAGTTTGTCAGACTCGTGGAGATATGATTCTATAATGTTATTCATTTCTATCCAACTGAACACTTCAATCGGCCACCACCGGGAAAGTCCGATCTGCTACCACCGAACAAATCAGGAACTTCACTGTGCCACCACCGAGCAAGTCCGATTTGCTGCCACCGAACAGATCAGGAATTTCACTGTGCCACCACCGGGCAAAACCGATATGCTACCACCGAACAGATCAACAAACAAACTCCAACACGCCACCACCGGGCAAAGGCGATCTGCTTCCATCGAACAGATCGAGGAGCTGCACTGCGCCACCACCGGGTAAAAAACTGATTTGCTTCCACCGAGCAGATCACAGAGCTCTGATTCGCCACCACCGGGCAGGTCCGATCTGCTACCTCCGAGCGGATCAAGAAACCTCAATTCGCCACCACCGGGCAAATCAAATCTGCTGCCACCGAGCAGAAATCTCCACGTGCCACCACCGGGCAACTCCGATCTGCAACGAAAAATTGTAGATTTTCAGAGAGAAAGAGGTTGGCTCTTTGGCGCTCTGAACAGCCATGAATCTGCGCCAATTCCAGAAAAGAAAAATTTATGAGTGCACGGAAATTGGCGCGATTAACAGCCACGGATCAGCATCAAACCCGCGCCAATGGGTGCGTCTATTCACTAAAAAAATCGCGCCCGCTCATGCTTCTGCTCTTTTATGGCACCACTGTGCGCGAGAAATCCGCGCCAACGCCTGCTTCTGCTTAAAAAATAGGCGCCAACGCTTTCTTCGGCTCAGAGATGATCAGTGATCTGAGATCCTTCGCTCCAGGTGTTACTGGAGTTCCACCTGATCACACAGATACATTTACATGCTCTCCTAGCACTACAGATATGTAACTAATGGTACATCCCTAAAAAAATTTGAGGCTATCTCTACCCTAAGCTCTGATACCAAGATAAAAATCAAACTTTGAATTAAATGAAGGAGTTGCAGCTCACAGGTGTGTACAGCACCTGGAGACTGCACTCTAACAAAGAAGAGACTCTCTCTCGGTTCACTCTCCATTACATCAAATGAATATTACAATATTAAATACATCACTGAAAATTAGGTAGTTATATACAACCTCCTAAACTCTAGGAACAAATTCAAAACTAAAAAGATGCGTTACAACCATATAACCATTTTCCCATTATTTTTAAATGATGTATAAATATATAGACAGTAACATTAATTGGCATTGGCGGAATGCGGAGCGCAAATTCAAAGTGATGTGAGCTCTGTGAAAGCCATGCCCAACGACTTTAACATTGACTCATTAACGCAATGATAGCGAGATTAATTGAGAGGGACAATGAGGGGCAAGTGCTATTTCGTAGACTATTGCAACATTAATGTGGCCTGACATGGGGCCGATTTAAGACATTACAACACGCCGCTCTTTTTTTTTCTCTCTCATCACCGCGCGGCGTGTTGTAATGTCTTAAATCGGCCCCATGTCAGGCCACATTAATGTTGCAATAGTCTACGAAATAGCACTTGCCGACAATGAGGTGCCATTTCGAAACGGACTCGAACGCTTATCACTGCATTCCTAATCCTCCTGTTTTCCCGACGGTTGCCAGCAAAAGAACTTCCAGATGACGAGGAAAACGCATCAACTTTCTATTTGTGATATAGATAGCCATGGTTATTACTGTATGAACCGCATGAATTTTCTATTTACGATGTAGACTGGCATGGTTATGAGTGTATGGCGTTGTCTACTATGGGGACCATTTTTTTCGACGGCCTCTTTAAGTTGAAGGGTTGTTGTTTTTTATAATAAATCTGACAGTAGGAAGAGCTTTTGGAGGTTGAATGGAATTAGCACTAAAAAAAGTGCAGGTTAAAAATTATGTTTAAAATTCTCAAGGTAAAATTTAAAACTAAAATACATGAAATTTTTTTTTTTTTATTTTTTTTTTTTTTTTTTTACAAAAACATAACCTATTTGAGTAGCATTCTGGACCCTTCAGTACTAATGGTCCACAGAAAGTCAATGGCTAGGCTGTGAGAAAAGGCAACCAATATTTATGAAGTTTTAACTCTATTAATGTTTGAGGCATTATATGTCATTTATTTAATTTTATATTTTGCTAAAGATTGGTATATGCTAACTTATGTATATAGTTCCACAAATATTAATAATCATCTTAATTAGACAATGTATGTCATTGTCTGACGAGTTTTTTGAATAGTCTTTTGAAGTTGGAAGGGTATTTTTTTTTAATAAATCTGATAGTGTGTAATAGTGGTTTAATGTTCAAAATGGAATTGACCTTATAAAAACCCAATAGGTCTAAAACTCTGAATATTAAAAACTATGTCTAAAGCTCTGAAGGTTAAAAACTATAATTAAAATACAAAAAGTCTATAAAAAGTCGATGGGGAGATTGTGAGAAAAGACCATCAATATCTATATAGCTATAACCCTATTAATGCATGAGGCATTATATGGGAGACTCTATGGAAAGACAATCAATATCTATGAAATTATAAGTCTATTAATGCATAAGGCATTATATAGTACTTATTAAATGTTGTATTTTGTTAAATCTAAAAGTTAACCTATATAACTTTATTAATGTATAAGATATTATATGTCATTTATCGAATTTTATACTTTGTTAAATCTAAAAATCATAAGGCATTATATGGTACTTATTAAATGTTGTATTTTGCTAAATTTAAAAGTTAATTTATATAACTCTATTAATGTATAAAATATCATATGCTATTTATCGAATTTTGTACTTTCCTAAATCTAAAAATTAGTATATATTAACTTATATATTAATGAAACTATAGCTACACAGATATTAATAACTGTTCCAATTAGACAGTTTTAATTGAATCATTCGATTAATAATTAGAGAGCAAAAAAAATTATTGCCTGATTTCATGTCCGTCCCGACAAATCCTGACTGGTCGTCTAGATTTGTTAAAAAACTGTTAATGTGATGCGAATCACGATGTTCGATCGATTGGTCTCTTCGGTCTATTCGTCTGTGGGGACTACTGAAGAGCGAAAAATTATCTACCCCTCCTAAAAGCGATTTGGTTTCGGCGTTCGGACAAAATGAAGAATCGCATGGTTTCGGTGCACGTGCAATTGCGGGAGAGAATTACTTCTTACAAGTCAATGTGGTCCAGTGTAATCAATTTCCAGAAAGACCAAGGTGTAATATTTTTCCGTTTTTTAATGGTTAGATGTTTTGGTTAGGGTGTTTTTTTGCAGAACGAGTTAGTTTTAATTTTGTATTTTTGTTGTAAATTCAAAAATATATTTTATTAAAATACATAATTTGAGACTTCTATGACTTATGTTGTAGATAGTTTTTTTTTATTAATTATATTATTAGAATTTGGTTGAAATTTCGAACCGAACTAATCACGAGGACAAGTGAAAAAGTTATTTAATCTTCATGAATAAATAGTAAGGATGTATTATAGCCCAAAGTTACCTATTGAAAATTAGTCATTGAAAACTAGTAGTTAATTTTGGATTATGATGCGTTATTACTATTGTATGATTTTTTCACCTTCTCTCCTAAAGATGAAGCATATTGATTGGTTCCAAATGTCAACCAAATCTTAATGATAATTAAGTCAAAAGACTTTTATCTAAAATACACTATGTTGAATAAAATAAATATATACTAAATTCCAAAAAAACAAAACAAACCAACAAATTTAAGTGTAAAAATGCTAAATTCGAAAAAAGAAAAAAAAAACAAACCAAACCAACAAATTTAAGTGTAAAAACAAATTTAATTGTAGATATTTTTTTGGAATGAGTTATACTTTAAATAACTAGGTAATGCTCGTACCGATCTCTAATTGCGTGCTGTCTGCCAAACATCTCGGAGAAGTTGAATGCCCTAACCGATGACATATAAATGGCTGCGTCATCTTCCAAATATTAGGTGCACAAAAGAAAGACAAATATACGAGGTGTCAGTTTTTCAAGTATTAGGTGATGTATAGACATATAGACAGTAACATTAATCGGCTGAATGCGGAGAGCAAATTCAATGTGATGTGAGCGTGCCACCTGAAAGAACGTGCCACCTGAAAGAACGTGGGCGTGTTGCCACCTGAGGGACAAGGAGGTGCCAGCTGAAAGAACGTGTTGCCACCTGAGGGACAAGGAAGTGCCACCTGAAAGAACGTGGGCGTGTTGTCTGACGGATGCTATACTTATGATTAATTTATGAACATTTTTAGTAATTTTGTTTGTTTGTTTTTGCGGTGCGAAAATTTAATATAATTTAGTTGTTAAGCACGAATGTTAATGTTAGATGCTTCTAGGTCTAGCTCTTACCTACGTAGAAACATTTTTAGGATATAGTGCAAGCTCAATTTTTAGTCATGTTATTATGATGGTGGTTTATTTTAATTTAATTATTAACTATGAATAATTATTAGGTGGATAATATGAATTTATTTTTTATATAATATTTTTAATAATACAAAAGTTGATGTTTATCTTTAATATAGTTATATTTTTTCTTTCTAATTAAATTGATTAATTAAATAAAAAGTTATGAACAAGTATCATATGAATTGATTTATAGTTTTTTGGACATGTGGTATTGATATTTTAGGTATTGGCCTATTGTATTGTGATAAAGGCTATTTATAAACTAAAACTTTCACAATCAAATGAGGATAAATCTCAATAATTAAAAATATTTTTCCATGTCTCTTTCAAAGTATACTTTGTAATTTATAATAATAATAATAATAAAGTTATAATTACGCCGATAGGCATCCCCCCTATCAGCATCAACAATTTAATCATTTTCTTAATTAATCTTTTTAATCGGATGCCCTGAATTGAAAAATGCTAGTATATTCTTGTAGCCATCACTAAATCAATGAATGAAATTCGCTACAGTAACTTTCTTGCATGTCTAAAACACACACTTAGACCATACTTGAATTATTTTTTTACAAGCATGATTAAAAATTTATTGTACCTCTCGTTGATAACCACGTATGTAGGATTAAGAAAAAATGAAATATAAAAAATCACTACTGAACACCCATCCTTCACAGTGGCTTTGATAGTGGTCTCTTTCCATTCTGAAATGTATGCATGGTTGAAGCATAAGGACACATTTTGATCCATTACAATGACGGTTGAATAATTTATGCGACAATCATCCATAACCATGATGTAGGCATAAGTTCGAGTAATAAGGACATGTTTCATGCATTACAATGAGGGTTGAGCCTTTGTGCCTGACAATCATCAATAACTATGACAATGAGATATGTAGGCATCAATCGATGAAACATTTCTGTAATTCAGTTAAGTATAGTCGAAATGTGAAACGTTCTGCCTATTCGTATTGTCCTCCACCAGGGGTTTTGAGTTTTTAGTTACATTACAAAAGTTTGAACCTCATATTATGGCCCATTCGATATATTATAATCAAACGCTCCGTGGAAGCATGCAATTATTTGTTAGCACTTCAGGTTTTTGGAATTGTTGAAGGATAACTGGAATGCTAGCTTCCCTCAACTTCTATCTGGTAAAAAAGGTGGCAAATCTCATTTCATTTTTAATTGTTTCCAAGCTCTCGTGGTTGTATCTAATAATCTGGTGTAGTTCGTGTTTGATTCAGTTATTCCCTACTATTTTTTAAAGTTTCAGCATTGGATAAATGCTTTCTCATTGATTGTCAAATGCTCCGTGGATGCATGCATTTCTTTGTTAGCACTTAAGGTTGTTGGAATTACTATTTTTCAGGTTTCAAATGCGTTTAGAAATCGATCTTACATTTATGTACAGTTTTTCTTTCCATGATATTCTTCCACTTTAATTCAAATGAGATGACTAGCCTGTAAAAAAAGAAGGTTCTCCTCTTCTTTTAAACACTCTCCCAAAATTTATTGCTTCTCTAGCGTTGATCTTCTCCCAAAATATCGGGACTTAAAACCACTTCACAACCTTTACAAAACCTTAAATCGCACATATATAAGCTTCCCCTTACAAAACCTTTGGTTACATATGTTTTTAACACATAAATCTATTATCAGCGCATATTTACCTATACACGATTTACAAATGAAAATGCCAGCATAAACATAGTTTTCAACCCTTCTGTACAGCCTTGTCACATTTCCCGAGGTTTAACCTTATCACAATCGACCATCAGTCCTTCCACGGTCATACGTATACATATGTATGTTCATTGCCCCTTTCGCTCCAATATGTGATATCAGAGTGTTAACGTATGTTTTAGCACTAAAGCACTTTAACGAAAATATATGGATTACACAGGAAACACGCTCTGAATCATATCTATAGTGGATCTCAAATTTTATAGATTCGCCACTATATGCCCATCGGTTCCATGTCTCCAAGCCTTTGCATTGCGCACTTGGATTTGTGCTTCCTCCGATTGCGATTTGCGATCAAATCTTGACCTTCGATTTGATCCGTGACCTGATGATTGAGATTAAGTCGCGTGATCACATATCGCTCAAGCTCAATGCCAGACTCCTTCCTTTTCCATACGCCGATCCGATATCTTTACGGACCTGATAGTGATATAAACCATTCCCTATAATATTACAAGTCCTACAGTTGATTCCTACTGTGTTTTTCACCATTTGTTTGTGTAATAGGGTTTTCCTCTTGCGAGAGTTAAACTATATAATGAGCCCGCTGATGCAATATTTCGCCTTCCTGATTCAATCTGTGATTCGACGGTTCAGATTAACTCGTGCAATCTCATATCACTCAACGTCAATGCCAGACTCCTTCCGCTTCCATACGCTGATCCAATATCTTTACAGACTCCATAGGGACATAAACCATTCCCTTTAATATTTCATGTTCGGCACTTGGTTCCGACTGTGTTTTTCACCGTTTCTTAGTGTAATTGTGTTTCCGCTTGGGGGAGTTAAACTGTATAATGACCTTGCCGATGTGATATTTCGCCTTCACGATTCCATCTCTGCAGTTGATCTTCCCAGGTCTAATGGTTCCTAATCATCAATCTTTGGTCTTGTGCTTGTTCCTTTAACTTAGAATTTATGCTAAGTCTTCATTTTTGCTCTTCTTTAAAGGTTTCGTCTCGCTATTATTTTGCCACACACTCTTCCTCCTGAGCTTTGATTGGTCCTTATAATGGATTAAACACCCCATCTTAATCCTCCTCTTTATGTATTCTCTGTGTGATTACTGCACTTCACCTACACACACACACACACACAGATATATTTACAAAATGACATAGTTCGCTCATCTTCCACCATTAGATGCTTAAGATTATTCAATTTGGGATTAAATCTTCGGAGATATATATAAATCAATACATAATTACAAGGTAAGTGTAAGCAATGCAATTTCTCTGTGACACTTTATAAGTATTTCATCATTACTTATGTTTCCTACATTTATACACAAATTATTAGTTTGGAAATCATAAAGTTCAACAGTCTCAACTGTTGCTTCACATATTAGCTCTTCAAACTGAACTTCATCTCCTTCTTGCACAACAATTTGTTCCTGTGTTGTCACAGTTTCAAATATCAATGTATTATCAAATTCTTTTTGCTGCAATAAATCACTGCTTGTCTCATTTAACAGAAATTCTCCATCCTCCTTTACTTCAGAGTTTTTTATCTTCTGAAAGATACTTCTACATACTTCTGACAACTTCAAAAGATTGGTCATCCTCTGTAAAACACTCCTCTATTAGTGTTTCTTCTCCCAAGGTTAAATCATCTGCATAGGTTCCTTCCTTCTTAACATCTTTCAGTAGAAAATGGAAAATTGCTTTGCAAAATGGAAAATTGTGTCTCGTAAATTATGTATTTATGTTACTTTTAATTTTATTCAACATTAAATTGTTTTGTTGATATCAAATGCATTTTTTTTACAGTTAGGTGGTTTCACTGTTTCATTGTGGATCCAACTATTTGGATTTCTCTTCCATTCGAAGTTCTTGAACTTGTCTTGTTGTGGCTCCGTTTATCAGTTGTGATAAGGTTTGGCACTATGTGTAAAAAATGGAAGAATGCTTTGCAGGACCCTTCTTTTGTTCTACGTTGCAAGAATGTCTCCACGAACCAATTTGGATTTCTTGTTCGTTTCCTCAATAGTGAAGACAATTGTTTTACTACGCGATACCTTAATCAGAATGGCTACATATATCGATTTCATTTGGGATTCATAGATTCAAGATACAGAGTAGAGTGTGTTGTTGGACCAATGTTGGTTTTATCTTTACCAAGAGAATGCTCCCAAACACACAACTATTTTTTAGCGAATTCATTTACAAAGGCATTTAAAAACATAGGGCCAGTACGAATTGGAGAATTTGGGTTCTTTTCATTATTGGAAATTGTAAGCAGCAGAAAATATGACTGGGTTGCTATTAAAAAAAATCTATGATAGAATGCAGTCTGAAGTTTATGCTTTTCGTAGTCTTGATAAGGTATGGCAAAGGGTAGGTGTTCCATTTGGTGGCACTTCACCCCCGAAGAATGTAGTGTTTTATAAAAGTAAACTGTGTTGGTTGTATCTCGACAAGGAGTATGAAGCTTATCCTCGGTATGGGTATACAATCTAATGGTTTGACGTAATAAAAAATTAGTGGGGTTTTTCATTTGTTCCAATCACTGACATATGTTGTATGTCGTTAACAATAAACATGGATCAGTTGATATGCCTTGTCAATGATGGGTCCACTTTTGTATGGTCAATTGAAGAATTAGATCATTTCCAATTTGGTCAGTTGTCTTTTGAACGAAGAATTGACTAGTTTGAAGATGATTGGGGTTTCAGATGGAAGTTGTAGGAAGAAATTTCTGCAGATATAAATAGCAAATGTCCTGGCTGTCTTGCGTTCCGAACAGTCCATGGTCTGATTCTATGTGGAACAGCAGTGAAGTTCCTTTCCTATTATATGACATGGTGACTCACATCTCGTTTCCAATAGATATTGATAATTCAACTAATGAGAAAATATCTCAGTTTTGGTACCCAGCACAAGAGGACTGCAATGATCTAATTGAGCATGGAGATGTTTTTGCAATTTCTTCCTGTATGGATTATGTTGATGGGATTCCACCATTGGATATGGTGATGGATTTTTAGGATGTTAGTATTCTTGGGAGTTCTTATAAATATTTCCATTTTATATACTATTTGTGGCTGTGGAAAATATTTCCATTTTTTCCTCTATACATACTGTGTGTCTTTATCATAATACTTTATGTTTGTATCGATCTTTGTGATGTAAAATATTTAATATTGTTTCCGCTAAAGTTTTCTTATTTACATGTAGATGTTTCTCGATGTTATGATTTTTTCTTTGTTTGAATAATTATAATTTCTATTATTTATGTTATACATTATATTTCTAATGGTTTTTGTCATTGATTCTCAAACAATTTTATATGTTTATTTTCATTTTAATATTTATATTTATATTTTGATAGTATATATAGTTCCAAATTTTTAGATTCTTGTGTCGCAATAGCATGGGTTCGATTTTGATTATAATATGATACATGGAAATTTAGGCTTCCTTTTTTTTTGGGCCATTTTGAAGAATTCATTTGTTTGTTTTGCCATTTTGAAATTATTTGTTTTTGTTTTTAGGCATTTGGAAAAAGCCTTATACATTTTCATAAGTTTATATGGTTGGAAAAAAAGAAGATATGCACTTTTTATGTTCAATGTTTATGATTGTGTAATGAACAATTATTATTCATTGTAGACATGTCATTTGAAGGCACAAGTGTGCGTGCAAGAAAAATAACTTTGTCATCACAATCACGTGAGAGGTCTAATGAAAGTCGTCGTTTGTGGTATCAACAAAATAAGGATGTGATGAATGAGCATAGGAGAGCTGCATATAAGAGAAAAGCGAGTGAAGCCACTCTTCAAAATGATTCTATAGTTCCTTGTAAGTATCGTAATATGGATGATATAATGGAAAGAACATTTCCTGTTGATAGTTCATTATCAGGATATGCTCCTCGTCAGCATAGCCTTGTTGTTCGATGCTCATATGAAAATGTTCATAACATTGGGGAAACATATTGCAATCGGGAGGAATTCCATATCGATATTTTGCATGCAAATGTCCACCCTAACCCTTCCGTGTGTCCAATTGCATGTTCTGAAGGCCAAAGGTCGCAAATAAGCGATGGTCAAGGTAATGATGAAATTTTATGTAATGATTTGAATGCTAGTTTACTTGGCCATTTGTTTGATAATTTGGATTCAGCTGCTTGAAAAAAAGACCTTCAAATCACACTTCTCAAAGTAATGTGGTCCCACAAAGAGAAAGAGTCATCCCTAATAGCATTTCGTGTGGCACAATGGATCTAACACAATTATATTTTTGTTTTCACTGCAATAGTGGTTGTTCAACTACATTCCAGACTGATGTAAATTTTCGATGTTTTTTTATTTGCTTTTCCTTTTAAAATTTCTAATTGCTTAGACAATGAATTTTATGGTGTCTTTTATTTTCTTTGAATAGGATAGAGGTCATTCCAATAGAGGCACAGAAATTAACTTCGTATATGTTACATATACTAATGTTAGAAGCAAAGAGAAATTATCTCATAGACTTCATCCACATCGCCAAACAAATGTAAATGTTGAGTGGATTTGATATTTTTCTCATTTTCTCATTTATATTTGCCTTGAAAATGTGTTTTCTAACATTTCAAGGAGAAACCATGATGTCATCTTGTTAGGTTGGCCAATTGGAATCCAAAATATCAAATTATAAAACTATTGTAGATGTATTTGATTTATTTTCAATTTTTCAATATTTCTTTTTTGGACATTTACTTTTATAACATATTTTATTTCTTTGAAACAGGAAACAACTCATTTGAATAGAGGCAAAGAAACGACATGCACAAATGTTCCATCCACTATTCTTAGAATCTAAGAGCAACCATCTCATAACCCTCATCCACGTGAAGACAGATATGTAAATTTTGAATGCATTTGATTCTTTTTCATCCTTATTCATTTATAGTTAGTTGCAAATTAAATTATAAAGTCTTTTATGACAAAGAGACCCTTACATCCTCTCATATTCGTGAAATGCACACCTTAAATTTGGAAACACATTCTCATAGATGCATCCCACGTGGTTCAAATTTGTGAAGGGAATCTCATGTTCTTGAAGATGAAGTAAATGTTAGAAGAGATTTTACTCATTGAAATGGTTTTAAACATGGTTCCGCGAGTAGAGATCATATTCATTTTGAAGAAAACATGATTGCAGTGCATAAAAGGTTTCAAGAAAATATAGATAGCTTGTCAGTTTTTTAGATGTGCCACATATGCCAAGAATCATATCCCGAAATCCTTGTTGCTAGACATTCTGAAGGACCTCTTTGCAGACAATGTAAGAGTGAAAGAGGAGCCCATCGTTTTTGTCGGTATAATAACATGGATCCTAGTGAGCAACCTCATATTTTAAGAATTCTTACTCAAGTTAAATAAATGCTAATAGCGCGTGCGAATCGCATTTTGCAAGTGACACATGGTCGAGGTGGGTAATATAAGTATAGTGGTCATACAATTAGCTTTCCTCAAGATATTTCTAAAATTGTATGAAGCCTTCCCCGATGTGTTGAAGATATTGACTTTCTAATTGTGAGGAGACATGGTGCTGAGTTTAAATATTATGAATGTTATGTCAAAATATCTCGAGTGATGGATGCATTGCTTTTCAAAATCTAGCGTGATCAATACTATCGAGATGTTGTAATTGATTATGATTCACTGAATTCTCTGCCCGAATGTTCAACATATGTCTCCTCCAAGCTTAAATTTGTTGATTGTCCTATTGAAGAATCTGAGATCAATGAAACTAATAATGAAGAGTTTCATGCTGAGCATTTTCCATCTCATTGTTCTTCCTTTGTTGCTCGCCTACCAAATGAACGCAGAGAAGTAGAAGAAATTAGAGCATTTCTTTATAATGTTCATTCTTCACATGTTCAAGACATGGATTGGCCCATTATTGGAACCTCTCCTGTGAATGAATATAATATATAGGGGCTATTTGATATGGCATTTGAAACATTGTTCCCCACTTGTGATACTGATTGGTTGCAACCTCGTGTTTGTAGTGTTGAAGTTCATGAGTATGCATTGCATCTTCTTAGGTACTATGATTAGAGATTTGGAAGCCATCCTCGGTTTCGATATTACCTATTAAACATGATAATGCGGCATCGGAGCCAAGCAACTGCTGTAGTTTCTGAAAAGAAACATTTACATGATAACTCACTTACAACAGTTGAGGAGTTGCATCACCAACTATCTAATTTAACCGATAATAAGTTGGCTGAGAATCTTATGTGGTTTGGCTCTTCTCCGAGATGTACAATGGCATGTACTTGATTAAGTGTCGATCTAAATTGGCGGACATGATTACTTAGTTAGGATGTCCATCATCATTTTTTACTTTGAGTGCAGCTGACACAAAGTGGCCAGAGTTGCATAACCTCATGCCCATACATTCACGTTCTCGTTCTTCAAATGAGCATCCTATGAAAATTGAGAATGTTATGCAGTACCCTCATATTGTTGTGGAACTTATGCACCACAGTTTAAATATTTTTCGAGAGGAAGTTATCCAAAAATACCTTAAAGCTAAAGACTTTTGGTACAGGCTTGTGTTGAATTTTTCTTCTATACATTTTCATGTTTTATTGTGGTTCTATTTATATTTTTTGTAGTAACTATATGTTCACTTATTTTAGATATGAGTGGCAACACAGAGCTTCAACGCACATCCATGGTTTCCTATGGTTAGAAGGTGCTCCTACCATGCAAATACTTGATTGTTCAAATAGTTCTGATGTACAACTTGTGGTGGGCTCCAGTATTGTAGCAATAATGCTACAACTCCTGGAGCTTCCTTCTCTAATTTTATCAACCCGGTAGTTTGTAACAAACTTGGAAGCGACGGTGCTGTATGCACAAGTACTAGCTCTTGCCGCAGCTGTCACTTGGTCAGCTGGCACAAGTTCGCTAGGGCTCAAGCCAACTTCTATGAGCTCTTAGAAGAAGATTTTTAACCGATGAATGAAAGCTAACTCAAAAGAAATTAACCTACTGTAGAAAGGAACTGAAATCCAACAAGAAGCACAAACCCTAGCAAACCCTAATTCTACCAGCTAGTCCTACTGATGCAAAGATGGGAATGCGAACTACTGGAAGAGATGCCATTACCTCTAGGAAGGTGAGATGCATGTGTCTAGACTACTTTGATCTGAAGAGAACATATTTTTGTATTTTTGTTCAAGTTGTTGGAATTATTATGCATGTGCTTCTAACTGGATCTTTACTGTGCAGGGGTAGATCAAGGAGGGAAATGCTTGGAAGAGGTCAGGAAGGCTCAGAGAGGGTCTAAGGAGTCCCTAACATCCTTTCAGAGAAGTTCACAAAGTTTAGATGCCAAGCAACCATGTTTATGAGCTTCTACAGGAAGTCTGCAGGGGTTCTACAGGATGTTCAGAATTTCTACAGGAAGTTCAGTAATTCCTACAGGATGTTCTACAATCGGATTTTTGGGTGATGGGTGAGTGGAAGAGGCTGCATGGATGGATAGGGAGGTAGGAGGGGAGTTTGTAATGACTCAGCGACAGAGAGATGAGATGAAGAGGGGGTGTGCAAAGCTAGGTTGTCTTAAAGAGGGCAAAGGGAATGGAAGGCCGAAAAAGGTAGAATAACGAGGGTAATAGAATAGTTGAGAGACAATGGGTCTAATTGGAGAACGAGTAGTTGGCCTGGGCACGACTTAGAAAGACAAGAGAGTGAGAGAGTAGCGCTGCACAGTGTAAATGAAACAAATCATCCACGTCCTGCACACAACCGAGATATTATTAACCTATTCTAACTGTTTAACAAAACCAATGAACAACAACGTTATTCCTAAGGAGAATCATGCATGGTACTGAAACAAAGAAACATTCCAAGAGATCTGAACGCATGGACACTTCTACAAACAAGATATTGCATCAAAGATTGCATGAACATGTAAACCGATGTTTTTGGTGGGTGGCACTGTCTACAATTCCAGCCCCTAGAAAGAGGTGAAAATGAGTGTGCAATCAACCCTTTTCTGGAGCTTTTATCAACTCCAATCTTCTTCAATTTATTCTAAACAGCTAAAGCAACTCTGTCTTCTACCAATGTCCTACTTAACCACACCAAGAAATCTAACTCAACAAACTGTGTTTGAATGCATGTAAAGGAAAGAAAACATAATGCTGAAAGAAATATAACAATACAAAGGAAGGAGGCCTTAGGCTCTCAGGTTGGGCCCAACCCCAAGAGCTATGGCTCCTTTAAGAACTCAGAACCGAACTCAAATCTGCCTGCTTTCCATTAAAAGATAATAATCATAAGTCTAATAACATGCCAATAATGGCTACAAAAGAGCAAAACAGAGCTAGCAGCTCGTAATCCAGAATGTGCAACAAGGTTTCAAAAGTCCTTTTCGAAGGCTAAAGCCTCATCATTTATACATTACGAGGCCCTAAGCTGGCCTCCTAAATCAGTGGGATTTGGCTGACCAAACTAGGAGTGAACTGCTGTTTCCTCAAAATCCGTTTGGCTGCCTTCTAACTCGGTGGTGGTGGCTGTCAGAGCTCAGAGTTGGGGGTGAAGATCACGAGGAGGGTCATTCAATGCTATGGACAACCTTCCTACGAATCCTCAACCCCATCTTGGCTGTCTCCTAGCCGTCATCTGCGTGGTTTTGCTCCATTAAATGTCAAAAAACCTGAAATAAGCACATGTTAGCCACCTAGGAATAGTGACTGCCCTTATTCGTACAAATGACATAAATATACTAAAAAATGATGCATAAGTTATGAAAAATGAAGGGTTGAGCAAGGGTAGTTAGGCCAAATGAGCCCAAAATGTTACCAAATTTGGGGCTCATCATCACCCCCAGCTAAAATGATTGCTCATCCTTGAGCAACTAATCTAGCTCCTCGTCCTTCATTGCTTTCACTGCCGCCCTCACATCCCAGGCCTCTGAAGTGGTCTCCTCCTCACTGGCATGGAACCCAACCTTCCTCTCCACCTCTTCCCACTGCTTTTTCTCTTCTTTTTCTGTGCTGCCTTCCATCAATCCTAATAGCAGAGGTGGGCTTAACTTGAGGCCAATCTAGCTAGCTTGAAGGTTCTGTATGGACTTTTTGTAGAGGGGCACCTGTGCTAGAGCTTCCCTCATTCGAGTTGGAGTATGGTATTCTCTGATTTTAAGGCTGTGGGACAATGAGTTCCATCGGCGCGTGCAAGCATGAACACAGTTGTCCCCTAATAGTCACTCCATATCCTCGAAATGGGCTATGGCCTGTGCCTGCTGATCCATGTATTTCAATAAAGTTTGAGGGTTGGTGGCTAAGTGTTGGTGGGCCATTATCAATGCAGTGGGATCCCCTGGCTCTGCTCTGATCAGCAGTGGCTCATGTAATTCTCGGTCCATGACTTCCTTGACTTCTTCTGCCCTCTTCTCTTCATGGTTCAACCATGAGGCAAATGCCATCAGTTGCATATCCCCTACAATTGTGTTGGGATCCCATGTAGTCACGTTAGGAAGGGCCAAATTATGGAGATAGAACTCCGAGAGTTTGGCCTTATCCTCTGATGAGCTGCTATTACATAATGCTGTGAACTGTTGCAGGTCTTGGAGTTGGGAGATACCCCTTTGCGCTAATGCGTTGATTTGAAATTGCAGCCATTGGTCTCGTAGGTATAGGCCATAGGATTTGGTCGGCTGTCTGCATTGTATAGCATCCATGGCCCAATTGGCCATGCAAGCCAGTTGTGCCTCTTTTTGCTGCAACTGCTCTTTGAGAGCTTGTATCTCAATTTGTGCTTGCAGTTCCCCTTCCTGTAGATGCGAGGTTGGCTCCCCGAGACCGACTTGCAGTCCTTCTCTACCTTGATGTTCTGTTGTAGTGTCCCCTGAGGATGTGCCCTTTTCCTTCTTCAGCTCCTGTAGCTGCAGTCTAAGCTTCTCGTTTTCTTCCTGTAGGAACACCCGCTGGCAGTTTGCCACGTGTTTAGCCATAGCTAATTCTTTTCGTGCCTCCTTGAGTTGTTCCTCCAAGGGGCCTATATCCGCCACACCTTTTGATTTGGCTATTTTCATCCACGTGTGGGTTCTCACCCTTTCTTCCTCCAATGCAAAGAAAAGTGGCACAGTGAATTTCTGTGGTATAATTTTTCCAGCTTCTAAGAAGTTATAATATGAGCTCAGACTTGGCTGAGGACTAGGCTCCGGAATATGCTCTTTCTCTTCTTCTCTTGGCGGCTCTACTTCGTCTTCCCTCGGTGGTGATGAGGGTGCCTCTCCCTCCATTCTCTCTGTCTCCTTAAGCCAGGCTAAGGTTTCTTGTAGAGCAGCCTCAACATCTTGTAGCCGGGCTTCTGAAGCCAACCTGTCCATTCTGTCTTTCCACGTGGTTGTCTTCGGGCTCCCCCGCTCATAAGTGACTGATATTTTTGAGGGTACCTCTCCCTGGGCGAAGTAGGGGCATCCTCTATAGTAATTGGGCTGCTAGATGGAGGCTGTGGCCTCCCTGTTTTGATTCTCACACTTCTCCGGGCCTTAAAATACAGAGGGATCTCCCTCTTTCGTTTTTCCTTCGGCTTAGGAGGTGTACTAAGGGCGGCCAGCATGGCTGCTGCCTCCCTTGCAAGAATGTCGGCTCTCTTTTCCTTTGGTTTTCCTTTCTCAGGGCTTCCTGTAGAAGGCCCTTTATCAGCTGACTTCTGGCTTCCTGTAGAAGCCGGTTTTGGTTTTCCTGTAGAAACAGGTGGCACCATTTTAGCTTGTTTGACTGCGGGTGTTGTGCTTTTTGACTTTGCTGAAGCTGCTGGCGAGGTGCCTTTACTGACGTGGACGGGTTTAGTCCTGTCCACCCTACTTTGTAACCTTTTCTCCCTGGGTGTCAATGTAGATTTGTCATCCTTCTCTTCGGCAACCTTTTTCTCTTGTTTCCCCTTTTTCTGTTTCTTCGGTGCTTTGGCCGTGGGTTCTTGGCCTTTTCCCTCCTTCTCTGTGGGTACTGACTCCTTCTCCTTGCTGCTAGAGGAACCAAGCTCTTCGGTCAACATTTTTATATCGCCATCCTTAGTTAGATTTCGGAAGGCTTCCCACGAGAGAGGGACTTTGTATGTGTGAAGTGCATCCTCCACGAGGAGCTTAATGAGCCCATGATGGGCTACCTAGTCTGGCATGCCTTCTTTTAACTTGGTGGCACATTCAGTCATAGACTGCAGTAGAAAGTAGGGAATACTTAGTTTGTTTTCTGCAGGTAGATCCATCTGATGTCTCAATTCAGTTAGTAGCCGGAAATGGTACCCATACACAATGCTGAACCATCCTTCGCATGTGATGTATTTCATAATTTGGAGGCTGACCTCGCTCCAAAGTGGCAGTAAGCTAGTTCTGCGAACCCCGTTCTTATCCTCTGAGAATTGCTCCTCTGGTGGGAAGAACTCCTTTTTAGCCTTTTGGCCTAATTTCCTCTCCTCCTTGTCCCATGGTACCCCCATTGGGAGGTCTGTGACTCTGCTGATGAATTGTGGGGTGACCCTGAGATTCAAACCCCTGAAATTAACAATGGCTAGAATTTTTTATTTTGGTTTCAACGCGCGCAGGAACTCCTGTGCCACCTCATCATCATAGCCTTGAGGTTTGTCGCAGAACGACATCCATTGCGCCCGAGTGAACAATTCTACCACCTCCGGGTTCTCCCTTAGTTTCTTTGAGTTGGTTGGTTCCTTTCTGATGAATCCACCCAGCATGGTGAACACCTGCTATGATAGCTGGAGGTGGCGGGTGCGTATCAAAAACTAGCCTTTTGGGACAGAGCGTAGAACTACGCCTCTGCCACGCACACAATTCGCGAAGACTATCTACAGATGAGCCTTAACAAGGCTTAATTACGAATCACATCCTGTAGAAAACCCTACATACACTTCGACGACAATTCATGCAAACGGAAGACAACGCTTTGCAATTTTGATGATCAGACTGTAGTTTTATGCTTTTGAGAACGTCGACTCCGCCACCCTCGAAACCAATTGCATGGGAGGAATAGGTCCAGGCTTACCTTTTCCAATTCGCCACCTTTGACGTGAAGAGACCAATTTTCCTCGTGGCAGTGAGCTTCCTGTAGTGTAGCTTTCCTGTAGAAGCAGCGCACGGGTTCTGGAGAGCACGACAGTGGTTCTGCGCCTTCTGTGCCGCTACCAGACGTTCGAACAAGCCGAAGACTTGGAGTAACGAGCTTCAGAGAAATTCGGACGCTCACTCGACTTCAAAACGGCTGATGATAAATGCGTGTGGTGGCGATCTAGCCGATAGATTTGAATCCCGGCCAAACTCGTGGCGCGGGGGTGAGCTGTCCCTGCCGGACCGTTGGACGATGTCACCTACTCATTCACTGCAAATCTCCCCGACTGCCGCATCATTCCCCGCAGATCTGCCACCGCCATTTTCGTTAAATCACGCTTCTCCCCGACTAGACGCTTCTCACGTGTCAACTACCCGTTTTTCTTGCCACGACCACCACTTTACAAATCCGACTAGACCATCTGACTGGTCGTCGTGGCCAGTTGAGTGGCCATTCGACTGCTCAACCCATTCATTTCATACTTGCAAACATTCTAGAGTAGTATTCATGTAATTTGATGAAAGAAAGGGCGAGGCACTTACCTGTGCGGCCGCGACATGATTTTCCAGGTTTCAGGACGATGGTGATTAAATTTGCTTGCTGCTGCTATTTGCACAGGCCCGGGGGTCCTTCCTTGCAGACTGCCGCTGATGACGAAGCTTGTGACTCGGCTGCATGTGCCCGCTCTATTATTGCATGTTGCAGGCGATTTAATGGTGTACACCCTAGCTAGATGAACTGCTACGGGATTCCTGTAGGATGTCCTGTAGCAGTTTTTCTTCCTCGGGTGCATGCTGAGACAGCGGAGGCGGTGGCATCACAGTCACGATCGCAGGGCCCTTGGATGGCTTGGATAAGTATTACATGGTATCTTTGCATCTTCTTTCCATTTGAGAAGTGCTTCCTCTGATAATTCAATGTTCTGTTTTGGCTGTGCAGGTATTTTCATTGCATGGCAACTCGGGTGGTAGAAGGAGGCGACAGCAGTGTGTGATGGAGAAAATAGTAGCTTGCATGCCTCCATGCCGAACCTCGGTCGTTAGATCTCCCCACACAATTAGTTCTGGGCCGTCCAAAACTTCTACAGGAAGTTTCCTATAGAAATACAGAACTTCCTGTAGAAAGTCTGTAGCTTCCTGTAGAATACTAAACTGTGATCAAATCGTGCCCAGACCTTGGAGAAGATGAGTGTTTTCGGAGGGGGTGCTAGTGAGGTCACCTGGTAGCATAATAAGGACCCTTGTATTTGAGTTGAGGGACCTCTTTTCCTTCATAGAATGCTTGCAACCTGCATGCATTGCCACATTGTGAACTTGCTGTCCCTGTTTTTTTTTTTTTTTTTTTTTTTTTTTGTCTGAAAGACAACAGGGGCGCCTCAGAGAGGTTTTCACCCTTACTATATGCCTTGAGCGCCTCAGAGAGGTTTTCACTCAAGGGTCTTTTTCAAACCCTTTTTTTTTGAAAGACAGCAGGGGCGCCTCTATGAGGTTTTCACCCCTACCATCTGCCTTGGGAGCCTCAGAGAGGTTTTCACCCAAGGATCTTTATTATTATTATTATTATTATTTTTTTTAAGATCTTCAGGGTATGCCCAAAACAGAGGCAGAACCCTTATCGATGACTAGCACTGATTTTTCCACAGTTTTGATGAATTCTTGTCTTGACAGAGGCTTTCTGTAGATCTTCAACTGATGCCCATTGACAAGCATAGGGATGGCCTCCTCATAAATGGTCCGAATAAGAACAGACCCATTGTCATTACATTTTTCCACCGCATATGGTCCCAGCCATCTGGTTCTCAGCTTCCCCTTGAAATATTTATGTCTGGAATCATACAACAGTGCCCAATCTACCGGCTGAAATTGCTTGTCATTGAGGTGTTGGTCATGCCACACCTTCCTCTGAAGTTGAACCACTTCTGAGTGAAGAAGGGCCTGCATTCTGTGCTCGTCCAATCCATTCAGCTGCAATAACCTTTCTTGTTGGGCATGGCTAAGATCCAGGTCCAGCTGAGCTGCCATCCTCAAAGTGTTGTACTCGAATTCAATTGACAACAGAGCTCTCTTCCCATAGACCAGCTCATAAGGTGTGAAGTCGGTTGTGGTCTTCCAAATTGTGTTGTAAGCCCATGTGGCCTCAACCAGGCGATCTGCCCAATCTTTTCTACTGCTGCTCACCACCTTAGTCAAGATCCCTTCCAATGCTCTATTGGTGACTTCCACCTGCCCATTTGCTTGAGGATGATAGGGGGTGGAAGTCCTATGCTTGATTTTGTGATGAGCTAACAGGCCTTCAATTAAGTTGGAGGTGAACTGGCTTCCTTGATCAGTGACTAGTTCTCTTGGGTAGCCAAATTTGTAGAAGATGTTTTCTCTTAAGAACTCGGCCACCTTTTCTTCTGTCGCTGCTTTGATTGCCTTGGTTTCTTCCCACTTTGTCAGGTAGTCTGTGCACACAATGATGTAAGACCTCTGCCTCGAAGGAGGATTGATTGGACCCACAAAATCCATACCCCACTTCTCAAATGGCTCAAGAGTCACTTGAGGTTGGAGAGGCATTTCATCCCTTGGAGTCGGTTTCCCCATCCTTTGGCATCGATCACATTGGCTGATATATCTTCTGACATCTTGATGAAGCGTGGGCCAATAGTAGCCTGCCTGTAGGATTTTGAAGGCAGTCCTCTTTGCTGCAAAATGTCCTCCACAAGGCCCGTCATGACAGGTGAGGAGGATATCAAAGACTTCCTCCTCCCTTACACAACGCCTTAAGATCTGAACAGGGCCAAGCTTGAACAGGTTGCCCCCCATCCAAGTGAATGAGGCACTCTTTCTGACGATTCTGCTCTTTTCTCTTGAGGATAAGTGCGGAGGGAACTGTGTTGAAACAAGGTAGTTTGCTATATCAGCAAACCATGGAGAGAGTACTGAAATAGAAAACAGATGTTCATCGGGCATCTGGTCATCCGCCGTTCCATCCTCATCTGCAGGTAAATCCAATCTAGACAAAAAGTCAGCAACAACATTCTCTTTACCTAGTTTGTCAACGATAGTCAAATCAAACTGCTGCAACAAAAGTAACCATCTAATAATACGAGCATTCACATCTGGTTTATTCATTAAATATCTAATTGCAGCATGATCAGTATGTACAAATGTTTGATAGCCAGTGATATAATGTCGGAACTTGTTCAGTGCATGGACCACGGCCAAGAATTCTTTCTCAGTTACAGTGTAATTCAGTTCTGCCTTGGATAAGTTTTTGCTGACGAAGTAGATGGCATATGGAAGTTTTTGTTCAACTTTTCCTAAGGCTGCCCCTATGGCTTTGTTTGAGGCATCAGTGTGGATGTGGAAAGGTAGGGCCCAGTTTGGACCTCTCAAGATTGGGGCAGACACCAACTTGTCCTTTAATTCATTCAGAGCCTTCTAACAATCGTCAGTCCATTTAAACTCAACATCCTTTGCCAAGAGGCTAAACAATGGCGAGGCCAACTTGCTGAAGTCTTTAATGAATCTCCTATAATACCCCGCTAATCCTAAGAAACTTCGAACATCTCTTACCTTCTGAGGAGGTGGAACCTTCTTGATGAGAGAAATTTTGTTAGGATCCACTCGTAACCCCTGGCAAGAAATGGTGTGGCCTAGCACGGTCCCTTCAGTCATCAAGAATTCACACTTTTCAGGACTAAGGGACAGATTCATCTCAATGCACTTGGCTAGGACTTTTCCCAGATTGGACAATGCTTCCTGGAAGTTGGACCCATAAGGAGTGAAGTCATCCATATAGATTTCCACCGCATCATGGACCAGCTCAGAAAAGATGCTCAAGACGGCTCTCTGGAAGGTGGCAGGAGCATTGCATAGTCCAAAGGGAAGAACTCGGTAAGCAAAGGTACCCCAAGGACAAGTGAAGGTGGTCTTATCTTGGTCTTCCAGGCTGATTTGGATCTGGTTATACCCGCTAAACCCATCCAGGAAAGAGAAAAACTTCTTTCCTGCCAGTCCATCCAACACTTGATCTATGAAAGGTAGAGGAAAATGGTCTTTCTTGGTAGCTTTGTTCAGTTCTCGGTAGTCCACACAGATTCTCCACTTCCCGTTTTTCTTGGGAACCAACACCAAAGGGGACACCCATTCACTATCCGAGATGGGGTAAATGAATCCGGCATCCAACAGTTTTTGTAATTCCTCCTTGACGATGTCCTTCAGGGCTGGATTCATTCTCCTTTGGGGTTGCCTAACCGGTTTACAGCCTTCTTTGATGTAGATGTGATGGGTACAGACCGAAGGATGGACTCCTTTCATCTCCTTATAGCTCCAAGCAAAAGCATCTAGATGACTGGCCAACAGACTACACAGCTCCTTTTCCTGGGAAGGAGATAGGGAGGAGCTGATCTTTAACGTTCTCTCAGGGCCGAACTCCACATTTTTGACTCTAGGAGTGACAGGGTCGGTCACACAAAGGTCCACTAAGGTGCTGGCTTGGGCATCCTCCACCAATTCCTCTAAGGACAATGCACTGGGAGGTGGAGTCTGGATCAAGGTCTCAATCAAATCATCCTCGGTTGGGAGGCCTCCCCTAGTGGTGTCTAGAGTGCACAAAGGTGTTGAGTATACCTCATCCTCTTCTCCTTCCTCCAACCAAAGTGGTAAGTCATGCTCTAATGAGGGTTGGGCAGGAGGGTACAGGACTAGATGCTTGGACATAGGACCATTTTTGATGGTCATGTTTCCTGCACGACAGCTTATGTAAGCATCTGCAGTGGCTAACCAAGGCCTTCCCAAAATAAGAGGGTATCCAGTAAGCTTTTCCTTTGGTTGCAGAACCAAAAAGTCAGCAGGGTACTCCCAAGAGTCAACCGAGACCAAGACATCCTCTACGATCCCTTCGGGAGTCACGGTGGAGCGATCTGCTAGTTGCAGGACTGTCGAGGTCTTTCTCAGGGAACCCTGAAGGTTGAGTTTGAGCATGGTATCCTTGGTCATCACATTAATGGCAGCCCCTAGATCAATCAATGTGTGAGGTATGATGGTGCCATTGATGTGGACATCCACTACAGGACTCCCAGGATCCAAATACTTTGGGCAGATGACTTGTCCCAACATAAGATCAGACAGTTGTCCTATGACATTGATGGTTGAAGCATCTCTTTTTCGCCTGCCTGGATGTCTGAAACACTTTTCCTTAACCAGTTTGTTGTATATCGGTACATCTTTGATGGCTTGGAGAAGTGGTATTTTCACACACAACTATTTGAGCTCTCCCAGAAGTTCATCCTCCTTTGGGTTGGGTTGTGTGGTGGCTGTTAGTCTCTCAGGAAAGGGTGAAATGGCCTTTGGTTCACTTTCCTGTTTATCTTCCTCGTCCTCTAGGGGAGGAGGTTGGCGATCCAGAAGAGTCTTTCCAGATCGCAGATTGATCTCCTGGATCTCCACAGCATAGGTAGGGCATGATGTTTCCCCAGTATATACCTGCTGGGCCTGTCTGTTGTTGGGGTTCGGGTTCGGTTGAGCAGGCATTTGGGGCTGCCTTGGAGGAGCAGGAGGTAATGGTTGTGGTTGAGCCGGTGGTGGAGGCAAAATGGCGGGAGGAGTGTTGTACTGGGGCCTCCACCCCGGTTGAGGTGCATTCCACTGAGGCTGTGGCTGGGCATGTGAGTGAAACGGAGGAGTAGTGGGCTGAGTATGGTACTGAGGTGGGTAAGACCATGGAGGAGGTATAGACCAGGAAGGATGAACAGGAGGTCCCCAGGAAGGCATAGGAGCAGATTGGTTGGGGCTGTAATAGGTTTGGGGTGTCCCTTGCATCCCCTGTTGGTAAGGTCTGGGTCCATGTGGCCTTCTTTGGTTGAGGAAATAGAGAGGTTCAGTGGGCGCTTCTATCCCTTGATACATGGCTTTAAGCCCAAGTAAGGTTGGACATTGGTTTGTGGGGTGGTCCTCCTCACAGACAAAACATACCTCAACCGAATGTAATGGGCACTCGTTCTTAGGGTGTTTCCTTGTACACCTAGGGCAGAAGATAGCCAAAGCCCTCTCAGCTTCCTCTTTCTTCTGCTGGATTCAGAATGTATCCAGTTGCATGGCGATGGTCTGTCTCACCTCACTCTTGAGATCCTCTAATTGATTTGCAAACTCATGTTTGGAGAAAGGAATACCAGCTGAGAGGGGGTTTCCTCTACCTCTTTTCCGGGCTGCCCTAGAGTGGTTTCTGAACACAGTATTTATGTCCTCATAAGGCAGTTGGTAAATATCTCCTCCAGCTAGCATGTGAAGGGTATCTAAGAGGTCTTCCGGGACTCCTCGGAGCAGGACCAACTTAAGAGATTCAGGGTCAAGTGTGCACCTCGTCCGTTTATAGCTAAGCTGGAACCTTTCCTCGTAATCCTCTAAACACTCATCATTCCCCATGGTCATCCGAAAGATTTCTCCCTTGGTTTCCTTGGACCTACAGTAGTCCCAGTACTTGGTATTGAAAGCTTGCTGCATCTGGGCCCAAGTGTGATACTGTTCCCAGGTAAGCCCATGAACCAGCGTAATGTTGCATCCTTAAGGGTTGAGGGGAAGAGTTTCAGTTTCTGCTCATCTTCAGTATAGTCATAGGTTCGACAAAGGACAACAAACTCAAATAGGAAGGTATCAGGGTCTTCAGTAGTCAGTCCATGGAAGTGAGGTAAAGCGGAGGGACTGATGTTCTTCATTTTCATGTCTCCATTGGTCTCTCGGATGGGGAAAGCACCTTCAATTCTCTCATCTTCTCCCCTATTGTCAGCCATAGCTTCAGATGGAGTGGTCTCTAACTCTTCTTCTGCTATAGGATCTTCGTATATCTCAGGAGGTTGACCTATATGTTCTTCTGGATCACTGTCACCAAAGAAGAGAGAAGGGTGACTCAGTGATGTGGTGGGGGTGTTGGGTAAGAATTTGCCTGTTTTATCTCGGTTTCTACGAGGCATGAAATGAAAAGACTTCTGATTGCTTTTGTTTTTTTCTGGTACCTGCAAAAACTGACACAGATTGAACTACAACTAACTATCTTGCTGAAATGAAAATGCGGAATTGAAATGAAAGCAGGAAAGAAATAATCTATTTTGCTCAAATGAAATTGCAGGAATTGAAATGCTAGTCTACGCTTGCAGAATTGAAATGCTAATCTACGCTTGCAGAATTGAAATGCGGAATTGAAATGTTAATCTATGAAAGCAGGAAATGTCTATGCTACTTTTGCAGAATGGAAATGAAATAAACTACTTAGCAGAAGGCGAGAGTAGGAAAATAGAAGAAAAGAAACAATCACTAATACTCTGACGCTTCCCTGGCAACGACGCCAAAAAGGATGGTGGGCTCCAGTATTGTAGCAATAATGCTACAACTCCTGGAGCTTCCTTCTCTAATTTTATCAACCCGGTAGTTCGTAACAAACTTGGAAGCGACGGTGCTGTATGCACAAGTACTAGCTCTTGCCGCAGCTGTCACTTGGTCAGCTGGCACAAGTCCGCTAGGGCTCAAGCCAACTTCTATGAGCTCTTAGAAGAAGCTTTTTAACCGATGAATGAAAGCTAACTCAAAATAAATTAACCTACTGCAGAAAGGAACTGAAAGCCAACAAGAAGCACAAACCCTAGCAAACCCTAATTCTACCAGCTAGTCCTACTGATGCAAAGATGGGAATGCGAACTACTGGAAGAGATGCCATTACCTCTAGGAAGGTGAGATGCATGTGTCTAGACTACTTTGATCTGAAGAGAACATATTTTTGTATTTTTGTTCAAGTTGTTGGAATTATTATGCATGTGCTTCTAACTGGATCTTTACTGTGCAGGGGTAGATCATGGAGGGAAATGCTTGGAAGAGGTCAAGAAGGCTCAGAGAGGGTCTAAGGAGTCCCTAACATCCTTTAAGAGAAGTTCACAAAGTTTAGATGCCAAGCAACCGTGTTTATGAGCTTCTACAGGAAGTCTGCAGGGGTTCTACAGGATGTTCAGAATTTCTACAGGAAGTTCAGTAATTCCTACAGGATGTTCTACAATCGGATTTTTGGGTGATGGGTGAGTGGAAGAGGCTACATGGATGGATAGGGAGGTAGGAGGGGAGTTTGTAATGACTCAGCGACAGAGAGATGAGATGAAGAGGGGGTGTGCAAAGCTAGGTTGTCTTAAAGAGGGCAAAGGGAATGGAAGGCCGAAAAAGGTAGAATAACGAGGGTAATAGAATAGTTGAGAGACAATGGGTCTAATTGGAGAACGAGTAGTTGGCCTGGGCATGACTTAGAAAGACAAGAGAGTGAGAGAGTAGCGCTGCACAGTGTAAACGAAACAAATCATCCACGTCCTGCACACAACCGAAATATTATTAACCTATTCTAACTGTTTAACAAAACCAATGAACAGCAACGTTATTCCTAAGGAGAATCATGCATGGTACTGAAACAAAGAAACATTCCAAGAGATCTGAATGCATGGACACTTCTACAAACAAGATATTGCATCAAAGATTGCATGAACATGTAAACCGATGTTTTTGGTGGGTGGCACTGTCTACAATTCCAGCCCCTAGAAAGAGGTGAAAATGAGTGTGCAAGCAACCCTTTTCTGGAGCTTTTATCAACTCCAATCTTCTTCAATTTATTCTAAACAGCTAAAGCAACTCTGTCTTCTACCAATGTCCTACTTAACCACACCAAGAAATCTAACTCAACAAACTGTGTTTGAATGCATGTAAAGGAAAGAAAACATAATGCTGAAAGAAAGATAACAATACAAAGGAAGGAGACCTTAGGCTCTCAGGTTGGGCCCAACCCTGAGAGCTATGGCTCCTTTAAGAACTCAGAACTGAACTCAAATCTGCCTGCTTTCCATTAAAAGATAATAATCATAAGTCTAATAACATGCCAATAATGGCTACAAAAGAGCAAAACAGAGCTAGTAGCTCGTAATCCAGAATGTGCAACAAGGTTTCAAAAGTCATTTTCGAAGGCTAAAGCCTCATCATTTATACATTACGAGGCCCCAAGCTGGCCTCCTAAATCAATGGGATTTGGCTGACCAAACTAGGAGTGAACTGTTGTTTCCTCAAAATCCGTTTGGCTGCCTTCTAACTCAGTGGTGGTGGCTGTCAGAGCTCGAGTTGGGGGTGAAGATCAGGAGGAGGGTCATTCAATGCTGTGGACAACCTTCCTACGAATCCTCAACCCCATCTTGGCCGTCTCCTAGCCCTCATCTGCGTGGTTTTGCTCCATTAAATGTCAAAAAACCTGAAATAAGCACGTGTTAGCCACCTAGGAATAGTGACTGCCCTTATTCGTACAAATGACATAAATATACTAAAAAATGATGCATAAGTTATGAAAAATGAAGGGTTGAGCAAGGGTAGTTAGGCCAAATGATCCCAAAATGTTACCAAATTTGGGGCTCATCAACTTGCAAAGATGTTCTTCAACAAATATGTAACTGCCAAGAATCGAGGTGACATCCATCGTCACAACATAATCGTTCCACAAGGCCTCAATGATAACCCTTTCCTGTTGAATACTGGTCATATTTTATCTTGTGATCCTCATAATGATTACGAAGAATTGTTAAAATATGTCCAAAGGCACACAAAGTTTATTGTGGGTTCTTGTTTGTGTAGAAAGGGAGCCATTCTAACATGTCAGTACAATGCTCCATGGGATATTTGTGGTGAATCAAGATCTTTCATAGATGATTAAGGAAGAAAAAAATATGAGCCAATAAGAAATGATGACAAGCTTAATGTACATAACATTGACCTTCTAACAATGTGGCATGCAAATGTTGATTGCCAGCCAGTGCTTTCTCGCTATGCTATGTTGAAATACATTGCTAAGTATGGATTGAAAGAAGAAAAAAGGTATGAAAGTTATCATCATATGTTAACTAGAATTTCAAATTCTATTGGCCCTAAGGATGTTGCTTTATGTGCATATAGAAAGTTTCTTGCAGAAATGATTGTTGAACGTGACATTAGAGCACAAGAAACATGCCATATGTTGCTTAAGCTACCTCTTGTTGTTTCTAGTAAGAAATTTGTTTCCTTAAATATTGCAAGAAAGGGTTTTAGGAAAATATCAAGGGTTGGCTTGCAATGTTCATATGAGAATACTTTCGTTCAACATTATAAGAAGAGACCTTTTTTCCTTGAACATCTATCTTTGATAGAAACAACAAGATCTTGGACATTTTATAACAAGCGTAAACAAGATCCATGGAAGGCTAGAGATGTTCATGCTATTGTTCGGGTTTGGCCACGGTTTTATTCTATTCCCGGTGAGGCTTTAGAGGAATTTGAAACCATTTGCTAGTTAGAATTTCTATTGTACAAACCATTTCATGACATTTCTAAAAAATTTGCCTTTCAGCTGAAGTTATTATTGAAAGTTGGAGGAATTTTCGATATTGAGCATGGTATGTTGATCGACAACCATAAATTATAGACAATATTGAAGATGAAGAACATGGTGATTTTTCTAACCATGAAATGAATGTTGAAGATGATTTTCAAGAATGGCAGATTTTCTCTCGTTTGGTTCCACCAAATGATGTGAATGTTTCAGATCTTCATACCCTTGGTCAAAGGGACTTTGATATATCCTTTGACTAGGAAAGTACAACTATTTCTGATGATGTTGCAGAGGACGCTACTAATTTTATAAGGATTGCAAAATAAGTGGGTGATATTGTTGACCTTTCAAATAGAAGATTTGCATCTCCAGGTTCTTTGTCGGAAAAACAATGACTTGCTTTTGAGATTATGTTAAGGCACTTTGCTAAATATTTATTTCGTGAAGCTCTTCTTATGATTATCAGGGCACTACAGGCACTGGGAAGTATTTCCTTATCCATTGTATTCTTGAAGCTCTTTCTAATTTGTCAAGTGATGGAAGAAGCCCTTTGCTTCTTCTTGTGACAATAAGAATAGCTAATTTTAATATACATGCAAAAAAAATACACTCGTCTCTAAAACTCACAATTAAATATATGCAGCCACTACAGGGGCAGTCACTTGCAGTATTCCAAGAAGAAATGTGACATGTTAGATATATATTGATTGATGAAATGAGCTTTCTGGGATCAAGGTTGTTTATGCAAATAGATGCTCAGTTACGAGAAGCATTTCCAGAGAAAAATAATTGTCCTTTTGGTCGGAGATCCATCATCCTTATGGGTGACCTTGCTCAACTGCCTCCTGTCAAAGATAAGCCTTTGTATACAGGTAACATAGCAGGGAAAGTCTTATGGAACAAATTCAACATTGTTGTCATTCTTGACACAATATTTTTCCAACAAGGGAATAATCAGAAACAATCTTGTTTTCATAGAGTCCTTAATAACATAAGAAACATAGAACCTGTTCTTGAAGATTGGGACTTTCTTATGTCTTGGGCTAATATGAGGTTGCATCCTAAAAAAAGAGATTTATTTAATGTAGCCGTTCACATGTTTCCAACAAAATATGTTAAAATCATTAAATTCTCCAATTGCACGATGTGTTGGTGGATATTCAAGGCGTTCAGAAATCGATGGTGTTGATGATGATCAATTGGACCATGAAGTTTTGTTGTGTCATGTTCAGTGTGTTATGTTGACATGTAATTAATGGGTTGAATCTGGGTTTGTGAATGGTGCACTTGGTTTTGTTAAGGATATATTCTATGCGCCTACCTCTAAGCCACCTGCACTTCCAATGTTCACAACTGTTGTTTTTTATAAGTATGTTGGTGTTCAATTTGATGCAAGCAATGCAAACATTTTCCCTATCACCCTAGTGATAAGAGGAAATCGAAAACAAATTCCTTTGAAGATGGCATGGGCTCTTACAATTAACAAGTCACAAGGATTGACTTTAGAATGAGTGTCAGTTGATATCGGGAATAAAGAGTAGCAAGGCCTTACCTTCACAGCCATACCAAGAGTGAAATAAATAGATGGTTTACGCATTGCACCGCCTTTTACATTCCAACATTATTCCAAGATGAAAAATAGTGCATATGTTACAATTAGGAAGAAGGAAGAGGAGCGATTGAAGTCCATATCACTATGAAATACAACTAATAACATTGTGGCCTTCTTTATAGTTTTGAACTTCAATTTTGTAGTGGATTATTTGATGTAGACGAAACAAAAAATATATGTTAAGACTCAACGTTCTTTCTGTGGTTGCAATGTTGGTTAAGTCGTGATTATTTTAAACACTAGTGTTGTTTTATGTGCAAAATTGTATATCTCTGGTCATAAAGTGTCCTATTATGCTGTTCTTCTTTAAATCCAATGTGTGCAATTTAGATGTGTTTTTTCCATTTATGTTGTTTTGCTCCAATGGGAGCTTTACTATTTTATATCTTTCTCTTGCATTTCTGATTGTTGTGGTCTTCTGTGTGGATCCATTCGCTTTTTTCACTATGATCCATATATGAAAATATTGTTTACATTTATAATATTATTGTTGCAATTTCATGTTCTAGGTGTTATATCAATATTCTTGATATTTATAGTATTAATACATTCATGTATTGATATCAATGTATTTATGGCCTGAATTCTATTTACTGTTTGTAATGTAGTGATATAAATGCGTTATTATTAATGTAGTCATGGTTTATCATTATCACATTCATCAAAATATATATATCGCTGACATATATACTTTGAAATATAACAATTCTGAATGTTTATAAATGATATGATAAAGAATTATTTGATAAAAATACATATATCAACAACAACAAGTTTTAAAGGAGTGTTCATTCACATAAAGAAATAAGGAAAAAAACAATGATAGAAGTACCACATGCATTTGAATCCTTCCGATGTGAACAACACTTCGATTCCACTTTCCTGTTTGAGAAAACCTCCACAAGATGCAAAAGTGCAAGTCTTGAAAAAGCTTCTTGGTTTGCAATGTGGTTTCTATATTGGTTTTGGTTTAAATCACAATTGAACTAATCTATCCTGACTCTCCTATAGGAAATACTAATATTGCCACAAGCATCTTAAATAGCAGAGTAAAATTTACTTCATTTTCAAGAACATGAGATATGCTTCGCAAATTTTAAGCATGTGGAATGGATCTATGAAAATGTCTTTATCCTACAACTAAAAAATATATAAATATTCTTATCTAAGCCGAGTGATTTATAAACAACGCAATCTTTGATTATTCGTAAAAGAGAAATAAGCATATAAATGGCTTACTTATCAAATAGAAAGATGCATTCACATAATGGTTACTTTGTTTAAGAAATTAAACAAAGTAGTTATAAAAGCATTATCGCATTCATCAAAATATATATATCGCTGACATATATCCTCTGAAATATAAAAATTCTCAATCTTGAGAAATGATATGATAAAGAATTATTTCAGAAAAAAATACATATATCAAGAATAGCAATTTTTAAAGAAGTGTTCATTCACATAAGGAAATAAGACAAAAATAGTTATAGAAGTACCACATGCATTTGAATCCTTCCGGTGTGAAAAACACTTCGATTCCATTTTGCTATTTGAGAAAAGCCTCCAAAAGATGCAAAAGTGCATGCCTTGAAAAATCTTCTTGATAAAAATGTGAAACCTTGATGTAGTTTTTGATAATAAAAAAATATTTAGAAGTATAGTAGTGCAACTTCCCAAGTCAAAATTTTATACAAATTGAGGACCCCTTCTAAATACATGAAAGGCTCTTAAATAATAAAAATAAAAACTACTATCAACAAAAATCGTTATAAGGTGTTCAAACTATGACATGAAAATCTGGGATTTGGTATAAAATTAGCAGTGCAATGGCGGTTGACATTGAATCAACTTCTTCTCTTGTGCTTGCAGCTCATAGATTGCAAGCATTGGTTGGACTTTCAGAGGCTAGCTCATCATAGAATGTCGCTTGGCTGTGTAGGTGGCATCGGAGAGTTCGGGAACCATGCAGTTGACCGCGTCAGACAGGAATTTCATGGCCATCTGCTGACTATCACTAGAAGAAACGAGAATGCATCCCATGTCAAGTTTTGAACTTCTCTAATCTGTTTTTCTCTGCTTGCCAGCTTGTGTCTTCAATGATGTTCTAGTTCCTTTGCTTTCGAGAGTTTGCCTGGAGAGCAATCAGAAATCAAATTACATTTTATCTCTTACTGCCTTACCTCCATCCAAGCAAAGTCTATAAGGGTATGCAAGAGGAGCAACGAATCAGTTTTTATTTATGTTATTGACCCGATTTTGATGAAAAAGGACATATATAAGCTATTATTTATTGATTCGATTACACCATTCATTGTAGCTCTAGCTCTAGAAGTTTCCCTTTCAGCTTTCATTAGCTGAGATTTCCATTCCGAAAATAAGATTTCCTTGTGAAATTCTTGTATTTTCGGCAGATTTGCAGCCATTCCTTCCTTTGAATTTTTCCGAGAGAGAGTTTTTTATTTTTTCATCTACTTTCTCCAATTCCAATCTCCTGTCAACTGCCTTTTCAATCAATGATGTAGAGATGTCGCACAATGGGTCAGCCAATGATATAGGATGTTCAATTGCTGAGACAAGGCTTTCATTATCTCCAAAGATTCTTTTTTGAATTCAGTAACCTGTGGATAACACTTGTTTTTTCTATTTGTAATTGTAGTTGTGCAATTCAATCATCCTTGGCCTTATTTTCTTGCTCAATCACTATCTGAGGGCTGCTTAGTTCTTGAGACAACTTCTGTTGTTTCTGGAGAGCCTGCTTATCAATTTTATGTTTCTCCAGATTCAACTATTCTTTAAATTTCTCATTTTGTTGCCTTTGTTCTGCTAGCTGCTATTCTAGTTGATTAATCTTTTGGTGTTCTTCTGTCAATTACATCTCAAGTTGAGCGATCCTTTGATCTTTATACCTGATTAGTTGACTGACCTCTAAGGCTTTGTCCATTGTTGCTGTTGTGTAAGCCCCTGCATACTGAGATAATTTTGTTAAATCCTCAGAAGGATTGACTTCTGACTTCCATACCACATTCATGATTTTGTTAGAGGAATTAAAAGAGGTCCTTGATCAATTTTCCTCCTTTTCCTCTATCTTTTAACTACAGCCCTGTGCTTTGGACTGTAGAATACATAAAGGGGTGGTATTTCCTATATTTTTAGTACAATCCATTCTGTGAGATTTTCGGCAATGATTTCTATATCTTGCTGCATTTTGGGTGGGCTGCTTGTCCCTTCAATTAGAACACTAACTGTTGTGCTGTGGGCGGTTTTGGTGTAGTAAGGTTTTGGGAGTCATTTGGGTTTTTTATGATTAGATCGAATTGTTCCCATTCCTTTCTTTGTACTCTACCTTTTAGGGCTCTTCTGCTTTTCAAGAATCTTCTTGGTAGTTTTTCCTACACTTTAGCCTTCATGTTGCAGCATAGGGGTGGTATTTAATAGGTCCATCGGTAGAGTTTCCGACCTCCTTGTTCTGAACTGTAGAAATTCTTCTACTCCCTCTGCTCCCAATTTGATTTTTGCAAGTTGTTTTACATGAGAGAATAAGTCAGTTGAGGTGAACAAATCATCATAATCATCTTTCTCATGTTCAAAATTGGCAATTTTGACATGAGAGGTGAAGTTATAGGCTATTGCTTTTGGATCATGTTGCCTCTTTGAAAAGGTTGCTAACTCTAGCGCTTTTATTTTCTCTACTTCTTTCTCTGCATGTTTGAAGTCATGCAGTAAGAAAGTACCACAAGGGAGGGGGAATGAAGCCCACATTTGCTTTTTGGACTCCTTGAGGTTTTTGGGCATCCATGCTTCTATGATTTGATAAGTTATTTCCCTGGAAAATAGTTTATCAGGAATGTATAAGGGGAGAACATGTGGAGCTGCAGTGCTTCCAAAAAGTCTAATGCAGTGCTTCCAAAAAGTCTAATGTAGGTGAAGTTTTCTTTACCAAACCAATTACCAATTGATGTTAAGTCGACACTGGCTTCATCGGAAAACTGAGCAGCGGGTTGATTGAATATAGCATAATGAACAGGAAAAAACAAAACCATGACCGATTCTATAAAGATGGTTTTTATAATGGGTTTTCCACAATTCCTTATGATAGATGTGAATGGGGTTTGAGTCTTGTGGAGTCCATTTCCAACCTAGAATGGGGTAATCAGAATTGAAACAGATAGTCTCCATAATGTAGGCACTCGTATAAAATGGGGGTATTACCCGGGTAGTCACGAACCTGTTTCTTCTATAATCGAGGATATGGTTGGTCATTTTATCAGACAAAATGGTTGTCCAATCCATGATATAAAAATTAACTGCTACCTCCATTAAAGGAACCATTTCAATTGAAAACCTAGCAGAATTGGAGACTCCAAAGAGTCTACACATCATAGCACCAGCATAGTAGTAAGGAGATGCTAAGGAGTCAACGGAATACATACCTAATGATTCATGCTTGTGTTTGTTTGGGTAATGCCTCCACTACCTGATAAGATTCGATTCCATGTCATTTTCTTTGGCAAAGTCGACAAATGCCTTGTTGTAATGCTTTTGCAGTTCTACCAAATGGTACATATTTTTTATATCTTCTGCTCTGAACGAACCGAACACCCTTCCATCAGCCATAAAAAATGATCTGTCTGTTATGTTGCTGCTCTCGATTACCCATCTAACTAAGTCATTGTAGGGTAATGTTCTGGCATGGGCAGCTATTTTGTGGAGAAAAGAGATGGCAAAACCTTGAGAGTATTCTTTGATTTCTCAATGGAGTCGGTTGTTCCCTTTTCTTCTTAAATTTCTTCTGGATCTTTAGCTTCCAATAAATTGTATATGATTTCCCATGAAGCTTTTCCCAAGCCGATGCAGGTAGTATCACCTATCAAGACCTTCTTTACTGGTTCCTCTTTGGTTAACACTGGAATCTTTACTTTCTTTGATTTCTTCGACATTTCTGTTGTGTTTACGTGTGTTGTCTATTATGCTTCTTTACTACTTCATTGTCTATGTATTTCACAATATTATCGATCCATTGAATAAAATAACATATGCAAAACCATGCACATGAGTCTGCAATACCTTATTAATTGTTAAGATCTCAATTTCAGATCACGGGATTTCCCCTTTGCAATCATTGATAAGCATATATTACGGGGCTGTGGGGCTCCCAATATGCGGGATTGTGCTGTGCGGGGCTTATTGTGCTCAGGGTCCCTGATATGTGATATTTGCCCTCATACTTAGTCATTTTCTTGGTTTTCAAGGCTTTCCAAATGTGATCTTCAACATGCTCCAACTTTTAATCCAAAAGTCTATTCTTCGAATTCTATGTATCATTGGAAAGATATTTCCGAGCACTAGGAAATGGAGAGGGTCTGATTAAGCTCTGAGATATTCTGTGGCCTAGGAAAGTGGCTCTAAAATTCACTTCTCTTAGGCAACCTTGACTAATTTAAACCCAAAATGCAGTGAGTGACAAAAATAAGCACTAGTGTCGAGGCTGCCATGGCTTATTATTTATTTTTATCAAATGGAAATCTGGATACCCATGTGCCCCATGCCTCATAAACCTAATATCCCACATTGCTTCTTGGGCTCTATCATGTCGAAATGCTTCATTGGGATAAAAGTTGTAACTCTTGTACATAACAGAGGGGATGCCTATTCTAGAGGAAGATTCTCCAAGATTTGGCCCACAAACCTATGAAAAATTTCTCTTCTCCACTTTGATGCTCATTGCAAACAAAAAAATAGATATACAAATGATTTGGCAGCAATTTTCTATGTAAGCACAAAATTAGGGTAGGGTCAAGATGTATCTGCACATAGAAAAATTGATGGACGGTTTCCACTGCCATTATGGCTGGATATTACACATATAAATGAAGAGATAGACATACCACGTATTGACAGAGGAGTCACGAAGTGCAACTGCTTTAGAACAATGCCTAACATCACTAGCTTTCTATTTGTCTTCAAAAGGGAAAGATATGATTGCAAAGGATAAACAACTAAAATAGTGTCCATTATGTAATCTAGGCTCTTTCCCACTTCTCACAACACAATGGGGCCACTCTACATAATTAGAAAACCAAAGCAATTGATACTATCCCCATTACTGATATGATGCAAAGAAACAATGTTATTGAGTTAAATTAGCACACCATCATCTTTTCAAAATCCCTGCTAACAAGATAAGCATCAACACCAAGGACTTCAATGGCTTCTTCTTTCTTTTGATTAATCAAACTGATAACCATCATGTGAAGTCCAAATGCTTTTTTCATTCTTGACAACCATGTGCCCCATGCCTCCTAAATCCAATATCCCACATTGCTTCCTAGCCTCTGTGTTAATTTTTTGGTAACAATTGTATGTTCTATTCTTAGAACAATTTTACTTCAGTTTCTTTATTATCCCAATATCAATATCCATTTTAGCAATCACATCATCATGATATAAAATGTATATAGAACATAACCAATAATAGTAGAAGACAAGCCAAGATAAGGGGACACAAGAAATGGCACTAGCTAGGGATAAACCCCAATGTGGGCAAACCCTTGATCAACTCTTCTTATAATTCCTCAAAAGTTTAGCAAAGGGAGAGAGTACAATATACAATATTCACTTGAGAAATCACAGTGAAATCCGATAAGTGAAATAACAGAAACAAAAAGCTCTGACTAGAAAATCAATGTTGGTTAACGGGGCAGATTTTGACCTCTAAAACAATGCGGTCAATCTCAGTCAACTCAACCTCCATCAACTAGTCAAATCAGCCCAAAAACAGTCTAAAAAAGTCCAGTGAAAGTCAACAAAATTCAACACTAAAAATAACCCTTTTATAGTCAACGTTGGTCAAACACCTTGATTTATGTGCCCAGAAGTGCGGCCTATCCAAACAGAGACCCCTCACACAAAACTGCAGTGAAAATAGGTCAATGTTAGTCAACGTAAGTGAAAACAACCTCCTGCAATTTTAATCAACGTTGGTCAATGGCTGGAATGTAAAAGTACATTCCTTCTTCGTATGTGGAAAGAGTTGCCTTTGAAATTTGTACCCAATCAAGGAGGGAGAGAAGAATGAGTGTGAGATGGCATGCCAAAATGAGGATGAGGCTACTTGTATTTATATACAATGTTGTGGGCTTGAGAGTGCAAATTAGATGGTTGGCAGACCTTGATAATTTGTCCATAATCAAAATAATTTCATAATGGTTGGCCGACCTTGATAATTTGTCCATAACCAAGATAATTTCATAATTCCTACACCTCTCAGAGAGAGGAATCCAATAAAAATATCACTTGCACCATATGAGATGTCCAAGGTGAATTTTGGCCCTAGTTGCCAAATTTAACAGTTTGTCATGCCCAAATGATCCATTGGGATGAAAACTATAACCCTTGCACATAATAGAGGAGTTGTCTATTCTAGAGGGAGATTCTATAGGATTCAAATGACAAACCTATCATAAAAAAATTTCAATTCAGACTAGTAGAGTAAGTGACAAATTACGGTCTATTTGAAGTGAAAAGGGTTTTCTTACCATGAAAGGTATATAGCCAACCATAATTATACGTGACATTGATATGATGATTGCCTCCAAAACATTGTTTAACGAGTATAGCTATGAAAGGTTGAGGGGTTTGGTAACCATTGCGTCAAAAACTCTAGGAGAAGAGCTTTCCTCTACAAAATGAAAAAAACAAATATGAAGGTGAAGCACAACATCGTACAAGGGGTTATATGCCATGTTTCGGCTTTCAGTTGAAACTATAAAATGTGATGGAGGAAGACGAATTTTCCGATGGTAAATGATTTTTAAATCATCTAAAAATGGATATGATGGTGCCGAGTAGTGCAGAGTGGTTGTTGCGGGAGTTCTTCCAAAAAAGGATGCCTTATGATTTAACTACCACTTTAATGAAACTTGAATATATGAAGTTTTAAATGTAGCCTCCTTTTGAGGTTGTATTAATAATTTACCACCTCCATTGGAAAATAGCATAAGGGTGCTTGTTAAGTTCTGAATAACCTTCAAGGTTGAAAGACTAACAATAAAATAGAATTGAAATACTTGCCTTAGCATAATGGTAAAAATTTGTGTTGATATATGGAATGAAATACATGTTTATTTGTGTTTGTTATCTGTCAATTTTAATTATTACTTATTTTTGTTAGATGATAATTTTTATATTTTTTACTAAACATTAAATAATTTGGTAAATAAGGTAGGGGAAGGGTAAAATATATGTATCCTTTTGCCTTCAAAATTGTGCAATCCAAAGGTGAAAATTTATTAGCTAAATAATCTTAGAAATAACTCTTTCCTTAAAAACATAAGAAAATTTTATACATTAAAAGGATGTATTATTTTTTTCTAAATAATTTTGTTAAATTAGTATATAACAAAAAAATGAATTTGATGAATACTATATTTTTAATAATAATTAACGCTCATCCATTTTAAATTAAAAATACCCACCCACAATTAAATAACATAGTTATATTAAATAAAAATTTCCCAATTTACAATTAACTCTCTTATCCACCTTAAATAAAAAAATCCCAACCTTTATATAACTCATTCATTTCTTTTTTAAACACCTTGATTAAATAATTATATAATAAAAATAACAAAAATATCTCTAATAACAATCCACTCTCATATCGACTTTAAATCCAAAATCCTAAACCCATAATTAACTCTCATATTTACGTTGAATAAAAAAACTCCTAGACTCAGAATTGACTTTCAAATCCACCTAGAATCAAGAATCCTGATATATATATATATATTCTACGTTGCCCATCTCCTTTAAGGCATCTTAATTTAATTTAATCAGCCCACCTTTCCCCTTTAAAATCAAATTTTCAAAGGCATCTTAATTTAATTTAATCAGCCCACCTTTCCCCTTTAAAATCAAATTTTCAAAATTGGAGAATAATTGAGTTCGTATATCATAAACTACCATATATATTAGTTTAGATTATCAACTATTACAATTTTCGGCTTATCTCGGGATTGTGACTTTTTTCAATCGGATTCATATGACTTGTATTTTAGTTTTTATTAATATCTGTCCACGATGTGTCGCTGTTCAAACTTTTGAATACTTGTGTATAATTTTGAGTTTTTGGTTCTGATCTCTTGGGGATTTTTCAATTTTGTTCTATATGTTGTTATAGCCGTGCAGTTCCCACTGTCATATGACAATGTATTGTGATCTTTATATTATCTTAATATAAATCTATGATGATTTTTCTGTCTGAAAAAGTACATTATAAACTAGTGTAAACTAATTTAGTTGATACGTTATCAACTAATATTGTAATTTTGTGGGAACTTGTTTAACCTACCTAACATTGAAAGAGCAACCAGAATTTCCAAAAATGCGAAAAGCAGATTCAAATTCTTTTGAATTATAGAATATGTTAATGCTTTTCAACGGCTTCATACATTTATAAGAAATGATTTACAGAGAAAACCCTTCTTATAACTGTTATAGATCACAAAAATCTTAATTCAATGACTTCATACATTTTAAATACATTTTAAATGCACAGATATAATTTTTCCGTTACACAATTTCTTTAGTGATTTTAGATTCATTTCATTTTAGGTTCAAATTTATATATTAGGTTCAAATTTATATATTCCTCCACGAAGGGAATCATTCGAATCCGTTACCCAGTCAACGCATTGAAGAAAAATCGATAATCATAACAAGAAGAAAAAGCTGAAATTGGGGCGCATTCATCGGAGTTTCTACCGTGATCGCAGGATGGAAAGACGTAGTTTATCTGTTATATTTTGGGAGTTTTTTGCAAGTATATTTTCCGAGTAGAATTTGTTCAAAATCTGTTAAAAATTTATTGGAATTACAATTTAGTTGTCATTTTTTTTTATGATATAAGTATTTCCAAGAATTTTATGATTCAAAATATATATTAAAATATATTTTAATACATTTTAAATAATAAAAATTTGACTTATAAAATTTTTTGAATCAAAATGTTTTAGATATTTATTAAATATAGCAGTAGTGTAACAATTATATTTTTTCTTTGAAAGTTATAAAAATTTCTGTTATAATAGGGATTTTGTAAATCCAAGTAAAAATTGTTAAAATTCATAACTTTAAGTGTTTCTGAGGCTTTTGATGGTGCTGTATTTATTTCCACCATCAAAAACTTGATTCAAATATTATCTGTACAATTTTTTTTGAATTTTTATTATCCAAATTCTAACTACTTTTAACTATCCAACCAATTCCTCCATCTCAACAAATATATACATACAATCAAAAATATATTTTAAACAACAAACAAATGTTAAGCTCCATTAATTTAACACAAAAGCTACCTTGATTTATGGAGTTGCAGCTTTTCTTAACTTATGGAAACCAACTGCAGTAGTTTCCTTAAGTTAAGAAAATCAACTGCAATTACTAAATTAATAATTGGGAGCTACTAAAGTGGTCCATTACTTTGATCTCATCTCTACCTTGATTTGTGGTTTTTCTAACACATAGCATTTAGAAGCTTGATGGAAGCTTAGCTATATGTTCATCTGTTTGGTCCCTAAGCTCAGATCTCAACCCCCTTCAGTTCTACACCATCTAGCTGAGATAGCAGAGCTCGGAAGTGCCTTCAGAATTTTGTGTTCTTTTGCTTGGACAGAAGCTGGAGTGCTGAAGGAGAAGCTTGTGGACTGTGGCCTGCATCAATACATCACCAATGGCTGGAGGTAACTCGTATCCCTGGGCAATAAGGTTTAATGATTCTTTGAGTTTATTCCGCATGCAGAATCATTGTTAAAATTGTAGAATTTCTAACAGTTGGTATCAGAGCCTTAATTTACTTCTGCCTTGGTGTGCGATTCGAATAGCATTAGAAAATTTATTTATGAAGATTGCGCAACCATTAGAATCATATATTCGACCCACGGTTTGCGCAAAATTTCGGATGCATGCCTGAAACGAATAGAGAACATACCTTCAAAACAAACATGAGAAGAGTGGATATTCTTCTCATGCGAACATATATGAATAAAGATAAGGGAGATTTAGGTTATCACTCGATGTTAGACTTAAACGCCCTTTCTGTTTCAATATCCAGCGGAAACTTTAGAGCTGCATGTTGAGTTTTGTGTCATATAAAAGCTTTTTGCTATCCCAATGTCACTGCATGTAGAAGAATTCTTTTCATTATTAATTCTTTGATGATGAAATCTCGATGCATTTTTGATGGGTTAATTGCAACGGTTTTATTAAATTTGACGCTATTCCCATGTTCAAGCTAGAAAATAAAATAGTTTCTCTCCGAAATTTATATGGGGCAGGCTCACTTATCCCTTATCTGGAATTTTGACCCTCAGGGCCAAATGATAAAATTTAGTTGTGTAGAGAACAGTTTGCCCTAAGTTGCACGTCATCGTACCAAAAATTAAATGGGAGGAACGCGGCTGAAAATATTTGTTGCCGTAGGAACGCTGACGCTCAGCATTCAATTTGAATTTAGGAAGAATATCAACATTCTGCGCGTACAGGGGTATCATAGTCCCTCTGCCAAGAAGTCAAGACAGGCATGACTTTATGAATTTTGTGTGTGGAGGTTACCTATTCGGATTCTGACCTTGGCCTACACGAAGTTGCATAGCCTATATCTTCCAGGTACGGCTAGAAACCCTGGATCGAAGTCTTGGGAGGATGGAAGATTAAGAAGATTCCCCCGGCGAGCGTTAATAAAACGTTTAAGTTTATTTTAATAAAGCCTCTTTATCTGGACAATTTTTTTTTTTTTTTCCCTGAAGATATTGAAATCGTTATTTTAAGTAGTAAAATATGTATTTTTTTTAAAGTCTTTAAATTTTGTAACGATCCAGAATTTTAAAATGTGAAAGCAACGATAAATTGCTTGGAAATTCAGAGTCTGGAGACTTTTCTCGAGAATCGTCTTCTTTAGCGTTTCAACAAACGTTTGAAATTGCTATTCGAATTTGTCAAATTCACAGACTGTTGGAATGTTTTAAGTAATGGAAAAAGAACGCCCTTCCATTTACCCTCTACGGCATGACAGTGGCCGGTCGGTTCATTGGTCCACCGGATTTAAACCTTGACTAGACATTGTTTTCTCGGAACTTTTGTTCGACTTTCGAAGTTCCCGATAATAAGCATTATTGATATATCTGGGATCCTCTGGGTTGTGACTGAACAGTTTAGCTTTAAATCCGAAGTCACTAGGATCCTCTGGGTTGTGACTGAACAATTTAGCTTTAAAACTGAATAGCTTAGCTTTAAAGAGAAAAGATTGTCTTGGATCTGAAAAACTGGTAAAGAAATTAGGAATGAGAAAGTCTGGAAGGTCGAGCAGTCTGTTGAGGCAATATGTGCGCTCCAGGGTTCCTCACCTTCGGTGGACAGCTCATCTTCACAACCGCTTTGTAAACGCAGTTAAGCACCTAAGCGGCCAAGCTAAGGCGACTCCTAAGCTTATTCTTCAGATCATGGGAATTAAGGGGCTCACATTATCGCACGTCAAAAGCCATTCGCAAGTCTGCTGGCTTATGAGTTCTACCTGTGAATCATAGCACCAACTATAAACTCATAATCTCTTGTAGTGTCCATATTATAGTTGAAATCGTCATTACAAAATGCCCATCAAGAATCTCGAAAACTATATAAATTCCCACTTTTTTTTTTTGTGTGAATTGGTTTTCGGTGTTCGGTGTTAGTTATAAACCGTTTCCACAATGAAAATCAAGGAAGTGTGAATCTAGGCAATCAGGTTTATACAGATTCTTTTGATTCATTTATGATCACCAAAACCATGTATAACAGATTTATGAGTTTTCGTAGCATCATTTGGACTTGGATATTCGGCCGTAGCTTCATTTGGACTTGAAGATTGAAAATTGGGCCTCAAGCCAGACTTTGATGGCATACGTAGCATCATACATAGCTATATGAAATTTGATAAAATAATGGATAACTATCATATGGCTATGTTAATGGGCATATGGTAATGACATATTTTAAATAAAGGAAATATGATCTTCATTTGAAGTTTATAAAATATTTTTGAGGTTTTAGAGATGTTATATTTGGTTTATGAGAATTGTTTTATGCGTGTTTGAAAATTAAAATATGCATTCTTAAATATTCAAATAGTGAAATATTCAAATATTTAGGAATATTTCAAATTTGCATTTTTGTTTGCAAATTGTTTAGAGCCCATTTTTGTAATTAATTTAAGAATTAGTCTTAAATGAATTATGGGACAGTTAGATTAAGGAACGTAAATTTGATTTTGCTGGAAAAATATTACAGTTATATGGAGTTTATTAAAATGTCATCTTGACTTACTCCTTTCAGTAAACATTATTTTTCTCTCTGGTTAAGTTTTGTTTATGCAACAAAATAATGTCTAGTGATCCATATGATTTTAATTAATTAGAGAGTAGCCACAACATCTTTAATTAAATAAAATTATATATTGATTGGCAAGATCACATAAAGATTATTTAGACATTAAATTGTAATTAATTACACTGAATATAATAAATTTTATCCCACAGGAATTTTTATTATATTTATGTGATTAATTAGGATAAAATTTCATAACCTACCCACAGGAGTTATGAATTAATAAGTTTTATCATAAAGTTGTATTGAATCTGTTTGAATTGAAAATTTAGCCCACAGGCAATTTTCATGTCATTTGATTCAATCTTTTTAGCATCATCATAAAGTTTTATTGAATCTATTTGAATTGAAAATTTAGCCCACAGGCAATTTTCATGTCATTTGATTCAATTCTTTTTTAGCATGTTTTACATTGGTAAAACATAAAAGTTCATAAAAGTTTTATTGAGTCTGTTTGAATTGAAAATTTAGCCCACAGGCAATTTTCATGTCATTTGATTCAATTCCTTTTTAGCATGTTTTACATTGGTAAAACATAAAAGTTCATAAAGTTTTATTGAATCTATTTGAATTGAAAATTTAGCCCACAGACAATTTTCATGTCATTTGATTCAATTCTTTTTTAGCATGTTTTACATTGGTAAAACATAAAAGTTCATAAGAGTTTTATTGAATCTGTTTGAATTGAAAATTTAGCCCACAGGCAATTTTCATGTCATTCGATTCAATTCTTTTTAGCATGTTTTACATTGGTAAAACATGAAAGTTTATTAAGCCTCAACATAAGCATGTGATTCTTTATTTTGATGCAGTAGTACAACCTGCAAATTTCTCTGAAATTCGTTCTGACATTCCCGAACTTGAGCAAGTAATCTCGTTTGTTTGTTATGAATCTGATATGGTTAATGTTAATATTAACACATGGTGGATTGATTCTGGATCAACAATTCACATTTCGAATTCCTTGCAAAGGTTTGCAAAACCTAAGGAAGCCAGTGGGAAGTGAGCAAAGCATCTTATCAAGAAACAAGATGGGCTCGCATGTGGAAGCTATAGGAACATGTTATTTAGCTTTAAGTAGTGGTTTTGTTTTGGAGTTAGAAAAGACCTTTTACGTTCCAAGTTTTTCTAGAAACTTGATTTCAGTTTCAAGGCTTGTACCTTTTGATATTCCTTAAACTTTTCAGAAAATCTTTCAGTCTATTCTATAAATCTGATTATGTTGGGAATGGTATTTTGTCTAATGGTCTTTACTGCATTAATTTACAAAACAATGTCACATATGATTCAATGCATGTTCACACTGGCACTAAAAGATAATGATTGATAACACTTCTTCATGAATAACACATCTTCATTGATTCCCCTCTAGTCATGGTGAGAATTGGTTTGCAAGCTCAAGAAGTCATTGTATGGTTTAAAACAAGCATCCCGCCAATGGTATTTGAAATTCCATAGTGTAATTTCTTCTTTTAGTTTTGTAGGAAACATTATGGATCAATGTATATACCTGAAGGTTAGTGGGAGTAAAATTTGTTTTCTTGTTTTACATATGGATGACCTTTTTGCTAGCAACCAATGATAAGGGTTTGCTACATGAGGTGAGACAATTCCTCTCATTTAAGTTTTGATATGAAGGATATAGGTGAGGCATCTTATGTCATTGGCATTAAGATCCATGGAGACAGATTTCGAGGCATTTTGGGTCTGTCCCAGGAAACCTATATTAATAAAATTTTAGAGAGATTTCGGATGAAGGATTGTTCACCAAGTGTAGCTCCCATTGTGAAGGGTGATAGGTTCAATTTGAACCAATGCCCGAAGAACGACTTTGAAAGGGAACAAATGAAGAACATTCCATATGCTTCTGCTGTCGGAAGCCTAATGAAGGAATGTTGGGACGATGTCAGAGTGATCCAGGTTTAGACCACTGGAGAGCTGCAAAGAAAGTAATGAGGTACCTTCAAGGGACCAAAGACTACATGCTTATGTATATCCTGTTTGAGGCTGCTTTACATGGTGTATGGCTTAAGAATTTCATTTCTGGGCTTAGAATTATGGATTCTATATCTAAGCCATTGAGAATATATTGTGATAATTCAGCTGCTGGTTTTATGGCTAAAAAAGTGGGAGTCAAAATAAACACATCGACATTAAGTTTTTAGCTATAAGGGAACGTGTTAAAGAAAATAAAGTGGTCATTGAGCACGTCAGCACTGAGTTAATGATCAATGATCCTTTGACTAAGGGCATGCCACAGTTAATTTCAAGGATCATGTATTGAATATGGGACTTGGTTCCATTATGCAGTTTTTTCATTGTATGGACAATGTTAATGAAATTCTTAATTATTGTGATGTTTTTTCTCATATTATGTGCACCTTAAGTTGATTTGAGAAAATTCATTTAAGAAGGACCAAGAATAAACATAGGGTTTATTCATTAAGAAATTTTTGCCACATAAATTATAATAAGAATAAATGCATAGTAATACATGGAAGGTAATACTCGTCATTAGAGGACTTATCGCCATGATTCATGTATCTATTACTTAATACAGATTATCAATGGTTTTTAAGTTGAGACATTAAGTTTGGAAGTATGGACCAAGTGGGAGAATGTTAAGCTCCATTAATTTAACACAAAATCTACCTTGATTTATGGAGTTGCAACTTTTCTTAACTTATGGAAACCAACTGCAGTAGTTTCCTTAAGTTAAGAAAATCAACTGCAATTACTAAATTAATAATTGGGAGCTACTAAAGTGGTCCATTACTTTGATCTCATCTCTACCTTGATTTGTGGTTTTTCTAACACATAGCATTTAGAAGCTTGATGGAAGCTTAGCTATATGTTCATCTGTTTGGTCCCCAAGCTCAGATCTCAACCCCCTTCAGTTCTACACCATCTAGCTGAGATAGTAGAGCTCGGAAGTGCCTTCAGAATTTTGTGTTCTTTTGCTTGGACAGAAGCTGGAGTGCTGAAGGAGAAGCTTGTGGACTGTGGCCTGCATCAATACATCACCAATGGCTGGAGGTAACTCGTATCCCTGGGCAATAAGGTTTAATGATTCTTTGAGTTTATTCCGCATGCAGAATCATTGTTAAAATAGTAGAATTTCTAACAACAAAATCACAATTTAACCCACCATTATTTCACCACATTCACGTTCTACAATATACGATGCAAATGAAACCAACATATTGATTACGGTTCTGATAGATATCAATTCTTACAGTACCCAATCACGGTTATTACAATTCTTACGGGACCCAATCATGGTCTTGCAACACTAGTTTTCTTGCATATTTTTTGTCGCATTCTTATCTGCATTCCAACAATAAAAAAATGAACTACTCTGTCTTTGTTTCCTGTAAATGAATGAATTCATCCATGCAATATGCATGCATGCTACGGCAGTGTTCTGCTATTCCTTGATTGGCAACAACTGCAAAGATGTTAACCTTCTCCATATTATTTTGATCAACCTTCTCCATATTATTTTGATCAGAACACATGAAATCTTCAAACTCTTTCAGCTCCATGGCCACTCCCCTGTACAACTCTTCCAAACCAAAATCTGTGTCACAGTCGGATGAAGAGAAGCGCAGATTCCAGTGGGGAAGCGATAGGTCGCTCGAATCCAATAAACTCTCCGCTAATATTGCTGTATTTCCTCCACAATGATCAGAATGTGGTGATTCCTCGTCCACAAATTCTGCTTCAAAATTAGCATCTGCCGTTTGGAAGGCAATGCGCTCCGAATCATCGGGTGTGATGGAATTGTTTGCGAGTAGGTCGCAGCATGACTGGGAGAAATTACCAGTTTCATTAATATTACACGATTTGGGAGCTCCATTTAAACTGGGATTATCGCAGCCATCACTGTTGTAGCTGTTTTCTTTCACGATTCCGGAGCCTCCCATGGCCGTCGTTATTTTGAGTGGAATTGCTTTGAACACATGAGTTGGCAGAGGAGAAGAAGATCTCCATTTCGTTTCCAGAGATTTCGTGCTCGAATTAGCTTGAGATTGCTTTAGTGGCGGGAGCTTTTTGCTAAGCTGAGTGTTCCAGTAATTCTTGATTTCGTTGTCTGTTCTTCCGGGTAGTCGTCCTGCAATCAGGGACCACCTGCATGAATCCATAAATATAACCTCGTCAACTTCCTACTGTGCAGTTAATTATTCGAAATTTGGAGGCGCTGAAATGGGGAATCAATAAATTTTGTTGAGTGAACAAATGTTCAGATATTCTCGACATACCGATTGCCAAGAAGGCGATGCATCCGAATAATGAGATCCTCCTCGTCCGTGGAAATCCTTCCGCGTTTAATGTCAGGACGCAGATAATTCTTCCAACGTAATCTACAACTCTTTCCGCACCGGTTAAGTTAGCCTCTGAACAACTATTTATGTCTGCATAAATAATATCTATACCATAACTGACAACTAACTGACTTGTTGTCGCTGGGACAGTTCAATTGGCTTTAGTAGTATGGTATAAATCATGAAATTTGAAGGAGGGAAAAGAAAACAAAACAAAAAAAAGCATGACAAACTTTTTAGAATTCACCTGCTTTTTGGGGAAGAATTTTCCATCCACCATCGCCATGGGTTTGAATGTATGTGGAGAGAATCATATCCTCTTCTTTGGTCCAGGCCCACTATTGAGCCCT